>CM073466.1:9645000-10862500 GCA_037074535.1 Gleditsia sinensis | reverse complement strand
TAAAAATAATTTAATATGCATCTTAGTTAGTGCATATCAAACTGCCAGTAATCACTCGAGGAAAAAACAAAGTAATCACAATGTTTGTAAGAATATTTGTGGTGACTGGCCCAAAAAAACAAAGAGCATTTTCCTGGGCTTGGAAAGTGGGGTGACCGAAGGAGAAGAAAGAGGTCCATAGTCAATACAGAAAATTAGGCTTTGATTTTGGGCTTTACAACAATTTGAGTTTCTTAGACAGTAACAACGGCCCATACAACCGTAAGTGTACCTAAATAAAATTAATGCTGGTACAAAAAAAAAAGTAAATTAAATTAATTAAAAAAAATAGTAATAATATTATTTTAATAACAATATTTTGGTTAATTAATAAGACGCTTAATTTTTTTTTTTTCATCAAGAATTAAACACTTATGTTTCACATACTACTCGAATCTTTATGTGTGGAGGCGTTCTTAAATCTCTTAAAATTTAAATTTTCTTAATTTTAATAACTTTTTTCAAAGGTGTCTGTCACTGAAGAGCTCGTGGATATATTGGTTTATCTTCGTAGGCCTGAACTTAAATCTAATATTTAGACTAAATAAATTTTAATTTAAACTCAAGTATTAGCTTTATGAATTTTTAAAACAATATAATTTATTAATTTATTTACTCGTTAAATTTTATATTATATATTGTTTTACATTTTTTTTTGTAATAAATTATATGAGAAACATATGATTACTTGCACAAAATTACAAAAAAAATGCAGTACAACTGAAAGTGATATAAAATTAACTATAAATTAGTTATTTTTAATAAAAATATTATTTATTTCTAAAATTATCAAATTTACACAAAGAATTTCATATTTAAAATTTTAATAAAATTGTATTCATACATTAAAAAAAAGCCAATTCATACAATAAAAAAAAAAGCCAAGTTCAGGCTTAATTCTGGAGGTAAAAATTTTCTATGGTCATTGGAATGTGACATTGTTTTTTTGGCGTTGCAACTTACAAATATAAGGTGCTCTTTGAATGAAATATTAGGCATTAAAAAAATAGACTAATATTCTATATTGGACCTCGAAATTAGGATGGCGTCATTGTCAATTAATGTCCCATGGTTTTTTTTAGTCATTTTATTTCTTGAGATTATGATTTTGTTTCAGTCTCCAAATAATTAATCTTTGAATGATTGTATTAGTATTATTTTAATATTTTTAAAAAGGTAGAATTCAAACAAATTATTTTTTAAGATATTAAAGTGATATAAAATGAAAAATTTTATGATACATATTCAAAATTTTCATGTAAATAGTATTTTATATATAAAAAATTTGAATATGAGATAAATAAAAAAATTAATTTTTTTTATATTATTTAAATTATATATAACATATAAATTTTAAAAGACTTAAATATATTTTTAATTCTCTTATTTTTTAAAATACATTAATTTTATCAACTTACAATTTATAATATAAATTTAGTTTATTTAATTTTAATAAATAAATTAAAATAATTCATATATTAAATTTATTGTTAATCTATTACATGTATATTATATTTATATTACTAAATAAAATATATTATGAAAACATGTTAACAACAGATTTAGTGAGCACATATAATTTATGTATAGTAAATTAATAATAAAATAAATAATAAATTTAAAAATGAGACTATTTTAATTAATCTATTAGAATTAAAAAAAATTAAATTAATATTATAAATTATAGAGGTAAAATATATAATTAAAAATTTTAAATTTTTTATACTTATTAAAATAAAAATATATTTTTAAAATAGATTTTTATATATTTAAAAATTTTAAGAATTTATTTGTTTTCTATTTTTAAAAATTATGTTTTATTTTTAATTATTTTTAAAATAAAAAAACTCGTTTTTTTTTATTATTTTGAAAATAAATTTTTTTAAAAAATTATTTTTAAAATAAAAAAATAAAAAAAATTATTTTTATTTTTTGTTTTTATTTTCAGAATACAAAAAAATAAAAAATAACATAATTTTAAAATAGTTTATCAAACAAATTTTTTATTTATTTTATAGAACAATTTTTAAATATAATTTTTAAAAACAATTTTTAAAAATAAAAATATAAAAACAAAATCAAACAAATTTTAATTCTCCGCAAACAAAAAATTATTTAAGAGTGTCAAATTGATAATTATATGATATTTTAAGAATTAAAAAAATTATTTAGAAAACTATGAAAAAAGTGCAAATTCTAACGTGAGAATTAATAATCCAAAAAGGACATTTGCAAATGTAGGGAATATTCAATTCCCTTAAATTTGAAATCCAAACGCAACTAGAAAGCAATCCACGGCGATGGAGTAAGTTTCTGGCTTTCTAACAATGATGATGCCATTGCCAAAGGTGGAAGAATGACGGTGCTGAATACAGTAGTTAATTAAATTATAGATTTTTATTTCGTTGGGTGGTTGGGACTATGAGCTTCAATTCAGAAGTAAGAGATCTTATTTTTTGCTTTTATTTTTATTACAAAAAATATGATTGAAGATATGTTTAATAAAGTTTAAAATAAAATATTTTTTAAAATAGTGTACTAAATAAAATTAAAATAATTGAAGATCAAATTTTAAAAATATATAAAATTTATATTCATTTATTTTAATTATATTTAAAAAAGATAATTTTTTTAAATTTTATAAAAAAAATATTTTTAATAAATAAATTTTGAAAAATAAAAAATAAAAAATAAAAATATTTTCAAAAACTAAAGGAATCAAAACTTTCACAAAACTAGCTTAATATTTTAAACCTTGAGACTTTTGAAACATAGAATTATTATTTTATTGCTGGCCAGCTTAGGAATCTTTTTGTTAGACAAGGAGATAAAAAAGGAGTGTTCTTTTCTCCCTAATACATGGCCAAGTTGACCCATAAGCAAGGGGTCCATTTTCCACAACAGCTAGCCTAGCCCCACTAGCCCTCCATCCCTCTAAATCGTCATTATGAGGCAAGCGCATTCATTGAAAGTGACTCAAGTGGAATCCAATGGGCCTTGAATAAAGGGCAAGAGGTTAAAATAAATTTTAAAAAAGGTAAATAGATAATTTGCTTTAGAGTCTAAAGAATTCAAAAGAAATATATATTTTAATTTTAAATTTCAATTTAATTTTTTAAAAATTATTTTATTTTTAAAAATATTTTCATATTCACTCTATTTAATAAATTTTTATTTATTTAACTTAACAAAAAGTTTATATAATTTAACAAATTTTTTAATTTGATTAATGAAGTAAATTTATATAAAAAAAGATAATAAAAACAATTTGAGGAGATAGTTATTAAATAATTAAATTTAAAAATATATACCAATATATTAATTCACTCAAAAAATAAAATGAGAAAGAATGAAAAAAGTGAAAAAAAGTTGTTAGCCTTAAAAAGGTAACAAAGGACGTAGAAAGAGATCAGAAAGCAGAACTTTTTTCCTGACTCCCACTGCTTCTCCTGAAATTTTAGATCTAAGCAAAAGGAAATGAAGTTCTTGTTTCAGTGTCCTTGCTGCTCTTGCTTCTGCTTCATGAAGCCCAAGAAGGGGAAGGCCAAGGTGAAGGAAGTCAAGGAAGTGGTAGAAGCCAAGGTAGAAAAGAAAGAGTGAGAGATGCAAGATGGAAATTTCCTTTGATTGTCAAGTCTTTCTTTCCCTTTTGCTTCTTCCTAAGTCTCCCGAACATGCACATCAAATTGTCTCTACTTTGTACTTCCTTCTTCGCTTGGCTTATGGCATTTAGATGTCAGTTTACAGATGTACAATGCATTTACTAATAATTTCTTGCAATGAAAAAACTCTCTATGTTCTTGTTGGCTTCAAACTTTATTTCTCAGAATTCGCTGATGTATTTTAAGTAGCTACATTATAAAAAATTAATATTTTAAAAATAAAATTGTATTATATTTGATACATTCTTAAATTTTTTATAAATTTATCATATATAACACTATAATTTATGTTACACGTTATATTGTGATTTCACGAATAAATTTTCATTTCAATTGTGTAAGTTTTCTAAATTCAAATTGTTCTTTCATTGTTGATTGTAAAAAATTATCCTGCATTTTGACTAGTGGTGCATTTGGATAATACTAGAGAAAAATGAAGGATTCTGGGTGCCGTTAGGGGAAATGTTCTGCAAAAGGTCTATTATGAAGCTTTAAAGCATTGTCAACAAAGTAAATCCATCATTTTCAAATCTAATTTTGTAATGAAAAATAATTTAATATATTATTAATTATCTATTAATAATATTTAAATTATAATATGTGATAAAATAAATATTTTTTAAAATTATATTTATTATATATTATAATTTAAATATTATTAATTTATTAAAAACGAATTAAATATTAATTATTTAATAATTGCATAAATTTATCAAGACCCCGCACATGAAGAGAGAGAGAGATGGTAATTGCATAAATCTATGAAGACCACGCACATGGAGAGATAGAGATGGTAATTGTATAAATTTATCAAGACCAGTAGACCACGCACATGGAGAGAGAGGGAGAGAGAGAGAGGTGCTGCATTGGGCCGTAGTTTGAGAAAAGGATAAGTTCAAGTGGGCACAAGAGATAAAGTATTAAAATTTATTTTGAGATATTATTTTGAAAATTTTATAAATAAAAAATTTTAAAAATTTTATAAAAATAAAATTTTTTGTAAGAAACATTTTAAATAATAATAAATAATATTATTTTTTAATTTTTAAAAATTTTAACATGATATTAATGATATATATATATATATATATAATTATATTAAAATTAATTTAAATTAATATTTATAGTTAAATAATAAATAAATATATTATTACAGTGAAGATTTCGATTCAAATTTTAGCAGCATTCAATAACAATCTTTCTCTTATATCAATTTTTATATTTTTTTTAACTCTTTTGTGACTTTTATCTTTAAATCTCTCTCTATCAACTATGATTCTGTTTCTATTTTCAAGTATTTATTTTAAGTATCTTTTTCTTTCTTTGTCTCTCAATCTATCTTTTCATCATTTTTGTAATTTTTTTTTAAATAAAAACAATGAAAGAAAGTAATGTCATGAAAATGAGAGAGGAGAGTAAGAAGTTGACAAAGATATTATAAATTGCGAGAAAAAATAATTTGGTGTTACATGTGATGTGATACTACTTTCATCTACTTTTAGATTGTTAATTTTTTTATTTTTCAAATTGGTTTGATACTTTTCTGTCGAAACAATTCAAAACAAGAGTATTTTCGTCGAAACAAGAGTATTCTCATTGAAATAATTCGAAATAAGAGTATTTTCGTCAAAATAAGAGTATTTTTATCGAAACAACTTGAAACACAAATATTTCTATCGAAACATTCCATAACATAATAATTTCAATCAAAATAGTATAATTTTTTAATAAATATTTTATTTTATTTCGATAACTTCATTTTATGTCGATAATTTCAGAAACAAAAATGTTTCGATTATTTCGATGAAAAAAAAATTAATTCCCTAATGAAAGATTGATTTTTATGTAAATAGGATCTACAAAACATAAATATATAAAATTTATTAATAAAAAAAAGATAAAAATATATTAAATATTAAGTCTATTTTGAAACACACAAAAAAATTTATATAAGAGTGAATATAATTCGACAACCAGTCTAACCCATTTAAACATTGTAAAAAATCATTACAGATCGAATTAGCATAATAAATTCATAAAGATAAATTTTTAAAATAATTTTAAATTAATTTAGACAAATCAGATATAATTTTTTAAATTTGATTTGACTAACTTAATTTTTTTATATAATTTTTTGTTATCACTTTCTATTCTATCATAACCCAACTAATTGGATTCACTTAACATAGTTTACATTTTTTTAAAATAATTTAAAAGTTCAATAATAATAAATATAAATTTTTAAATTTAAATATTATTCAATCAATTTAACTGACGTGAATTACTCTGTTAAATTTGATAAGATCACAAAATATTATATAATATTTTGAAAAAATCACATAAAATTAATTAAGATAATATTATGTATTTTTTTAATTATATCATATTATATATATTTTTATTATTTTTAATTATTATTATAAAAAATATTACTTAAAATAAATTTGTATTATTTTTAATATATTTTAATTTTTTTTACATATTTATTGTTTAAAAATTAAAATGTAAATGAGTTAATATTTTAAATTAAAATAAAAATAAAATATAAAGATATAAGGTATTTTATAAAATTAATTTAATAAATTTTTAATAGTTATATCATTTAAATGTAAAATTGTTTAAAATAGTATAAAATTATTTAAAAAATAATAAAAAAAAATTATTTAAATAATTTTAAAAAATATCATCTTCATTGGTAGAAGTGGCCACTGTACACGTTTCAACTTTTTCTAACTTTGTTTAATTTAACGAAACTGTACAGCAATATACGGTGGAATCACTTTGAAATAAACATACACAAGACGCGTCCTTTTGTGGGCTCTATTTCCAGAGGAATCGGCATCCGTGACTTTTACGAAAACTTTTAAAAGTAAGAACACTTCTTAAAGGATAAGGATTACTTCAAATGATCATACTTCAGAAATTTTAGAGAAAGGAATTAAAGCAGTTGAGAATAGATGATCTGTAAAAACGTCAAGTTAACTGGAAGATGACAATTGTATGAGTGTGACATCCTTATTTCATTAAACTACGCAATTAAGAGGTAGACATTCAATGGCAATCAATATTTCTTTTTTTTGGATATATAATGAAATTCAAGTTTGAATTTAATATTTTTTTTTATTAATTACTCACGTCTTTTATTATTAAATTAAAAATATAATTAAAAATGTATTTGATGAAATTAGAAGAAAATGTTTTTTGAAAATATTTATTAAAATAAGATGAAAATAGAAAATGTATAAACTTTATTTTTAGTTTTTAAAAAAATGACCGGCAGTATTTTTATAATTTTAAAAACGAGTATATTATAAAAATAATTTCATAATTGTTGAACATCAAACTCAAAAATCAAATAATATTTATGTCAATTTAATTTTAAAATAAAGATGAACAAATTTTTAGTTTCAAAAAACAAACATATTTTTTAAATAATAAAAATAAATTTTGAAATAGACCTTAGTTTTTGAAATTTTCGTAAAAATTGTGTATTGGTTGATAGTTTATAATGCATATTAAATGTATCAAATTCAAACAAGTTAAAAAATATAAAATAAATATTTAGTTCATTGGTCAAAATTTACATAAATAAAAAAAATAAAAAATTTACATGTGTCCTTAAATAATTTATTTTTTAAAATTTAAATAAATATTTGACAATATTTTAATTTACTACCATTATACTAAATATTTACACAAAAGTATATTCGCTTTATAACGCCGGCGAGATATCCTTATTCTCACATAGGGTATCTCTGCGACTGCGCGCATGTGTTAACCAGAAACACTCGTTACGATGGCTTAAACAGAAGCACATGATGGTGAGAAATAATGAAAGAAGATAGGCCCACACATTTAAAACACAGTGAGATATGGAAATCAGATGAAAGACAATGGCATTACAAAGCAAAACGGTGCAGTACAGGTAGACAAAAGGGGGGTGGGAGAGACAAGACCAACCCCACTAACATTTGACATAAACGCGTTTGAATTTTGTTTGTGCACGAAATGGTGTGTACATCTCCCAAAATAAGAGGTTCACGGGTTAATGTCTATTTGTCAAATCAAGAAGAAGAAGCTGCTAAAATCCATGCTATTTCCGAGTATTACTTTTTACTCTCATGTTTTGTCGTAGGCAACCTTAACCAAGTGCTAGAATCACTTCAAATTCCAACTATAGAGAGACTTCGAATTTAGCAAAATTAATTTACTGAAACCTTAATCAAATTTTTCGACTAACACTAAGTAATTTTTGGGTAAAAAACTAGCGCCGCTCGTTCTCTCTCTCTCAAATTCCTCTTCTCCCTAAATTAGTTGTCGCTATTCTTTGTTTGGGATAATGATGTAAAAGAATTGAGTTACATGTTCATGAACTAAATTTGAATTGAACTTAAACTCACTTATTAAACAAATGAGTTTGATCAATATATTAAGCTCATTTAGTTAAATGAGCCGACTATAAATATTTGATGCGTAAATTGTTAAATTGGCAAACAATTTAGTTATTAATAAAGTATTTTTTTATATTCTTTATTTATGTATAATTCTATTAAAAATTAAAGATAAAAATAATAATTTATACTTCATTAAAATATTAGAATATAAATTTTTATGAATATTTTCATATATACATGTACATATATAACATACAAATATACTTTTTTTAATTTATTTAATTTATATATATACTTTTCTATGAACCTTGACTCAAGTAGCATATCTTTGATCATAAGTGTCAAACGTTTTAATGTATACAGGTTTAATTCTCCCATCTTCCTCCTCATGCAATATCTTTGGTAAAAAAAGAATATATATATATATATATATATATATATGCGTACAATTATATAATATATTTATAGTATTAATAATAAAATGTTTGAACTTTGTTTAATAAAAAAGTTAAAATGATCACAATTTTTAATTTGCTTAAAACTTGAACTTTAATATTAATTTAGTTTACTTTAAATCAACAAGTTTAAGCATATTAAAATCCAGTTCAACTCGATTACAACTCTAGTTTGTGCCTATCACTACTACTTTCATCTCTTCAAAGCAAGAGTTTTCATTTCTTTGATAAAATATTTGAAAATTTACAGTTCATCTCCTCCCTCATATTCTCAACAATTAATATAAGTGGATCAAAAAGAAAAAAAAACTTTTAAAATATTTAATTTTTAAAAAATATTGAAAAGTGTATTATCTCTCTTGATATGTCTTCTATTCAATGTTATAATTTTTTTTTAATGTATTAAGGGTTCTTCTTGCAAAGTTGTTTGATATTCAAGAAAATGATTTTACAATCCTTAACAGTTGTGTTAATCCTTTACACCATATTTGGTTTTGGAGGAGCCAAAGAATTCATGAAGAGACTCAACCTTGCCCTAAACAAGCGTCAGGCCGCATTAAAGTTTCAATCAAAGAGCTACTAGGAATTCCGAATATGATTAACCATATTCCCCATAATCATAGAAGATTTTCAAGGGGTTTCTAAACCCCAGCTAAATGAATCTCTATCGATACGTTTTTTTTTTATAAATATTTTTGCATTTCGTGGCAGTTTTAAAAATGGATATATGGTATTTTTTCATGTATTTTTCATTTCTTCTATTTATGAGACATTTTTTATTTCTTATTTTAATTATTTTATATAAAAAATACTTAATCATTATAAATTGATTTCATAATAGAAGTCTTATTTAATAAAAATATATTTATGTGTGTGTATGTTAAAAGCAACATAGAAAGAAAAAGATAATGTAAATTGTAAATTTGAAAAAGATAAAAAATACCAAGGGCTTGAGTTTGTTTTTATAAGTAAATATAACCAACTCAGAGAGTCGAATATATATAGCAGCAAACTTTGGAGGACATGGCACATAAGCCCCAAAGATGTTTGTGAAAATATATATATCTCATGCAGTTTTTCATTGCTATTCTTCTCAATCTCTTGTTTTGCAGTGAACTATTGATGTTTCGTGGCTTATTCTCTAGACTGACCACTGGTTGTTTAATCGCGCCAGCAGAATGATATTATCCCACTGAATCTCTGATCCAAATACCTGAGAAGTACCTACGTACATTTCAAGAACATACACCGAGGAAACATAAATAACATAAATTAGCCAGAAGAAAGCTGACATATATATAGTCCAATTCTGCAGTACTTTGATACCTACGGTATGAAAGATAACGTGGGTTGTTAAAGGTCAGAATGTAAGAGGCTCCACAATTCTTAAAGGACTATAGAATGATAAGAAATAAAGTGAAAAATGATAAAGCATAACCCGATTAGTTATCCAATATTATTTTTTTGAATTTTTTTGTTATTTTATTTTAAATTATTTTAATATTATTTTAAATTTTTAAATAATTCAAAACGTCAATCAATAATAAATATTAATTTTTTTAATTTAAATATTACTCAATTGATTGAGTAATTCGATTGAATTCGATCAATGTTTACTTTTAAAGAAGCTTCACGTATTTTAAAAGTGACTATACCCCAACAAAGAATCAAAAGAGAACTATAAAACAATGCATAGAAGATCAAGTAAATATTACGCACACAAAAAGTAGCAATAGCAAAATAAGAAATGACTCTGCAAATACCCACGAAATAAGGGTCAAAATTAAATACCAACCCAAACATAAGAGGACATAAAACTGAATTTGGCAAAGAAAATGTCAAATGCCAGAAAAATAAAGGGAAAAGGAGCGGAACTTGTTTGGAACTGTGAGAAACTCCAAGTAATTGAACCTATTGATAAAATTACAGACATCCAATACACATTGAGCCACAGACTAAATTAATTCATGTAGCGGGGGGTTTTTAAAAACTCTCTCTTAATGCTGGTTGTTAAATACAATTTCAGAAATGTTATATTCTTCTGCTACCATTTATTCATGGTTTATACTTATGCATTCGATAATTATCATTTAAATTATATGAACGTAATAAAAAGTTCTGAGTGGTGTTTTCTTTTAAATGATATTAGTATCTATATATTTTTTAAATATAAGAATAATTTTGATGGCTTTTCATTTTCACAAATATATTTTTTTCGGATTTAAATATTAGAAAAGAAACCCTTGCTCAAAAATTGAATTAGAGTAAATAAAATTTCCCAGGGTTCCACCATTTCATGACATGATGATATCCCCTCTTAAGATTGTAACAAATCAAGAAGATGGTAATCACATCTTTCTCTTTTTATTTCCTGGGACATTTTTCTTGTTGAATCCACGCACGTCATATGTGGTTTCAGATGTATTCTGCTTCTGAAGTCCTTTCCTGCCTCCAAAACCAAATTTGGAATTCCTAAACTCCCGTTTCTTTGGTTTCTTTCCTTTTCCAACAGCTTGCTTTGCTTTGCCTCCAGATCGATCACCTGGAGAAACACCAGGCCTTTTCTTGTTTGACCTCTCAAATACTTTTCCATCCTCAAAATCCAAATCCAAATCTGCATCATTGGCACTGCCAGCAAACCCACTCTGCTGCCTCTGCTTCCTCCACTTCTTAACAGATTCAATGTCTTCCTTTTTCTGCTTAGCCCTTTCTTTCAATTTCTGGGCCTGCATTTCTTTAGCCAATCTTTTGGCCTCCCTGGCCTTTCTTCTTTCTTCAGCCTCTTCCATCTTCCTCTTCTCCGCTAAAAGCCGGCCTTTCACCTTCTCCATGTGGGCATCTGTCTTCCCCATTTCTGCATAATAGTCTGCAGGTCTTAGAAAAGGGAGACCCATTGACTGAAGCTTCTCAAAGGCCTGCCTAGTTCCTTCCAATGCCTGTGTGTAAAAAGCAAGCTCCCGTGCCAAGTCATCATTCACGTCTACTTCTTGCTCTTGATCAATATCAATGGAGAGTTTGTGTATCCATCCCACATTCTCTGGCCAGCTCATATCTCCAAGTTTATCTAGGAGACCATCTCTGTTATATACTGCATTTTTAGATGGTTCAGTCAATTTCACATCTTCTGATTCTGACTCTGATTCAGATGCTGATAATTCCCCATTAAGATCTTCAATTTCATCATCAATCATTGTATTCTCAACTATCAGTAATGGTTCTTTATTAAGCACCCCCATTCAATCTATACAAGCACTGCAAAAAAAAAAAAACCTTAGACCAAAACAATAGTATCTAGTATTTACAGTTTTCATCCTCCTTATTTTTTGGGTTAAACAATTTTTCATAGAAAAAACTTCGGGTACAAAGATTCCTCCAGCTAACAGCAGGCGTACATTCAAAGCACAATCAGTAACTTGAGAAAAATGAGTCAAAGACACGAGACAATAATGAGACCAATAGACAGAACGCAGCAGTATATTGTGAGAGACATAAAGCACAAATATCTAAGCTAATTTTGCTAAATGCATAGGATTATTGGGATTACCCCCCTACAACCAAAAAAATGAAAAAAGACTGAAGACTCATTCAAGGAATAGCACCCAAATGTTAGACAAGACAACAGTTCACACTATAATCATCCCAAGGAAGTAGCTAATATCAAAGAAACCAAAAACCCAGTCCTTCTTTAACTTTTCAGTTGGAGAGAGGAATAATTGGGGACAATTGGAATATACCGAATTTCCAACATAATTTTATGAAAGACTAAGGAATATAATTACAAAGAACTCTGCTATACAAGTACTGATTCATGAAAGAACAGAATATACAACTATGGCTTACAAGCTTTTTAGTTCATTCTTTAACTCGAAATGGATCACTTGTAGAATTGGATGTCACAATCAAGAGAACACCAATAAAACAATTTTTTTCTATTGGCAAAGTAGATATTCAACACTCCCTTTTCTCTAGAAAGAAAGCCCAATGATTCAATAATAATCAGAAGTGAAAACAAATGGAAGTTGAGCTTTCCAATCACTGAACCCTAGAATCTAAACATCAAATGCCCAGGTGACCATGGTTGTCAAGCTCAAGAGTTCAAGTAAACTCGTTAGGGGGTGATAAATTGGATAGTACCGAGTTTACAACCTTCAATTAATAGCTATTTAAATTATATATATATAGGATGCTTCATACAACCTCAACCTATTCAGTTAATTAGCAACAAATGAATATCCATTATATTATATTCCCAAATGCATTGAACAAGAAAAAGTTGCTAATTCCTTCCAAATTAGGATTTTAACCAAGTTGTGGCATTAAGGAAAGAGCGGCCAACAACTTGGCTGTTGGATTTTTTTATGTTTATTTCAATTTTTGTGCCCTCCCATTCAAATTTCTAATACATAACTAATCTATTTCAAATAGAACTTTTCTACGTGAGTGTTAGGGCCCCCCATACGACAGGTTTATAAAAGAAGAAACCGCAGACAAAGGCAGGTAGATAGAGGAAGAAAGTGACGATTGATGCACCTGGCGAGAGACAGAACAAGCAAAACTGCCTCTGCTACGACGGCGACTGCCTGAGGGCGGAAGCAGCTGGTGGCGGCAAAGACGGCAGCTGTCCTCTGCAATGGTGGCAATTGCAGCAGCCGGATGAGGCAAGGCGATACAGAAGAAGGGATGGGTGTCGTTCCTGAGTTGTGTCTGACGCAGTATAATTGTAGGGAGAAGGGAACAAATGTAATTTTTAGGGCTTCCAAAACGCACAATTTTGTGGATTGAGCATTTGGGCTGCAGCCGGGCTTTAAAATCTGAGGACGGGATTTGCTGTTTTAGCCAAAAGTGTCCGAGAAGCACCTTTAGTAAACTAAAAAAATCTCAAGTAAACCCGCAATTTTACCCGAGTTTAATGCAAACAACAAAAAATAATAATATCAACTAAATTTTTTTATATTAGATAAAATTAATTAAACAATGCTATAATAATTTATGATAAATAAAATTAATAAATAAATTATTAATTATTAAATCAATTCAAATTTATTATAATTTTATTAAAATTAGATACAATAATAACAATTAAATTTTTTTATATTAAATAAAATTAAATACATAGATCAAATAATATTATAATAATTTATTATAAATAAAATTAATAAATAAATTATTAACTATTAAATCAACTGCATTACTACAATTTTATTAAAATTAGATTTTGCTCGCCAGTTAACACTTTTTTTTTTTCAACTTAAACTCGTACGATTTAACTACATACGCTTTCATAAGACCCCTTGACAGAGCAAATGAGAACTGAACGATTGCAAAGCTTCTGATTTTCATAAGCATGCCAGAATCACCATACAGCATGCACTGGGAAAGTCGAGAGCTATACTTGCAGGAAAAACAAACGGTTCATGGAACAGTTTACCAGCTGCATAGATTAAAAGGAAGCTCGATGAACCAAATCATCTAGACGAAAAAAGAAGAAGATAAAAGACTTATAACCAAGTTAGCTCATCAACCAATAATTTGATATAACCTCAATCCAGATAAACCCAATACAGTGATATGGGAAATCGATGAAATGAAGAGAACGGCATCAAGAAAACAAAGGCAAGAACGGTTCTCTAAACAAAACCTGAAACTTTGATTCACCAGGTCTCACCAAAGCCAACAACAGTTATATTTAAGTGATTAAAATGAATACAAATCAAACAAGCATAACCTTAATCGTTCATTTAGAATCGCAAATACCACTTCTTGTCAATGAATTAACCCTATAAAAAAATGGCTTTAGATTTGCCCAATACGAAACATGGTAAAAAACCCAAAGGAATCAAGAAGTAAGAGAGAGCATGCAACTCACCTTGGGAAAGCGAGGTCTGACAGAGTTGATAGATACAACAGTGAGAAGCTGAACTTCGAGGCGATGAACTAGGACAAGAGGTCTGGGGTTCATGGAGCGGTCTTGGCATGGAATAAGGTATCTGAAGCGCTACGGCTAGGGCTATTTTATAGGGTTTTATAGTCGTATTTACTAAAATACCCTTTTTTTTAAGCCAGACGGCGGCATCGAGGGAGATTTTTGTAAGCTTGTAAGGTTGTATGCGATCGTGAGAACTGAAGAAGAATCTCAAATTCGCAATCAATTTCAGGAAGCTCCTCGGAGTGGGGCTGAAGGCGGGTGAACCTACTGAAGAGGAAAACTCTGACTTTGCTGGTAAGCAAATAGGCAACCCACTTAGTCTGGCAGCGAATAAATGTATTCTTTTCGTAGAAATTGCTTGAAATATCTTGGCTGCTTCAGAGGGCATTGTTTGAATCATATATGCTCTGGAAACTCATTTTGGTCGCAGTTTCATGAATCAGTTGTGCTAAATAATCCCATTGAACAAAAGTATAAGAAGATTTATACTCTTTATTTTACTCAGAAAGTTGACCCCTTTTTCCAAATTGCTTCTAGTAAAATTCCAGACCTGTCTCCCCGCATTTTCTTTGGTTCTCATTATTCAACCAAGCCACCTTCAAGATCATTTCGAAGAAGAGCCCGTAAGAGATTGTTAAAATCCTTGGAGCCTACTCTAGACCAAGCCCAATTTCAATTGGCCTTGTCCCAACTTCCCCCAAGGTTCACTCCTGAAGAACTCTGCAATGTAATTACTTTTCAAGAAGACCCATTAATTTGTTTGGAGCTATTTAATTGGGCAGTGCAACAACCCAGGTTTCGGCATAATGTATTAACTTATCATATAACCATACAGAAGCTCGGTGCAGCAAAAATGTACCAAGAAATGGATGACATTGTCAACCAAGTGCTCGCAGTTCCATTAATTGGTTCGGAGGCACTTTACAATACCATTATATATTATTTCACTGAAGCTCGAAAGTTGACTAGAGCCGTAAATATATTTAACCACATGAAAAGTAATCGAAATTTGAATTGCAGGCCTTCTATCAGAACCTATAATCTTCTTTTTGCGGCACTGTTGAGTAGAGGAAGTAACTCTTACATAAATCATGTGTATATGGACACTACTAGATGTCTGTTTAAGCAAATGGTCAACGACGGGATAGAGCCTGATATATTTTCTTTGAATTTCATGATTAAAGGTTATGTGCTTTCTAATCATGTTAACGATGCATTGAGGATATTCCATCAGATGGGCGTGGTTTATGTTTGCCAGCCCAATTCATTTACCTATGATTATTTGATACATGGGTTGTGTGCCCAAGGAAGAACAAAGAATGCTAAAGAATTATGTCATGAAATGAAGACCAAAGGCTTCACCCCAAGTAGTAAATCTTATAATTCGCTTATCAATGCTTTAGCACTTGGTGGAGAGGTTGAGGATGCTGTAAATCATCTCTGGGAGATGACTGAAAAAGGGATGTCGGCTGATTTTATTACATATAGGACTGTGCTGGACGAGATATGCAGACAAGGAAGAGTTCAGGAGGCAATGAGGTTACTGCAAGAGTTGCAAGAGAAGGACCTTGTGGATGGGCATGCTTACAAGAAACTTCTTTATGTGCTTGAAGATGACTATGGGACTTCAATTAGCAGAATTGATTCAGGTACTGAGCTGTTTTTCTATGTAAACAGAGAGTTATCTTAGTTCCCATGTGCCAAGGATCATAATGTGTGTGTGATTAGCAATGGGTTTATAACTTTGTGTGGTTGTTTCCTTTTCAGATACCACAATCTTGACATAAAAATAGAACAAGAAGGAAAAGAAAAATTCTTTTACTGCTAATTGCTTCATTGTAATTGAGCTATATGGTGTCGTATATAACTGCTTACAGAAACTTTTTTCCTATCTATTTCAAATCCAATGATCTTAACAGGTGTGAATCTGTAATATTTTTTGAGATTGAGATTAGATAAAATAAGGCTTCCTTCTAGGCTGCTTTGTTGATATCATATTATTTTAGCATACAATATTTCTGTTCTTGTTGCAGATTAGCTGAATGTTGTAGTTTTTTAAAACATATTTGTCAAAGTTTTGGAAACCAGTAAGAACTTTTGAGGCAAATTTGCGACAGTTAAGTTCTTTATGAAAAAATGAAAAAGAACCACAACAATTCTCAGTGTGCACTAACATTAAGTTAGTGAGAGAGGAAGAAGAAGCAAATAAGGCCGTACTTGTCCATGTTAATGGGTGGTTCAATGGCATATAACAGTTTTTCTCCTCTGGTGCCTTATATGATCATCCCTTGTTAAAGTACAGAACTAATAAAAGTTGTTATATTCAAAATTAGTTGGTTTTGGGTAAAAAAGCTGTATGGTGAGAGACCGTGATAACAACCCAGAACTTGTTTGTCCATTTCTTGTACAGAAGTTCCATAGGTGTATTTTAGCTGGTTAAAATGAACATTTATGCATGGTATTAAGTGTTCATCAGCATCTTTCTTTAACCCCTCTTAGATACCAAAATAGTATCCCATCTTCATCTTACCTCAAATTATAGAAAAGTTCGATATGCAACTTTTTCAAAAAATTGTAAACATTAGCTAACAATTAAGAAGTTTTAAGAGTTAAATATATGATTTTTGTGACACATGCATGCAGAAGTATTCCGCAAGGGCAGAGAACTTCCTGGCAAAGTCTGGTGAAAACACGGATATCTTGTTGCCTGATTCATCCCAAAACCATTATTCCCTCAGTTTATCCCACGTCCGTCGAGATGCTATGTTCTTGATCAAAATTGACATTTGGTGTCGCAATTGGCTTTGATGGAAGTAAATTTCTGGAAGAATGGTGATGCAAGTTTGTATAAGATAAGATGGTTCCTGTCTTGATTTTTCTGCTACACCATATCAGATTGGTTATGATACTTGAGAGCCACTCCTCCTAGGCAGCTGGACATGCTGCTGTGTCTTATATCATGATTGACTATTGGCCTTGCAATGAACTATTCATGGAAGCAAAATTCTGGCAAAATGGGGATGCAAATGTTGTGTAAAATGGTTTGTATTCTCTGCCACACCAAAATAAAAAATAAAATAAAAAAGCTAACTAACCCCAAGGTACAAAATATGCTGCAAAGAAGAATGGCTTGACAGTTTGTAATTTCGTGGAGGCTGTATATTTTGGAAGAATGGTGATATTTGGTATTCTTTTATGTTTCAGTGGTAGCTTCCTCCCACATTTCGCCAAAAGTGAATTTGGAATGTGAATGTGGTGAAATCTGGAGCAATGCTCAACTATGGAGATTTTGAAACTAGACATTTTGAGCCAAATGAAGTGAACTTTATTTATTGTGGAAGGTGAAATTTATTCACACAACAAAATATAGATAAAGAAATGTATTGGATAGTGTGAAAAATATATATATTTTGCATTTCAATTTCCTTGCATGTTAAATTTCATAAAATTCTAAATCACTCAATCCAAATACAGGCATTAGTCTAATTTGTAATTGAAAATATATCATAACTGGCTGTTTAAGAATCTGTTGCTATATTACAAATCTTTTATTCAACTCAACAGTGAAGACGTCTCTGAGTAAAACCCAATGGGTAGTCTACAGACAGAGAGGAACTATTTATTTTCTTTTCGAAGATATTATCCCAATTTCAATTTCTTAAACATTGTTTTCCGCTTTTATTTTTAATGCTTTTTTCAATAATTTTTCAATTTCAACTGGAACGTTTCTTAATAAAACCATGGTTCGTGATAATATCCCAATGCCAAATTTGTAGAAATATTACATCGGTGGCAATTTTCACTTTTAGTTTGTCAAATGTTTCAGACAAATTTATTTATTTATTCTTAGGTCTCATTTTTTCGTGAGAGATTCTCATTGAGTTATCCCTTAACCTCAACTTGAGTTAAATAGGAGAATAATCTTGAGACCTAAATGTTAAATCACCGTTGTTACCTAAATCACTCACCCTGACGCTACTGTGCTGCCACTGGCATTTACGATAATCAACATAAAAGAATAGTTTCGTCAATTAGATCTCATGAAACCCTAATTTGTTCTATTATTGGTGTGATCGTAGGCTTGTGCTTTTAAGACCCAGGCCAATTCTTTTCCTTTCATATTATAGACTCTGCTGCTCTGCTATACTCTGCATCAGGGTTTCTGCGAGGGCTAGGCATCCAAGGTGGAGAATCTGCTTCCTTGATTCCTACTAGCTTTTATGTTGATAATGTATCTCAGTCTTTGCTGATTATGTTCTGAAGTTGTTTTTTCCATTGCATGTTCATGTCTGAATCGGATTGTGATATAGTTTTTAATACAAATGCATAAGAATTTGATATGTCGTGCCTGCGCAGTCTTTGATTCTCCTTTTGGCTCCTGACATTTTATCAATGGCCAAAAGTTTGGATGATTCTTTCAAATTGTTGCTCACCTTAAAAAATTTGTAGAAATATGACTACATGAACAAATGTATACTTTAAAATCAAATATAGCAAAGAAACAAATATATTAAAAATAAATCTATCCATAAAAGCAGGTAATTAGTATGTATAATCTACATACTAATTAAAATTAGAAGCAAACAATAAAGAGAATAAATGAAACAAAGTTTGTATATTGTAGTGTAACAAAAGAAAGATAAAAAGATCAATTTAAAAGTAATTTAAATATAAATTTAATAATAAGTCAAATATAAATTTAAAAAAATTAAATAATAAAAATATTATTTTATAGAGAGTCAAAAATAAATTTAAGAGTGAGTTTAATATAAATTTAAAATAAAATAATAAAAAAAATTATTTTAAAATGAGTGCAATATAAATTTAAAAATAAGTCACTAAATAAATTTTGACATAACTTATTTTGTAGGGTTCAATATAAATTTGAGGGGCACTTTAGATATATTTAACAAAAAAATTTTAAATTTTCTAATGTAAAATATAAATGTAGAGATATATACACACACACTCTTATTTATTGATCTTGAAACTTCCTCTTCCAACTCCAAATCCTCACTAAGCAGGAGTGCAATGGAGGTCTGCTCCTAAAAAAAAAACAAAACATGGGCGCACGAACACACTAGCATTTTCATATATTTTAAGTACTTAAAATTAATATTTTCTTTAAAAAATTTACTAAATAAAAAGATATTAGACATATTATTCATATACCAAAAAAAAAAAGTTTAAGAAATAACTTATTATCTCTCACCAAGATGCAATTTATAGTATGTCATTTTATATTTATTTATGTCATTCTTTTTAACGTCAGTTGTCTACAATTTATATTGAATGCTTGTCGGAGTCAAATCTAATAATGCATGTCCAAATTTGCCTTTTGTTAAATAAATATTTCTCTTTCTTTCTTTGGTGGAACTTTTTTTTTTTTTTCAATACTCTGTTTTTAATATATTTAAATTTCTCTGTTTTTATTATAACAAATTCAGTTATGTTAATCTGATTCACATATCCAAAAAAAATTGCTATGTGCAATTCAATTGTTCGTCACGATAGATACTAATCAAATCAAAGTTTTTTTTTGTATTATTTAATCTCAGACTTGAAATTCCTCCCAATCTTCTTTTTGACCTTTGGAGAAGATTTCTCTGTTAAATTTCAGGTATAATTTTTTTTTTTAATTTCCTTTTGGGCCATATGAACATTTCATTAGCGAAACAAACAGAACAGAGAAACCTCTAAAACCAATTACACGGCAGCAAAAAAAAAAGAGGCTAAAAATCTTTTTTTTTAATAAATAAATTTATTATGTCATTATATTTTTATTTTTAAATTTAAATTATTGCACAATTTAATCTTCGAATTTATTAAACATTAGACAATTTAATCTTTCCGTTATCTTTACATTAATTGTTTGTTGACGTGACCCGTTAAATATTAATCACTGACTCAACTTAAAAAATAGTAAATATATAATTTAATTTTTGAATTTATTAGATCTCTACAATTTAATCTTTAAATTAAGTCATTGTATAATTTAATTCTCAAATTTACCAATGGTCAAATAACTTAATTTTTTTTATTATTTTCACACTAACTATTTATAATATAGCCAATTACATCAATGCTAATTCAATTTAAAAAACTTTAAAATGCTTTATTTTTTATTTTATTTTTTTACATTTCATATGAAAAATCTCATTCTCTATCTTCAATTGACAACGTCATTGAACACCGCCTTACTAAAAAATTATTTTAGTAAGCTTTTGATAACTTAAAATAATTTTTTTTTTTCAAATTTATGATATTAACCATCATCGGTAGTTAATTTGACACTTTACAGATTTTAAATTATAAAAAGATGCCATGATTTTAACATTCTTAATCCCTTCTGGTTTAGTATTGTGATAATTCTTATAATTTTTGCTCTAATTTAGATATTTTAATGCTAAAAAATTTATAGTTAATATTTATTAGTTAGCTTTCACGATTATGTTTGAATGTTGTTGTGTATTTTAATAAGATACTTATTTTCTTACATATCTTTTTATTTGAGATATATCATTTTTTTTCTTTAAAAATAGAGAAAAATGTGCTTTAAATTGTGAAAAATATTGTCGCTTTACTGCTAAATAATTGATAGTATAATTTTTTTTATTGAATTGTAAATATATTTACGATAGCCTCCCTTTCATTTAAATGTTTCTGGGTTTGTTTGGTTGAGGGGGAGGGGAGGAGTGTTTTAAAAATCCCCTCATTTGGTTTAGTATTTTGGAGGGGAGGGGAGAGAATATGGGGAGGCAAAATATCTCCCCTCCCTTAAAACCCCTCCCCTTAAAAAATGGAGGGATTTGGAGGGCAGGGGAAGCGTTGGTTCGTAATTTTTTAAATTGTTATCCTTTTTTTGGGATAAAAGACAAAAATATTAAAAAAAATACAAAACTTTCTTTTTTTAAATAAAAAGACAATAAGTCAAGAGTCCTCAACCAAAAATTTCAATATAAAAAATTAATATAGAAAATTTTTTATTTTTAGTGAAAATAAAATAATAAGGGTATAATGGTCATATTATTTTATTTTCTCTCTCCTCTTCTTACAAATTAAACAAAAAAAAATTATTATCCCTCACCTCCCCTCCCTTTAAACTAAACAAAAAAAATTATTTTCTCTCCCCTCTCCTTTATTGAACCAAACACATCCTACGATTTCTATTGCCTCGCAAAGTGAATGTAATAGTTAATTCAACAACTTGAAGCAAATAATATTGTATGAAATTGAGGGAACAATTTTATTTCAAAATTTTATGGATGAGTCAATGCTAATATGATATGATTAATTAACATTTAACGTATCATGTAAGCACTAAACACTTAACATGTCACATCAGTAAAGAATTAAGATAAAAATAACAGAAAGATTAAATTATTTGATGTTTGATAAATTCGAAAATTAAATTGTATAATGATATAGATTTAAAGATTAAATTGTAGAAATATAATAAATTCAATGATTAAATTATAGGGACCTAATAAATTAAGAAACTAAATTGTGTATTTAATTTTTTTAAAATTGAATCAAGCTGATGTGATATGATTAATTGACATTTAACGTACTACGTAAGTATTTAACGAATCATATTAACAAATAGTTAATATAAAAATAATGGAAAGATGTGTATTTACTCTATTTTTTTATCCTTTCACAACCTCCCACACAATATTTACTTGCATTCTTCTCAACCAAAGCCACCAAAAATTTTGTCGAATTAAACTGACTCAGACTCACTTGGACTTCTCCCGCCAACACCTTGATTCTTCCAAAGATGTCTCTAGATCCTTATGAAAAAAAAATATTATACATTTAGCGGCAGTTAAGGAAATCGTGGTTGTTTAAAAGCTGCCGCTATTACATGTATTGGACTGTCAATGTAAGTCGTTTTCAGTAATAGTTGGAATTTATTTAATGACTGTTTTTGAACCATTAAAGCTTTGCCATTAAAGCTATCCAATAATGATGACATTCCCATGACTTTGATCATGCATTAGGCATATGCATTGCTTTACCAGGTTGATCTCCCGGTGGTGAACTCCAAGCTTGGCTTTGGATCCTTGAAGCTTCGTAACTGTAAAAAATTGTTATATAAAACACTAAGTTGAAAAAGAAAAAAATTTGAATCCTTTAAAGCTTTCAAAGAACTTTATAAAATAAAATTTGAGAGAGAAAGACAATTAGATAAAAATAATATTTAATAAATTAATAAGACACACTAATTTAAATATTAATCTCATAGACTATTTTTTATTTAAAAAAATTTACTCTGCAAATTTTTTTAAAACTTTAGACGATTTCAATCCAAACTTACAACAGATAATGGGAAACTACTTGTTAAAATTATAGGTAGACTTAATCTATTATTTTTATTAATTAATTTAATTATTTTTAGTAAAATATTTTTTTTTATGCAAAACAAGATTGATTAATACATCCTTAACCAGTGCAATTTTTATTTTTCAAATTTATATAACAACGAAACTCTCAATGTGATAATTAATGTGTCAGATTAATTAATGAAATTAATTGAGCATTAATTACAAGATTTGAACTTCTTTAATTTTATTTTCTTAACGGCTGATACTGAGCTTATATAAACTCAAATTAAAGAAGAAATCATTAAAAAAAAACAGCTTGAAATTCACAAGAAGATGGCTTTGAAAAAGGCTGCAGCTATTCTGTGTGTTGCTATGATGATCATGCTCGTGACAAATTCTGCATTAGGAGATGATGTAAAGCCTCAATCAAATTCCAACGATGACAACTGTTTTGCAATATGCTATAATCGCTGCCTCTTCACTCCTCTTATGGATCCTCCCAGCTGCAAGATTATGTGCCAAGTTGAATGTCAAAGCTGACTCTTTAAATTTATATTGGAGAGATTAATTAATTGCCTCTTTCTCTCCCTTGTAGCTATCAATTAGTAAATAAAAATGTTTTTGCTATTAAGCTCTCTTCATTTTAGTTTGTTTTGATCTTTCAAAAAATCTCTACTATCAGTCACTAACATTTACATTATTATATATCCATGATTTGATTATTAAGCTACACGGTTGGCTTATTTGAGAAAAAAGAATTTAACAAGAACTATGTAATTTTTTTTATAGTAAATTAAGAATTTGATTTTTAAATTTATATATAAACTCATTTAATTTTAGTATCCAAATTTTTATAAATATTTTTCATATATACATGCACATATATAATATAAAAGTATATTTTTAAATTTATTTAATATATATATATATATATATATATATATATATATATATATATATATATATATATATATATATATATATTAATCATGGATTGTCTAAACTTTGTATAGTAAACCAGTTGAGAATAATTTCAATTTTTAATTTGTTTAAAACTCATGTTTGAATTGAAGCTTAGTTTTTTTTAAATCAACAAGTTTGAATATATTAAACATTAACTTGACTTGATTACAGCTTTCATTTGGGTTTGTTGTTGCTCCTCTGTTTTTTTCTCTCATCTTTCTCTCCTCAAAGTTCTTCTCCGAGCGATGTCTTTCTTTTTGGAAGTTTTTGTCTCTTCAAAATCAAAATTTTTGTATCTCTGATAAATTCTTTAAAGATTTATATTTTTTTTTATTTTCAATAATACAAATAGACTAAAAAAAAAGAAGACTGGTCAAATATTTAATTTAAAAAAAATTGAGAGGTATATTACCTCTCTTTATATGCCATCTACTAAATGCTTTATTTTTTATGTTGAGTTGTAACTTTCTACTAAAATTTTAGGTAGCATCTTCACTTTATTACCAATCAGTTACTTTTTAACACTTTCGGTGTCTTTTTGCTAAGTTGTTTGATATTCAAGGAAATGTTTTTACAAATCCTAACAATTGCACTAATCCTTTACAATATTTGGTTTTTTAGGAACCAAAGAATTTATAAAGAGACTCAACCTTGCCCTAAACAAGCGTTAGGCCACATGAAAGCTTCAATGAAAGAGCTGCTAAGAAGTCAAGATATATATGATTAACCATGTTCTCCAAAATCATAGAAGATTTTTAAAAAACAAACAAGAGGAGCAAATTATTTTTCTGTGATAATCAGATAACTATATGTTTTTCAAGTACAAGAATTAATGGCAGAGTTAAAGCTGTGATATTTGTTGGAGCAATTTGGATGGGAAGGATTTTAAAATAGATCTATACGAGGAAGATGAGGAAAGCGTATGATTACAATTCTTTGATCAAGGATTTCTTAAAAGGATTAATGGCACCTCAATCTTTGTATTGGCTGTCCTGATACTCAATTAACAACTCAACTCTCCAAGATTGTAACTAATATTCAAGGTTAAGTTCAATACAAAGAGATATTACGTGTTGTTCCACTACAAAAAGATTGTATTTAGAAGGGGTTTTGTGAGAATTGTAGAGGATGAGATGAAAAGAAAAAGGAGGAGAACAAGAGAGTGTAGAACTGAATCAGTATTATTTCATCTTGTGTTTACTCATAGTGTACAATGTCTTTATATAGAAAATAGCTACAACTATATTTCGTTATACTGATAACTGTCACTTAACAGCAACACTTATAAGTCATGTGCATGTGCATGTACTATATTCCCTTTCATTCCCCCTCAAACTCAGAGAGGAGTCTTGAACTCTGAGTTTGTGCCTGAAATTATGGAATAGCATACTGGATACTGCTTTGGTAAAGATATCAGTTGGTTGTTCTATAGAAGAGATGTGCTTGACAGAGAATTCTTGAGCTTGAACCTTTTCTCTGACAAAATGAAGATCCAACTCAATCTGCTTTGTTCGAGCATGTAGTATGGGATTGGCTGTAAGCATAACAGTAGAGAGGTTATCACAATAAATGATCGGTTTGACAGGTAGAGAAATCTGGAGTTCATGAAATAGAGACTTTATCCATATTAACTCAGTCATGGTTAGTGCTAAGTTTCTATATTCAGCTTCAGTGCTGGATCTGGAGACTACAGCTTGTTTCTTTGAGGACCAAGAGACAAGGTTAGAGCCAAGAAAAATTGTTGAGCCAGATGTTGATCTTATGTCATCCACATCACTGCCACAGTCAACATCACAGAAACCAGTTAACTCGAGGATAGGAGATTTGTTGAATACTAAGCCAAAAGACAGCGTGCCTTGAATATATCGCAGTATTCTCTTAACTGCGAGCTAGTAAGTGTCAAGAGGTTGAGACATGAACTGACATACTTTGTTAACACAGTAAGCCAGGTCAGGTCTTGTGATGGTTAGGTATTGAAGTCCACCAACAATAGAGCGATATAAGTGAGGATCAAACATGGGATTTCCTTTTACAGCAGATAATTTTGAACCAGTGGACATTGGAGTTGGACAGCTTTTGCAATCTTCCATTCCAGCCTTCTTCAACAACTCTCTAGCATATTTTGTTTGTGTCAGATGTAGAGATCCATTTGCCTGATGCTTTACTTCTATGCCCAGAAAAAAAAAAAATGAAGCTCACCAAGATCTTTAAGTGAGAAAACGTTGTTGAGATCATTGATTAACTTGGTAATTGCAGCTGCTGAGAAACCAGTGATTAGGATATCATCCACATAAATCAACAGATAAGTGGTATGATGAGGCGTGACTCTTATCATTAAGGAACTGTCACATTTACTTGCTATAAAGCCAAGTTGAATGAGAGTATGTGTTAGTTTGTCAAACCAAGCCGAGGGGCTTGTTTAAGGCTGTGCAATTGACATACAAGCTGTGGGTTGAAAGGATCTTCAAATCCTGGTGGTTGTTTCATAAAAACTTGCTCTTCTATTGTTCCATTAAAGAATGCATTATCAACATCTATCTGCTGAATTTTCCAACCTTTTTGTAATGCTAGAGTGAGTATGATTCAAATTGTTGCTGGCTTTACAACTGGGCTAAAAGTTTCTTTGAAATCAAAACCTTCACATTGGTTGAAGCCTTTTGCCACTAATCTGACTTTGAACTTCTGAACTGTTCCGTCTGCATGGCGTTTTATCCTAAACACCCATTTGCAACCAATGAGTTGTCTGTTTGTAAGTAAGTCAACAAGTTGCCAAGTATGGTTCTTCATTAGTGCTGCATATTCATCATTCATAGCAGCTTTCCATTTTAGATCACTCAGTTCTACTCTAAGGGAGGTAGGTTCTAATTCTGCTATGAAGACTTTTGGCTTAAAGATGCCAGCCATACCCCTTGTAGTCATACAGTGAGTCGGGGCAAATTTTCTTGATTGATGTTGCTGTTGATAGTCACCAGTAGAGTTGTCAGATGCAGAGTGAACTTCTGGACTGGTTGCATGTGCTGTATTATCCAGATTCTGTTGCTGAGTGACTGATATAGGAGAATGAAAAGGTGCTGTAGAGCCATGATTAGTCCCAATAGAGCCCAAGGATGGACAATGAGCAGTAATAGCATGCGTATTAGAAGTAATAGGCATATGTACATATGGAAATGATATGGATTGACATAAAATAGGTGGAGTGGCAGAAGGTAAGTTAACAGGAGGTTGTTGATGAGATGCAGGAAACAAGACATCATAGGGAAATGATTGTTCATGAAATACAACATGCCTAGAAATATAGACATTGCCATTTGAGTCAAGACATTTGTAGCATTTGTGTGAATCATTGTAACCCAGGAAGATGCATGGTGAGGATCTAAAATCAAATTTAGATTTACTATATGGTCTAAGGTAAGAAAAACACTCACATCCAAAGGTTTTAAGTAAAGAGTAGGAAGGCTTCGTATGAAAGAGAGCTTCAAAAGGAGACTTATTTTGTAATAAACCAGTGGGTAATCTGTTGATTATATAGGCAGCTGTGAGAAAGGCTTCCATCCAGAATTTTAGAGGAATCTTGGCATCTGCTAGGAGGGTAAGACCAACCTCTACTATGTGTCTATTCTTTCTTTCAGCTTTTCCATTCTGCTAGGGAGTGTAGGGATAGCTAACTTGATGAATTATTCCTTGTGAGGACAGATACTTTGAGAGAGATTGATATTCCCCTCCCCAATCAGATTGGACTTTCTTTATCTTTGTGTCAAATTGAAGTTCAGCCATTTGTTTGAACTAAATGAAGATATTAAGAACCTCATATTTTTGTTTTAAAAAATAAACACATAAGTAATTGGTAGCAGCATCTATGAAGTGAACAAGGTATCTGTGTCCTTGTGATGATGGAATAAGGGAGGGTCCCCATATGTCAGTGTGTATGAGATGAAGAGGCTGAGAATACGTGCTAGTTGAATGAGTGAAAGGGAGCTTGTGCATCTTTCCCAAACAACAAGAATGACAAGAATCAAACTAACTTTTATTTGAAATTGATGGAATATTACAATCCCTAAGAACATGATTTACAACTTTGGATGATGGGTGGCCAAATCTATTGTGCCATAATGTAAAATTATTAAAAACAACAGGAAATTGAACTTTGTTATTTATGCTACTGGAAAAAGTGGATAAAGGCTGCGCATCAGGCTGCGAATCAGATTTGATGGTGGAGTCAGGTTGGGCAAGATGAGATAGTGCAAAATTTTCAAACGTGTATAGGCCATTGCTAAATTTCCCTCTCAAAAAGATTGTGTTGGAAGCTTGAGATTTAACCAAGCAAGAATCAGCAGAAAATTCAAAGAAAATTGAATTATCTTTACAAAACTTTGACACACTAAGCAAGTTTTTGGTGATAGATGGTACATGCAGCAAATTATTTAATGACAACATAGTAGAGGAATTTAGAGGTGTAGATACTGTTGAATGGCCAATATGAAAGATAGGAAGTCCTTTACCATTGCCAACATGTAATTGTTCTTGCCCATGAAACTCAACTTTTTTCTGAAGATTTCCTTCATCAGGAGTGACATGATTTGATGCTCCAGAGTCTGGGTACCATGCAGCATCAAAAATAGTTTTTGGGGTAGCAACCATTGCTGCCATTTGATGATTATGTCTGCCATTTGTATTACTGGTAGAATTTAACTTATAGGAGGGATCAAATCTGTAATAGCAACCAAGAGCTTGGTGACCACTTTTTCCACACACTTGACAGTTTATTGTATGCCTGTTACTGTTGAATCTGCCTCCTCTGCCTCTTCTTCCACTATAGTAGTGCATTTTGCCTCCTCTGCCTCTATAGTTGCTGTTAAATCTGCCAAAGGACTAATTTCTTAGAATAAAATATGTATTTACATTAGCTACATTTACAGATAGTGATGCGGTGGCTTTGATAAACTGCTCATATCGACTTTCATGTGCTAAGAGAAATGATTCTATGTCTTCAACACTGTATGGGTCCAATCTAGAAGTTACAGAGGTAACAAAGGGAAGATATTCTTCTGGCAAGCCTTCTAGGATAGCATCAATATGATCATTCAGAGTTATTGTACAACCGATACTAATCAAAGAATCAATTACATTCTTTATCTTCAAGAGATATTCACTTATCGATAAATTACCTTTCTTGGTGTTTCGAAGCTGCATCTTGTATTGGTTTGCCTTGGCTCAAGTTTGATTGTTAAAGAAAGATTCAATTTTGTTCCATACTTGTCTTGAACTATCACATCCAACAACCCGTGTGAGCATCGATTCAGTCATTGAAGAAAGAAACCAAGATAGTATTAGCTGATCTTGGCTCTCCCAATTTGCATAAATCTTGTTGACTTTTCCGACTTGTGCATCTTGCTGTGACTCAAACTTAGTCAGTATTGGGACGTTGGGATCAAGAAATCTTTGTAGCTTGTGACCTCTTATCGCTGCCAAGATCTGAGGCTTCCATAGGAGATAATTCTTCTCATCAAGCTTTATTGATAAGTTGTGTGAGAAAGATACGCATTCTCAATTTGTTACAACGGATGTGTTTAAGGAACTTGACGCTGAAGCATTTTCCATTGATGGCGCGGCTCTGATACCATGTGAGAATTGTAGAGGATGAGATGAAAAGAAAAAGGAGGAGAACAAGAGAGTGTAAAACTGAATCAGTATTATTTCATCTTGTGTTTACTCATAGCGTACAATGTCTTTATATAGAAAACGGCTACAACTATATTTCGTTATACTGATAACTATCAGTTTGTCACTTAACAGCAACACGTATAAGTCATGTGCATGTGCATGTGCTGTATTCCCTTTCAAGTTTTTAAATATAATTAGTGGGGCTTTTGACTCCCGCTAAATCATTTTGCAAGAGTTTCAAAACCCTCCGATCTCATGCATTGGAACGTCATTTAGTGAGGATTCTAGAGAATTGTTCGTAAGATTGTCTACATGTTGTGCAGCAGTTTTTTCACATGTGAAAAAAATCAAATAAAATTGACCGAATTATTTAAAAAAAATTAATTTTGAATAGTTTGAATAAAAAATTTTAAATTAAAAATTAAGCGGTTTGATTTTTAATTAAAAAAATTAAATCAAATTAAATCGATTATCATATTTTATATATTTTTAATATTATATTACTTTAATAATAATATATTTTTTCTCATGCACCCCTAGCCTCTATCCTGGTCATTTCGCAGTCTGCATAGCACAGCGTGAAGTCTAAAGCTCTGCTTTCCCTCTTGTGTGTCAGTCACTCTTCTCATGACCCTGAGCACGATTCTGTTAGAAAATAAAATGGTTTAAAGATGAAATTGTGCCCATAAACGTATGTAAACACATTGTCTTCTATATTTGTTGCAGAGTATATAGAAAATCACCCTTAGGAGTAATTCCAAACACTCAGAGATTGATAGACAGCAACTTCTGAAATCTCTTCTAAAGAATAATTTTGAAATTTCAAAGAATAAATGTGTTTTTTGAATTTTATTTTTTTACTCTGTCAGATCATTTATTTATAATAAAATTCTATACAGACATATCTATTTTGTAAAATTATGATCTTTCTAAAAAATTATGACTTTTCTGAAAATCATATCTTTTCAATTTAAAATTTGAATTCAAAAAGAAAACTGTTGAAATTATTTAAAAATTCGTTTTAAAAGAAAATCATTGGAATTCAAATCACCTAGTGCTAAATGCGTTTTAAATATATATAAATATATATTTTTTTTATTTTTTCTCCTTCAAATATTTATTTAATATGTGGTGTAATAATTAATTTATAAAAATTTAAAATTCTTTATAATAATAATTTAACATAAAACTTAAAATTATCTCACATTCAGACACTCTTTTTAAACTAACTATTTTTCTCTAATAGATTCACTGTCGAGTTCTAATGCCGTGGATGAGCACGACCCTCCTTCCCCTCGTGGCCGAAGTTTAGTCGTCGCGTTCTCCCTCCGATCAATGAAGCACAGCCGCAAACTAAGGCCATAGTTCACTCCTTTTTTCCTTCGCAAAACACCATCACCAAGTGCCTCCAAGTTTCTCGTCTCTTTCTTTTTAGCCATCACAGACCTTTATGAGCCCATCTCTTTGAAGCTCTCCCTCGTCAACGAAGCGAAGGCGAGAAGCACTACACCCACCCAACCAAAAGAAGATGGTGGAAAAAATCGATGAATTGAACTCAACTGAACCAATTTCTAGTTTCACATACTTTAATCAAATTAAATAAATTTATTTTTAAAAAATATATATAATTAATTGATTCTCTAAAATTAATTAAACCGAACTAATAAATAATTATATTTTTTTATTTAGTTAAAATTTTTAAACCCTTAAAACTTTCTTTGTTTTTTATTTTTTGCATTTCAAAAAATAAATTTTTGATATTTGTTTCTACATATTTTATATTTACGCTATTTGTGAGAATTTTTTATTTTTATTTTTAATTCTTTTATATAAAATAATATCTAATCATTATAAATTGATTTCATAAAAGTAAGTCTTGTTTGATACAAATATATTTATATATATAAATTGTTAAATATAAAACAAGTCATTTAAAATAAAAAATAAAATTGTGTGCGTATATATATATATATATATATATATATATATATATATATATATATATATATATATATATATATATATATACTTGCTCATTTGCTATTTGGCACTAGGGTTGTAGAACGTTGCACCCCAGAGACGATTGTCCAGCATCTTGGAAATGAAAAATACAGATTGAGATATCCCACTAAATCTCTGAAGGATCAATCCGAATACCTGATAAGGGGTAGGACTTAATCTTAAACCCGACTCTGTTAGGGTATTCCTTTCCTAGAACTTGCACAGTGAATCTTGTTGTCCAACCTTTTGAGATGATACCTGTTGACTCTCAATTTCAACTGTCTTATCCCGCAGACAAAACAAAAAAACTTCAAAAACATGAAACTAAGGTAACAGAACTATTGAATATCTTGACCAATCCAAGCAAAAGTGACACTAGGCTACATTTACAAGTAATGGACAAAACAAATATTTATTAGAAAGAACATTTGAAGAACCTACGCCAAGGAAACATAAACAGTATAAACTAGGACAAAGGAAGCTAACATATAGTCCAATTCTGCAGTAATTTGATACCTAAGCTATGAGAGATAATGCGAGTTGTTGTTAAAAATTATAAGGTGGTGAATATAACTTGGAAAATTCGATTAAATCTATTTAAATTTAATAAAAAAAATTAATTTGGAACAATTGGATTGGATTGACGAATTTTTAAAATACTTTCAAAGACGAATTTTTAAAATATATTTAAATTTGATTTGGCTGAGTCGACTATTTAATTTTTTAACATTTATTCATAAAACGTTTTTGTCACTTTACTCTCAATCAATTTAACATAATTCAAATTTTTTAAATAATTTAATCTTCAGTTAGTAACAAATGTTAAATTTTGAACCCAAATGTTCGGATTGAATAACTTGATTAAGCCAGACCATAGTCAAGGAGACTTAACATTTCTTAAAAGTGATTATACCCCAAAATTCCGGTTTCCCACCATAGAAGGATAAGAAATAAAGTGAAAAACACTAAAGCATAAAAGGACGAAGGAAAGGTATCATCTCATCCGCAAAGAATCAAAAGAGAATCATAAAACAAAGCAGAGGAGATCAAGTAAATGTTACGCAATTATCATAAGGACGAAGACACAAAAAGTAGCAATACCAGACCATATGCAAATGTCCTATGGCGAAACAGAAAATGAGGGTCAAAATTAAGTACCAACAAAGCCGAAGAGATCCAGAAACTGAACCAACCCAGATTAGAGGAAACAAACTTAAAACTGAATTTGGCAAAGAAAATGTCAAATGCCTAATAAATCTAGGCACGGAATTGTAAGAAACTCCCAGTAACTGAACTTACTGATACAATTACAAACCGTCAATACCCATTGAGTCACAGAAAGTATCAAATTTGATAATCGATATACAACAACAATAATTAAATTTTTTTACACTGAATAGAGCCACTATGTAGATCAACAACAATAATTAAATTCATAATCGATATTATGAATAAGATCAATAGTCAATATACACCAACTAAAATTAATCCATGTAACAGCAACACTAATCAATCCCAGCCAGTCACTGCTGATCACCACGCAATCAATTGCTCTTCCTCTCACCTATGTCCTGCTCAATGATGGCCCGAATCACGCTGGGGAACAATCGGACATTGGAAAAATCCCCGCTAAATGCTGGTAGTTAAATACAGTTTTTTTCATAGTGTTCTAGGAGGTTGTCTAGCTTTTCTTGTTTTATATTTTCAGAGGATATAGATGGCTTCCACGGCTACATCAACATGTTCTTACGTACAGATGATTTGTTTATTAATTAACTTATGTTTTTTTTTTCAAAATAAAAAAGATTAGGTTTTTCATAATCACTAAAATTTAGCCCTTGTTATTTTTTATTAGTGCTAAATCAACTTACTAAAAAATATAACAAAGGAAGGATATATTGAATAAATCCATAAGCATAACAGACATGAGGGTAAATTTTCTGATGAAACTTATGGGAAAGGTATGGCAGAGTTTCTTATTTGTTCTTCCTATACATTGTCATCAATATTTCTCAACCATTAGATTTTTTTCAATGGTTAAAATAGATTTTGGCATTGTTAACACAAGTGGCACCATATAATTATCCAAAAGCTTTATAATTTAAAACCTATACAAATGAGTCTAAATCAAAGATAGTTAGGTTACTGTGAATTTATCACATATGTCCATGGTAATTTACAGCTAAGTACAATGAATCAATTTAGTAGCTTTTTGAACTTTTAATGGCTAAAGAAAAAAGAGCATAAACTTTTAATACCAACAAAATAAAAAACACTAACATCTCTTCTTCTAATATTTATTTCAAAACATGATTCTTATAACCCATTTCAAAAATCACATCACCTTCAAATCAAACTGAATTCACACTTCATCTTCATGAAGGAGCATGTTTGGAATGCCCTTATTGACAGGGAATCGTCGCCCAGTCTCAGGGCAAACAAGCGCACCTTCTTCAAGGTGAAGTTCCAAGAGGCCATGGTGAAACTTGTGCAGAAATTCATCCGATTCGAGCATGGACGAGTCAACTTCCTCCGGTAGTTCAGTGTAACCCAAAGCCCGAGAAGCATCGACGAAGGCTTTCCACTGAATCTTCACGAACATATTTTTCAAAAAGTCAGGATTCATTTCCACCGTCTTTTCCACCACTTTCTCTGCTTCGATACGCAGAGGAAAGTTGTTCGTCACGCCCTTTATGTTCGAGGATAACATATTGTGCGTTAGCAGCCTCATCTCTTCCCACTATCACAGTAGAAGAGCCCAAAGGGAGCAACAGTTTTGGCAGAGCGATTTGAAGAAGAGTGCCCCGGTTGCTGATTTGCTAGGTTGGAGAGAGGGGCAGCAGTTTAGGCGGCGTGATTTGACGAAGAGAGCGGAGCAGAAGTTTAAGCGACGGAATTTGAAGAAGGGTGCCCCGTTTGTTGATTTGCTAGGTTGAAGATAGGGGCGTCTAGAAGAATCCAAAGAGAGAAGCTGTTTACGCGGCGCGATTTGAAGAAGAGTGTCTGGTTGCTGATTTGCTAGGTTAAAGAGAGGGGTGTGTATTTTATATATCACGGTTCTGGTTGCTATTTCAAGCCCATCTTTAAAGAATGGGCTTAAATGAAATTTGGGTTGTTCAGGTTCCTCTGTTTATTTGGGCTTGTGCTGTCCAAAAAAAAAGTTCCTCTGTTTATTTAAAGTCAGGTTTGCTGAATCACTAAAATTTTAAAAAATTAAAAGTATATTTATTTTTTATTTTTAAAAATTATTTTTTATTTTTAATTGTTTTCAAAATAAAAAAATTCGTTTGGTAATTATTTTTTGTTGTTGTTTCGAAAATAAGTTGTTTTAAAACAAAAAAATAAAAATAATAAAAAATTGTTTTTGTTTTCAAAATAAAAAATAAAAAATATATTTTCAAAATAATTTATCAAACAGATTTTTTTTACTTTTATTTTACAGAATAATTTTTAAACACAATTTTTAAAAACAATTTTTAAAAACAAAAAATAAAAACAGAATCAAATAAGCTCCAAATTTCTTTTCGTGTATTATAAAAAAGTTATACTTTTCATTAATTGAAAAATCGAAAAAGAAAAAGTCACAGGATTCTGAATAATTGACATTCCATAATCATCATGTGAATCAGTGCTATAAAAAGCGATCGCATGAAAATTCTTAAAAGCGTCTCAGAAATCTTAAAGCAAAAGAGAGAGAGTCAGAGAAACTCAAAAATGGCTTCAAACAAGTTTGCAGCAATGGCAATGTTCATTCTGGGTTTGATGGTGATATTGGTGATAATTGCAGAGGTTAACGGAGAAGCGATGATTGGGGTGAAGGAAGTAGGCGAATGTATGAACTCGTGCTTGAGAAGATGCGAAGTTGGAAGTCGTTACGAGGCTTGTTATAATTCTTGCCACAAGAAGCGTACTTTACCACCAAGTTAAGGACTTTTTTTTTTTTAATTTGGTTCAAATTAAAATCCCAACTTGTACCTTTAATGTACTTGGGCCAATAATAAAATTATTGAATATGAAATAAATCTCTCTAACATGAATATCTTTACATTTTTTTAAATAAAAAATTAATCTTTTTTAAAATACTAAAATTATTTCTTTTCATAAATTTGTTTTTAGGAGTTCAAGTGTTTTTTACTAACAAAAAATCAGCTTTTATGGCAATTAGAATCTTTGAGATTCTCTATTTACATCCAAAAATCTTAATTAATTAATGCCTAGAAAAAATCTTTCTCAAGAATATTGTTTTGTGTTCGTATATTAAAAAATTCAATTTTATTCACTAAAATAAAATCCTACTTTATTATTGCCAGAAAAATAAAATTTCTTAACAAAATTCCTTATCAAAATATTCAAAAACTTGTATAAGAGAATTTTATTTATCTCAAGCAAATTTAAAATTTTGACCCGAAGAGCTCTTAAATTTAAACTTGTTTGTCATAGAATTAGAATTTGGATCTTCTAAATTTCTTAAAAAAAATTTATAAAAAATATTTGAATAAAAAACACTGTTCAACAAAAATAATATTTAATAAATAAATGAAACTTATTAATTCAGATGTAGTTCTCACTCTTTCTCTCTTTAAAATTTATCTTGTAAAGTATATTTACATTCTTTGAAGTACATTACAAAATAAAATTAAAATATATATATATATATATATATATAAATTAATATAATATTTAATGAATAAATAAAATTCACTTATCCAAATATAAGTCTCACCTACTTGTGTTTATCTCTCTCGCTCTAACTTTATTTGGTGAAGTTCTTTTGAGAACTTTAGAGAATCTCAATATTTAAAAGACAAATTAAATTAACTAAATGGCAAACTTGTCTGCTTAGTTATAAATGGATGCTAATTAAATAATTATCTTTTCCTGTGTGTATATAAAAGGTTTACAAATGGGTTTTGGACATAAAGAAGAATCTGAATGCGATCAACTCAGAAATGGGTTTGCCCAATGTAGGAGCACTAGTGCTTGTGATGGGTTTTTTGATGCTCATGATGACAATTGCAGAGTCTGGAGAAGCAGAGATTGGGGCGAAGGAAGAAAAGTTACTACATGATCATGACAAAATTTATTATACATCTTGAATCGAATCTGAAACACTATTCTTACTTATAAATCATAAAAGTACAGTAACTTATTTTTAATTACCATTGATTCGGTAACTTTTAACATGTTTAGGTATATACGTTTAGAATGGATTTTTCTTTATTTATTCTCAATAAAATAAATAAATTACTCAATATATTAGAAAAGAGATTTTAATTATTTATCTTTAAATTAACAATTTTCTATTCATTATAGATAATCACTCTTTAACCCTAACTCATTACACTGCATTGGGTTAAAATTTAACAAGGTAAAACTTACTTAATTATTCATTTATTAACAGATATTCAATTTATATTATTGAATTAATATTTAATTTATTTTATTAAACCTCTAATCAATTAAGTCTAATAATTCTAGCATGTCATACTATGACAAGTGCACAAAAAAATGTAGAGTTGGGGGATATTATTTCCATAATTGCTACCAATTTTGCCTTCAACTGTGTGGGCTAACAGGATTTTGATTATGATTAAAAACAAAGATTCAAAGAAACTAAAAAAAGGTTCAAACAAAGTACTAGCAGCAGCACAAGATCGAAAGTAGTCATCACTGGAATTGTTTAAATGTCATCACTGAAGAATTCCTTTCTTGGGTTATGACCATTGAATATCTCCATTAAAAATTATATGGCAATAATCAGCAATAATTATCTAGAGATGATGTTAGAGTCCCAACTATAACCCTATTTTTAGTGGCCAAATTTGTAGTTGTCCCCACATGTTAATTTTTGTTTTTTTTTTTTGGGACAGAGTGCTCAACCTGGATTTGATAGTGACATTGTTGATAGTTCCAGAGGCTGGAGAAGCACAAAGACTTGATCATGGGCCATACTTAGCCTTATTTGGATTGGACTTTAAAAACAAAAAATAGGTCCAGCCCAATTTACTGTTTTTTTTAAATATTCAAACTTAACATGAGGTTGGATATAATTTTTTTTATTTAAATTAATTTTAAAAATTTAAAAGAATAATTATTAAATTTTGATTAAAAAAATTATATACTTTTAAACATCAAAACATTTTAAAAATTATAAGATTATGTTTTTTTACACTAAAAAATGGATTACTTATATATATTTTTTCAATAAAATATTTTTAGATCAAGCTTATGTAAGTCTAGTTTGAAAACAAAATTGAGCTTTGCTTGAATTTAACTTGGGGTTGAATAAAAGAGTTTGAATTTAATTCATACTTGTTATGAATTAAATAGTTAATAACTTATCTATTGATTTCATCCATGATAGGCCACTATGGCGCCGTTTGATCCATGTAGCCGACCCCACCTAATGGGAAAAGGCTTAGTTATTGTTGTTGTTGTTGTATGAATATCTTGTATGGATATCCATTATACTGATTTTTTTAGTTATCTATCTGATAAGATATTATTAATTATCTAGAGAATAATTATCATTAGAGAGTTATCCTATAGCTATATATCATTATTAGAATTTTTTCATCTATTTGTATAAATATCATCTTATACATGAATAGAAAGAACAATTCACTCTCTTGTTTCTCTCTACTTTTAAATTATTTCATAACACATTATCAACATGACGTTCTACCTCTTGTTTCAAAGTTAAAAATCTTTATGTATAATTATATTGCTATTGATCTATTTTATCCTTGAAGGACCACACCAATTTATATATAATTTTTTTTGTTTAAATCTCTTTTCCTCCTACTTCAAATTATATATCCTTGAAGGACTGCACCAATATTATGTGCAATTATATATCTTTGAAGGATTGCACCAAATTATATGTTCATGAAAGACTGCACCAATTTATGTACAATTATATGTCCCTAAAGAACTGCACCTATATGTTCCTGAATGATTGCACCAAATTATATACCTTTGAAAGACTGCACCAATTTATGTGCAATTATATGTCTATGAAAGACTGCACCAAATTATATATCCCTGAAAAACTGTACCAATTTATGTGTAAATTCTATTATTTTAATTTGTCCTTAAAGGACCACAACAATTTCAGTTGCCTCAAGTTTTTCCCTGAAGGATAATGGTTTTGATGTAGTAAGTATATTTTATCCCTTCTATTAAACTCTATTTTGTTTAATCACCCAATATATAATTCTTCATGTAGTTTGTTTAATCAATTAATATGTATAGTTGCATAAATTTATTTAATATCTGTAAATAACAGTAATTATATCGATAGAAAAGTAAAGACCTTTTATGGTTACTAATAAAAATTAAAATTATGTGGAAAAAAATAACTAATGATGATATGTTAGAATAAAAAATATTCTCCACTTTTTATGCATCCAATGTACTTCTGCAGCAGCAATAACGTGAAAAAAGATTCAAGAAATATTCTGAATTAATTTATTGCCTTCTTATGGCTGAACAAAATAATGAACTTCTCATGAAAAATTATGAGTCTTGTCCAACTGGCACTGCTATATTCTCTGAAGTAAATGTAGCTACATATAACCACTATGGACAGATTCAAAGTCGAAGTTGTGGTCATGGTCATAACTTTATCCGTGGCCATAGACGTGGTCGTGATGGTTATTCCAAGAATATAGCTTCCCATAAGAAGTGAAAAAATAATAAGGTCAAAAATGAAAAGGAAAAAGGTCTACAAAATAGTAAACATGTTGAGAACACATGTTATCGCTATGGTGGCAAAAGACATTAGTCACGTACCTGTCGAATGTCAAAGTATCTTACTGATTTTTACCAAAAATCTATTAAAGAGAAAAATATAGAGACCAATCTTTTGGGAGAAGACAGTCCCACTAATGGCTATATTGACGCAATTCATTTAGATGTTACAGATTTATTTGCTAATCCTGATGAAAAAATTGATTATTTAATTGGTGATGGTAGTGTTTAAAAATAATTTTTTTGTATAATTTCTATGACATTAAACTTTAGAGTTTCTCTTTTTTTAGTACAATTCATTCTTTAATGTTATTAATTTATTTTATGTATTATTTTCTCATATTGACTATTTTTATTTTATTTTCAATGAAGAATGAATATTTTCTCTATTGATACCAACATCACTAATGAAGAGATATGTTTTATCGATAGTGGCACAATTCACACAATTCTCAAAGATAAAAAGTATTTTTCCTAATTAATAATGCAAGGACCCAATGTTAGTACTATATAAGGTAGTACAAAGTTAATTGAAAGTTTTAGAAGAGCTAATATAATGTTATTTAGATGAACGAAACTGCACATTGACAGAATTTTATACTCCTCTAAGTTTTTTAAAAACTTATTAAGTTTCAAAGATATCCGTCGAAATAGATACCACATTGAGACAACAAATGAAAAAAATATTTAATATCTTCATATTACAAGTACAATCTTAGATAACAAATACATATTGAAAAAGTTACCTACATTCTCTCTGAATTGTACTATACATATATAAATATAATTGAAATATATGCTATTGTAAATCAGAAGTTTACACATCATAATAACTTTGTTATTTGGCATGACTAATTAAACCATCTCAGATCAATTATAATGCGAAAATAATTAAATATTCAAGTGGACATTCATTAAAGAGTCAGCATATTTTTTAATCAAATAATTTCTCATGTCCTGTTTGCTTGGAAGGAAAATTAATTATTCGACCATTACTAGTCAAAATTATAGGTGAATCTCTCACATTTTTAGAAAGAATACAAGACAATATTTGTGGGCCAATACACCCATCATGAGAACCATTTAAGTATTTTATAGTTTAATTTATGCATCAATTAAATGGTTACATGTGTGTTTGTTATCATCTTGTAACCCGTCATTTGTGAGATTATTTGCACAATTGATTAGATTATGAGCACATTTTTTTAATTTTTCAATTAACAAAATATGTTTTGAAGATGCTGGTGAATTCACTTTTCAAACATTCAATGAGTATTGTATATCTATTGGGATTGATGTTGAACATCTTGTAGCACATGTTCATACACAAAATAGTCTTGAAGAACAATTTATTACTTATAAAGTCAAAACTCCCAATATCTACTTGGGGACATACAATCTTGCATGTTGTATCATTAATTAATATAAGGCCAACGAGTTATTATGAATACTCTCTATTATAAATGATTTTTGGTCAAGAATCAAATATTTTTCATTTAAGAATTTTTTGGATATGCGGTATATGTCTCTATTGTCCCACCACAATGCACTAAGATGGATCTTTAAAGAAGGTTGGAAATATATGTTGGATATGAATCTCGATCTATAAAAAAGTATCTCGTACAATTAATAGGAGATATATTCACAGTTCGGTATGCTAATTATCATTTTGATGAATTAGTTTTTTCAACATTAGGGGTAGAAAATAAACAGTTAAAAAAGAAAATTAGTTGGCATGAATTAACACTATCTCAACTTGATCCTCACATAAAAAAAATGTGAACTGGAAGTTCAAAAATTAATTTATCTGCAAAATTTAGCCAACCAATTGTTAAACGCATTTACTGACTCAAAAAGAGCTATTAAATCACATATATGAGCTGCTAATGTTTCAATTAAAATTGATGTCCATGTCGGACAATCCACCATTACAAATAAGTCTGAGACCCACATGAAGCGTAGTAGGCCTATTGATTTCAAAGATAAAAATCCTCGAAAAAGAATAGGAATTAAAAATCAAAATGGTCAAATTGAGGATTTAACAATTTCAAAAGAGTTTTAACACATAATTAATGTTTTAGTTCTAAAAGAAACTCAAGTATCTAAAATTTATGAAAATGAAGAAATTTTAATTAATTATGTTATGAATAAAATACGATGGAACTGATAAAAAGTCAACTTTGACAATAATTTTGCATATAATATAGCGCTCAATGTTTTAAATGATAATGAGAATCATGAACCAAAATTTGTTTAGAAATGCAGGCAAAGAAATGATTGGCCAAAATGGAAAGACGCAATTGAAGTAGAGTTAAAATCACTTGAAAAGCGAAAAAAATTTGGACCTGTAGTCCGTACACCTAAAGATGTAAAACTAGTTCGATACAAATGGGTCTTTGTGTAAAAACGAAATAAAAATAGTAAAATTGTGATATATAAGGCAAGACTTGTTGCCTAAAATTTTTCGCAAAGATTCAGAATTGATTTTGAGGAAATATACTCACTTATGGTGGATGTAACTATTTTTCGATATTTAATTAGTCTGAAAATACGTGAAAAACTCGATTTACATCTAATAGATGTTGTTACAGCCTATTTGTATGGCTCACTTGATAATGATATCTATATAAAACTCCCTAAAGGATTTAAGTTGTTTAAAGTATACAATTTCAGTTCTCAAGTAGACTATTCAATCAAATTAAATAAATCACTTTATGACTTAAAACAATTTGGACGTATGTGATATAATCGCCTCAGTAAGTACCTGTTGCAAGAAGGGTATAGAATTTGTCCATGTATCTTTATAAAAAAATCTGGAAATGAGTTTGCCATAATTACAGTTTACATTGATGATTTGAATATTATTAAAATTCTTGAACAGCTCTAAAAAATTATTAATTGTTTAAAGAAATGATTTAAAATGAATGATCTTGGAAGAATAAATTTTTGGATCTACATCCAAATGGATGTAGTGAAAATGACATCTTTGGATCTACATCCAATCCTCTTTCCAGTTAAACAAGTTGTGATCTGGTGGTCTTGTAGGAAAAATGTCTCAATCTTTGAATTTGTTAAAAACCTTCGATGATTCTAAGGAAAAGACACCATCGAACTTTGTATACTCGACAGTTCCTTCAAAGTCAACTTTTATACAATCCATGACCCTTACTAAGCATGGTTTAGCGCTTCATGAATTACTTGGTTCTTAGTTCTTACAAAATCAGTGATGAAATAAAATCAAAGCAATTGTTAGTGTGTTCGATCAAAAATTTGTTGGCCCCAATCCCTTTTGGATATTAAACCATTGATCCAGTCAATGATCATTGGAGCACAGGAAGATATATTCAGTTCGAACGGTGAGATCTCACCCAAAACCAACTGGTCCATCCTCGAGGTCACGAGGTGCAAGCTCACAATGTGGAGCTTCTTGCCAGGGGTTCCATTATGTATTCTAATGGTCAAGTTAGAGTGTAGAGTGAAAAGAAATGTAATGGTAAAAGAGCGAGGAATTAATCCTTAATTATCTGAAGAGATTTACAGAGAAGAAGTAAAAAGTTTGGATCTCTTAAATACTTTTTATTAGGTTTGAGTTTTGGGATAGTATGTATAGTAAAGATATTGTTAAAAGACTACCATGTTTTTGTGCATTCAGCAATTTTTAAGAGATTAGTTTATTGTCAATAGAGCGGGAGATATTTTAAATTTATACCAAAGAAAGAAATAAATAAATGTTAAAATTTGTCTATTTTCTTAGAGTACTAATTCTTTAATAAATTTTTTTTTTATAAATTGTCTAATTTTTGCACAAAACTTTTTCCCTATACTTACAAGGGTGGAAAAATTGTAGGAGGATGTGTATTTTGTAATGGCAAATTAAAAAAGAAAAAAAATGATATGTTAATGCTCACAATTGGTTGATTAAAGTAGTATGAAACTTACAACTTACGATTCTAAGAAGAGATTAAAGATTTGAATCATAGGAGACATCATTGTAAGAAATGATGAAAACTGCTATTGTTCTAAGGTTCCAAGGAATTAATTTCATAGCAATTGTTATATAAATATCTTTTATTTTCACCACAAAAAAAAGACGAGTTAATATAAATTTCATAGGGTAAAAAAATGATTATAAAAAAAATTGGTAAATTAAAGTTTAAGATGAGAGAACGATACTCATTTTAAGGTCAATATATGCAAGTCTTATCGAAAATTTATAATGGTATTTATAGATTATTTACTATAAAAAAATTACTAATAGTAAAAATTAAATATAAATTTTACAAATAAAATATTTAAATTTTTGTTTATTGAAGTAATGATAAAAAGAGAAAATTATGTGTTTAATTGCTATATTTCATCTCTAATTTTATAGTTAATTTATGATTATTTTTATATTTTGGTTCTATTTTGTTTTACTTGTTCTAAATACTGATTGACTTTGTTTTCTTTTTGCAAGTGAACAAAAAAAAACTCAAAAATCAAAGGAAAACACTCATTTAAAGAGTTATCTGGACTTATAACAAGTTAAGGAGGATGCAAAGAGAAAATACTAAATAAATATGTAAGAATAGAGTACGGTAGTCTCCAACATGGTCAAGCCGTGTTCTGTGTAAGACTTGGAGCAAATTCTCAAAATCCATATCAAAGTATGGTTAGATCGTGTCTTAGAACACAGTCGCGCCTCATGTTTGTACAACACGTGAAATTTTAAGGTTTTAATATAACAATATATATATATATATATATATATATATATATATATATATTTATTTATTTATTTATTTATTTGTGTGTGCGTGTGTGTGGAAACTTGATGGAAAAGATATGTAGATGTTTGGAGTCGTAGTTTAGGTTTAAAAAACACTATAGAGTTAGATTTTAGAGTAAGATTTTAGTTCTTTTTGCATTTGAAGTTGGATTGGACATTAAAATAAGAAAGGTATATCTATTTCATCACTATTTTTGCATTTATTCTTTATATCTCTATATCTACTTCTATTTCTACTCTTTTCTCTTTAAATTGTATTGAACATCATAATTTACTTAATGAAATTGTCTGACTTTTATTTCAATTATGTGTGAATAGATTATGATATAGAATTTTAGTAAGCCCACTTATGGTATAAGGATACTAAATTAAATTGAATTGTGAAATTCTAATTGTGATTAAATGTAAATAATTAGAATTAGCTATTATGCACATGTATATGAGTTGATAAAATGCTTTATAACCGTATTATCACATATTAAGTTATTAGCTGATAGAGTGAAAAGTAAAATTTAATGTCATAACTTAATAGTTAAATAAAAATATTTTAATCACGAAAGTAATTTAAGATCATATATGAATTGAATCAATTGGTAGATACGAAAACCCTTATAAATTGAATCACATGGTTAACACAAAACTTAATAGCTTAGGTTAAATTAAAAACCACAAAGTAAACAATTGAATTGATTTAGATACAATTAGTAACGCTTGAAAAAAATTATTAATAAATTAAGATTAAACCATCCCTTATTACTCAAATAATTACAATTAGAGGTATATTTTAATTGTTGAATATCATAAGTGCGATAAATCCTAACTCTATACTTTTGATAATTGATTACCTAGTTTAATTAACTGTGACTTCTCTCTAATCGAAATATATTGATTTAAATAGCTTATTTTGTATAATACTAGTAATTGATAATTAGTCATTGTGGGATTCGACCCGTATTTATTGAAATAATTACATCTATACCGTGTGCTTGCAGTTATATAGTGAAATACACACAACAAGTAACTTTTATCTACAATTATATTAAAGAAAAATAATTTAAAAATTAAATTTTAAAGTATATAAATTTTTTTAAAAATCATAATTCTTTAGAAAAACTATGTCTAAATAGATTCTTAATATAAATAAGAGTATGATATATTGAAAAATAATTTAAAAAATTTATTAATCCTCTTCTTTTATTATCTTCTATAAAATTTTAAATAAATTTTTAAAAGATATTTCAAACATTATTGTCCCTCAATTTTTGAATATTTAGGATAGTTTCTAAAGATATTTTATCATATACCCTATAATAAATATAATAAAGGTAAATATTACCTTAACAACTATAATTACATATATTTTTATGCATAATTTTATCTTCGATTATTGTTCTTTATGGCATATTAGACATAATTTAACGATGAAGAACGTGGTTATTTGCAAAAGTCTTCATTTCAATCATTGTACCTAAAAGGTAAAAGTGAAAATCCGAATCCAATGCATTAATGAAAATCCATAAGCATATACCAACTTTTGATCCGTGAACAAAGTAGCCAAAAGCCAAAGTGAAGTAAGCCAAAAATGTACAGCATCACAGGGAAGGCAGGATATTCCTCACACAGCAAAGAATTTTGACTCTTAACTGTTAGCCTTCGGATTAACCCTATATTAATAGCCCCCACAATGCCAGTCCTAACTCCTCTATGATCATCACTTAATATTCAATAAATATTCATATTTTCATTATTTTCTCTTTTATTTATTTTTTCTATCTTCTTATCATAAAATACCAATAATTTGGGTAAACATTTTGATCAAGTTTTAATTTTAAAAAATTGTAATAAATAAAAATAATAACACTAAAATAGAAACTTGACCACACAATAATTACGCCATAACCTACAATCAAAGAATATTTTCATAATTTGGTCGACAAGATCGAACAAGTGGCATAACAATTTAGTGCTTATCACTAATTTGTATATGAAAAGATTTAAATACTTATAAAAAAATGATAAAATAAAAATAAAAATATATAATAATGCATCTAATATAATCAAAATCACAAATTTGTTTACGGAGCATCTTCTAAGTTCCGATAAGGGTGTCGTGGCTAGGTTTTATGAGGTTTTATGTATATAGAAGTTAGAGACCAGTCTCGCCATCTTGCTCTTAGCCAATCCAAACACTTCACATAACCTGGACCACCTCCAATAAACCTTATATATGTTTGACCCAAAACTTAAAAGCCAATTTTCCAACGTTAAATCCCTCTGATTTCGCCACGTGTAATTTTCAACCACCAACGGCTCATGATCATCGCACTTAATACCCTCGCCTGTGACACGCATGTTGGTCTCGTACATCATTCTCCTTTTTGCAACGGTAATCTATCATAAATTATTACCAAAAGTCCGTAACTTTCCCTTTAAATTCTAATCCCTTCATCTCTACCTTCAGTTTCCTTCCGCAGCTTCGTGTATATAATATCCTTTTCTGAGTTCGTCCCTGTTCTTAGTTTATCTTCCATTTTTCCATAGCCATGGAGTTCCGGAGACCTCCCTGTATCTTCCTGGTTCTTCTTAGCCTTCTCTCTTATACTCATGCTTATATATTCTACGCTGGTGGAGGAGATGGATGGGTTTTGCACCCTTCTGAGGAGTACAATCACTGGGCTGAAAGAAACAGATTCCTTGTCAATGATACTATAGGTAAGCGAGCTTCCATGATCAAAAGGTCAATTTTTTTTTTTTCGTTTTTTTCTTAGTTTTTGATTGATTTAAAATCTGGGTTTGTGATTAATGCAGTTTTTAAGTACAAGACAGATTCTAATTCGGTCTTGGTGGTGAATAAGGACGATTACGACAAGTGCAACACGAAGAACCCGCTAAAGAAATTTGAATATGGTGATACAGAATTCAAGTTTGATCGATCGGGTCCTTTCTACTTCATCAGTGGGAAAGATCATTACTGTAAAAAGGGTCAGAAATTGATCGTTGTGGTTTTAGCTGTGAGAGGACCAAAACCTCAGTGTCCACCAAAAGCTCCTTCCCCTGTTTCGCCATCCCCTATTTCTCAGCCTCCGACGGCAGCGCAGCCACCATATGGGTCTCCGGTTTCGCCACCCACCGCGCCATCGCCGGCTGGTATTCCTCCATCAAAATCACCATCTCAGGCACCGTCGCTATCTCCCTCATCTCCGTCTCCAGCGAGCAGCCCTCCAGCAGTTTCGCCGGCGCCTGCCAATGCTCCTTCCTACCCAACTCCTGAGTCTGCTCCGTCACCGGCAACGACATCACCATCACCATCACCATCATCATCGCCGTCTCCAGCGAGCAGCCCTCCAGCAGTTTCGCCGGCGCCAGCCAATGCTCCTTCCTACCCAACTCCTGAGTCTGCTCCGTCACCGGCAACGACATCACCATCACCATCCCCATCAGCCACCACTCCAGCTTATACCCCGAGTTCATCGCCGTCTCCTTCAACAAATCCCCCTCAGGCGTCGCCACCGGCGCCTCCGGCAGCCACTCCGTCACCATCGTCTTCGACCCCAGGACCATCTGGAACACCCGCGGCGAGCCCGGGAGGCTCTGCAAACCCGTCGTCATCGAATGAAACGGCACCGTCTCCACCAAATAGGGCATCATCTGCGTGGGCTCCAACTCCTTCAAGCTTAATGGTGTACTCAGTTACCATAGTGCTTGGCTCTGCTCTAAGTGCCATTTTGGGAGCACCGTAGGAAAAAAAAATTATAATTTATATTTTAATTATTTTGGAGTTTTTTTTATTTGTTGCATAAATTATTTTTCTTTGTCATTATTATTACATATTTTGCTTTGGACATGAATTTTTTTATGTGATTTTGTTGCTCCAATATTATTGGTGTATTTTGTGTAAAAATAATAAAAATAAATAAATAAATAAATAAACTTTGGTCCTGGTACCATTAATTAAATTCAATTTTGTAATTTCTTTTTGTGCTGGAACTTGTGATAGTGGGTGAGTTACAATTATTTTTAAGACCATAAAAATAAAACCTATTTGAGAATTTATGACTTTTTATTAAAAATTATAAATCATGATTTTATACATTTTTAGAAGTGTTTTATTGATAATAATATTAAAATTTACAGACGCTTTGGAAATATTATAATAATATTTATCAAATATAATGTGAAACACGGGCGGGCATCGGGAAGTTTCTGACGAATCTTGAAGGAATTAAACAATATTTAACCTTTTTTGTTTTTCTGAAAAAGTAAAGTACAAACTTCCACATGCTCTTCACTCGAATCAAAATAAGAAAGTAGCGACTCAATGGCAAAGTAGAAAGTAAGGGTCTGTTTAGTTTACTTATTTTTATTTTTTATTTTTAAAAAATATTTTTTAAATTTTTGAAAATTTTAAAAATTTCAAAAAAACTTTTACAAAATTTTACAATAATAAAATTTTTATAATTATTTTAAATTATATACATAATATTTTATTATTTATATAATTATAAAATAATAAAAATAAAAATATAATAATATAATTAAAAAATAATTAAAATAAAAATACAAAATAAATGTATTTTTAAAAATATAAAAATTTAAAAATAAAAACTATTTTTAAAAAATAAAAATAAAAAATATTTTCACAAATCAAACGGAACTTAACTAATTCTCTTTAAGTATAATAAGTAAAACTCTTTTGAAGATTGGCATATTCAAGAATCAAGTTTTTGTTGTTTCTTACAAATTTTCAATTGAAATTGTTTAAATTGTTTTTTTTCTGTATTTGAAAGATATAATTTTTTTAATTTAATTTCTAAAATTTTAAATTTCTTATTCAAAAATATATTTATGTTAATTATGTTTACCTCATTTCATTTAGTACGTTAGATTTCAATTAAAATTAAAGATTTTTCATTTAATAAAATAAAGTGACAAAAAAAAATCTTAAGTTAATTCTTGCAGATAAATAAATATATTAACAAAATTAATATGAAAATATTTTTAAAAGAGTAAAAAAAATAAAGAAAATTAAATTAAAAAATATATATCTTTCAAAAAAAAAATTAACTCAATATTTAACGAATATAATGTTTATTTCAAACTTGGTCGATATAAAATTACTAAAAGTAATTAATGTTTCATTGGTCGGCGTCGTCGTCGTCGTTATCATCTTCATTCTTCTAGTCCTCTCCTTGTCTCTAGACAAATGGCACCACATTCTTACTAAAAATTAAGATTGCCGTGGATAATAATCATACGAATTGAAAAATTACAATGGCTATTCCGTAAATAATAATGATGGGATTGACTGATGCATAAACATACAGGGGCCACGTGTTGATGCCGGTCATCCTATCCGACATTATTGTACAGTTTTTCTGTGGCAAAGTGGCTTTCGAGTGAGTGGGAAAGCTGGGTTGCGGAGGCTGCGTATATTTGACATAATTGAGTTCGAGACTGAGCATATGAAGGTGGACGGACTTTCCATCCTATCAAACCCATTTTCCCAGAAAGTTCCACGACTCACCAATCACCGTAATGATATGCTTTAATTTATTCAAAGATACAAATAAGTAATACTTACACCAAAAACATTTCTTATAGACTCAATTGGATGATAATGCAGCTGCCAATAGTCTTTCCGGATTATAATGGGGGCATTTTGAAAAGAAAAGAAAAATTAGGTAAGGACTTTTATGTATTTTTCATAATAAAAAATTTAATTATATAATATTAAATTATAAAAAAATATTTATATATCATATTTTTATTTTTTATTTATTTAATTTTAAAAATATATTGATTTATTTTTTTAAAATTTATAATATAAATTTAGTTATAATAAATGAATTAAAACTTGTTTTATTAAATTTACTGTTCATTTATTATTAATAATTTATAAACAGTAACTCGATGAAGTGGCGAATGGGTAAAAATATGTAAGTGTCTGGTTTCATACGTAATAAAGTTTAGTTTGAATATTATAATTTATAATTTATTAATTTTTTTTAATATAAGTATTTTTATATTAAAAATAATAATATTTAAATAAATAATTTATTAATTTTTAATAAATTAATTTTATTTTATTTTATAAAGTCAATTTTTTTAATTTTTTTAAAAAAATTTATAAAAATTCAAATTGAAAAATTATTTTATATTTTTATAAGTTAAAATTTTATCAAAATTATATTTTTTTTTATTAAAATTATATTTAAATATTTTAAAAAGAGTTTATAAATTTAAAAAATAATTTTTTAAATATATATTCAAATATTAAATAATTTAATTTAAAAAAAAATTATAGTGTAAAAACTTTTTATATAAATTTTTTTTTTATAAATATTTAAATAAATTATTTATCCAAATGAGACCTAAGTATCGTATTAGTTAAGAAACTGAAAACCTATAATATATCGGTCTTGGTCTTGTGTGTGTAATTGTTGACTTGAATTGATTTTTAAATTGCATATACTTTTCTTTGCAAAATAAATTTATTTTTTTGGTGGAAAATGATTGTCTTTATTACTTTTCTAAAAGTGATTTAAGGTTTGATAAACAAAAGTATACAAATTGCGTAATCTCAGTGTTTGATATTATATTTAACCAAAAAGTTTTAAAAGCTAAAACATGAAATAATAATAAAAAAATTATTTATTCGTGAATTAAAATTTTATACAAATAGCTATTTAAAAAATTGTTTCTTATATTGATTTAATTAAAAAATTTATAAATCTAAATAAATAGATACCAACTTTTTATATTTTATTCTGTATAAATTTTAATCCACCAATAAATACTTGCTTAAAATATAATCTGAATCCTTTTTTAATTTATCCACTTCGTTTGGACGGCTGGGGAAAGAATATTTGTAAGGAAGGCACTAATTCTTCTTAAAGTTAGTGTAATAAATTTATACGAAGAGAAAGAGAATATTTTATGCTACTTTTCTTTTTAATAAACAATTTATATATAAAATAAACCAAAATTCGATTCTTCAATTAAAACAATCAGTATATGATGAAATTCTAAAGCAACTTTAATTCATTTACCAATAAAAAATAATGTTATTTTACAATTAGTGATCTTCTTTAACGAGTTTATATAATTAAAATATTAAATTTGATTTATAATTTATTAACTAGAGTGATAAATAATTAAGGTAAAATCAAATGCTTGAATTCTAAAAGATAGTATTATAGAAATAGTTAAAAATTATAATGGTTCAAGATTTAGAAGAGATTAGTTTCACAATAATAATTACTAAAAAATTAAAATATTCTTAATTTTTAATAAAAATTTAAAGAAACAAAAAGCACTTTTTCTTAAAGTAGTGTTTGGTTGGAGGGTGAAAGAGTTGGGAGGGGAGAAAAAATGAACGTGCACAATTTTTTATTTATTTATATTTCTTTTCTCTTAAAATATAAAAAGATTTGGAGTGGAAGAAAATTGCAAGTACTTTTTCGTAAAGTAGTGTTTGGTTGGGGGGTGAAAGCGAGGGGAGGAGAGAAAAAATGACAGTGCAAAAATTCTCTTAAAAAATGAAAAGATTTAGAGTGGAAGAAAATTGTAAGTACTTTTTTTTAAAATAGTGTTTGGTTGGGAGGTGAAAAGTAGGGGAGAACAGAGAAAATAGAGGTGTAAAATATCTCATTTTTTCTTTTTCTTTTTTTCTTGGAAAATAAAAAAATTTGGAGTAAAAGAAAATTGTAAGTAAATAAAAAGATAAAAGCGTCTTTAACTAATTTTTTTAATATTAAATAAAAAAATATAATAATAAAAAAAATATTTTAAAATATTTTAATAAAAAAGTAGGATGAATAGATTAGAGACGGGTTAAAAATAAAATTTTTAATGAAAAAATAATTTTATTTTATTATATATTTATTTAAAATCAAAAAATTATAATAATTATTTTATTTTATTTTATCTTCTTTCCGTCTGTATATCAAACAAATTTTTTTTTCACCTCTCGTCGCCTCAAACTAAACCTTTTTATTTCTCTTCTCCTCCACTCCCCACTCCACTGAACCAACCACCAAGTCACCAACGTAAAGCGACACAGAAATGCCGTGGCGGACTTAAAAGTAATACAATACGACAAACGAGGAAAAGTGAAATAAAAAGCGATAAGGGCTGTCCAAACTCGCGACCGGCTTTAACCTGCGACGTCCACGTTAGTCCGTACATTCAATGATTCACTTAAATTCCGTTTGATTGATGATAATAAATAAATAATAAATAAATAATAAAATAAAATAAAATAAAATATTATAAAACAAAGTATGTTTAATATATAATGTAAAAAAATAGAATTTTTATTATTTTTTTATGTTTAATATATTTTAAATAATGTAGAAATAGAATAAAAAATTAACAAAAAATAAAAATATTTTTGAAGCATAAAAATTATAAGATAATATTATTTGATTTTATAAAATTATTTAAAAATAATATAAATATAAAAATAATTAATAATATTTTTATTTTTATTAAAAATAACAATAAAATTGAGAAATAATTTAAATATTATTTTTTCTAATTTATTTATTATTTTTTTAAAAAATACTTTTATTATTTATCTAATAAAAAATATTTTGATTTTTTTAAAAATAAATAAAATTTTATTATTTATGATAACACAAAAAAATTAATATAAAACTGACAATCATAAAAATAGGAGACTGAGATGGAAGCAAAAGGAGCAAAGTCAATTTCACAAAAATGAGAGAAGGTCAGACAAATAGAATAAAGTAAAAAAGGTATTTGAGTCTTTTTATAAGCATTCCCACTCCTTTAGTCACCTTTCCCTTGTTTTTGAGACAGAATGCACATTCTTTGGCTTAATGGAATAAGAATCTACATTATTGCTAACATTCATAGATATTCTTACTTTACACCCTCCTTGATTTTTAGGAAAATATTAAATAAATAAATAAAAAATTTATAGAAAAAAAAATTTAAAAATATACTAAAGCCTTAATCTCAACTTATAATTCTTTAATTCTAAAAATCTAAAATTGTAGGTTAACACATGTACCTAAAGTTCTACTTAAATTGGTTTAACTAAAGTTTATTATTTAAAATAAAATAGTTAGAGAGAGTTGATTCAAGTTGAGACAATAATTTTTAATTGATTCAATTATTTAAATTGATAATTTAATAAACTAAATGTTATATATATTTAAATTAATATCTTTACTAAAAAGAAATAATTGTAAAATGTTAGAAATATTTTTGAACAAAATATAAATATTAAATTAAATTGTATTACAAATTTTAAAAAATTAAAATAAGACTTTAAAAAAATTATAAACTTAAACTCTTACTTTTAAATCTAAAATTGTTACATTCAAAATTTAAAATTCTATTTTTTAAAATTTAAAACACAAAATCTCAAATTATAAATTTAACTTTAAACTTCAAATCCTAAAATATAAATTTTAAAACTTAAAATCATAAATTTTAAATTAAAAAATATTAAATTTTGAATTTTTAAATTTTAAACACTAAACTCTAAATCTTATTATTTATAAATTTTTAAAGAATAATTTTATTTTACAATTAGTGATATTCTTTAACGAGCTTATATAATTAAAATATTAAATTTGATTTATAATTTATTAACTAGAGTGATAAATAATTTATAATTTTAAGATAAAATCAAATGCTTGAATTCTAAAAGATGTTATTGTAGAAATAGTTAAAAATTAGAATGGTTCAAGATTTAGGAAAGATTAGTTTCACAATAATAATTACTGGAAAAAAATAAAAATATTCTTAACTTTTTAACATTAAATTATTATTATTTTAATTTTTTTAACATTATATTATTATATATATGAAATTTTAAATCGGTGAGGTGCATTGTTTCTGCCTTATCACATGTTCAAATTCTTGAAGTGGTCCAACAAAATAATTGCGTTTGATAGTGTGCTGTCATTTTCACTGAATTAGGGGTACTGTCCTGGTGTCCCGTTTCTGAAAAGAAATTGGGAGGTAATGCGGGGCTGGGCCGGTGGATGAGAATTTTGTGTTGAAGTTCGTTGAACACGAGTAGGATAATTATCAGGAAAATGACCACACTTGGTCACCTGGCCAATTCAACAATACAAAACTATCCCACCGCCACAAAAGAGTTGGGTCAAGTAAAAAAGACTGTTTTTTATACACTCCGTTTCAAATTAGACACTTGGAAGCATCATTTATCTAAAAAAATATTTGTTAAGAAGAGTCTTTACGTTTAATACTTAAAGTATCTTTTCAATTGAATGAAAAGATACTTCTAATATTATATATGCAAAAAATAAAACCTATCCAACCACCGTCCAAGTAGAAAGGCTAAATTGTGGTGGTGTTACGGCAAAATTTGTTGTTTATAAAATTTATATTTTTTTAAAATATGATTGATTAGAATAATAAATTTTTAAAATATATAAAACGTATTTAGTTGATTTATAAAATTATTGATAATTTTTAAATAATATTTTTAAAAATCTTCTATTTTTATGTTTAATTATTCTTAATTTTTTGAAAATTTTCACATATTTCTTAAAAATATTTCTTATTCTTATAAAAGAAAAACTGAGAGTAAACGAAAAAATGAGACATAAAGTGAGAAAAATAAAAAAATAAAAAGTGAAAGAATAAAAAAAATTTAAAATAAAAAGAGAGAATATTATTATTATTATTATTATAATTATGTTATTAATGTATATTTATTTTTTAACATTATAAAAAAATTTTAAAATCTATAGAAAATTAAGATTCTTGTCCCCTCCTCGTGAGAATCATTTTGGGTAAAAGGGCATATTTGCTTTGATTATATTTAATTTTTATTTTCACTTAAAATTAAAAATTAGAATAAAAATATATTTATTTATTATTTTTTGTTTTTATTTTTAAATTTTTTTTATTGAATTTATAAAAAATTAAAAAACATTAAAATGATATTTTTAAAATTTTTAATATTATAACATATCGTGACAATGATATTTTTATAATTATTTCAAATTATATACATAATATTTTATTATTTATATAATTATAAAATATTAAAAATAAAAATAAAGTAAAAATACAATTATATAATTAAAAAATAATAAAAATAAAAACATAGCTTAATATATTTTAAAAAATATATAAAAATTTAAAATTATTTTTAAAAAATAAAAATAAAAAATATTTTCATAAACTAAACGAACTTCTAAATATTTTAAAATGAATTTTTTAAAATTTATATTAAATATAATAATTTTATTTTTTTAAATTGAAATTTTTAAAAATTATAAAAAATTTATGTACAAAACACCCCTTGAATGACATTGATATTCCAATTTTTATTTCATCGAAAATCTACCATCCATTTAGTGACTTCTGTTCAAACGTTATTCATTTTGATAAATTGTTATTTTCATCATTAAAAGATGTATTTTTTAATTTAATATTTTAAAAATTTTCACATCTTCAAGTAAGTATTTATGTTGATCCTGCTAACTGATATTTATTAAATTTATTTTGTTAGTTAAATAAAAAAAATATTTAAATTATATTTTCACTTAAGGTATGCAAATTTTTAATTAAAATAAATAAATTTATTAAATATTTATTAACAAGTATATATATAAAAATCTGTTGGAAATCATGACCCTTCTGCCACCTGTATACAATATGAACATTTATAAGTATTTGTTAAAATGGAATTATATCTCTAAAGATACTATGTTATATGAAGTTATTTTATTAAATATAATAATTAAAAGTTATCATAAAAAAAATGTGTAATTGATATTTTATAAAAATTAATAAAATCAAAAGTTTTAGGATATAAAATTTTTATAATTTTAAAATAGTATAATTTTTTTATAATTGATATATCAATTACCTCTTATCTCGTTTTTGTAATAATAATAATAAAAAAGCTACGTAATATGTGATATTTTTTTTTACATTGTGCTACTTCTGAAGTTAATTAGACATCAATACCTAAAATTAAGAGTGTGAATTTTCTATATAAATTAATTACAAAGTTATTAAACTTAATTAATATAGCTTAACGGCGAGGACAAATAAAGCTGTACCTTTTCAATTTGACCAATCAGAATTCATTTTCATACTGAAACCAAAATCACCGTTCATTGTCACAAATCTTTCACAAAATAAATACAAATAAAATAAAAAAATTTATAATTATAATTACAGTTTCTTTTGTAGCAAAAAAAAAAGAGTTAAATAGATTATTCAATTCTAAGACCACATTGTAATTAGAATGCTTGTTTGCCAAAAAAAAAATTAAAAAAATAAATGATAAATAATACTATGGGTTAAAATTTGTGGTCCGAATATATAATGTTTAGAATTTTTAATAAAAATTTTAATTTATTCAACTCAAAAAAATTTTTAAGAGAAAAATGCAATTTGCGACTCTCATGTATTGGTGCAATTGTAATTTCTCCCCTATCATTTCAATTGCAGTAATTTCCTCCTTTATCTTCTTTCTCATTGCATGTTATCCCTTAATGTGATATTTGCCATTGGATTTATCTATTATAGATCCTCAATGACTAAAATATCCTTCACACAAAAATTCCCTTAATTTATGCCCATATATTTTTAGTGTTAAAAAATAAATTATTTTTTAAAATGAAATTATTTTTTAAGAAAACAAGTAGTATCTTTCCCAACCCATGAAGGCCCAACCCCCCCAGGTGAACCCCTCGATGAATCCCCCCTCCCCGTGAAGTCCTGCATCTGCTCCCTGCTCCCTGCTCTTCGAGGTCTTCCTCTTTAAGGTCCTGCATATGCTCTTTGAGGTCCTGCAGCTGCGTTAAGCCCCCCACCCTGTGCTCCCTGCTCTTCAAGCTCTTCCATCTGTATGAAGCTCCCCTCCCTGCGTGAAGTCCCCACCTGTGTGAACCATCATCCCCCCACTCCGTGCTCCCTCCTCTTCGAGGTCTTGCATGAAGCCCCCCTTCTCCATACATTCCAGGAGCTTGCGTGAAGGTCCTGCGTTGTCAAGCATTGCATAAGCCACCAAATCAACCCAAAACGCAGACACTCTAACTTTACGCGAGTACCAACCCCCAATTTAATTGAGCCGTGACTTTGCTTTTATATGGAGGACAAAGGCTCAGGTATATAGTATATAGCATGTGGTCCTACCAATGTAATTTGATAGACATGGGTTTGCAAATTATGCATGTGGTCCACCGATGTAATTTTGTGGTCCCAAATTCTTTTTGGTTGTTTATGTATATTTCATGCACAGTTGTTTATGTATATTCCATGCACATTGTAAAGTTGTAGCAAGAATTGGAGTGAAATTAAGAGTTTATTTGATGTCATTGCTATATCTTTGTTTAAGCTAGATTTCTATTTATCATGATTTTAATCATACCTTTTGATTTTTTTCACTTTCATTTTTAGTTAGTTCTATCACAATACTTGTTATATGGTTACCTTGCTTCAAAGATATATAAGTTGGTCATATTTCATTCTTCAAGGCATTGAAATCATCATGTCTTGAATGTGATTTTTGAAGAAATAAATTAAAAGTATAAGATTTAGCATGTTAACTTGATAATGATTTGTAATTGGATATTTATATAGAAAGTAAATGATTTGTTATTTACTTTGTTACAAAAATTAAGATTCCTCAAATAAATTGATGACAAGTAATACATAATAGTTGAACCACTATTTAATTCTCTATGTAATGATGATTTTACAAATTTTGTTTTCATGCAGGGTCAAAGAAATCACATATAAACTTCATTATTCATTATGGTGGTAGACTATATAGGGGGTTTGAAGAGACCACTTACATAGGAGGTAGTGTGGCAACTATAGATCCTATGGAGAGGGACGTAGTGTCATACTTTGAACTTATGCTAGAGTTACAACCATTCATATTGAAACCAAGCATCTCTATTCACTACCTTGTCCTAAATCAAACATTGAACATAGGACTTGTGCATATTATGTCAGACGTCGAAATTGAAAGTATGCTGAATTTATATGATATTTATAAACCAGATATGGAGGTTTCAATATATTTGATAGATACAATGAGTGACTTGTATGATGTGTCAATGGAAGGAGATGATGACAATGATAGTGACTATGTAAATAATGAAGATAACAACAGCACTAAGGATGACCCTTATTGGAAAGAGGTGGTAACTAGTGATGAAGATATTTATTACTTACAAGGTAAATTTATTATTACATGATAGTGACATAATTATGAGTACATTGATAAATTTTATGTAATATTAAGCTACTTTGGTAGTTGGGCATAAATAAAACTTGATTTGTTTTTTGTAGGTGAAGAGCCCGTTGAAGGAAATTTTCAGAATAGAACAAGTTCAATATCAAGGCAATTGATAATAATAGAAATCTTACCCGCTAATTATTTAGAGAGCGGTGTCGAATCAAAATATGCACCCTCTGATGAGTTGATATCTCCACGTATAAGCAGTGACGAAGATTGTGCCACGTCAAAGTATGATGAGTTTATACCTGATAAAGACATGAACAATATAGTTTTCACCGTAGATCAAAAGTTTCCTAGTGTGGCTATTTTTAGAACTGCAGTCCGTGAATAGAATATTCAACAAGGGAAGGACTTGAAGTGGAAGAAGAATGATCCCGACAAAGTTATAGTTGAGTGTGCAAAAAATTATGGGTTTAGAATATATGGGATCAAATTAAAAGGTGAAAGTACATTTCATATAAGAACTTTATATCTGAAACACTCTTTTTCTAGAGTATATAGAAATAAGCAGATTACCTCGACCTATTTGGTAGATAAATATATAGAGAAATTGAGAAGAAACCTAAATTGGAAGGTTTCTAATATGATGGCAGAGATAACTGAAAATTTAAAGACTAATGTGTCATTGCACAAGGTTTATAGAGCAAAGAAAAAGGCAATAAAGGCTATTGATGGAAAGTGGAGTAATCAATACAAGAGGGTGTATGACTATGCCCAAACTCTTCTTGACTATAATATAGGGAGTACGGTAAAAGTACATGTTGCTAACCATGGTGCTTTAAAAAATTATGTGTTTAAAAGGATGTATGTTTCATTGAGAGCTATGAAGTCAGGATTTTTGACTGGTTGTAGAAGGTTTGTGGGTCTAGATGGTTGTCATTTGAAGTCTTCATTTGGAAGACAATTACTATCAGCTATCGGGAGAGATGGAAACAAAAACCTATTTCTAATAGCATATGCTGCCGTTGAGATAGAGAATAAAGATATATGGGTATGGTTTTTAGATATTTTGTTACGTGATATTGGAGGAGCTGTAGAATTTGACTGGACATTTATTTTTGACAGGCAGAAGATAATACTATCACTACAAGAAATTTAAGCTTTCGTGGCGACTTTTCAGTGGAAACCTTTAAATTCGTCACTAAAAGTTACTTTTAGTGGCGACATTTAGGGTCGCCACTAAAAATTATGCTTTTAGTGGCGACACAAGCATGTCGCTAGAAAAAATTGCACTTTTAGTGGCGACTTGAATAATGTCGCCACTAAAAATGGGGGTAAAAGGTGATTTATAATTTTTTTTCGTCAAAAGGTACACTTTCGGTGGCGACATGAAATGTCGCTACTGAATCCTGGCTTCCGTGGCGACTATTTGTCGCCACCAAAAAGGTTTTAGTGGCGACATGTGACGTCGCCACTGAATCTTGGCTTCAGTGGCGCTTGTTTGTCGCCCCGAAAAGGGTTTTAGTGGCGATTTAAACTAAATCGCCACTAAAAGTAAACTTTTGGTGGCGACACGTGAAGTTGCCACTGAATCTTGGCTTCAGTGGCGACAATTTATCGCCACTGAAAGGTTTTAATGGCGATTTATATTAAATCGCCACTGAAAGGTAAAATTAATTTTTTTTAAAAAAAAATTTATCTTTAATTTATTTTTAATATATGCATAAAATTTAAAGTTTTTATATAAATTATATAAAAATTTATATTTTTTAAAAGATTGTTTTGTTGAGAGTGTTAAAAAAAATTGATTAATATAGAGAAAAATTTAATATAATTATATATTTATTTCAACTATATAAATTCTTATTTATACTAAGTAAGAAAATATGTGAAATACACATTGTTGTCACGTTCTATCTTTTTTTTTAATTTATTTTAATAACAAAGGGTTTGTTTCAATTTTAATTAATCATCAAAAAATTTCAAAATTTAAAACTTTAAAGTTAAAAGATCATTTTGTTATTTTAATCTATTAAAAATATATTTTGAATTTAATTTTGTTGAAGTTTAATTTTTAAACATATTACTTAAAAAATTATTTTCCTTGTATAAATAATTGTGCATTAACTATATTAATAGAAATTGAATAAATTTTAAATAAACTTTAGCTTTGCTTTAATTATAAAAAAATTGTTAAATATTTATAAATAAAATAAATTTGAAGACATTTTTTAATTTAATTAATTCTTAAAATATTAAATTGATGAAGGTAAATTTTAAAAAATAAAGTTGAATATATATATATATATATATATATATATATATATATATATATATATATATAATATGCAAAACCTATATTCTGATTATCCATTAATATATTTTAAGAATAGATTTCCTTTTTTTCTTTAATAATTAACAAAATGTAAAATAGTTCATGTATTAAATACAAGATATCAATTGTCATGAAAAGATGGCAATCTTTTCTCGTAAAATTTTTATTAAAAATTCTAATAGATAATACCACTAGTGCACCTTAATAGAAATTGTTGTTACTCATTCTAAAATTTCAACTATGATTTCTAATTCTTCTTTTGTAAAAAATAATTGTGTAAAACTTAAAGGCATGGTATAAATACATGAAAGTACAACATATATATAAGAAATGTAAAGAAGGAATATAATGTGTTATGTACAAAAGTACATACATGTAAAAAAGTTGCTAGGAAGAATATATGAACATTCTACTAACATAACTTGCTAAATATAATAAGCCACTTTTACATATAGAGTATGTTTGGCAAGTTAAATACGCTAACTTACAACGTATTTGACTAGTTTATAAACTTATTTGACCAAATTAGAGGTGTTTGGTAAACAAGCTTATTTGAGTAGCTTATAGCGTATTATCATACGCTACTTTAAGTAACGTATAGCTTTTAACTGATAGCTTTTATAATTTTATTCATTTTTTATCCTTATTATTTTATTCAAATTCCAACACTATCCTACTCATAAGATGTCACTATTTTTACTATGTTTAAACAACATTCAAATTATATACCCTATGATGAACTTTCATATATTATTGATAGTGACATAAAAAATAAAAATTTAGAGACATCTATTAAGATAAAAGAGATTCGTAACAATATTACTAATTTATTGTGGGACACTATATAATATGTTTATTTTGTATTTTTTGGGATTACATAATGAAGTGTATCCTTTTATGTCATTTTACATTTATCAGTTAATTCAATAGATAATTTTACCAAACACTTGTAATTCAATAAATTAGTTTAACAACTTTCAGCTTTCAGATAAAAATTAACTTTTAAGCTTTCAGCTAACTTTTATACTTTCAGTTAGCTTATCAGCTATTTTTGTTAAACATAGCCATAGTCTTATTGTATGGCTTTTAACTAGTCATTTATTTTTTTTATTTTTTTCTTTGAGTTTCTTCTAATTTCTATTTTAAGTCGCATACCAACCTCCTACAAGAAAAAAAACAAGTTAAAATCATACAAATTTATTTTGATTATACAAGATCATGTCTTCAATCTCTAGAAAAATTAAATGTAGAAGAAATGTAATAAAAAAATATTATAAAATGATAGAATTATGAACTTAAGATCATCTCATATATATATATATATATATATATATAGAGAGAGAGAGAGAGAGGATGTAATAGAATTGGAGAAATTTAAAGAGTAATTTGTCTGGAACTTAATGTCAAGCCCATTGCCAATTTCACATAATATATACTATGGAACAATTAAAATAATCGTAACTAAGATGGAAAGAAAATGTATAATAAATCAATCATTTTTACACTATATATCCAAAAAACAAAGTTGGAATATGTCCTTACACTATAATATTAAATATTTTATTGAAAAATTTAATTTTTAAAAATATATTTAAAAATAAAAAATTAAAAATTCAGCAAAAATGAAGTGTTTTAGAACAAAGCACCCTCTAAGTACAATTTCCACTCCTCAAATATATTTAAAAAAATTTGATAGTTATTAGGCGCTTGGTGCTAACAGATTATTATGTAGAACACACAATAATTTTTAAAAAAATTATATTAAATTGCTATCAGACATCAGAGATAATGAATGTCTACTCAATACCTTACTCACCAATTAAATTGCTAACAGATTATTATGTATATAAAATTTTTGTCTGTAATTTCGGCTTTACTTTTAGAAATAATATTTAAATTGTTGTTAGAGATAGAAATTAGAGATGAAACTTTTCATCTCTAATTCTATCTCTATTTTTTAAAATAATAATGAAGTTATTATTAGAGATTGAAAAACTTTATTCCTAAATTTTTAATCTCTAATTCAGTCTTTGTTCTTTGAAACATAAATTAAATTATTATTATAGAAGAATCCTATTTGATTTGCAGAAATGAGCTAATAGAATGGGAATTGAGATTCCATTACATTGATTTATTGTGTTTGCTTAGTAAATTTGACTCAAATCTTGATTCCCACAAAATATGGATTTTCTCTTATATATGATATTACTTTACCTCAAAAAATTGATGAAAAAGGAAAAAGTGAAATTGAATAAAAAAAATTAAAATACTCTTCTCTATCTGTTCTTCATATCTCCATTTGGTGCTGTATTTATATTTAATTAATTATTTATAAAATATTTTATAATTAAAGAAATATATGTTTTAACTTTTTAGTTATTAATTAGTTTTAAACTTTTCAAGTTAACAAAAAATGTAATAAACTAAATTTTGTCACCAAGACTATATTTTGTGAGCCTTATTTTCTATTTTAATTCATTCTTTTATTTAGTTAGTAAAATGAGTCAATAAATTCATAGAGTGAACTGAGCATAATAAAGCTCAGAAGAAGAAATATGCCACACAACGTTATATTTATAGTAAAATAGGCATAACTTTCAATTTCGGTGAAGTTATAGCTTGTTATTTTGAAACTCGTTTAGAGTTTAATGATATAGCAACCGAGATTGTTTCAAACCCAAAAAACCTTTAAAAATATGAGTTTCAGGTTATTTTTTAATCTTATTTTTAAGGATTTCTTTCTTATTTTTTCATTTAATGTTGATTAATATTCTATCTTGAATTATTTTTATTTAATCATATATTATTAAGACTTTAAATTAATACAAATATTTCAAAAATAATATAAAGTTTTTAGATTTTTCCTATTTATTTTCAATTAAACACTTTTCAAAATTCATGAATGAATGTATTTCATTAATATTATGGGTAATAATTTTATAGTTCTAAAATATAAGTAAGAGTTTATGAAGAATAAAAGTAGGTCTTCCTAAGAAATATAGGTGTGCCTTAATAATTTTATCCATGAGAAAATTACAAAAATTTCCTTCAATTTTTTTTTTCTACTCACATTCCTAAAATTAATATAAATAGGTATATTTTTACAATAAACAAAAAGTCTATCTATTTTTTTGCTTACAAAAGTGTAAGAAAATGAGTAGTCTAAATCAATTTTAAAAAACTGATAAAATTATGTAAATTTCACACAAACTGAGTCTTTTTTTTTTCAATTTTATCTTATAAAATTTTTAAAAAAATTTATAAGTATTTCTATCCAAACTTGTAACACTTATAATGAAAAAGAATTGTCAAAATTATATGTGCTTTTTTTTTAAGGAATAAGGCGGTATTTTTTTTTTGTCACAAAATCTGGCGGCAAAACACACTTCCTTCTCCCGAAATCTGAAAATCACTCTCTCCATCTCCCTCGTGAATTTTTTTTCCAAAATCTCCCTCCTTCGCCAAAATCTTCTTTACCCCTTTTCTTCACTCACATCACCTTCGTTCTCTCTTAAATCACTCGCCCAAATTTCCCGAAGGCAAGCCTCCCTCTACTGCATCTACCGCTGTCCTTCCATCGGTCCTGAAGGTTGGAGGTCGCAACCCTCCTTTCCATTTTGTACATCACATCAGAAGACATGAAGGCTTGTACTCATGTATAATAAAGGCATCCAATGAGAATCCCCTGCTACAATATTTGTTAATGCCTACTTTAATGGGTGCTAGGCGCTCCCCTGGTTCGCGAGAAGGAAAAATGACTCATCCTTTGTTGCATCTGGCACGAGATGATAAAGAGAGAGCTTCGTCTATCGATGAACAGCGGATTGACGGAGCGGCGTGGTAATGATTAGATCGTTGTATGCTTTGGCAGTTCTGTGTAATGATTAGAGGGGGAGTAGGAGGTTTTTAGTGAGGTAATGTAACATCTTCATTTTGGTTGCCTTTGGGGTAGTAGGTAAACATGGTGTTTCAGAACTCTTAGTCTTTATTTAAGTGGGTTTTTTCTTCTCTCCATTTGTTTACATTGTCTTCCTTAAAATTGATTTTCCCATTTAAGGCATAATTTCAACTGGTTAGACTTTGCTAATAATTTTTCTAAATCGTTATGTAGCTTTCACACTCATAATTAAGTTGTCATGTAGCTGTTAGAATTTCTAATATGAATTCATATCTACGCTCATAGTCTTTACATTTAGTTGTACATCTGAAAGAATAAGTTGTATCTCATTCCTGATTGGTTGCATTGTCTTGCCTTCATTCGCCTATATATAAATGTGTATATGTCGTTCCTTCATTCATCTATATTCCCTCTATCTTATAATTTTTGGAACCTGCTACTGATATCAGTACATGAAGTGGAAGAGTGGAATGAATGACAATGAACAAAAGTCACAGGAGCGGCGTAACAGCTCTGGACATACGAAGGCAATGAATAGTCCCTTCAAAACTCCTGTGTCTGCAAAAGGGGGAAGGAAATTCAATAAGTGAAAAGTTCTTGAGGAAGGCAGACCTGGTCCTTAGACATCCATCTCAAATGCTGGTAAATTCTGCTTCTTGCCTTCTTGGTTGATGTACTGTGGCCATAATAGATTATGGTTTAATCAGGAAATTTATGTTGGATTGCAGGTTCCCCTTCTCCTCTTGCTCCTGCTAGTAGCTGTCATTTTGACAGTTCCTTAGGTAATTTTGGAAGAATTGTAAATCAACAATTCCTTGAGGTTATCTCTTTTCAGCCTCATATGGCTATTGAAGTTCTTTCCACGAGAAAAAAGTGACAAAATTGTACCCGAACTTCACAGGTGCCCTGACAAAAAAGTTCATCACTTTGCTCAAGCATGCAGAGAATGGTATTCTCGACTTGAATAAAGTGGCACAAACTTTGGAGGTCTTTGTTTAAAAATCATGGCCAAAACATATGTTTATTTTGATATTCATCATATAGGAATTGAATTTTTTTTCTTATTATACAGGTGCAAAAGAGGAGAATATATGACACAACTAATGTCTTGGAAGGCATTGGTCTAATTGAGAAAAAGCTAAAGAATAGAATACATTGGAAGTAATTTGTGATGCATTATACATCATGCTATGATTTATGTGGCTTCTAATTCACAATTTTTACATCAATCCTTGTGGAATAACTAATGTAGGGGATTTGATTCTTCAATGTCTGAGGAGATGGATGGTGATGTCTCTATGCTAAAGGTATGTGATTTTGGGTGCTGTTTCCATGCAAAGGACATATTGACGCACAAGGAAATAATTGTTATAGAATAATGAGTGTCATTGATAGGACCTTTGGACATGTGACTTTGTGTCCATCTAAGATGTCTGGACAGCACTCGGATCCAGATTTTTTTTGATCAAGTGCATTGCTTTTCATTACATATTATACAAAGTTATTAAGAGAACTAGAATGACTTAGTAGTTATTTGCAGTGTAGTGCATATTGTAAATTACACAGTGGGGCTCCTGGGTTTGTCTTGCAGGCCCAAGTTGAGAAACTTTCCTTGGAAGAGTTCACTTTAGATTATCAAATAAGGTTGTATAACGAGGCTGCCTTAGAAAAATCCCAAACACTAATTTAAAGCTGTTGGCTAATGCTGATGCTTCTAAACTATTTGTAGGGAAATGCAGGAAAGACTGAGGAGTTTGAGTGAAGATGAAAACAACCAGAAGTAATTTTCTTTCCATTCAGTCCTGAGATTGATGCTCTTCATTTTTATAAGGAAATGAAATTTATCACAATGATAATTTTGTACCAAATTTGAACTTTTTGTAGGTGGCTTTTTTTAACTAAAGAAGATATTACGGGCCCGCCTTGCTTGCAGGCAAGTTTTCTTGAATTATACTTGTTCTTTGTTTATTGCTATTTAATTGCAATAGCTTAGCTTCCTTTTCATGCTGAAAATTTTGAAATTTAACTTTTTATTTATACTACTAGTGCATATCTGCTTGCAGAATGAAGCTCTGATAGCAATTAAAGCTCCACATGGAACTACCCTAGAAGTCCCTCATCCTGAGGAAGTATGTTTAGCCTGTTTAGGACAGATTTTCAGGAAGGTTCATGATAATGTTGTAACTGAGGTTTCTGATGCATAATGGAGAATTTTCGCTTTTACATCCATCAGGTTGTTGACTATCCATAGAGGAGATATAGAATCATTCTTAGAAGCACAATGGGTCCCATTGATGTCTATCTTGTCAGGTATGACTGCCTTGTCCAGTAATTTTTTTTTCTATTCTTTCTAGAAATTTCATTATTACTTTGCATTTCCTATCTGCTAATGGATACCTTGCGGTGTTTTTTTTTTCTCATCAATTTTCATTCTAATCTTTAGAACTGATGAACTGTTTTCTAGTCAATTTGAGGAGAAATTTGAAGAAGTGAATGGCGTTTGAGCCCCACATGAGCTTTCCACTTGCTTTGGGTTCGGGGACCAATGAACACCTAACAACAGGATTGGTTCCTGTTGAATGCAATGTGAAGGGACTTGACCATCAGGCTCAACTTCCTTCTCATACATGCTCTGATCTAAATTCTTCACAAGAGTTGGTTGGGGGGATGATGAAGATTGTTCCTTCAGATTTTGATGTAAGTCTAACATAATTAATTCTTGGTTGCTCTGCTGCCTCTGCAGCTTAAGAAAACTGATTTTTATTATACAAAGGGCAATGCAACGATTTGACATGCTGGTAACTTATATTTTTTACCACACCCCACTTTCTTTCGGACTCAATAAGGTCACAATTCTTGAATTGTCAGGTGAACATACGTGCTAAATGCTGATACCAGGATAAGTGAAAATATGTGTAGCATATTTCAATAGATTGCAATTTTTTTATCTTTATTAACCTGGCTCATCTGGTGTAAAGATGCTCCCATTGTGGCCTGCATTGATATATCCTTTTGCAGTCATCACATCTTTCTGATGGTATCCGTTCTTTTTTTTTTTGGAAACTTAGCATGCAAGTTCCATCAACAATGGTTGAATATGAGTCATTCTTTGATAGAATGAGTTGGTTTTGGCTGCGTTGCTAATGTTCTCGGTAATTTTTGCAGAATGATACAGATTATTGTCTTCTATCGGATGCTGAAGTTAGCATTACAGATATGTGGAAAACAGATTGTATCCCTGATTTTGAATATCTGTGTGCCTTTCTGTTATCCTCTGTCCTTTTATTTCTTCTTTTGTCTTGAATCATTCAATTCCTTGACACCAGAAACACAGCTAGTGTTAATTGGAATGGGGCGGACATGCTTCATCCTGATTTTGGGATCATCTCAAGGCCACAAACTCCATCACCTAAGTTTGCTGAAGCGCCATCGACAGTGGGTACCTCTTCTCAGAGGTGAATATATATTTGCCTAATCGTGCTGTATCAGAAAGTATTGTTAGCTGCAGCCATTTGTAGATACCATGGATCTGCTTCAATATTTTGGTAACCTTATGAATGCTGAGGATGTTTGTCAAGAGCTATTGAATGTCAAGCCGGGTTTGTTGTTATACTGCACAATTTACATCATTGATTACATGTTTTGATTAAACTGGTCACTGCTGATACTTATTTGGTGGAGCATATAGCTTGGAAGGTAGATTAGTTGATTCAAGTATTCTTACAGAATGTTGCAACTGTACGCAACACACAAAACAAGGTAGGCTACATTTCATAATTGCATCAATCAATCACATATGGATTTGATGGTTATGTGGTCAATTTTTAATTTACTTGTGTTTCTCAAATTTGTTTGCACATTAGCATGTTGATTTATCTAGCTAAATATTTTTTTTCATATTCAATATTGATATAATTATGGTCTCATGTCTTACACTATCTATCTTGTGATGTAGGTTCCTATAAAAAATTCATGACACATTTGTTCTCTGAACTTATCATGTCCCAGAAGATATTGATAACAGTACCAATAGCAAGTGATTTGTACATAATACTACAAAGTTGCAACTTTATTAGTGAAGAGAAGGAATATGTATAAACCTTTAGTTTTGTAAATGCATTGTATATATGAAATTTGTATTGGATTTAGTCTCTTGTTTTATTTTTACAGAACTTGCATGTATTGCGTATTTATTGTATTTAAACTATGTTTGATCTTGTTTTTTTCTATGCTACAGCCATATTCCTGGCAACTATGATAATTTGATTGTTTTGTGCTCTTTATGTAATTCAGGGTGTATCTACAGCCATAAATGTTAAAGAAAAATATTTTATTAATTTTTACTTTTCATTTGATTTTGTTATATATTATCAGATTTTTATGATAAAATATAGTGTGAATATAAAATAAAAAAATAAATATAATTTTATATTGTCAATTTTAAAATTGTACAAATTTAAAAAATAAAAAAAATGGCTTTACTAGCTACCATAATTTTTGTTGCCATTAAAAAATTATTTTTTGTGGTAACAAATATTGCAACTAAAATCTGTCTTTCAGCAGCGATTTGGAAATGTTGCTATAGAATGGTTTTCGGTGGCGATATCAAAAAGTCACCACTGAAGGGTTTTCAGTGGCGACTTATTACGTTGCCACTGAAAACCCTTAAGTGGCGACTTTTCTATGTCGCCACTAAAGGGTTTTCTGTGGCGACCTAGAAAGGTCACCACTGAAACCCTTCTGTCGCGACAGAGAAGGTCGCCACTGAAACCCTTCAGTGGCGACAGTAAAAGTCGCTATTGAAAACCTTTCCGTGGCGACTGAGGAGGTCGCCACTAAAACCCTTCAGTGGCGACCTAAGTCGCCACTGAATCTCCGAAATTCACAAATCGCCACCTTATACCCAATTTTGAGTGGCAATTTTTTATATTTTGATGTTAATTTTTTCTTTTAGTGGCGACTTATTTCGCCACTGATAATATAGTTTCTGTGGCGCATCATATAGTCGCCACTGAAGATATAATTTTTGGTGGCAACTCATTTTTGTCGCCACAGAAACCCTTTAGTGACGGTCGTATTAGTGGCGACTTTTTGGTGGCGAATTGTCGCCACCGAAAGTCGAATTTCTTGTAGTGTATCTTTTTGTCGTTTTTTTAGATCTTTTTATGGTCTTATATATATGTTATGCATGAAGTGTTCAATTGAAGTTTCTCATAGTTTATAACTTGTTTCACTTTATGTAGGGTTTGACACAAGCATTTCAGCTCCTTATGCCAAAAGTAGATCATATAATATGTGTTAAGGATTGAAAAATCTATTATAGGAGGCTGCAACCTGTTTGACTCCAGGGGAATTCAATAATACCATGGAGATGATCAAGGCATTGGATGCTAATGGCTATAGTTATCTGGCAACTGTGGACCCAAAAACATGGTGCAGGGCATTTTTTAGTACGCAGTCCTAATGTGATCTGTTGGTGAATAACCTTAATGAGAGCTTCAATAACTACATCTTAGCTGTAAGAGACAAGCCACTGATAACGATGATGGAGATGATTAGGATGAAATTAATGAAAAAATTTCAATTGAAAAGGGACGACATGAAGATGGATGATCATGGTATATGCAAGAACATTAGGGCCAAACTAGAGATTGCTAAGTATAGTTCTTTTGAATGTCAAACTACTTATGCTTCAAGTGATATGCAAGGAAAAATAGTTTGTAGTAAACTTAATCCAACAATCATGCAGCTGTCGAAGATGGGATTTAATTGGGATACCATGCTCACATGCTTATTCTGCCATTTGGATGCATGATCAAGAGTTTGAAGATTTTGTGTCCTTTATATACACAAAAGATACATATATCAAATCATACGAACCAATCATTTATCCAATACCTGATGAGAGGGGGTGGACAGAGACAAAATTGTCAGATGTGGACCCTCCAAAGCCAAGAAAAATGCCTGGAAGGCCTAAGAAACAGAGGATTAAGGGTGCGGATGAGAAAGTAAAAAACATTTACAAAACGAGTAAGCGTGACCAAGTTGTGAAGTGCTCAAAGTGTGGAGGACAAATACATAATACAAGGACTTGCAAGAAAAGTGGACAACCAATGGAAGATAAGAAGGTTTAGAACAATACTAAGAGTATATCAAATCTTGTTAAGGTAAAATTGTTGTTGTATAGTATTTTTATGGAAGTTTGGTGTTTATAAGCCTAATATTTACTATTATAATTTTGTTATTAGATAATATTTATCATTTTATTTCTATGACGGTTATTTTAAGATTTAAATAATTTTTGTGTAGGTTCAAGTTGCATAGGTTGACAACATCAAGGACCATACCGTTGAAATGAAAACTGTCTTTAAGGGAGAGAAGGTTTTTAAATTGATTAACAAATTTTCTATTGAAGTTTGCATAATGTTATACTTAATCTTTGATGTTTTGTAGGTGTCATCTAGTCACAAAGGCAAGAACGTCGAAGAAGAAATCCAAATGGCAAGGCCTATGCCAAAGAGTGGAAATGCTCTACAGGAAAGGTTTCATACAGTGCTTTTAATGTCTAGTCAGCATATTCCTCCATCTTCTGCCAGTGAAAGTGATGGACAGCATAACCAACATGTAAGAGGCTTTCAAGCAACTATCAACCGAATTTTGAGAAAAGGTGGTCTCCAAAAGAATGTTGAAAAGAAAAAACCTTGGAAGTAGTTTTAGTCTTTGTGTCTTCTGTATTATTGGATGATATTTATGTTCATTGTATTAGTTTATGGGTTTAATGGATGATATATAAGTCCCCTGTACTGGCCTTTGTGTTTAATGGACGGTATATAAGTATAGTGTATTAGTAGATATGTGTAATAGATAATATATAAGTCTACTGTATTAGCTGCTGCGTTTATTGGAAGATATATAAATCCATTGTTTTAACTTTAGCATTTGATAGATGATATATAAATCCTCTATACTGGCCTTTGTGTTTAATGGACGGTATATAAGTCCAGTGTATGACAAACGTAGTTTGACAATTGTATAACAACAATATTGACTACAACACTTTTAATATAGTCTGATAAATATATATAAAATACACCCGACAAATGTTTACAAAATACATCACAACATTTTTAATATAGTTTGACAAATGTATACAAAATACACCCTCCAAATGCTTACAAAATACATCATATTTTTAATATTCCTTTTATCCAGAAACTAATTACAATACCCAACAAAATACCCTATGATGCAATGCAAACAAATTTCCACGAGCTTTCTCCATTGCCACCATTTCTATTCACCCTTTCTTTGCTAGGTGTGGGTAAATCTCATAGTTACTTCAATTTGAATAAGACACACTTTTCATGTTCACACATAGGTGGATCTACCTATCTGAAGAAAGCGCATCTCTGAGGAGATCGGTAATTTTTACATGTTAAGAACCTCTTTCCAAAGTTATCATTTGTGAATGCAGTAAGTTGACAAGCTTGCTATCTACAATTACACATGATGGTGCTTCTCTGAAAAGTCTTAGAACTCTGGTGGCTTGAATCTTGTGACATGACACTGTCTACAATACATCACCTCAATCTTGCAAAAAAAAATTAGAATTGATTAGAGCTTACCATAGAACTTAAGTAGATGAAAATATATAAAGTGCCTCTTTGTTAGACAGAAAAAGCATGGAGGTAGACAAAAAGCTACATGTTGTATAATAGAAAGAACCATCCTACATGCATGTTTATGCCGCACCTTGAAAAAAAAAACGTAGATGAGTAATGGCACTATGAGAATTCTTAGTTGAATACCTTAAATTGCGGACGAGTAATGTTAAACATGAGCATGCATTGTTAACAAAATTCTATATCCAGTTGGCTAATTGCTAACCATTTCCAATAATCACTTTCTGATATTAGTCTTTGGTTTCTGGTACATAATATGTCATGTTCCACATCTTTTAATTAGAGGCCAAAGTTTGGGAAGTATATTATGGTGCAGCAGTTATGATTATATTCTGCATCCCCAAAAAAACTGCTTTGCAGGTTTAATATTTGTTGATATTGTTCTCTATTTTTTTTTTCTATAAACAAACTTTGCTTATCATACTAATTGTGTGCTTTAAGGAGGCATTTTCAACTCTCATTCTACCTTTAGATGTTCTTGCTGATATAACTCCCACTTTGCAACCATTTTGGACAATGCTAAGTTGCATGGAGTCTTTTTATCATTTTTAGTTGCATTTTTTGAGGATTGTATACTCTCAATGTATTTTTGCATGTCATAATACCATGGCTAATTATGACGCTACATCCATATAATAGGATGGCATGCCTTTAGCTTTGATTTCTACTAGTTCCATATGCTTTCTACAGTCTAGTTTAAACATCATTGCTAGGGTTGCTAAAGAATTAGCAAATTAATTCTTATCTCTAGTTATATGAGTGAACGTGATCTCTTTAAATTTCTCGATTATTTGAGTCAAGTGTTTTTTATAAGACAATAACTTTGGGTCCTTAGTCTACCATTCTCCTTTCACTTGGTAGATTTTCATGGCCGAAGCACTAAAAAATTCAAGACATTTAATACCTAATGTTATGGCACTTGTAAATCACTAATGCAAGCTTTATACTCGACTATTGTTGGTGCAATCAAACTCTGGTTTAATAGCAATAGGGATATGCTTTTATTGAGGGACTACAATACTTAAAAGGTATGACTTACCATTTAAAAAACCATCTTAACAGAGGGATTTCAAAAATGAATTTCAAAAGGTCTATTTAAGACACCAACCATGTTTACATAGGACAACATGTATTGTCTTAATTTTTCTAGGTATTAATGTTAATTCACAGTAAGTTTTTTTAATCAATGGGTATAGTGACTCACACTTATTGAACTTCTTACTCAAGTAGTGGATTGATTTTTCCTTTCTCCCTTATTCATCATGTTGTTCTAGCATAATTCTTATTATACTAGGTCTTTGACCGAGTTACTTTAGTTACAATTGCTATTGTAAATTCTATCAACTCAGCATATCCATATATGATAAGTAGCCTCATATCTCTTTTGATTCAGTCCCTATCAATCACAAACTTTTCGTTAGATTTAGGGCTATTGTCATTATGCTTCTTTTCATTTTTTTAGGCCAAGAAAATCATCTTCATTGAATTTTACATCTCTGCTAATTAGGTACCTTCTGTAGCCTGGTTCAAGGCACCAAAACTTGTACTTCTTGACTCATTCAAGGTAGCTTATGAATAGACACTTGAGTGCTCTAGGTTACAGCTTGGAAGAGTTCATGCTCGAACACTTGGAAGGTGGGCAACCTACTTTGCAACCATTTTGTCAAATCTACTTTTAAATCAGAATCTGGGCAAATGCAACAATTTATAGCAATCATATATTCTACAACCAAAATGACGAATATTCACAACAACAATGACCTACATTCACCACAAAAAATTGTCAAATTCATGTCAGGCTATATGTACAAATCAAAAGGAAAATAAAATTTCATTTTTCCCTAAAATTTTCCAATCCCCAATTGCAAAACTAGAGACCAAATCCTTACTTTTTTCCATACCCATTGTGATTTGGGAGCAGTCGCACAATTCATCACACAACAATGGAAAAACAATGGATAGATATAAAAACTCACCATGAAATCTATCACAGCCTGTGTTTTGGGTCAAGGATTGACAACACAAGACCTTCACGCAGGCTCCTGGAATGTATGGAGAAAAGGGGTTTCACGCAAGACCTCGAAGAGGAAGGAGCACAGGGTAGGGGGATGATGTGTTTAGATGGGTTCACCCAGGTGGGGACTTCACGCAGAGAGGGGAGCTTCATGCAGATGGAGGAGTTCGAAGAGCAAGGAGCACAAGGTGGGGGGCTTCACGCAGTTACAGGACCTTGAAGAGGAGGGACCAAGCAGATGCAAGGCTTCACGGAGAGGAGGGCTTCGCGTAGGGCGGGTTCACCAGGAGAGGTAGGCCCTCATAGATTGGGAAAAGTACTCGTTGCTTTCCTAGAAAATAATTTCATTTCAAAAAATAATTTATTTTTTAACACCAAAAATATATGGGCATAAATTAAGAAATTTTTTTTGTGAACAATATTTTAATCATTGAAGATCTATAAGAGATAAATCTAAAGACAAATATCACATCTGGGAGTAACATGTAATGAGAAAAAAGATAAAAAAAAAAATTACTGTAATTAAAAAGATAGGGGAAAAATTGTAATTGCACTAATATACGAGGGTGGCAAATTATATATTTTTTTTATTTTTAATAAAATTTTTTTTTTTGAAAAATAATAAAATAAGCGAGTTGGCTCTTTTAACTCGTTTATTAAAACTCAGCGCTCAACTCAAAATCCAAATGCACCTTCCGTTTGTTTTGTGGATAGCCGGACACAGGTAGCTCAATTCAGTGAGGGTGCTTGCTTTCTCTCTCTATTGCTTCCCCGTTTCCCTCTCTAGAATCCATGGCAGTAGCATCGGCCGTGGCTGTGAACGGAATAAAGATAGGGACAACGTCGCAGGCGTTTCTGGAAAGCAAGGCAGTGAAGGAGACCAGAGCTTTGATATCTGGACTCCGTCGCCACTTCTTTAATCTTGGATGGGTCTCAGGGACCAGCGGAAGCAGCACCATTAAGGTCCATGATGACTCCATTCCTAAATCCCACCAGCTTATAGTCATGTCCCCTTCAGGTATTAATCAATCCCACCTTATTCGTATGCGAATTTTCATTTCTGGGTGTGCATTATTTGTGCTTGATAGGTATTCACAATCCCTGCCATTTTGACTTTGCTTGTCATCTTGGCATCGGTATGATTCTGGGTATTCACTGTCCCTGCCAGATGGCCCAGATTATTAGTTAAGAGTATTACTATTCTCTGCTGTTAATGTTCTTGTCAAATTATATGTCTTTTGTTGCAAAGGATTTAAAATTGGTGTCACTATGCTGGATTTTAATTCAGGTGTTTCTGGGTGTAGGATAATTTCTGGTTTTGCTAGTTCCCATAGTTATTGAGTTAACATAGTTTTATTGAGCAGCTGAAATTTTAGATATTGATTATCACATCATTTTGTTTTTCCTTTCTGAAAAATATGAGCAGGTGTTCAGAAGGAAAGAATGGAACCAGAGGATATGTATGTGTTATCCTACAATGGATCAATCTTGGCTGCTCCATCTCCAAAACCTTGTCCGCATAATCCTCCAAAGTGTTCTGATTGTGGTCCACTTTTCATGAAGGTAAAATCAATTTACACTCTATAACATACTGTAGCATCTGAAAAATGCAGAGTTTGACATTGACACTCTTCTTTATTTGGGCTTTCACTTTGCTACATAACTTATGAAAGCTACCCAAAGATGCATTATTAGTTGTTTGCAGCATTTTAAGATATTATCTTCATGATACAATTCAAATTTTAGTACCTATGAAGCATGACACGAATATGGAGACAATGAAATTTGAAATGTCCATATATAAAAGTTGTCACATTGTGTCCAATAAAAATGTTTGACACTTCTCAAACATGAATGTGACTCATTTTTTAAAGTGTTCATGCTTCATTTTTTATATGTTTTCAAGAATTTCCAATGATAACACACAAATTTTGGAATAAAGATCAGTGATATCAGATATATTATAGTAGTAGGAACTAGGTAGGGGTTCTAAATTTCTGCATTTTTAGTCATGTTCACTTATTCAATTGAGAAGTACTTTTGCATCTAATCAATGTTAAAGCCTTTCTGAATATTAACAGTTTCAACACAAAATATTTCTGTTACTTTGGCAATTGGACAGTCTGATCATGAATTTTTCATTTGAATAATCATCAGTGCTCAAATCCACAATGGACTGACCTTAGAAGTTTATCATTCTTGAGTGAGTTTTGATTTGATTATCCTTTTTTCCCCCCATAAATTAGAATCTTTCTAACAAAAAGAAAAAAAGTAGCAGCTGAAATGCATTTCCTTCTTTTCCTTTTCAGGCATATGAAATGTGTGATGCAGGGGCTGTTGTCCATAGTCATGGGATTGAATCCTGTCTTGTAACGATGATAAATCATGTATCAAAGGAATTTCAAGTGAGTATCTGTCCATGGATGCTATTTTGTTTTGTATTCCGGAGTATTGAAATTAACTGCGTGCTTACACTACTATGGTACATATATATTTTTCATATTTAGATCTTTAACTGGGAGTTTGAGACGAGTAATAGGACATGCAGTTGAATTGCAAATGATCATCTCATTGGTTAAAAATAAGATAATTTGTGACCTACGAAATGCCTGGCAGAAATCATCTGAAAGAGTAAGGGTCTATCAAATCAGAGAAATAAGTGGGGAGCATGTGATAGAACCCCATATTAACTGCTAGAGATGTGGGAATATGGGGAGGGGCAGCAAGGACAGCATGGGGTAGATGAATGACCGCCTAAAGACTTATCTAGATGGGATGAGACACGTGTTAGCTATCAAGAGGGGAAGGTTGTCAGGAAATTGTCAGATAAAAGGGAGGGGAGAGTGAGAGAGGTGGAGACAGGATTTGGGGCAATCTTGTGGGGAGGTCCTAGACCCTTGAAGTTCTAGGGATTTTTACTTGTTTTATTGTTATTTTTCTGCTGTATCCTCTGTAATTTCTGTTGGGAATCCAGGTTCCTAACAGAATGTTTTTACATTTATTAATGAACTTTACTACATTGACGTTTTTCTTTTTTGGGGTGAGAGGTTACACTGGTAGGCCTTTAAATATTTACAGACATAGGACTTTAAAAGTAGACATTATTTTAAGAAAACTTTTCTCTAGAGAGGGTTTGGGTGGGCCAATCCCTATTCTTGCATCCTTGTTATGTTTTCTATTGCTTTTTGGTCAAAGGTAGGACAGTGGTATTCTCGTGTTATTTATACCTTATCGCATATGCTCTGAGAAGGCCTATCAAACGTATTCTTGAAGTGGTTAAAGTTCCTCTTTTATGTTGTACCTCTTGCCTTACACTTCTGTTTCTTTTGATTTGATCCTGGTTGTTTCCACAAACTGCAGATCACCCACATGGAAATGATAAAAGGAATCAAGGGGAATGGTTATTATGATGAACTAGTGGTCCCCATAATAAAGAGCACAGCCTATGAATGTGAGCTCAGAGAATCTCTTGCTAAAGCGGTATGTCTCCTTCTGAAATTAGCTTTTGGTTTTATAGACATACTTAATGGTTTATGCATATTAATGAATAAATTTGGTTCTGTTCTGTTTAAATTGTCTTTGTGGTTTTCTGCTGTGCCACAGTTCCAATTTCAGAGTGAACTCAGGACCTAATCCGTCTTTAGTTTACTATAATTTGATGGTTCAACATACATGTGATACACGTTCATATATGAAGAGTTCTATATGGTTATATGGTCCATATGAAAGCCTTTTACGAACTTATATATTTATTCTGTACTTTTGCGTCTTGCATGATTATGCTTTTCTTCTGATTTGTAGATTGAAGCGTACCCAAAAACAACAGCTGTGCTTGTTTGCAACCATGGCATATATATGTGGGGAGACTCATGGATCAGTGCTAAAACTCAGGTTTGCGTTGTCCACAGGAAGATTGGAACAAATCAATAAATTATATCAAATGTCTATTTGAACTTTCTTTTCAGAAGTTCCAGGACATTTAATATTCCTCAGAAGAATATGCCAAAGCTTCTTATGTCATTTGGGGGTGTTTATTTATCTTGCTTTCTCATAAATTGATTATTTTTCTTAAGGCTGAGTGTTATCATTACCTATTTGATGCTGCTATCAAACTTCAACTGGGACTGGACTGGCCTACTCCAAATCATGGTGCAGTACAAAGTGTACGTAGTGGTTTAAGGATTGGTAGGCAGTCAAATGTATCAGCTAAGGCGAGAAAATCTAATGGTGAAATTGATCCATTCCCAGTGAGTTCACAGATCTCCATTTGAAGCTTTTGACCTCCAAACTTGTCTGTAGTATTATTTCGCTCATTCCTCAAACAATATCCTCTATACCCTGTAGACTGGTAATGCTAATTGGAAGTTTCTAGTATGTTTGACATATCCTGCAGTTTTGTGCCTTACAGTTTCAAATTAGATTCTTCATTATTTCATCCATTTGGTTTGCAGTGTTGCATTGTTCTTGATATTGAGGGGACTACAACTCCCATATCCTTTGTTACAGAGGTTCTCTTCCCATATGCACGTGATAATGTTGGTAGGCATCTATCTGCAACGTATGATACTCCTGAGACCCAAGATGACATTCAGTTGCTTCGCTCCCAAGTAAGAGTCTTATAGGGTTGTATAATTATGGTATTTATGAAAGCCGTTTAATACAGTTGTATCTTAAATTCTTAGATATCTTAGGTATCTACTATCTAAGTATAACATAATAAGGTGAAAAATACGTAACATTTAAGACTCCCATGTTTGGTATACCAATTGAAATACAATTAGTATTTTAAAAAAGTTGATAAAGCTAAAAGTCTTGGGATGTAAGATCCCTATGTTTTTTTGGGTGGTAAGTTGCCTGTAAAACAGAGATATCCTATGCCTACCTCCAAGCATCTAACCCAGGTATACAAGATTACTCAGGTATCTAAGATGCTTGGATGAAGATGAAAGTCTACCAAATGCCTTTGAAATAAAATAAAATAAAAAATCGTTTACTAGGTTTTAGAAAAAGAGATTGGCAAAATACCACTTACACATGTAAAGTTTACTCTTGGTTATAAGTATAGGAGCCCGGACCAATCCACCTTTCCTGATCCAAATTGAGTCTCAAACAAGTGAGTAACAAACTTTCAATTCAAGTAATTGAGAATTGGAGATTTTTATCTATACCTTGCATTCATAGAAATTTGGACCATTGACCTTCTTACATTGTGATCACAGGTTCAAAGTGACCTGGAACAAGGGGTTGCAGGTGCTGTACCTGTACCACCAGATGATGCTGGGAAAGAGGAAGTCATTGCTGCTTTGGTTGCTAATGTAGAAGCTATGATTAAAGCTGATAGAAAGATCACTGCCTTGAAAGAATTGCAGGTAAACCTTGTTCAACAGAACTATTCTTTTCGTTGAATTTATATTTATGATGTAGATTACATATTGTCATGCAGGGTCATATATGGCGAACTGGTTTTGAGAACAACGAATTGGAGGGAATAGTTTTTGATGATGTACCAGAAGCTCTGGAGAAGTGGCATGCCTTGGGTACAAAGGTTCAAATTACTGATTCTTAGCTCGGTAGCTATTGCTGATAACTTGGAACGTTTCCAGTCTATTTGTCTTCCTTCTCAAGCGTACTTCAAATGCTGTCTCTTTTTATTGCCAAAATTACTCATGTCACAAATCAGCTAAATTGTGTTGAGGTTGAGACATTTTTTATCAAACAAAAACCATATTTTGGTCTTTGAAAGATGGCGTTAATTTCCTTTGAATTTCACCCTGTCAAGGTACTAAAATGATGTTGGAACAATCTTTTGAGGACCAAAAAATCTGTGGAGATGGAACAAAATCATATTCTCAGGTAGTAAAGTGAGATTAAAAAATTGGGGAGTATTAAAAATGGATATTGACATCATCTTCTGATAATCAAAATAAAATTTTAGTTTTCATAATCTATTGAATTAATATTGAACAAATAGAGTAATTAAAATTTAGATGTCTTTTTTATAAAATAAACTAACAATTTAGTCTCTTAATTTATAGACCTACTTAATTTTAATAATCAATTCTTGACCACACAAGATAGTCTTTAAAAATGTTAAATTCGTTGTATATTAATTTTTAAATATATTAATATGTAATGAGTTTGATATTTTCAAGAATTAGTAAATTCTTAGTTTACTCTTTATTATATTATGTTCAATAGACTCGTTCCCTTGCATTTTAATTGCTATTTCTGATCTATGCAACAGGTTTACATATATTCTAGTGGTAGCCGGTTGGCACAGAGGCTAATATTTGGAAATACAAACCATGGGGACTTAAGAAAATATTTATCTGGGTTTTTTGATACCACAGTGGGGTAATGTTTTTCTTGATGTTGCCTCTTGGAAATGCTCAAGTTTCCTATTTTCATGTAGAAACTCTCTTCTTTTGCAGGAACAAAAGAGAGAGACGCAGTTATGTTGAAATTTCTGAATCACTAGGTGTTGATAAGTCATCAAATATCTTGTTTGTGACTGATGTTTATCAAGAAGCTACAGCAGCAGAGACAGCAGGTTTGTTCTTTTCTTTTAATCCCTCAATTTATTTAGAGAAAAACTCGATTTTGGTCTTCAAAAAAAGGTTTAATTATCAATTTGATACTCTGAAAATTTTTTGCATCACTTTAGTACTCCAAAAGTATGATTTTATTTCAATTTCACTAAAATGATGCTATACAATGTTTTGGGATAAAATATTCTATGGGGTAGAAACAAAATAATACTTATGTGATGCAAAAAATCTATGGAGTATTAAATTGATAACGACATTATATTTTAAGAACTAAAATTGGGTTTTAGTCATTTATTTATATATACTAAATAGATATGATTGATGCTTGAGGAAATATTAAATTTCTTCTACAAGCTATTGCTCTTATACTTCCATTTGTGCCTCAGGAAGCCAAACCATGCAGTTTTGGCACTGCACGATTCTTTTTCTTTCTTTTTTTTTTTTCCTTCCCATCAAAGCGTCTGAATGGCAAATAAAAGCCAAACTAAAACCACCAAAAAAAAATTGATAACTTGTTAGAAGTGTAATATGAAGGTGAACTGTAATCATTGGTTGACATAGAATTACGGCAATATTTTTTTTTGGTCTCTGAATATTAACTTTCTTTTCAATTGGAAAACAGTTCTGCAAAGATCCTCATTTTAAACTGAAAATGTTTCTGTTTGATGTCAATAAAAACAGTACATAACCAAGTAACTTCTATGTTGCTTTAGGAAATATAAAATAAGAAATTTTAAAATTCTTAGATAGATTCCGTCTACCAAAAGTTGTAGATCAAGTCAATCATAAATAAATATATGAACATATTTGCCATGCTTTTTAATAGGATCCATCTCTTACATAAATGTGTTTTTTTATAGTTAACTTAATCTATCTAAAGAATTTTTCTAAAAAATTGATATAAAGTTTGGCTATTTAAGCTACGTAGGCTTTTCTAGGACTACAAATAAATGGTCAAATAAGAACAGTTCATTTTATCTGCACGTTGATATGTTGACAGAATTTTCATCTTGCTTGAGGGAAAGGTAAAAAGGGAAATTCTTAAGCAGATCTGGCCTATAAAAGGATTGGTTTTTTAACTGAAGAAATGTAATTTTATTCCAAGAAAATAAAAAAGAGGAGATAACCTTTTAAGTACATCAGAGAAAGTTTTTATGAATTATAAAGTATACAATCAATTGAAGGAACACAGCAAAACACATTAAAAGATAGTTGATTAGTAGAACAACAACAAACTGTTAAAGGGAAGGAACTAATTAAAAGAAATTCAGACTGGTGGAGCCACTTAGCTTGGTAAACACCACCATTTCATTTTGCATCAAAACATTGGCAATACATTGCTTTTTCTCATCCATTCACTGTTTCCTCTAAAGATATAAATTTTTTTTCACAAGTTACAATATGACCAGACACTTCCTGACTATTAGAGTTTTGAATAAGATTTTGGTTATGCATCTTCTTCAAGAAGCACATTGACTTGCCCTTGGAAAGCACCCCTATATGAAGGGTTTTATGCAAAATCATTTTACTCACAAGGCTCTTGCCACAATGTTGAAGCCTAACCTTCAAGAAGGAGAATCACCTTCTTATGAACTGTATCTTCTGATTCTCCTTGGCCATCCTTCTCAGTCATCGCCATGAGTAAGGTGCAAAAGGGAAAAAGTGATCGGAACAGAAAATCCTAAAGCAAGGGACCAACTCACAGATTGACAACAACACCTTTCCTTGGCGCAAATTACCCAGGTAGAAGGCTACAACCCACCTAACACCCAGAAGCCAGGGCAAAGCTGTGCATAAGGATGAAAACGTCGCGGTTGAGCAGGACTGGGTCCCTACTCGCCGCCACCACTATATCTGCTAGGAAGAATCCTAGTAGAGCAGACCCAATGCAACAGGATTCTAGATGTTCAAAGGATGGTTATTCTATAAAAAAGATTGGTTGAACAAATCAATTATGAATGATCACAGCAAACAAAATTTGACTGAAAAATATATTAATATATTTATATATCTATTAATAATTAATTTAATTTATTAATTATTTGTAGACCGAATCCATCTAAGTATTTTTTCCACTGTAAAATAGGAAATTGATATAAATTTTGATTATTTAAGCAAAGCAGGCTTTTGTAGGACAACAGCTAAAAGGCCGAATAAGAACTGTTCATTTTGTCTGCTGCACGTTGATTTGTTGACAAAATTTCCATGTTTCAGGTTTGGAGGTGATGATTTCTCTTCGACCTGGAAACGGACCACTCCCCGAAAATCATGGATTCAAGACAATCAATTCCTTCTTGGAGATATGAGAGCAGTTAAAGTGATCTACGATGATATTAAATGTGCAATAATAACTACCAAATACTGTGACGTTCACTTCCAAAAACTGAAATTTTAATGTAATATATTAATTCCTACAATAAACAATGTTGAGGTTGACCTTGTCTTCTAATTTTTAAATAATTAAATTAGATTTTATCCAGTTATCATTATAGGACATATTCTTGTTGATATAATGACAATAAAATTCTTCTCATCGCCTCCTAAGGAAGTCTGGTTAGCAGTAAGTTCAATTCCAATTTTCTGCACCAAGTTTGAGGACATTCAGAATGAAGCCTGCTTATATATGTATAAAAAAGAAAAGAATAAACTCATAATTTAATTTTTAAATTTATAAATTTATTTAATTTTAATATATAAATTTTTTGATTATACAAGTCAGTCGTAGATGAACGTTTTTTATTCTTTGAAAAAGTTAAATTAGTAGCACATTAATTTTGAAAAGAATAAATATACAACGGGTTTGATATTTTTAAATATTAATTCGTAATTTAATATTTAAAACTAGGTAGACATACAAATTTAAGAATCAATTATTAATTTAATTTTTTTAAAATAAAATAGTAATTTCGATCTTGGTTGAATCATGATAAGGTGTTCGAAAATGTTTTGAAACTGAACCTTTGAGATGATGTAGGTGCACTAAACACGTTGTCCTGGCAATTTGGTACCTTTTCAAAACAACTTGATTAGTTGCTATCTTTGTCAAAAGGATAAAAAAAGTCAGTCTAAATTTTAAACTTAGTACTAAAGTATGTTCTAACGTAATTCATTTGACAAGAGAGCATGTCATTTTTTTAATCTGAATTTAATTTTTTTAAAAAAAAATTAAAGAATAAAATTTTAAATACAACAAGTTGATTCAGAAAAACAGCTTTAAAATTGTAAATGCAAAATTCGCTAAACCGAAATATTAAAAATAAAAAATGTTCCAAGTTGCATAAAAAAAATGGGAGGAAAAAGTTTAGGCGGTTTTTGGTTCAAATGCACCAACCCAGTTGGGTCCAACCAAGTTGTGTACCTAAATGACAAAACTAAAGTCTAAAAGGAGAAGAAAAATAAAAAAAAGAGTCTTCGCATTTTCTCTGCTTTTCATAGTTCCATGTGGTTGCTTTTTTACTTCCTCTAACCATCATGACTATAACAAAAGTCCCACTTTCTCATTCTTCGTCTTTACTGTTTCTTCTCTTGTTATTTTGTCAATCTTGCTTCACTCAATGCTTTCAATCACACACTTTCCCAGAAAAAGAAGAAGAAATGAGCAACCGTACGTTGTGATGGCAATTTTTATAAGATTATTTTCAAATCAATTTATGCGTTGATTAAATGATCTTAAGAGAATGTATTTTTTATATCGATCTTATGTATTTTAAAAATAATTTTTTTAAAAATATTCACTCGAAGATTTAAACCTTTTGATCATTTTCTCTTGGTATTTTGGATGTTTGAAAGTATTCAATTTGCTGAATATTTAATTCGTTGATATATTTTATGTTTGGTTATTCAAAGATTTAAAGAAACAAATAATGAGACTATTTTGTGTGATTATTCATACTATTAAAAAAATTATACAAAAGGGAATCTTAAATTTTTAGTTTCATTAATTTTTATAAAATGTTTAATTATATTGCTTCTACGACAACTTTTAAATATTATTTCAAAAGAAAATCTTAAATACTATAATCTTTTGATATTCTATATCATAATATTTAAGATCTAAAAAATTGTAAAATATTAGTGTAATAAATGCCTTTTAAAACTTCAATATATGTGCAACAAATTTAAGTGGTGGTAATACCATTTTTTAAATGAAAATGGCAAATTTCATTTAAATACCTAAACGTAGTGACATTTATAATAATTATAAAGACTTCAAATCTAATAACAAATTAGTATTAGAATTAGAGGTTGTTGATTGGGACTAGAGATGGCAAATTTGATACAAAAAATATATATTTTGAGTGTTATCTCGTATAATTTAAAAATTATAAGAATTTTATTAATTTTTATAAAATATTAATTATATTATTTTTATGATAATTTTAAATTATAATATTAAATATTATGATATTTTATAATTTGATATCCTATATTATAATATTTAAAATATTTTAAAAAATTATAAAATAAAAATGTCCCAAACAGGTGATAAATCTTAAAACTTAATAGATGTGCACTAGTTTTAAGTTTTTAAGTAACAATGATTCAAACTAATAACTCAGCTCCTCACTATTATCATTTTATGTTGTTTACTTTACACCCTGAGTTTTATTTTTAGCTGCTTCAAAATACGCAACCCCCACCTGAGAATTTCTGGTTTATGTTTGCCTAGCATTAGATATATATTCACAATTCAAGAATTGTAACACCCAAGAATTTTTGGCTTATATTTGATCTACCATTAAAAATAAATTGAAAAATTTTAAAAAAAAATCTATAAACAAAAAAAAAAAGCAGAAGAGAAGAAGCATGAAGGAGAGACTGCTGGTGACTAATGTCAAGCAACTTCAAATACGAGAGACGAAAGCTACTTTTAACCCCCCCCCCCCCCCAAAAAAAAACACTGATAACTGTGCTCAAACTCTCCTTAAAAAAAGATCTATCATTGCCCATATATATACTGTCTTCATTTAAAATTGAATGAAAAAAATATAAATAAAGTTTCCGCGTCTCAATTTAATCCTGCCAAAATTGACTTTATCTTAACACGAAAAAAGAAAAGAAAAAAGGAACACGCACCTACAGTCAGAGACACCGCTCAACTTGTTTAATTCTAATGAGATCCTCTGTATTATTAGTAGCACAAATTGTAGGAATTGATACAGACAAATGGTCTTCCTTCCAAGAGTAGTCAGAAAAAGAAAAAGAAAAAGAAAAAGAAAAAGAAAATGGAAAAACAAAATATCAAGTCTTGGTTTGTGCTGGTCAAGAAAATGATCATGCGGGAGTCACCAAGACTCAATATCCTTGAACCTTCATCAAGTTGACCCACCCGCCTTCCTCTTGGGCGCAGCTTCGTTCATGCCCTCCTTCTAGATACTATGTTCCCTAGCCCTCTCTATTCGTCTTCTCCTTCTGAGTTTCTTCCTCTCTAAATTCACCTTCTCTAATGGGGTTTGGTGGGAACTGGACAGCTATAGCACAGTGAAGAGTCAAACAGGGCACACAGCAAAGAAACACTTAAGACTGAAGAGATTTAGTGATTGACATGATGATAATAAGCTAGAAAATTATCTGGATTATGACTTATTCCCTAAGGTTTTGTGATTTTTAACAAAAACCCATGAAGAATCGTTCATGATTTATGAGGAGAAAACAAAAGGAACCCGGAAACTGACTAGATGAAATTCATCTGAAAGAGATTTTTCAGTAAAAAGGTGATATTTTTTCTGAGGAAGAAGATAAAAGCATGGAAATAAAGAAGAAGAAAAAGAACAAGAACAACAAGAGCGCTTTGCCCTTTCATGGAAGAAAGCCAATTCTACAAGCTCAATTTTACCTGTGAGAAAATCATTGTAAACCCATTAATCATTCTGTAAATCATCAGCAATAGAATTATTACACAGCCTCAAGAAGGCGACTCTGAAACTCTAGGAGAAGTCACAGGAAACAGAGGCAAAAGCTGAGGCTGGGAGTCTCTGGGAGTCGTCATCGGCGAGGGATGCAAATAAAACCCCTTTTCAGCAATTGCTTTCTCCTCCTCCGATGAATTCCCCAGCGAAGGTGACGACTTATCAAATGGGTCATCCTCGTTTAATGGCGTGACGGGGCTAAGAGCCAGCGAAGGGAAATCTAGCAAGCTCGGAGAGAGGATCTCTGGCTTGCGAGGGGAAAACCCAGAATTCTGAGCAAAATTGGGCATCAGGGTGTTGATCATGAGGCTGTTCTTGAGGTTGTTCCTCCTCTCGTACAGCTTGAACCCTTGTTTCTTCGGTGGCATCTTCATGGGAGGGATATTGAAGTTCCTGGACGACGATGGGGCTGGATCTTGGGCTGGTTTTGGGGATTCTGTAGAGCCAGTGAGCATTTGAACTACCTGCTTGAAGGTGGAAGTGTCAGCTTGAACAAAAGTGGTTGGGTAGGGGTTTGAATCAGATCTGGGGATGGTTTTGGGGGTGAGAGGAGGAGTTGCAATTTGGAAGCCATTGTTGTGGGTGTTGTTGGTGACATTGCTTCTTGGAGAGTTAATGGGAGAAGATAGGGTTTCTCTATCTTGAAGCTTTGAGCTGATCTCCATTAATGGAGGAGGGTTGAATCTCTGCCTCGCACCAAAACCAGCACAACCTCTGGAAGAGAAGGAAGAGGTTGGGGATGGTTTGGGTGAAGATTAGAGAAGAAATGGAAGAAAGAGTGAAAAACAAGGCTTAGATGAGAGAACCGGGGTTTGCTTATATGCCTGTATTTTGTTCTGTTGTGCCTCCCTTCTTTCTTTATACTTTTCTTTCATTTATTTTTAATTATATTTAAAGCGAATTTTCAAACTTTATTTGAATTTAAAAAAATTTGAAAAATTTTAAGAAAGTATTTTTTTTTTGTATTGATTTGATGTATTTAAAAGTTTAATTTCAAAACGTTCATGAGAGAAATTGAACCTAATTTAATAATGAATGTCATCCTCTCATATTTAACTCTTATTTTTTAGAGAATTGTTTTTTTTTTAATTTTTTAAAAGCTAATCTCTTTTCAAAAGAGTCTTTGTATTAACCAGGTTAACATAAATTTGAAAGATTTACTTCATTAATTAAATTAAAGTCTGAATTAAAATTATGTAAATTTTTAATTAAGTTAAATAAAAAAAGTTGTTAAATATCTATACTAAAATAAATGTAAAAATATTTTTTAACATAAAATAATTATTAAAAAATGTGTGTATTTTTTTAAGATCAAAATAGTTATTTATTTTTTAATTATTTTTCTCCCCTATGGAATATTGAAATTGGTATGCTGTTTTGGTGGGGGTTTGTAGAGGGAAAATAGTAAAATACCCTAAACGGTTTTGGGGATTTTAAAAGATGGAAAGGGTATTTAGTACAAGTGGTAGGAATTTTGGGGAAAGAGCATCTGTGCTGCAACCACTGCCAAAGTTAGCAACACGGAGTTAAATAGTTGGGAGTGGCATTGACTTCAGAACCCAATTGCAGAGACTATCTGCGTTAGTTTTGATGGGATTGGGGATGACAGATGCATTTCCATCATCATTCCAATTGGGATCCTAAAACAACTTTACTCGATAAAGTTAAAAGCAGAGACAAACTCGAGGATACATTAATGGTAATGGGGTGTGGTGGCAGCTAAATTGTAAAAAATCTTAGCACAAGAAATTTCTTTACAGCTGAAATGTGGACACTGAGATTGACTTGAACTTGATAATATGAAGCATAAAGAATTATTGTTAAAACAGACTCAACTATAGCTATTAACTATTAAATTTGTAAAAGAGGGTTTGAGGATAATATCAGATAATTGTTTAAAAAATGTTGGGAGATCAAGAGTTTCTTTGACTTTATTTTTATTTTTTTGTTTTTAAAAATTATATTTAAAAATTATTTTGTAGAATAAAAAAAATCTATTTGATAAATTGTTTTAAAAATATATTATTTTTTATTTTTTTATATTTTAAAAATAAAAATTAATTTTTTTTATTTTAAAAATTATTTATTCTCAGAACTTATTTTTGAAATAATAATAAAAAATAATTATCAAACAAATTTTTTTATTTAAAAAAAAAATAAAAACAAAAAATGATTTTTAAAAATAGAAAACAAACATATCTCAAATTTTTATATACTTATATAAAAAATAATAATAATGTGACCGATAGTTCACGGAAATAATCAATAGAGAAGCACGTCTTTACAAATCTCCTAATTTTTGTGTTAAAGTTTTCTTAAAAAAAAGATGAGAAGAATTTGTTTTCTTCGAATAGTTTAATTTTGCTTTGTTTGTTCTTTGTTCACACAAAAAAAAAAAACCCAAAAAAACAGAGAGAGTCAGACATATTGTGAGACAAAATCTAAATTAATAAATTTATTTATTTATATATTTGTTATTTATTTGATAAAATATTTTTTAAATAAAAATAAAAATTTAAATGTGAAAAATCTAAATTTTAAAAATTTTTGAATTTTCATAATTACTTAATATTTTTCATACATTATTTAAAAATTGAACTATATTAAAATTTAAAATTTATATTATTAATTTTGACTCATTTATATTATTAAAATTTTGAATTTATTTTTTATATTTAGACAGTCCAAATAAATTTACTTAAAATCCAAGTATAATTAATTAAAAATTTTATTTATTTATTTTAAATTAAGATTAAAAAATTTTGATTTTTATAAGATAATATGTTTTAATACCAAATTTCTTAGAAAATACTAAACTAATATATATATATATATATATATATATATATATATATATATATATATATATATATATATATATATATATATATATATATATGAGCCCTGTGAGATTTAATTTTTTTTTAATGCAAATCTGATTGGAGTCTAAATCCATTTTTATTTTTGAGTTTAGACTAACAACTAAACACTACTGCCCGTGTAGACTGTGAGGTGCACGCACATATCATGCGAGAGCCAACTCTCTCATGGAGGGCTATTTAACTCTTTTTTCTGGGTACATGGAGTCGAATACGCGGCTCATCACCCAAACCCTCACCACCCCAACCACCTGAGCTAGCTTTAAGTGACTGGAGGGAGGGCTATCCAATTTAGTAGTGAAGAGTGCAATCATCAGATCACCTCATAACAAGAAAACAAATGCATAAATGTAAGAAAAAAATTAAAACTTAATTGTACTTTAAATTTTTTATATATATATTTTAATAATGTGTCAATTCAATTTTTTATCATTATTTGTAAAATGAATTTACTTGTTTTAATTTTAAAAAATAAATCAAAATAATTTTTTTATTAAATTTATTATTTATCTTACTATTAATTTGTCATGTATATATTAATTAAATTTATCATTGATTAAGTTAAAAATTTGATTTTAACTTTATAATTTCAAATTCGGTTGAATGGATTATCTTCGTTACATGTCCAGTATTTACAACTCTTTAAAAAAAAGCAAAAACACTTTACAAAATCTAAAATTTAGGATTTATTTGATTCTGTTTATTGTTATTTTACTTTTAAAAATTATTCTGTAGAATAATTTTTTTTAATAAATTATTTTAAAAATATATTATTTTAAAATTTTTTGTGTTCTAAAAATAAAAATAACTTTTTTTTATTTCTGTTTTTTTATTTTAAAAATAACTTATTTTTAAAATTTATTTTTGAAACAATAATAAAAAATAATTACTAAACAAATTTTTTTATTTTAAAAATAATCTAAAACAAAAAAAATTAAAACAAAAAACAATCAAGCTCTTAAACTCTTTCCTCAATTTATGCACCAAATCAGAGGTTTTTCATAGTTTATAGACAAGCTTCAGTGCATGTGACTGCATGCAATTGGCAAGCCCTTTGAATCTTTTATCTCTCTACATGATAATTACAGTAATTTTTATTTTACTATTAAAATTATCTTTCATCTAATTTGATAAAAGATTAATTTTTTTTCAGATCAAAAGTGTAACTCTCTTAAATTAATATTTTTAAAAATCAAATTTTTATTATTTTTTAAAATTTAAACAATTATCATTGTGACAAGTTAACATAGAATTGATTTTTCCTTACTTTGATTGCTGATGTCGGTATGACAGGAGTTTTGATTTGATATTCTACAATTTTATAAGGAAATTCGCAAAATTATTATCTGCGTCAGTTGAAGTATCCAGATTTTTTCTTCTTTTTTTTTTTTGTCAAATAAAATGAAAGTTACATATTTGACTATCGTTTGGAGAATATTTATGGCTTACATATGCATGATGGTGACACAAGAATTGATCATCGTTTGTATCGTAGATAGTTGTCTAAATTACTTTTAAAAAAATGTTTAATTTCTTAAGCCGCTGTTTGTTATTTGTAATATAGTAAATAAGATTTTTTGGGTGGCACGATTTGTATTTTTTTAACATAAAATTAATTTTATTTAAAATATTAAAATTATTTTTTTACAGATTTAAACTTTTAATATTATAAAAAAAATTTAACTGTTAAATTTAAATTTGTATATCATTTGAGCCATTTGATACACTAATATTTATCCTATAATTAATAGATGGTTTATATATATATAAAGAGATTATTTGACAGAAGATTTTGAACTTAATTATGCGACCTCAGTATTGTTGAATTTTAATATAAAACTTCTTTTTTATAATTAATATCAAGTTTTTTAATACAATATATATCTCAAAAATATAAATACAATTAATATCAAGTTTTTAAATTTTGTTGCAATTTTGTTTTGCAACAACACTTTCGCAAAAACATTGTAACAATTTTATATTTGTTGCAATTTCTTTTAGCAACAATAATTGAGTTTTCTGCATCAATTTTTTTTTTTTTTACAGTGCATGTACATATAACTAACTTTAAGTAGTTTAATTTAATTAAATAAATATTCTATATTTATCCAACACTATTAAGAAAGTGATAATCTAAATTATGTTAGCAATATTTTCATAAACCATAATATTATTATTATTTTGTATTAAAGGTGTACATCAATTTAGTTCCATTCAATTTTCAATTTAAATTAAACTAAATGAACCCAATCAAATTATAAAAATTTGGATTTATTCAATTTTTTAAAAAGTCATTCAACTAAACTAAAGCAAATTGATAGTGGGTTTGGCTTGGTTCGATTTAATACTTTTTTATTCTTTTTAATCCTAATCAATATAAATTATAATCAATTTAAAATAATTTTTACAAATATATATATATATATATATATATATATATATATATAGACACACACACAAATTTTATTTGTAATATTTATATACCAAAGTTTATAAAATTTTAAATATTTAATAACAAAATCTTATAATAAATATACATAAAAAATTATAAATTATAAGAATATGTATAATTATTGGTTGATTCGATTTAGGTTTATTCTTCAACTGAAAACAAAGTCAAAGTGCTTCATTTTTACTCGGAAAACATTAAACTAAATCGTTGTAGATCAATTTTTTGACAATGTAGTTTGATTTGACCAATTTTGAACACCTAATTTGTATGTATTTTAATTAATTCATATATCTGATTTGATTAAAAAATATATATTTGAATTTTTAATATTCTTTCTTCACACTATTGGCCAGCTCGTATAACCCCATATTGAGAAACACATCAAAGTTGGCTGCAATCCATATTGGAAGAATAATAAGCACGACCTTTAGATTCTATTCTTTACATAAATTTTTTTGAGAGTATCTTGGACACCAAAAGCAGTGCTTTATGACGTTTATATACATTCCCCAGTTAATTATTTTGATGTGACTTTAATTTTTTTAATTAATATGTGTCTTTAGATATAATCCACATACACTTTCAGCACATAACCACTAATTAATATATAATTAATTAATTTAATCAATATTTTTAATTAATTATCCAAGTGAATCAGTTCGGTTCCCAAAACAAAGTGCAGAAGCAGCACCCGTCGGATTCTAACTTAATTTCATTCTCCATAGCTACTACTGATTAGTATTATCATAATATGCAATTTCATATTCACCCATTTTGAGTTAGTGGTTTATATTTATTTTCCAAAATTTAATATTTTTAAAAAGCAATAAAGAAAAAAGGAATCAAATTCTGATTTATATTGGAAAAGTTTAGATTGATATGATGTATATATCATTTTATGTAATAATAAACAAGAAATATCAATCAACTTGGTAGTATTAAATACGATCTGTCTGATTGTGAAGGGGAGCGAAGGACAATAAGACAAATCTGCTGCTTTTAAAAATTAATTTAATAGTTTCTTTAAAGGTAATCATTATTAGGGTTGTGAAATCCCTTTTAAATTGTGAATTTTTTATATACAAATTTATCATTTTAAATTTAAATGTTTTGAAAATGAATAAATTACATTTTTTTTCAGTTTGTTTCTTTGTGATATAAAATGTAACATTTAATTTATTGTAATTTACTGCTTAACCATCATGTAATATTAAATATTTAAATTTTAATAAAAATAATAATGTAAATGTAAAAAATAATAAATAAATTATTAATAAAAGTATATTTAATAATGGTTTGAGACAATTAATAAAATTAATTAACATTTTAATTTTTAAATATCATATTAATTCTAATAATTATTTCAAAATATTATAAAAATATTTAATAATTAAGTATAATATTTTTAGCAATGAAATTATTTATTATTTTAATATTGTTGTAATTAATATAAAAATTAAGAAATTAAATGACACATTTTAAATCATAAGAAAATTTAAAAAAACTATATTGTTTGTGTCAAGCTATAAAAAACTATAATTGATTTTTAAAATTGACAAAAATTCTAGTATAGTACATACAAAACAAATGGCCTATCATCGTAATTGAATTATATAAATATACTAGAGTATAGGAATGGGAAAAATGAAAGGAAAATAAAGAGCCCCACTTGAACATTTAAGATTTTTTTTTCCTTTCACTCTTTATGAAATTAAGGCAGCGTTTAATAATATACCGTTATCATAGAATTTAATAATTGGAAAAGTGGTATTTGTAATATATATATATATATATAATATTTTTATTATTTTTAAATGGTATGAATCATCATTTATAGTTTTATAAAATTTTGATATTTTGAATGATATTAAAAAATCAAATAAAATGATAAAATTTCATTAAAAAAAGTCTACAATAGTCATAAAAATTTGGTATCTAATAATAAATAAAGACCTATAATTTTTGTAGAAAACTAATAAAATTTCTACTATTTTGAGATAAAAAAAATCATTATTGTTGGTGCTACAACGATCATCATTTATTTCTTCAATCATATTTAATAATTTTTATAATATTATAAAATATTAATACTAAAATATAAAAAATTACTAAAGATTCGATTAGATAAATACAAGAACACTGAGTTCAATTAGAACGAGACAAACAATATTTTAATCAACAACAAAAAAAACAAATCGAAATACTTGCATAATTTTTTCATAAAAAAATTAAATTAAAAATATTTATTTACACAAAACAAAAAGAGAAAAAAAAAAAAAGTGGAAGGAAGCGGTTGCCACTGCTGCCTATAGCTAATAGCAGCAGTTCCAAACACTGCGACAAAAATTACTTTTGAGAGAAAAAACAATTTCAGTTTTAAAAAAAAAATTCTAAAATATCAAGGATATTAATATATTAAACATTAGTCACCGGATACCAAACATCTTTTAAATAGATTTTGGAGAAAAAGAGAAAGTGAAAGAGAAAGATGCCATGGCCGACCCTTGAAGTGGGGGATGAGTAAGCATTGAAGAATAATGACAAGCAATAAGCAGATGACAGCAATTACCAAGTCATGTCTATAACTACAAAACAGGCTCCTCTATTCCACGAAAGTGACTATTGTTTTTTTTTTTTTTTTTGCCGTGATATGATTGAACACAAATGATTGGAAATGTAATTATACTATTTATGACAAAATATTATCAACCGTTGCCATTGCCACTGTCCCTCTCTCCCTAAAAACAGAAATATATATTCATCCACCCTTGAAATTCTCGTATTATAGAAAAAAAAACATACCTTTTACATATTTTTTTTAAATTTAAAATATTATTATTAATACATTTATAACTCACATGATATGAATATCATTCTGATTTCTCAAGGCCTTGTATATCTTTATTACTTTACTTATGTAAATTATTGTTTGTCATTTTGTAAAGTTCATTGCATTTTTTTATGTATAGTAAGTGATCAATGATTTTATTAATTATAGTTTTTAATACACTCTCACGTAAAAGTATTTTAATTTGAATTTAGAGTGTCAACAAAATATAAATTTATCTATTTTATATTGATATTTTATTTAAGTGTAAAGATGAATGTGGCAAAGATGAAATTATCATGGATACTTGATCAAAGAAATTCAGATATTATGTTAAAGAACACTTCAATTAAAAAAATTCAAAATATTAGATAAAGACTCACCAATAATTTTTAAGAATGGATTACATTCGAAGTTTGTAAGAAGTAAACTTACATCTCTTTTAATTAATTTTAAATTGAGATAATAATCTTTTTTTGAACTTTATAAAAAAAAATACAACTACACTCTCTAAAATTTTTAAAATACTGCACTTAACTTCTTTTATTTTAATTTTTTTTTAAAAAATACATAAAATATACACTTTATTAATAATTTTATGAATAAAAAAACTTATGAGTTGGTGACAACTTGTAATGCCGAGAATTCATGCATGCTAGCTTTTGAAAAATTGCTGGCTTTGCAGGGTCCGCCATACCCTAGGCTTATTTATGTCATCGTCACGCGTGCTCTAAGACTGAGAAAGGCTATTTAATAGGGTGTTTAGTTGCTCATAAAGAAAGTTTAAATACATTTTTAATCCATTTATAATACTCAATATTTCAATTTAAAACAAAGTAATGTTGCCATGTTTTCTTTAAAAATTACAGTTAAGCTCTTATATCTCGGTTTTATCATTGTGTTATCAGAAATTACCAATTTAAACTTGAAATCACCGATATGACTTTTGTTTATTTACTCTAAATTATCTGAATGACACTTAATTAAACAATTGAAATTATATTTTATTCATATAACACTATCTCCCAATACCATTTTTTCCAGTTGATAACAAGTAATTAAACAATTGAACTATCTGGATGATCTTTGTTTTTTAACCACGCCACATTAGCAGTTTAACATTTACATCAGTATTTTTTGTTAATATAATAACGAAAATGTGATAGAATGATTTTATTGTAATTTAAAAAAATAGAAAAATAGCATTGTTTGATTTTGAACCAATTGATTGAACTGAAATATTTAAAATACTAAAGAGACTAAATGTATATTTAAGCCTGTAAAAAATATTACATCCTGATTCTGTTTAGGAATTTTTTTTAAGAATTCAAATAAAAAAATAACTATTTAAATCATAATTGTGCTGTTCAATCTTCGTAATTTTATTTTATCCTCAAATCTAAACCATAATAGGCTTTATCTTATCCTTAAAGTCAAAAGAGAATAATTTAGGGTTTAGCTAGGCACATGCCTAATCTTCATAACAGTTTGTGTCTATGCAGTAAACCCTTTTTTTAATTAAAAAAAACTATAATTTTTTTTTATAGAAATTAACAAAGGAGGATGTCAATTTTCAATTTCAAATCATCATTTTAATAAATAAAAAAACGCAAGGACAACCTCATTGTCTTAAACAAGATTAATATATAACAATTTTTTTTGTGAGGCAGTTATCTTACCATACTGCATAATATGGAATACCCACTATTTACTCCAAAGAAAAGAGTAAGCAATTAAAATGAGTAAATGTTTTTCTTTCAGTTTACTCTTACATATTTAATGTAAGATTCATTAGGAGTTAAGTTAGAATCATTACATAAGTTACTATTCTTGGGATATTGGGAGAATGTGAAGGAAATGGTTCAATTAGCATTTATTTTATAATTAAGAGTAAAACTTTTTTACCTCTCAAGAATTTAACATTAAATACACTTAATCTTCCTTATATTTTTAATATATACAGACTTTTTTTATCTTTTAAAAATATATTATAATTTAGTTTTAAAAAAATTATACTTAATAGGTATAATTATTAATTGAGACATTAAAGACTAGTACGTACTCAATGCTTAGATTCATTGGTTAAATGTTTAAAGCATGTATATTTTTTTATTAATTATTAGAATTTTAAATATTTTTCATCAAATGTATTTTAAGCATTTGACAATTGAATTTAACATTTTGATTGAATTTTAGCATCTTGGTATATGCCTACCATAAAAAGGACTAGCTAATGTAGTATATTTTTAAAATATAAGAAATGTTTGTATACGTTTTTGTACAATGGGATCAATATATTTTAACGTATGCTAAATTTAAAAAATGTCAAAGTATTTATTTCATTTTTGTTAATTACAAAATGAGGCTTCAATTCTAGGAATTTAGGAGTGGAGATTGAAAGAGGCTGAAGTAAAGACCGAATCATTAACATCATGCTCGCTTCAAAATGAGGCTTAAATTGGACATTCTCCCTATTATCACCCATTAAGAGAAGCAATTCTAGAAGAGTAAGTTGGGTAGTTCTAATGACCTATTGGATTTGGACAAAAGAGTATTAATTTAAAGAACTAGATAGCAATGTAGGAAGCTTCATGGTGGGTAAGCATTTTTGGTAGGATTTGAGACATTGTGAATAATTTATTGTCTTTCATCATTGACAGGCTGATATTAACATAAGAAAAGTAAGTTCCATTTTATTAAACCATTGAATGAGAGATAGAGAAATTAAAATGAAATTCTTACACAAACTTTTTGTATGATTAATTGGTACACGAAGTTAATAAAAATTCACTAAATTAAATATGTCAATAGATCTTTTAGTTCAAAATATTTATTTTAATGAATTTTTATTAATTTATTTCACACGAAGTTTGTACATTATAAATTTTCATAATTAAATTTATGACTAAGGTACTGTTTTGTTGGCATGCTCCTCCTTCCTCTGTCAAGTAAGATGTGTTTTAGTCAAACTTGAAGGCTCTACGTGCTATTGATTTCAACAGTGCCAAACAAATGCCCGTGAATTTTCATAGTCTTTGTCCTCCAGAGTTTGGCAATTAGGGTGATAGCTAGCTAGCTAAGTGTTGGGGAGTGAATGTCCTAAAAGATCTAGCTAGTGTTCCCAAAAGAGAAGTCTAAGTTACTATTTCCCCCCTCGGATGTCTCACCTAAATATTCCATTAGGTAAAGTTTTCTAAAAATTTTAAAGGATCCAAATTCTACTTTAAGCTAACCCAAGTGCTCTATTTACTTTTGTTCATGCTCAGCACTTTTGAATCTCAAGAGCCAATCAATTTTTTTAAAAAAATAAAATACAATAAAATTTTCCTAATGCTATTTGTTATGCTTCATTCCAATGTTAATTAATTCTTACTTAGTGGGTTGAGACTTCAAGCACACTATATGGAGAAAAAGGGGTAAGAGAAAAAAAAAAAGGAAGAAAGAAAGTAATGGGTATCATAAATAGAGAAAGGTTTAAAAAAAAAATTGTTAGCCACTTGGAGTAGTCAACCCTTATAATGGGTAAGGGTATATATATTAGAGAAAGATTTTTAAGTAGACTTTTTATAAAAGATAAATAGGCTAAATTAATTATAAAGAGATATAAAAAAAATTAAATTTATTAAAATTTGTGTAACATATTTATATTTTTATTTATAATTGATGTGATTTACACATTTTTTTTATATAAAATATTATTTAAAAAAATTTAAATAGTTTTTTTTGTAGGAGCCAGTTTGACTTGCTCATTTTGGTAGGAACCAGTTACTATGGAAAAAATGAGATTTGTTTCTTTTCTTTTTCTAGATATTTATTATTTATTTATGCGTATTAAATTCATATGAATACTAGGAGTAAGAAGCAACCAAACATGTTAATTAAATATGCTTTTTGTTTCTTGTCATTATTTTTGATTTTTTTATTATAGGGGTCCTTGCATTCAAACGCATGATAGACCAAAGTACTATCCATTGACTTGCAATGCTCAAACTACTGTTGAATCAATGAAGTTTAATTTAAGCAATCGACAAGTCATTTTGAATTGGTGCAATGATAAGAGGAATATTGTAAAATAACTCTTTACTTTTTTTCTCTATTTTTAGGGACTAAATAATTTAAGATAAAAGGAAATTATCTTATTTTAAGATGAGAATATACCACAAATTTTAATGAAAAATTTACAATAACACTTACATATCATCATCTAATAGAAACTGTTAATAACAAAAATTAAATCTAAATCTTATAAATAAAACGCTTCGATCTTCATTAACTATCAACTAAACTAATCTCTGTTAACAATCAACTCCTTTTTATTAGTGAAACTTAATATCTAAGCACAATTAACTATACTTAATCAACTTTTCTTAGAAGATGTCACACATAAAATGACACAATTTGAATGACAAGAGAAACCACTCAAAAACTTCAAAGATCTTACGTCAATGAAGTTTTAACTTTGGTAAAATATCAGATGTATTATATATCAAAATAAAAACATTAAATATCACCATGTCTTATATTTTGATATCTTATAATATATTATCTAAAAGACCATACAATACAAGATAATAATATATCAAACGGCATTATCATATTTTGTTGTGTCACAAATTCTATTTTGGATGGTATGAAAAATCACTAAAAAATTAGAAGGATCTCATATTTTTAAAGTTTTAACTTTGTTAACTTTTATAAAATATCAATTATATTTTTTTTGAGTAATTTTTAATTATTATACAAAACAAGAAGATCTTGAATATTAGGATATTTTATACCTTGATATCCTATATCAAAGCATAAAAAAAAGAAAGATAATAACAATATGTCAAACAATTCTTTCATATTTTGTTGCGGTCACAGTAGTATTCATATTTGATTCCATACTTCTTAGTAATCATACACAAGCCAAATGTCCAGATTTTCAGGAAACAAAACATTATCAAAATAACCTAAAGAGCATATGACAAAAAGGGTAAACAAAGGAGTGATTGCAGCCTACAATGGAGGGATGCCATAGTAAATATGATTGGATTGTAATAATATTATCTTGTTGGTCTAGGTCTCTCATAATAGGGACAAGGAGTATGACTTTAGTATTGCCATTTCAAAGGTTAATGAATACTGTTGAAAGAGTGATATAACATTATAAGCTGCATCTCTCTCTCTCTTGTCTTTATTGTAGTGCTTCCTTTTGGCTTGTTTTCTGTTTGAAGTCATGAATTGATGTTATATCATGACATGAAGTAGCCTCTAAGAAAATATTTAAAAGGGGCTTTAATTCCAACAAAGAGATGGCCATGTGTTCTTTTCAGTGGAGTGATATGCTTTTTAATAATCTTCAATTCAAGCCCAAAATTGGTGCCTTGGCTTCATGCCATTGAAAACTTTGGAGCTTCCAGCACAGATGGTCAAAATGACTATTGATTGGAAATAATACAGAATTTAGAAAATGACTACTGCTTTTTATTTTTCATGAAAATGACTATTGCTTCTACAAGTTTGCTTCTATAAGATAGCTTCAAATTTTCAACATTTTATAATTGTTAGTTTCTCTAGAATAATGTATAAAAAAATTAATTCATCATAAAAAAAATTAGTAATTAACATAGTTTATAATATATAATATTACACGTAATGTATATAAATATTTATATTTATTTTAATTATTATATTTAATATATAAATATCGAATATTGAATATCGGATACACTATTTGCTCATTGATATCAAATGAATATAGAATTCAAATTTGCTTAAAAGCAATTTAAGTATTCAAACCCTACCAACTACCAATTGTTAATATTAAATATTTAATTTAGTCAAATATATCGGACCTACTCAAATTGCCTTGACAGTCCAAACTCTATTCTCACATTTACATCTGGCGTATTTTACACTTCTAGGCTCTCTCTAAAATATGCATTGGTACCATGTAATTATCCAATTTGTTAGCAGGAAATGCATCATTGATTCACACAGTGACAAGTATCAACATATTGCATCCAGAAAGTAGGACTTCCTAAGTCTTCCTAAGTCCTGTCTTGTCTTCGTCAAAACGGTCTCAAAAAGAAAAAAACTAGTACCCCTTCTTCATCCGCAAATTGTATTGAAAATGGAGGTTGTTTAGATGTAAAGTGATAACAAACCATGAACCCCTGAGAAAACCCACCTTCATTTTACAAGGCAATGTGATATTTGTACACAAAATGGGTGCTTTGCTGGCCTGGAGTCAGCAAACTAGAAAAGCAAACAATGAATGAATTCTAAGTGATATTTTACCAGCAGGATAAAATATTTTGTTACTTATCAGTAATCAATCAATGAAAATTAAAACGAAGAAGTTATTATGATAACATCTCTTCTTGTCAACGTAAATTTGATTCTTTCAGAGAGTAATTTAAAAATAAAATTTTAAATGTACTGCACTAATATGAAAGAGTGAACCTTAATACTGTATAAAGAGGAGATTTTACTTCGGCCAAGGACACCTAGCCGTAATACTAAAAGGAAAAGGAAAAAAATTTCTACAGAATGTTGGAAAAGACCAACCAGGGAAACCATTATTAGGAAATTTATGTTACAGAAGAAAATTACAGTGGTATTAGGACTTTGAGAAAGCCCCAAGTGAACATTTTTTCACTAGATGTGAATAAAATAAAATCCAGAAGAGATAAAGAGATGGAAACCTAGGGCCTCCAGCCTAGATATCAATGTTTCGGGAGGCTAGTCCGATCAAAGTGCCCGAGCAACATTTTTGAACTCATTCAAGCAAGACTGGAGTATCTTCTGACGCTTCAGAAGAGACTCTCGTTCATTCTGCAGTACATCTATGGCACCAGGGGCAACAAACATGTCCATGAACTTCTCATCATTCACAGCAAATAACTCTAACCCAAGAGCCACTACAAGCTTATCTCGGCTGCATAGAGCAAGAAGAACGAAGGGCAGGTCGTTAGCACAAGGTTGTCATCTAAGTGGAGGAGTGAATAGAAGTAAAACATGAACACATTGATTGAGCTCAGAACATGGTATGTTCTCTAGTTCACTCAGCTCCTTCACTGTGACACCTGCTGTATATAGAGATGTGAACTAGAAAAAAGACATTTTAAAAGAGGGGCAAGTTGGTATTATATTCAAAACATCCATCAAAAGAGAACAAAAATATTGAGATGCAAAAATATGCTTTACCATAAGAATGGGGAAAGTCAAAAGTGAACGAACTTGACGAATGTTTCTTGTATTTTCTTTTAAACAACAAAATAGGGAAAGATCACTGCCACTATGGAATTCCTTTTTTTTTCTTTTTCTGTTCACAGAATGTTCAACAGGATTCTTCTTAGTTCAAACATCAAAAAGATTGGATCTCATGTATGATTAATTAGTATAATATAGGTTCTATGTAATACATTAGTTTATAAATCCTTCCTTCTGCACGCCTAAGATTATTTTTACTTAAAATGTAAGTACCTTTGAACTAAGATAACACTTAACTGAAACCTTCCAAGGTTTTAAGTTCTATTCATGGGCAAACTTCGGCTAAATAATTGAGAAGATCCTGAATAATAATGAAAATGTTTTAATAATAAATAATGTTATTTATACAAATTAAACATATATAATAAATTACTTCAAGACTTCCAGTTAGTTTTTTTCAGCTAGGATCTGGTTCAAGCTCAGCAACAGTATGAAGCTATTGTATAGAAGGTACTTGACACTAGACATCTTCAAATTGGACAAATATTCTGTGGGTTGCAGTGTTTCAACGTGGCAACATTCTCCTACCATCTATAGCTGAATTTGTTTAATCTCTGTTTTATATGTGCATTGCAGATATTAATTGATTTAGACAAGACAAATAAGCTTACCAAGGGGTTAGAAATCCAGAATTTAATGTTGATGCCACGCCTCTCTCAACAAGAACTTCGCGTATACGTGCAAAATGCTGGGCAGCTGAGAAACATATTTCAGAGTAAGCTGAACCTGATCTATCCCCATTTCCAAATAAAAGACCACCATTTTGCACTCTTATATGATCAGCATTTTTGCTATTTCCTGTCATTCTCGACATTCTCTTTCTTGGTCCATTGTCATTGCAATTTCCAAGCTCTTTTTTAGCCCCACAATATACAGGATCACCTGGCTGATCAGGAGATGGCGTCTCAGGGACAGTCATTTGGCATTCTCGCAAAGCTTCTCTAGCTTCTGCAGCTTTACCTGGTGTAGTTTCCTGTGCATTCTTTTCTGGGGGTAAATTTTCCTGATCCATCGTTACATCATGGGAAGCCGACTTCGTATCACTCAACTCAAGAAAAAAAGAAGCAGCAGAGGCCTGGCTCAATTTGTTAAATGAGGTAGCATTTAGGCCATAACATAGTTGAAAGTCATTACCATAGCAGACCTGTGAGTATGGACTGGTAACTGAATCAAGGTGGTGCCTAACTAACTGCTTGCACTGCTTAGCAAGATCCCTTATGAAGCGACTGTAAGCATGCCTTAAAGCAGCATGAAAACCGACATAGCCATCCATGTTTCCAGTTTCAATCCCATCTGCAAGGGAAAAAAAAAACAGTCACGGGACTGCATTCCTTATCTCAAAATAGACAAGTTAACACATTGAAAATCTAAGAGTATTTGAAGAAAAGGGAGAGAAAAATTCATGATATTGATGTAAATTGAAATGAATTAATATTCTCAAAACAATATGTATCAAAATTGTTTCAATCATCAGAAAGTTGTTGGTGCCTATTCTTTTTTATTAGAAAGGCACTAAAATTTCTATGTGCCTCAATATGTAAAAAGAATGAGACTTCAGAAGGCACTTCACGAGATGTTTGAGCAATCAAGCACCACAAGGCAACGACTTGAATTGGACAGAGGAATAGAAACTACAATCATAGAAGAAATTTCCTAATTTGCTGGAAGTGAAGACAAAGAACCCATTACATAAGAAAAAGACGTACAAGAAATCAAGAATGAGCTTCACTTACGTTCTGAATCATCACTACAATTTCTTTCTAGAGCCAAATCAAATAAACTTCCCAAAACAAAAGCAAGCCGATCACAAGCAGTGTCAAGAAGAGGTGCAAGCCATGATTTAGCAGCAGCACGTGCAATCTCTGCAGCAGCCTCTGTTACTCCTCTTCCCCCACCTCGCCCCGCATGGGCAAGTAATATATTTGCAACCTGTTGGAAATATGCCAAATAATTTAGAGTTGAAAGAAGTGGAATTGATAAATAGCCCAAATAAGTTCATTGGAAGGTAAATCACCTTTTCCCTTGACACTGGGGGGCATTCAATGGAATATGCAGCACAGCGAAATTCATGCATCACCCTCTCAAAAGCAGCTCCTCCATAGAGGCGAAGAGTAGCATTTGGGGGCTTTACATCTGCAATGACCCCAGGCCAAACCCCAATACCACTTTGTGACTGCTCTTCTGGTGTTGTTTTCCCCCATTGTTCAGGGGAAGGATCTGCAGCACCATCAATCAACGCACCCTAGATCAATGTAAGCAAAATAGTTACTAAAGCGAAATGTATGTTTATAACTTTCAGAACTCCGTTAAAACGAAGTTTGGAAATGGGCGCTTAATTGTGAGTGAGTGGCTAAGAAATTTTAGTCGGTAGAACTAAGCCACGACAATTTAATCTGAACAGTAGTCAGTGCAACTGTATTTCTAATCATGAAAATGATGTGAGAAGAATTGCAGAGAAACTTATTTTATGTGCTAACAGTTTAGTGGAAGATATTGAAAGTAAGTAAGGTATACAAGAACACATGGATGAGGACATGGATGAAAATATTAGAAATACTCGCTGAATAAACATAGTTCAAAACATGGTAAATATATTTTATATCGTTTCACTAATTACCCACCACGTGGTTGCTGATAGAGGCTGCATACAACATTGCCGATTTCCTAAGATGAGCAATATCTGAAGTGGCCTGAATTTTTGAGTCCATTCTAGCAAGTTCAAAAGTGACTTCACTGCAGCGCTGCTCAAGTAACGCTAGAGTTGCTGGTGCAGCTTCTTTGTATTTTTTCTGAAGCTCAGATTCCAAATAATCTCTCAGACAGCCAAAACCAATATAGGGCTTAAACTTTTCTTCATCAAATCCTCCCTGGACGCCCTCTCGCAGATGACGCAGAACCTCTGAGTCCACCTCAGAAATCTGCCTGCGAAACTCATCATTTGAAACATTTCCCCTATCTTTTGGCAGGGCCACAAAAAAAGGGCGAGTGCTATCTCCAAGGTAACCACTTGCACTTAAATAACGATCCACCTCCCATCGGTCACTAAATTCCTGTATACAATAGATGGATGACTACCAAAACCAACACATAAACAAAATGGTATTTTGTGTTGACTCTGCTTCTGTTGCTGGTAGTGGCATACACTGATTTCTTTTCTGGTTTCTAACATAAAGTAATTAAATTTGACTATTATAATTGACCAAACCAACATTACTCGTACCTTGAGACGATTATCAAATTTGGAGACAACAATCACTGTCCGCCTAAATGTTGGATCAATTTCACGAATGGAATCCAACCATAAGGATGAGCACCACTCCACACTACTTTGCTGAAGAAACAAGAGTATGCGATGGGGAGGACTAGCCAACGATTTCACCATTGAAAGAATTTCCTCAGGTGTGTTCTCTGGTTCTCCCTTCTTGGCCTGACAAATAAGATTCATGCCTTAAATACAGTTAAGCAAACATAAGACATCTGAGTCCATAAATGTCAAACTTTTAGTTCTCATATATTCCTAATACCCACCTTCAGAACAAAGCCGGGGGTATCAATAATAGTGAGGTTAGGACAATGAGCATATTCTGCTCTCATTACAATTGGCTTAGGAGATACTGATGTCTTAGTTTTCTTCAAAAGTGCCTCTGTTCGAGACTTTATAATGTCCGCAATTGTAGATGCCAAAACGACAGGGCTTCCATACTCTTCTGAATCCTCCTCCTGTGTTTTCAATTCTCAAACTTCAGTTCCTTAAACGATTGAATATATTAATACAGAGTCACAGTAAAAGAAGAGTGCAAATATAAACAAGGGAAATGTAAGATTCAATTGAAAAAAAAGAAGGTCAATTTAAACCCTAAACGTAGGAGTGACAAATGCAAACTCTGAATTCAAGGTGAGTTATACTGATTTCTAGAAGTTATACGTAGCAAACCCTTATATTTTTCCCCACCTAGAAATCTTGAACTAAATACAAGATTTTCGTAGATTAATTTGGCTAAATTCATATCAAAATGTTCCATTTTCCTGAATTCTAGAAAATTAAAGTGCCACCAATTGAGATTTTCCAAAAGCTCTAAAAATCAGAAGAGGGCGCGAAACCTGAAACCGGCATCGAGGTTCCAGAGCAGTGGGATCGTGAATCATTTGGAGAATGAGGGGCCTACGAGTACCCATCTCAACCTCGCGTACATTGAATCGGAACCCGAGGAGGGCTTCAAGGAGAGAGCTCTTGCCATCGGATTGGCCTCCGAGGGCGACGATCTCAGGAATCGGGAGCTTCTCACCGAAGGCCACTGCAGCGGCCTGAAGTCGGTTGTAGGCCTCGAATCGAGACTTGAATTCGGAGTTGGAGGAAGAACGAGAAAAAGAGGAATCGAGAGAGTTGGAATGTGGGTGCTTCCTAGACATGGAAGCCGATTTGTCGGATGGGGTTTTGGTGGGAGTGGTGAGGAAAGCGTTGGTGGTAGCCATCGGAGATTGCCTGCGTACACCACCAAAGCCAAAGAAGTGGAAGAGAAAAAGGAAGAGGAGGAGGGATTTTGAATTTGAATTTGGCAATAAAGACGTTGGGCAGAGCGTGAAATGGGCTGGTTTTTTTTTTTTTTTTCTCTGGATCAAAATTAGGCTGGGTTTGTGTTTGGGTTTGCTATGGATTCTTCGATGGGTCTTCATGGTGCAAACATCATAGAATACAAATCCGTTTTTCCGCAAGGGTGGCAAATGGATGGGTTGGTAAGTTTTGACTCAGATGATGAAATAAAATGGTCAGAAGGTGATTTACCATTAAAACTGTTAACCCAATAAATAATTAATATTTTTTCAAGTACTTTAATTAGTTTAGAATGAGTGAAAGTGACCCTGTGAAAAAATAGCCCAACTATATATATATATATATATATATATATATTCTTGAGTTTTAATTAAATACAATCATATTTCACATTCATTCTTTTTGAACTTTGATATATATAATTATTAAATGAAGCATTAATATTTTAAAAATAAAGTTATATTAGTCGTATTTAATACATATATAACATGTATATGTTGAGCTCAAAAACAAGAACACAAAATCTGGAGAATGCAACTCTACTCTCATTATTTGCATTTGATAGACAATGAAACAGAAAGAGAAATAACCCACAACTAGCACGTCTCTTAGATTGTGGTACGTGATTTATGTGATTGCATGAAACATGCAACGTTCAAAATACTAACAACTAATCCTTACAAATTAGAAATTATTCAACAGGAGCAACAGTAAGCTAAAAATAAATAACTGAACAATCACTAAATCCCAAACCAACATATCCTCCCCTAAACTAATTGCTATGAGCATTTAGTTTACTCTTGGCACTGCACAAACACCCAGTAACTCTCGCAGCGTCACAAATTCTTCTAACTTGAGTGGTTTTGTCATGATGTCAACCACCTAATTTTTGGAGTCGCAATGAATCAACTTCACCTTCCCACCTCTAGTTAAGTCTCGAAGGAAATGAAACCTAACGTTAATATGCTTACTATGCCCATGAAGCACTGGATTTTTAGACAACTTTATAGTGGAGCTGTTATCACAGTTGATAATAACACTGTTACTTTATGAGAGTCCTAACTTCTTCAACACTCTTTGCATCCAAATACCTTGCGTAGCACAAGAAGTAGCTGTAACATACTTTGCCTCAGTGGTTGACAGAGTGACAATAGGTTGCTTCTTTGACATCCAAGACACAACACCTCCACTCAAAGAGAAAACATATCCCGACATGCTCTTCCTATCACTTAAATCTTCGGCATAGTCACCGTCCGTATAAACTTGCAACATCTCATCTCCTTTTCCTTTGTAAAAGATTATCAACTCCACAGTTCCTCCCACATACCTTTACACCCTCTTAACAATATGAAAATGAAGTTATGTGGGTTTTGCCATGAACTTGCTTTCCATACACACAACAAACATCAAGTCTGTTCATGTTACAGTTAAATACATCAGACTCCCCATCATTTGCTTATACATTGTAGCATTCACTCAAACCCCATTTTTATCTTTTCCAATCTTAACACTAGGAACTATTGGATTATGAACTAAATTGCATCCATCTATGCCAAACCTTTCAAGCAATTCCTTTGCAAAATTCTTTTGGCTAATATAGATACCTTCGGTGCATTGTAACACTTCCACACCAAGAAAATACCTCATCTTGCTGAGATCACTCATCTCAAACTCTTGCATCATGAACTCTTTAAACTTGACAAACATTTTCTCACAATTTCCAATAAAAATTAAGTCGTCCACATATAAACTCACAATTAAACACATATCTCCTACGCCCATTTTGATGAATAGAGTATGCTCAAATTGCATTTTTCAAACCCTTCCTTTACAAAATAATTCTCAATCTTGCTATACAAGGCTCTAAGGGCTTGTTTGAGCCCATAGAGTGCTTTCTTGAGCTTGTAAATCTTACTTTATTCTCCCTCTACTTCAAATCCCTGTGGTTGCTCGACAAAAACAGCCTCTGTGAGCTCTCCATGCAAGAAAGCACTTTTGACATCCAACTGATATATGCTCGAATTCTTTTGTGCCGCTAATACAATGACCATTCTTATAGTATCCCATCTAGCCACTGGTGCGTACACTTCTGTGTAATCAATGCCAAATCGTTGAGCATACCCCTTTATCGCCAATCGAGCTTTACATTTGTCCACTTCATCCTTCTCATTGTACTTCATTTTAAACACCCATTTCACTCCTATAGTTTTCACACCCGAAGGCCTATCAACTAGCTCCCAAGTATTATTTCTTTCGATAGCTTTAATTTCTTTCTTCATTGCTATTCTCCACTTAGACTAATTCACAGCTTCCTAAAAGGCCACCATATCTTCATTTGCATTAAACAAAGCTAGGTTATGCAGCTCTCCTTCTCCATCACTCAATCCTAAACCTGCTCTACTTACATAATCACCCATCCAAACAGGCTACCTTTTTTCTCTTTCTTCTTGTATTACTTATGGACTTGCTTGAGAAGAGTTGCTTGAAGAGGAATTATCAGTAGCTTCTCTAGTCAGCACGTTATTTTATTCCATAATTTCCTCATCACTATTGTTGTCGAGGTCATTCAAGTTTTCATCATCATCTCCCCAATCCAATACATCAAGTTCTACCTCCTTTGCACTCCTCCCCCAATTCCAACTTTCATTTTCTTCAAACACCACATTTCTACTCACAATAATCTTCTTTGTCGAGGGATTGTACAGCTTATAACCCTTAGTTTCTTCACTCACACCAAGAAGAACACATTTGCAGCTCTTGTCATCTGACTTTGTTCTCTTAGCATTTGGAATATGGGCGTGAACAATGCAGCCAAAGACCCTAAAATATTCAACATTTGGTTTAACTCCGCTCCATGCTTCTTCAAGAGTTATATCTTGAATAGCTTGTGTTTGACTTCGATTAAGAACATAAGTGACCCAATTTACAACTTCTGGCCAGAAGTTCTTAGAAATTTTCTTTTCAGACAAGATGCTATGCACCAAATTCATGATCGTCTGATTCCTTCTCTTAGCCACCCTGTTCTGTTGAGGAGTGTCAGCGACAGTGAGTTGATGTTTAATGCCATTAGATTGACAAAATTCATTGAATTCATTATATGTGAATTCTCCGCCTCTGTTAGTCCTCAAGCAATAAATAAGAGAACCAATTTCTTTTTCAACTAGACTCTTGTATCGTTTAAACATGGTGAAAGCTTGTGAATTCTTTGTTAGAAAGTAAACCCATATCCTTCTACTAAAATTATCAATAAAACTCATAACATACCTTTTGTCACTGTTCGAAGTATGAGTAATAGGTCTACAGATGTTTGCATGCACTACCTGTAATTTTTGTGAGGCTCTCCACTGGTTGCTCTTCGAAATTGAATCTTAACTTTGCTTTCCCACCAAGCAATCATGACAAACTCTTGCAGAGGCTTTTATTTGAGGTAACCCCTTAACCATCTTTTTATAATGCAGCGTTCTAAGTCCCTTGTAATTCAGGCGACCATAACAGTAGTGCCATAAGTGTGCTAAGTCATTTGAAGAAGCTTGCATGCATGTGGAGAAGTCTGTGAGCATAACATTAGCCAAAAGTACAAACATGCGATTTTCAGTTGTTGGAGTCTACATAATGAGTCATCTCTTCGAAAGATAAATTTTATAGACCCCATGTTGTATCAAGATGGTTAAACCTTTCTCTTGTAATTGACTTATACCAAGCATGTTATTTCTTAATTCAGGGACAAAGTAAACATTACTAATTACCCGAGTCAAGCCACCTACCTCTAACCTGATGCTCCTTTTGCCTATCACCAACATACTTGCATTGTTGCCGAGTTTCACAAAGTGCCTGAATTCTTCATCAATATTAGCGAACCATTTTTTGTTGATGCACATATGATTACTGCATCCACTGTCTAGAAACCACACATCTTTACATTTGGAGTCATTCATCTCCACATGAACCATTAACAAGAGTTCATTTTCCTCCTCAAACTTTGCATAATTCACTCACTTTTCCCAATTAGGGCATTCATACTTAAAGTGCCCTAGTTTGTGGCACTTAAAGCATTCAACTACAGTCTTGTTGAAGCTTTGTCTACCTCGCCCTCATCCTCTATCTCTAAAAACCTCACATCCTCTACCTCTTCTTCCCTATTTGATTTAAGTCTCTCAACACTTGTGACTTTCAAAATTTATTAATCACTGTTGCTTTTTCAAAACTTCTGCTCATGGACAAGTAGAGAACTTTGCAACTCATCTACAAAAAGATGGTTGATATCTTTCGACTCTTCTATTGAGCAGACAATATAATTAAACTTATCTATGAGTGTACATAGAATTTTCTCAACAATTTTCATGTCCTGCATGTCTTCTCTGTAATTCCTCATGTCATTGGCCACCATCATCACCCTTGAGAAGTAATCCGTGATCGATTCACCATTCTTCATCTCTAGGATCTCGAATTCTCTACGAAGAGTTTGGAGTTGAGCTCGTTGTACTGTCTTATTCCCTTGATATTTGCGCTTCATTGAATTTCACAATTGCTTGAACGTGTCTTTTTGAATGATGTTTTTCAGAATTGATCTATCTCACACTCACCTCTTAGTATTTCACTAAAATACTCACCTTTTCTTTCTCTCAATGTTTCACTCACACTTTACTCTCAACTAGGTTCTGATACCAAATTTGTTGAGCTCAGAAACAAGAACTAAGAAATCTGAAGAATGCAACTCTGCTCTCATTATTTGCATTAGATGGCTTTAAATATTTTTATAATGAAACAAAAAGAAAAGCAGCCCACAACTAGAACTCTCTTAGATTATGGTACATAATTTACATGATTGCATGAAACATGCAATTTTTAAAATATTAAAAATTAGTCCCTACAAACTAGTGATTATTCAACAATAGAAATAGTAAGCGAAAAATAAGTAACTGGACAACCACTAAATCCTAAACTAACAGTATATCATATATGACACAATATTTTAAATTATATTTAAATTCTATTTTTTTTTCTCGTGGCATTCTATTACATTGTGTTTTATATCCATACTTCTTAACATTGGCTCAATATGATTCATAACATAATTTTATATTTTATGTTTTTTTATCAATATTATTTATATTTATTAAGTTGTCACATTATATTTTAAAGTCATAAAAATAATTTTAAAAAATAAAAATATATGTGAGTAACGAAAGAATAGTAAAATTAAAAGTGAGTTATAACAATAAAGTTAGGTTACAGTGATTAAACGGTTATGAATTGTAATTAAGGGCAAATGCACTTTCTTACTCTAATATATTGGTATAATTGCAATCTTTTTTCTTTTCTTTCAATTGCTGTAATGTGCTCCTAATGTATGTTTCTATTGCAATTTTTCTTTCACTGTCTATTTATATGGTTAAAACTAATTTTTGAGAGTGTGAAATGACCAAACTACCTCTAATTTTTTTTTAACAAAAAAAAAACAACTTTAATTTTGTTTTAACACCAGAAATTCCATTTTATTTATAAAAAAAACAATTATATATTTTTTTAAAGAAAAACCATTCTCTGTTTTTCACGTACATCATCCACGAGACCCCAATCTTCCCCAGCAGTGTGTCATTGGAAGAGACTCCAGCACCGAAAGGAGACACGATAGCCACCATACATTGACTCTAGCCACTGCAAGCTCTGAAGGCCACCGTGTTTCTCCTAGTCTTCCCCTAAAAAAACCAAACACAAGGAGCCACCGTGTTTCCTCTTAAGGAACCATCACATTTCCTCTTCGAAAGAGAACCAAACACCTACGAGCAACCCAACCGCCGAAAGGAGCCAACACGACGACGCGAAGTTTCTCCCCCACCCCAATCAGTCTTTCCATCACACCTCGCTGATATCCAAGTCATGTCGAAGCTTTTTCTATGTTTTTCAATTGCCAATATTGGTGGTTTTGTTCTGTTCTATTACTGCAATACTGTGGGCTTTGTTCTAGTTTATTGGATTTGAGGGAGTAGGAAAGCTTAATTTGCTAGTTGGATTACGCTTGCAGGAAACATGTTTGATTATATGCTTCAGCGAAAATGCATGTGTCCTGGTTCAATTTATTGCTAGTTGAATTACACTTAAGTTTTTTCTGTAAAATTAAGAGATGCTAATAAACATGGGGCACTTGCTGTTAGTTTCCAATTATCTCGTGCACATTCTGTTAGTTCTATATTTTATGAGCTTTTATTAGTCAGCAATTGGCAAAATTAATGGAAAAGCATAAAATAATCTATAATCTATATAAACTAAAATAGGCGATTGTGAATATATATAGTTACCCAAATATGATAGATAATAGGCAGCAAGTTAAACTGAAAAATTACATGAGTTTAGGGTAGTTTAACTAAAATGTTGTATTGACACCAAATTTCTACATTGTCATGCTATTATTATCTGGCAAGCATAAACCACTTCAGTGAAAATAAATACAATAGTACCCTTCACTGCATATTGTTAGACATTTGTTATCTTAAAGATAGAGCTGCTAGCTATTAGGGAGTTTTGAATGAGTCTTTATACCATTGTTCTAATTTTTCATAAAGCATAAAAGTTAGTTTGCCTAATGTCCAAAAGAAAAGGAGAAAATAAAAGAAAAAGTTTATTATACAAACGTGAAAACCGCTCTACTCAATGTTTTTAACTTTCTACTTGACCAGGAAGTGATTTTAAATTTGGACAATATTGTCAATGCACAAATTTGTCACTTTAACTTCTCTACTATATATGTGTGTGTGTTTGTGTGTTTTGGATTGGCCAACCATACATACAAACACAAAAGGGGAGGGGATGAGGTAAGTCCAATGTATAAACTGGGAAAAAATAATCATATTAATAAAGTTTAATGAGGCTGAACTTACTGATGTGATGATAAAGGGTTGGAGAATTGCTTAAGCTTCAACTTTTGTAGGAATTCTAAGAACTCTTTGATTTGCAACTAGAACAATGTGTTCCAGGGAAAAACATAATAAGAAAAAGATAATTAAATGTGCAATAGAAATTTAATTTAATTTATTTTCCTTTTTTAGTAGGACTTGAATATTTATGTATGAAATTCGCTATATTTTTTAAGTTGGTCCCCGAGCATGAGCATGCTCTTCTTAAGTTTAACACTTCTCAACATATGTGAATGTATGAAATTTGTTACAATTAAATAGGTTTTATTGGTCAATAGACATATAAGGTAAAGTCAAATAGCTAGTAATTGTATAATCTTTATAATTAGATAAGTTTATTATCATAAATGATCCTTTTGATACAACAAACTTTATACAAATACGAGACAATATCACGGCTGAATCGGAAAAAATTACAGAATTCCATTTGTACACTTCTCTACCATGGCAGACACATGGTGGACCTGAACTTTTGTCCGCTATAGCAAGATAAAAGCAATGTCACGGTTGAATCAGAGGAGGTCTTCGTGAAGAATGGTGCTCGCAGGTTGATGCTTGTGCGAAATTAGATGGGGCCTGCTCATGTTGGGTTGCTTGTGTTGGCTTCTTCCGATGGCTGGCTTGCTTGCAGGTGTTTGGTTCTCTTTTGAAGAAGTAATGCGGTGGTTCTTTTTGTTTGTTTTTTTTAGGGGAAGACTAGGAGAAATACGGTGACCGTCAGAGCTTGCGATAGCCAAGGTCAAGGTACGGTGGCCATCATGTCTCCTTTCAACACTGGGCTGTCTTTCGCTGGCACGTTGTTGGGGAAGTTTGAGGCTCGTGACTGATGTACGCGAAAAGCAGAGAATGGTTTTTCTTCAAAAGAAATGTAATTGTTTTTTCAAAAACAAAATGAAATTTTTTATGTTAAAAAAAAATAGAATTAGTTTTTTTAAAAAAAAATTAAGAGTAATTTAGTTATTTTACACGCTCAAAAATTAGATTTAACAGTAGAAATAGACAGTAAAAGAAAAAGTGCAATGGAAATATACATTAGGGGAAACATTGCAGTTATTGAAAAATTGGCTATTGTCATTTTCATTTAAGGAGAAAATGGTGTGACACTTGTACTACTAACAATGGCCAGCCTTAACGTGACCAACCTGTGACTTTAACGCACTTCCCGCCGGGAATGAAGATTCTACACCTGTACTTAGGTTTAGTCGTTTAATTTTCAGGGTCAACTCTTTTCGCTTGTTGTCACTTTTATAATATGAAAAATTCAGCATAATTTGTCCTACTTTGATTCATACGCTATATGTACCTAATCAGCATACAAATTCCCGTGTACCATTAGATATATGTTTCCTTCTTATAAGATTATTAGACTAAATTATATTATTTTTCATATTTTTAAAATTTATATTTTACTTTTTATAATTTTAATTTATCCAAAAATATTATATTTATTCATAATTTTGATAATAAAATATATTTTTATGTGTTTTTTTATCGTAAAAATTTATAAATATCTCAATAGTATTATATCAATAAAAGATCAAATTAATATTTATAAAATTTTAAAATAAACAAAGTTATGGGAGATTTTTTAAAACATGAAGAGATGCGATTTTATATTTTATAAAATTTAGAAAATAGAAAGAGTTGTAGTCTCAATATAAAATAAAAAAAAAGTGTAAATATAAATTTTAAAAATTTCAATAGAGGTGAATATATTTACTCAAAAAAAAATTATGCTAAATTAATTACTTTTATATATTACCCAAGTTTAATTTTCCAACAAGCATTCAATATGAATCTCAAAAGAAATCTCAAATCTTATGCAAACTACAAAGATCTATATCCAACTACCACTTCAAGTTTAAACACAATATTATAAGGACAATTAAGTTTAAATCGTTTCATCAACCCATTTTAATTTTTTTGTACGCATATACACTTTCTTACAAGTTACAACACATTCAATTATTTATACTTTGCCCACCATGTTGAATGTGAAAGTTGTTTTTATTAACATTATAGACCAAGATATTGTTCGACACATTTTTTTTAGACAATTTTAAAGGTGCATCTTTTTATATTGATTTAATATATTCAAAATTTTACTCCTAAAGTACTCTATTAAATAATTAAATCCAAATTGATCACAAATTTTTTTTGGTTATAAAGAATATTCAAGGTCTAAGAATAATAATTAAAGAGTGAAGAAAGAGAGAAGATAGAAATCGAACCATTTGAACTATAAACTCATTGGCACGTGGATGTCACATCATCATGACCAACCCAACTATGTTGAATATGTGAGATTTAAGGCTAATTTAATCCTTGCTTACAGAAAGATTTTACAAGGGAATTAACAAGTTCAGTTGAATCTTTGTTAGAGCATAAACAAATTAAATCTACCTATTACTTTTCTCTAATTTTAAACAATTAAAAATGCTGATTTTGGGGGGAATTATTCCAGTTTATGAAACATTATCTTCCGAGAATTTAGAGGAAATTATGCACTAATGAACCTTACAATCTCACATTCAATATTCTTGCAAGCAACCCACTTTCGTCCCCTAAAATTTTGGAACATTTTATAAGAAACTTGCAGTTTAAATCACACCCTAATTCTCCCATCTCACACTCCCACACCTTTGAGAAAACATGGCCAACGTTAGCTTCCTCAAGCTTACAACCATTCTCTCTCTTCTGCTCATCCCTCTAGCCCTCCATCATTCCCAAACAATGGCCTTCTCAATTGAGACAGAAGACACAGACGAAGAAGATTATGTTCTCGATCACTCTTCGCCTGGCTTCGGATTGAGAAGCCGATCGTTGGCGAGCATGATAGTCAAGAAAGGCACATGCTGTGATCCCAATATTGCTTTCAACATCTGCAATGGGGTTTCTGCAAACAAGGGGAAAGGCCTGCTTTTCTGCTGCAAGAAGCATTGTTGTAATGTTCTCAGTGACAAGAACAATTGCGGGCAGTGTGAGCACAAGTGCAAGCAAGGACAGCCATGCTGCGATGGAGTTTGCACCAATGTCTTCTTTAATGCTCATCACTGTGGCAAGTGCAACAAGAAGTGCTCACTTGGGGTTGCATGTGAAAATGGGTTTTGTGGGTATGCTTGAATGAACTATATTGTAAGTAGAGCTGATTATTAGACAGGTCGCAGGTTTAAATTAAGTTTGCAAATTTTTAAAAGATGTGAATTTGAAACTCGACCAATTAAAATCAAACTAGACACGTGATTAGGTCTAATTGAATGGTTGAGATCTAATATGTCAGTTTTGACTCTTAAGATGTGGAAGTGGTTCTCTTTAATTTATGTTAGGGGTTCATTATAAACTAATTCTTGTGCCATTTTCTTAAACTACATAGGGATCAAAAGCGAGAAGGGTTGGATTGAGTTGCATTTTTATGTAACTGCATGGAATCCCAAATGTAAACACAAATTTTTTTTTTGAAGTGCTAATTATTGTAAGAATATAATTTTATTAATTATGTAGGTTTCTATGAATATATTCTACGCTTTATTAAAAACAGATGATTTATGATGTAGGTTAATTGACATCCAATGATATGGGTTATACACACTTCCTATGCTTAATTAGACAGTACAATCTAGATCCTAACCATATAACATTATGAAAAGGCATTTAGGGTTTGTTATTTGGCTAGATTCCCTCCATTTTTCATAATTATTGAGAACACATTCTATGACTTGTTCCATTGTGAGAAAGTTGAAGAGAAAGTTCACAAAAAATATTAGTTGGACATTTTATTATTTGAAATTCCTTGCAATCTAACTATAGAAATTGGAATAAATAGAATTTAATTATACGAGAATACGTTTAATTATATATCACATGTTCACTTCAAATCTCTAGATCTACTACTTGAGTTCTTAATACATATCATTTTTAGATAAAAAAAATTTAATTTGTGTTCAATATATACTTGCCATGACAGTATAACCAAATGCCAAATTAAAGGAATCAGAAGTGCAAGTCTCCATCCAACAAAAGTAAAACTCCCAATGAAAGAAAAAACATAGTAATTGAACCATATTGTAGAACTTATTCATTAAAATCAATAAACTTAGACAAAGAAAGTGGTTTAGGGGAGGTGGTTATGATTAAAATTCAAATGTACCAAATCAATGTAAAAAAATACACCTAATTTGAGCAAAGCCCGAGAATACTCCTAACTGAAATAAAAAGAAGAAGTTAAACGTTGAAATTAAAATTAAGTGCAAACTTTCCCGGTGGAAGCTGTAACTTATTGACGAACCCTTGTGAACCATAAACTTCTTTCTCAAGCATACCCACAAAAACCAATCTGGCACGGAAGCCCAGGTTTACACTTTTTGTTACACTTGCCACAATGATTGACATTTCTCATAACGTTGGTGCAAACCCCATTGCAGCAACGCTCACCTTGCTTGCACTTTTGGCCACATTTCCCACAGTGGTTCAGGTCTCCAAGAACATTCACACATTTCTGCTTGCAGCATTGGAGAAGCTCAGCGCCCTTGTTTGCTGAAATCCCATTGCATATATTCTTACCACTGGGATTGCATTTTGCACCTTCCTTTATTGTGGTTGCCAAGAACCTGCTTCTTGATATGAAACGAGGGAACAATGGGGTATTGTCCAATACAAAGTACCCTTGCTCTTCTTCCTGTTCTATATCAGTTGAGATGGCCATTTGAGGGTGAAAGGCCAAAGGGGTTATAAGCAGAAAGAGAATAGTTGTGAGGTTGAAGATGGTTTTGGCCATTGATCTCTAGAAGGTTTGAGAAGTACTTGAGGTTTTGCCAACAAGAGTGTGAGTTACTCCAGAGGGTTCCATGGTTGATTTAAACTGCAAGTTTTTCTGATAAAATATTACATGTTGGTAGTTTTTATAGTGCGGTCAATTGCTCAATTTGTTATCGATATTGCTAGTTGTTCCGGATTCTCTAAGGTAGAGGTAGAGCATCTCTTTGTTTTGTGAGACTGACTCAGCCCAAAAGTTTAGACTTTTTGAAGCATAGCAGGAGGCAAGTATTTAAACTTTTGGTATAGTATTTTTGGTTGACCATGGAATTTAAGAGAGCTGGCTAGTTATTAATTACCAATATAGAATGTTGCATCTAGAAATTAATTAGGCTAATTATATTGCAAATTGGCTAGTTGCTTCAAATCACCATTTGTCTTTTAATATCAGAAATTTTTTATAAGTACTAACTAAAAGTTTAATATAATGTAAATCATATTAAAAGAAACTGTACTTATAAATAAATTTGGTGAAATTATTACAAATACTTTTAATTTGTACAGATAAAAAAATAAATAAAAAGCCATTAAAATGAGTGATGGCCCTGAAATATTCATTTTAGTGAGTTTTTTATTTTCGTTATTTTTAAGAGTATTTATAATTTAATTTGATTTTAGAGGCTCAACTAAATGTAAATTTAAATAAAAAATAAATCTATTCATTTTGGTTGAAGTCCGTGAAACCAAACCAAACATTCGGTTCTTCGATTATTTTTTTCCCTGCATGTGACTAATGACTGCCCAGGCTAATTGCTGCGTTGCCCTCTTGATTCCTTTAATCTTATTGTGCTTTTGTGCCTTTATTGAAGTCCTTAAGTTTGTTTATGATATTTATAAATTTTTTAGCTCCGTATAACTTACCTTTATCACTCTTTTAAGCTAGTCTCCTCGGAATCAAATGGTAGTTTTTTAAATTTTTGGCTATAAAAGCTGTACGTAAATTTTTAAATTGAAACAATTATTACATATTTTACTATAATATAATGTATCCTGCTAGACTCACAAATAACTCATATTTTATTAAAATTTTAAAATAGTTTCATAATTCAAAAATTCTGACATTAGCAAAACTCTGGTGGAGACAAGATTATCCTTATTAACTCAATTCTTTCATTTTACTAGCATTACATAGTGCAAAATAATCAAGAATTCCATTTTAATTCATTAGAATTCTGCATAATTAAAACTCAATAGAAGACTCCATAATTATCAAAACGAGCAAATATCAAATTTAAATCTAACATGCGAGGAGATAATAATTCTTAATCCATATAATAATAAATTTCTATAATACTATTAACAGAAGTCCATAATGCTACCAAATTACATTTCAAAGTATTATTCTATATTGTAACAATTCCATTACAAGCTTGTACCATTTAGAACATATTCGTTTACAATTCTAAATATGATTCTAATTCAGTCAACGAACCAATTTCATCTAATAATTGAATATAAATATTAAGTCAAGAAAGAAAAAAATTATTACATATCCTTTGAGAAAAAAATGATTAAGAAAATGTTATTTGAAACAAAAATTATATCACCTATCTCAGCCAATCAATGTCATCTATTTGTTCTTCCGTGTCAAAAGATAAAAGGTATACCGAAACCAATTTTATGAAAAAAATAAGAGACTCTACTATTTTTGAAAATTAAAAACTCTTATATTAATCAAGAACTTGACCCCTATATTAAAAGCTTATTCAAAAGCAACTGTTGATATTAATATTATAATATCCCGTAATTTTTTTAAAATAATAATGTTTTGCTATAAATAAATATATTTTTTAAATAAAATGATTTTTGTTGTGCTTAAAATAATTATATTTACCTCTAATAAATTTTTGTTTTATTTTTAAAAATATTCTTTCTTTTATTATGCATAAAAATATTTTATCTTGTGATATTTTATTAAAATTTTTATAAAAAAAAAAGTCATGATTTAATAGTTCAACTAAAGTTTTATAAAAATGAAAATTTTTAGAAAATTTTAAGATATTTTAAAATGAAAAATAGTATTTATATGTATATAATAAAAATAATAATAATAATTTTTAAATATTTAATTATTAATTAATAATAATAATAATAAATAAATAAAAAATAAAAAATAAAAAGAAAGAAAAAAGGGGAGGGAGAGCTGAAAGCTGAAAAAAAATGCAGGATTTCCGTAATAGTATGAATAGTGTGAATAGTGTAAATAGTAACTTCTATTTTTTTTTTTAGATTTGAAGTGTCTATTGGTTTCCGATCTCAAAACTGAAGGTACCAGATTCAGGACGGAGTATACTATGATTTTAACTGAACAATTTTTCAGATCAACCGTAGAATCGCTGCAAATCAGAAGTAGAAAATCTCAAAAAAAGATAAATTATGAAACTCTTATTTAGAGACCTCAAATTGGAAATCTGACACCGTATATTGATTTAAGAGTTAGATAAACCTTAGAATATGAAAATTTTCAATCATCTGACAACTTTTTGTTCTTCCTGAATAGTGATTTTCAACGGTAAATAATATTTATCGACGGTGAATAGTGATTTCGACTGGCATGAACAGTATTTTTCGGCCGTGAACAGTGACCAAGCTCACCGAGTCATTTCTTAAATTTTTGGACTCTCCGAATTCATTTTTGAGATCCATTTGATCAGATTTGATTTGAAAAATAACAATTGGATTGTCCAACTTGAAGCCCTAACCTGTGAATGGATAATTCTTTTTATGATTTGCTCTATACTCTTATTGATATTTAAACGTGTATTTGATTATATTTATAAGATATTTACACTTTTATATATTTCTGAAATGCATTAAAATTATTTAAATTGCTTACAATTTTGACTATAGTTCAAGAAGAGTATAGTTTTGAGAAATGAATTTCTGAACTCATGATATATCTAATTTCACATGTATTTCTCATTAAATGGTGAAATGAATATTTATGCACGTGATATTGATTTATAAAGCTATATGATTGCCTCAAGAAATTGCATGTATATGTGATTCTAAATATATTTATCATTATTTGGTAAAATAAATATTATGTGCATGAGGCATTAATTTGTAAAACTATAAAGTTACTGATTATGATTAAATGACAAGCGTAAAACTCATGGCGAATTGCTTGATAATTATACATTGCATTTGATGAATATGCATATATATGGGACTCTCTATTTGTCTGAGTGAGCCGAGGGAGGGCCGCTCCAACCGAGTGAAAATGGTAATGTGAGAAGGCAGATGGGTGATGAACTCATATTCCCTGATCACTATTGTGACTGTAGTCGATTGGTCACTATGCATATAGCAAATGAGTGAATTGAGTGTGTGAATTAAACAGATCGCTGAATGAGACAGATCATTTTAAAAGTTATAATTTTATCTCAAAAGCTTAATTTTTTTACTATAGTTTATACACCTGAGCATAACATTAGTTTAATAATCATACCATGATGAATATGATTTTGGAGATCTGAATATCTTTTTATTTGAGAATATTTGAAATACGGGTCCTATATGGATATATTTTTGAACTGTATTTTCTATGTGACAAATTTTAAAATATAAATATATCTATATATTGACCTAAGAGGTCATATGAGGTATTATTTGATCACTGAGTTATCAAACTCACTACATGATATTTCTACATTTTTCATATAAGAATATAAAGTCTGATATTGTAGATAAGTTATCAGTTAAATGACATATTCTCTGAGTGAGTCTACGTTGCTTTCAAAGTTCACACTTTTAAATTATACTGTGTTTATATTCTAAAGTGTGCTCTGAATGCCACAGACAGGATCCCTACTTTTGTTGTTACTTTGATATTTATAACTTGGTCTGTATAATGTATATACATGAGAGAACCTATATATATATCTATTGCTATGACAAAGAATAGTGTTATGCATGTTATGAAGAATATCTGATTGCGGAAAAAAAAATGTTTCACATATTTGTAAATTGAGGGCGTTTCAAATATAGCCAATATATCCCTAGCAATTTGAACAAGAAATAAAAATCTAGTATAATTCACCTTCCACCAATTAAGAATATCAAACTTCGGTGAAATCTTTTCTCGAACATCTGTTAAATATGTTTCTAACTTAGATTTGTGATCTATAGCATCATCTTTACTCATATCCATATAAAACTTCATAACAAGAGAGTATTTTGCATCTATTGAATTTGAAATTTTCACTTCTCTACTTGAATGGGAAGATTGACCAACATCTTATAATTTTGTAATATCATAAAAAGATCTGTATTTATCATGCATACCATTGAATACTTCATTTACCTTTTCAATCATAAAACTAGCCACGTCTTTATCTTTATCAACGAGTTTTGAAAGGCTCCAATTAACAAATTTTAAATTGTATCTTGGATTAAGAATTATGGCAAAAAAATAAGCATGTTCATGTCTTTTAGACTCCCCCAATATTTGTCATGTTTATCTTTTATTCTAATAGTCATATTCTTTAATAATGCATCATCATCACTCTTACACCAACTCTTCAAAGTCTTCACAATAAGATAATACTCATGAAAATATTGATATGAAGTCACATACGAAGAGTTTGAGACATTTTTAGTCGCATAAAAAAAATCTCTAAAAACTTCACAAAATGTCTCGCATTAAGTCAATCCTCTGTGTTTGGGGAACCAAGTGGAGAATCCAAAAAAAAAAAAATTGAACATCCCACTGTTCCAACCTAAAAAATGTCTTTTGAAATTTCAGGACACTCTTAAGCATAAAGTATGTGGAGCTCTATTTTGTTGGAACACCTAATTGAACAATGCTTTTATCTTATATCTTAACAAACTCTATACATTTTTAAAATTTTTTCATACGTGTGGGAAAAGCACACACACATTTACAAGCATTCCTAATTCTGCTTATTAAATCATACATTTCTTTCAAGCCATTAGTAATGACAAGATTCAAAATGTGAACATAATATTTAATATGCATGTATTCTCCATTCATCACACTAGCGTTGCACTCATTTATTTGCCTCCACAAGTATGCTAAGACAATATCATTTGAGCTAACATTATCAACTGTTATGGTGAAAACTCGTTCAATTTCCTATTTAGTTGTTTGACCAATTACTTCTCTTTTATGATTAGCAATTGGATTAAAGTTTAAATTTTTTTATGCAACTTTCGTTTAACATCAATAAAATGTATAGTAAGATAAAGATAATTCAAATTTTGCACAGAAATCTAACAATCAATAGTTAAACAAACACTTTGAAATTTCAAGGATAACATGGTTTTAAATTTTCTTTTTCCATATAAGAAAAGTCTGTAGCAATCCCTAGTTACGGTAACACGAGATGAAATAAGAAATAATGGCTAAAAAATACTTAAAAAATACTGAAAGCGTTTACCCTCAGCAAACTTAAGGGGTAATTCATCAATAATAATTGTAACACCCATAATTTATGTTTCGTAAAATAAACATTTTTTTTATTCTTTTTCATAAAAATACATAATTTAATTCTTTATCATAGGAACAGATACATATAGGATCTCACATGTATACACAATATACAGACCAAATCTATAAACATCAAAGTACAACAGAAACAAGAATCCTGCCTGTAGCGTTTAGAGCACTCTAAGATACAAATACAGTATAATTCAAAGACCGTGAGTCTTGGAAGCAACGTAGACTCACCCAAAGAATATATCACCTATCTGCCGAATCAGACTCTGATATTATTATCTGAAAAATGTGAAAATATCGTGTCGTGAGTTTGACAACTTAGTGAGCAAATAATTTCTCTTATGACCTCTTAGGTCAACATATGGATGTACTTATATTTTAAAATGTGTCACATAGAAAATACAGTTCAGAAGTACATTCATATGGGACTCGTATTTCAAATATTATCAAATCAAAGGATATTCAGATATCCAAAACCATATGCACCATGGTATGATCATTAAACAAATGTTGTTATACTCAGCTGTATAAGTTATAGTAAAATATTATGATTTGAAGGTAAAATCATTACTTTTAATGCACCTGCCTCACTCGGCAATCTGGTCAATGCAATGAAAATATAACACATTTGCTATACGCATAGTGATCTCGACCCCAGTCACAATAAGTGATCAAGGAATGTGAGTACATCACCCTACTGCCTCCTCACATTACCACTGTCACTCAGCAATCTGATCAATGCAATGAAAATATTTGCTATGTGCATAGTGACCTCGACCCTAGTCACAGTAAGTGATCAGGGAATATGAGTACATCACCCTCCTGCCTCCTCACATTACCACTGTCACCCGGTTGGAGCAACCCTCCCCCCGGCTCACTCAGGCTAATAGGGCGTCCCCTATTTGGTACCGTCACAAGCCATACAACCAGCCGATATTCATCAATACATACATACATACATATATATATATATATATATATATATATATATATATATATATATATATATATATATATATATATATATATATATATATATATATATATATATATATATATCTGTGTGTGTGTGTGTGTATGTGTAAAATATCAAGCAACTCGCCATGAGTTTTACGCTTGCCATTCAATCTCATTTATAATATGATATGCATCATTTTCACAAGTATATAGCTTTACAAATAAATGCATCGTGCACATAATATTCACTTTATCAAATAATGATAAATATATTTAGAACCACATATTCAATAAGTTCCAAAATCAATTTCTAAAACCATACTCTTTTTGAACTATGTGTCAGTTCATAAGTATAACAGATATTTTAACACATTTCAAAAACTTATAATAGTAAATAATTTATAATCAGAAACAATAATAAATTTATAATTCAAGAAGAGTATGTAGCAAGTCATAGAAGAATTATCTACTCACAGAGTAGGGCTCCTGGTTGGACAGCCCTAAAATATACTTTTCTAAGTTGAATTTGACCAATTAGACTTCTAAAACGTGTCCGAAGGGACCAAATACTTAGAAAAGAACTCTGGGAGCTTTGTCACTATTTATCGCCAGAAAATACTATTCACGACGAACAAAAAGTTGTCAAATAGCTGAAAAATTTCATATCCTAAGGTTTAACTAACTCCTGAATCCATCTGCGGTGTCAAAATTTTAATTAGAGGTTTCGAACTAAGTTTTAAAATTTACCTTTTTTTGATATTTTCTACTTTAAATCTATGGCGATTCAACAGTTGATTTGAAAAATTAATCAGTCAAAACTATAATATTCTTCGTCCTGAATCTAGTAGCACTTTCAGTTTTGATATAGGAAGCCAATAGGCACTCCAGATCTAAAAAAAAAAGTTAAAAGTTACTATTCATTTACTATTCACTCACTATTACTCACTATTCAATCTTCTCCATTTTTTTCGAATTTCGGTACCTTGTTTCTCGATTCTTCCCCCTTCCCTTTTTATTTTATTTATTTATTTTAATTATTATTATTATTTAATAATTAATAATAGGATTTTCTTTTATATAAATTCATATAAATTCCGTTTTTCATCCTAAAATATCCCAAAAATTTTTAAAAATTTACATTCTCATAAATTTTTTGTCAAACTTTTAAATCATGATTTTTTTCTTGATTAAAATCCTACTAAAACAAATCTCAAAATAAATATATTTATACATATTAAAAGAAATAATATTTCGAAAAATTTAATAAAGACCAATATAATTATTTCAAGCAAAACAATAATTATTTTACTTAAAATTATACTTACTTTTAGCCGAACATAATCATTTTTAAACAAATAAAAATATTTTTTTTATAACAATACATTATTATTTAAAAATAAAAATTATAGGATGTTACAATAATCATCTTAATTAGAGCTTGCCTACATGTATGAAGATTAAAACTAACAGCTAATAAATTGCTTCCTCTTTCCCTTGCTCTTTTCTTTTTGGTTGAAAAAAAAATGACTTATTTGGGGTCTACTAATTCTCTAAAAAAAAATTATATTGATTTTCTAAGTGATGGGTCATGTTAGAAGTTTCATTTCTTTTTCTATGGGAGGCATAGGCAGCTCCATACTAATTATATGAAGCGCTATGCCAATTTGAATCAATTGGAATCACAACCCTTAATATTAATGTTGTCATACCCAATATTCAAGTCTAAGTCTAACAGGTTTTCTCATACCTTCTCAAATGTCATCATCTTCATTGTTTTTCTCATCTTGTACTTTTTTTTCTTTGAAGTTGATTTATTAATATTTTTATTTCTTTTGAAAAGTACTGAAACTATTTCATGTACATTTGGAGTTAAAAATCTTGATCCTTCTGTAACATATGTATCCTTAATAAATTTTTGTTGTATTTATTTTGACTTAATCATCTTTATCCCTAATTTTTTGCCAAAAAAAAGAGTATGATATTATACCCCTAAGTATTCAAACTGTAAACACCCCAAAGAGATATTATGGTATATAAAAAAGGAAAAAAAAAACATTTCAGGCATTAGATTATATTCAAACTAAAACAAACAAGATAGCAATTCATAACAATTTTTGTTTTTTGCCACAAATTTCAAACCTTTTGAGCCAAAAACAACATATTCAAGGTAATTTTGAATATCACAAAACAATTGTTCAATTCAACCCCCAGCTAACTTTTGAAAAATATCATAAAGAACTAATACAGCAAGAAAGTAAAAATCCAAATTGATCCAGAACCAGTTATGTAACATCCCGTAATTTTTAGATATTTTTCTTAGAAATTCTTCACCTTACATATATGCATAAAAATGTTCTAATATTAATGGAATAGGTAAAGAAAGAAAACCTAAGAGGAAATATTAGAAATAAACATGTTAAAGAAAGGTGAAATTCTTAGGTAAAGAAAGATAAATTTTTGTGAAGTAAGTAAAGGTCTTAAAATTTCAAGAAGATCGGATTAGGGTAATTTTTCTTAATTTAAGAGCAAAAGTTACTAAGTTTAGTATCTCCACCGTAATTGGGCTTTAACCTATAGACACTTCATATAGAGTTTTTCTACTTCACATGAATTTTTAGCAAGTCAATAGGATAGCCCAAGGAAGAAATAAAACATAGACTTGGACTAGGATATAGAAATTGGACCGGTAGCCCAAAAATCATGAAAATGTGACCAAGCCCATTATGAAAGGTAGAATTTTAACCAAAGTAAGGAAAATGGGCAAGAATGAGCCCAAACCCAAGAGGAAAAATAAAAAAATAAAATAAAAATTAAAGTGATGAAATATTGGTGTAATTAAGATTAAGTGACATAGCATTAAGACAAAAATTTAGCAAGTGGTGTGATTCTACATTCATCATTTTGGCAAGTGGCATAATAATACAAGGCTTTAGGACAAAAACATATATATCCTACATTCATAACTTTAGCAAGTTGGTAATAATACATAGCATTATGACAAAACATCATTATCCTACACAAATAATTTTAGTTAAGTAAGGAAAATTCAAGGGTTAGAAATTTGCCACTTAAAAAGGCAAATCTATCATACTTGATTAAGACAAAAGAAAAAGGAAATGAATCCCTAAATCAAAGGGATCTTGCCCCATATCTTAAGAATATATCATCATAATTTTTAAAATACAAATCTCATTTTTCTATACATATCTTGACTAAGGAAGAGGAAGACAAGAACATAAGTTGTTTGTTTTCCAAAAATTCAACAAAGTGTATCCTAATTGTGATAAGGTAGACCCATGATCATGAAAGGTGAATTATTTGGTGGTCTATATAAGAAAACCCACCCTTACAACATTAGAATTTCGTCCAAGTGAGGGAGAGCAAAAATAGAAGCAAGGTAGTGTGAGGAAAGGAGAGGAAGAAAGGAAGAAAGAGGAAGGAGAAGTCTAGGGGACTAAGTGCTCCATGTAAGTTTAACAATATTTCTTTTTGAAGAAAACCTTTGAAATTCATAATATTTATATGAGATTTTGATCTTATAACTTTGATTATTGGTCATGGATGTTGCTATATCATGTTACATATTGATCTTGCATGTGATGTATGTTTGAATACTTAGGTTGGTGTAGATAGTTATGCATGGGTATGGCTATGGTTGACAGAATTTTAAGCTTTGGTATTGTAATTTCTGGGAACAATCTATAAGGAATTAAAATAAATGGTTAACATAAGAATTAAATATATATGTGTCACGGATTTTCACCCACTGGAATCATTCCATTTGGAGTCCATATGAGGTAGCTATAGTCTGATTAGTAGTCAAAGGTCAGAAAATGAATCATCAGGGAAGAATATGTTAGGATAGCTTCGGTAATTTAATTTCTGAGAATTATTGGTAGGGAATTAAAATAAATAGTTAACATAAGAATTAAAGATATTTGTGTCGTGGATTTTTAGCCACTGGAATCATTCAATTTGGAGTCCACATGTGGTAGATATGGTCCGATTAGTAAGCCAAGGTCAGAAAATGGTTCATCAGGGAAGATTATGTTAGGACAACTTTTGTATTTTAATTTCTAGGAATTATCTGTATGGAATTAAAATAAATGGTTAACATGAACGTTATATATCTATGTCTCATGGAAATATACCCACTGGAATTATGCAATTTTGAGTTCATATGAGGTAGATATGATCCGATTAGTAAGCAGAGGTCAGAAAATGTTTATTCAAGGAAGAGTATGTTATTAATGTTTTAGTTTTTAAATTTTTGGGAATATTCTGTAGGGAATTATAATAGCGCACCAACATAACAATTATAGATATATGGCTCATGGAGTTTTACCAACTGGAATAACTCAATTTAGAGTTCCAATTTGATAGATATGGTCTAATTAGTCAGTGAAGGTCAGAACCTATCCGAGAGGAACTATCCTGTACTTTGAGGGAGTAATATCACCTTCGTTTCTTAATGTTTCGCTTCAATGTTCAACATAATAGTTTTAGATAATTGTTTTATCTTGAAATGGACACCAAGATCACCTACATCAGAGTTAAATTGAGGGAGTTATGCTCTGATTAGTAAGAGAAGGTTAGATAGGATGAAAACCTGCATCAAGAAAATAAAGAAATAAAATTAGTATTTAAAAAAAAAGATGAATCTTAATAAATGACTAGTATAGCCATAGCCATTGCCATTGTATGAAATTCTTACCATCTTAAGTGTGAAATTTTGACATGGAAATATTTTATAAAGTGATATTTGAAATTGTTATGTTCATGGCATGATTACCAATGATTTATGGTAGTAGTTATATTTTGATGAACATACTTGTTATTGAAAACATATTTTTGGCTATCATTGTGAAAAGAAAATAAATGAGCACGGTCACATGGCAATCCGTGTGGTGCACCAGTAGGGGACGCCCTACCAACGGTTATGATCATGATAATGAGAAAAGAAAGAGAAAGTGAGCCATGTCGGACGGAGCGAGAAAAGCCCGTACCGGAGAGTAGAGGATACTCACCCTGACTGGGGTAGCTTGAGATGAGAATAAGTTGATGACCATCATATGATATTTTGAAAATAGTTAATCATGTCATACATATCATTAAAGTATGATTCTTATGTGCATAGATATAATGCATTCATGTGACCAAAGATATTTTCTGTAGTTTATACAGCTGAACATGACGTGATGAGCTTTACTGATGATAATTTATTGTTGAACTTACTGGGATTTAATTCTCACTATATTTCCATATCATGTTCAGAAAATTATTTATGCAGCTTTTATTTCTAAGGCTCTGGCTTTTAGTGCACATTGGATCGAGTTACTTTATGTTGGGCAGAATTCAGAATCAAATAAAATGTTTGTGGTCGAGTTGGCTCAGATCCCGGTGACGGTGCAACCACCCGCACCTGTATCTTCGGAATTGGTCAACCAAAATAAACAAGATGTAAATATCTATGTTTTTGATATGTTGCATGTACGTTTTGATTAATGACGTGTATGTGAACTCAATATTGTATAATAATAATAAAAAGGATGTTACAAGTTATCTCTCACAAGTCATATCAAATTATCACCATTCAGCACCAATACCTATTCTAAGAATAGAAAGAAAATCAAACACTGATAATTGGCAAACCCAATCTCATAATCTGACAAAACTTAACAAGCATGGAACAAAGTAAGCTCAACCAAATATTGACAATCAAACTCTCTATTTATTGAAACATAAAATAAAAACTAATGGCATATCTTTATAGGGCTAATAGAAACAGATTTGAAGCCAAGAGTTGAAGTGAAAATATGATGTAGTATTTCAGCATTTCAATTTTTGAAAAGGTTTTATTCAAGAAAAACACATTATTCTAAATCTGATAGTGTTTTTTTGACTAAGTGAACACAAATAATAGAAGCAAAAAGATCTATTTTCACTTACCCGAAGAAGAACGATTACCGAAGTGCTCAAGGGGCTGAAACCAACGTTAATGGACTCGAAATTTAGTGCTGAACTAGAAATTTTGAGGCCCGACAAAATAAAGTAAAAAATATTAGACTAACACCTGAAAATTTGATTGCCAAGATTCAGAACCACTAGACATTACTTGAGAAGAAATGTTAAAATCGTGGAGGGACGAAGAATGGGCAAGAGCTCAATTAGAGGTAGGCGAAGGTATTGTAGCATGATTGGCACTTAGCTGATTGGTGATCGCGCTAGCGAGAACTCAATACTTGCGAACCAATTGACAAGCTGATCTCCTGAAATCTCCTTCGATTTGACAGAAGACAGAGAGCATGGAGAACCACTAGGGGTGTTCAAAATCGAACCGGACCGATCCGGACCGACCAAATCGAATCAAACCGATTAAAATCGATTTTGTTCGGTTTTTTTTTAACCGATCAGTTCAGTTCGATTTTCGGTTGGGACTCTGTCCCAACCGAACCAAACCTAACCGGACCGAATTATTTTTAATATATTAAATTTATATTATTAAATTTATTTTTTATTATATTTTAAAAATATTGTACATAATTTTTTTCAAATTTTTTGAAATGGGCCCAAAAAATTCGAAATAGGCCCAAAAATTTTAAAAAAAATAGGCCCAAAAAAATTCAAATGGGCAAAAAATTAAAAAAATTTGGCAAAAAATAATTTTTTTCTTCAAAAAACCGAACTGCCTTTTATTGATTCGGTTTGGTTCGATTTTATGAACCCCAACCGAACTGATTAGGTTCAAAAAATTTTATTCCTTTCATGATCGATTTAGTTTGGTTGAGACTCCAAAATCAAAGCGAACCGAACCGTGAACACTCCTGAACACTTAAGGGCACGAGACGAGCGTGCGAAAGGGGCACAAAGAACTGAGGGTCAAGGCGATGGTTGGTGGAGGAGTAGCTTGTGAATTTAAGGGGTAGGGTACAAAGAACTAGGGCCAACTGAAGTGGAGTGGACAAGACAAAAGCTCGTAAAAATGAGGGGTTAGTGCACGATTACACAAAGAACAAGGGCCAGTGGAGTGCAAGCTGGGCTCGTGAAATTCATACGAGCTCATCGAGCTGGGCCAAAAAAAATTGGATATAAACTAAAATAGTATATACAAAATATCAAAAATAATTAATTTAATATAATTAAAAAAATTATAACAGTCGGTTAAGTCTAATTTAATTTGATTGATTTTTTTTTAATCGGCAACCAAATCAAATCGATCGGTACACCTTAAAAAAATTGAAATAGATCATTCAAAATCAATTTTTTGATGGTTCAATTTAATTTATTCAATTTTATACACCTTTAGTTGATTCATTGTGCAACCATTCTGGCTCATATATCATTTTTTTTTAATATTTGTTTAATCAAATAAATCTCAAATTTAATTCATCATTTTTTTAATTTTAATTTTAACTGTTCAAAGGAGTAATTGCCACTCTGATCTATACTTCTAATTCTAATTTTTTTCTTGATGTTTAAATTATTACAATGTCCTTTCTCATTTTTGTTTTCATTGTATTTTTATCCTATTGTTAAAATTCCCAGTTAAATCTTATTTTGGTATCTTTTTTTATATAAAATTACTATTTTACCTCTTTGAATTTTTTTTTTCTTTAACTGTTAAAACACCCAGGTGAAAAAAATTTCCCCAACCCGTGTGATTTCTCCCCCAACCGACAGCGCCGTGACCCCACCTCGCCACAATCAGCCACATGGGTTCAGAGCAACGCGATACCTCCGCCGCTATTCGCACTTTCAGGAAGCACAATCAGATAGGCATACAAACAGATATGTTCTACAACATCACAGAACAGGGTCAGCAATCGTATAAAAATAAATCACCTTCAGAATTGACTCTGTGAGTGCACAATAAATAAATGTTAAGTATGTTTTAAAGTTAAAATCTTACAATGGGTTGGGGAAATTCTTTTCCACTGGGTGTTTTAACAGTTCAAGAAAAAAAAAATCAGACGAATAAATAGTAATTTCACATTAAAAAAAGATTTTAAAGTTAAATTTAATTAAGAATTTTAACGGCATGGTGAAAGATGTAATGGAAACGAAAATGAGGGGCACATTGCAATGATTTAAAAATTAAGAGAGAACTTACAATTGCAAGCGTAGATCTAGCAAATTGTTATTTTCCTTAGAATTATTTACATTTTAACCTATAAGTTATATACAGCTACAGTTATTAATACAAAAATCAATTCTCTAGGACCAACAAAGCTGGCTGAGTTTCAGCTTTTTACCAGATAAACACACTACCATAATAATAACCCTCCTCCCTTTAGTTATATATTGATCAACGTTACAAAACGAGGAATGGTAAAAAGGAACAATATATTCTTACTAAAATTGAACTTGGGAAAAAAGAAGAAGAGAATATTACTTAATATTGGAGAATGACTTGCTATCTAACTGTGGATCCAATTTCTCAAAGTCCACACGTTTCTGAAAATTGGATAGTAATTAACAAGTGATTAGTCCACTATAACCCCCAATTTAATAACTATAATCGAAAGTGAGCGAAGTCTCGTGAGAAGTCTAAACCTCTTCCTATATGCTTCAAAAAGTCTAAACGTTTGAGCAGAAGTCTCACAGAACAAAGAGATGTTCTACCTCTACCATTGAGAATCAGAGCAACTAGTAATATCCATAACCAATTGGGCAATTGACCTCATTTTAAATATTGAACCAACATGTAATATTTTATCAGAAAAACTTGCAGTTTAAATCAGCCATGGAACCCTCTGGAGTAACTCACTCTTGTTAATGTTAGCAAAACCTTACGTACTTCTCAAACCTTCTACAGATCAATGGCCCAAACCCTCTTCAACCTCACAACTATTCTCTTTCTGCTTATAATCCCTTTGGCCTTTCACCCTCAAATGGCCATCTCAACTGATATAGAACAGGAAGAAGAAGAGCAAGCGTACTTTGTATTGGACAATGCCCCATTGTTCCCTCGTTTCACATCAAGAAGCAGGTTCTTGGCAACCACAATAAAGAAAGGTGCAAAATGCAATCCCAGTGGTGAGAATATATGCAATGGGATTTCAGCAAACAAGGGCACTGAGCTTCTCCAATGCTGCAAGCAGAAATGTGTGAATGTTCTTGGAGACATGAACCACTGTGGGAAATGTGGCCAAAAGTGCAAGCAAGGTGAGCGTTGCTGCAATGGGGTTTGCACCAACGTTATGAGAAATGTCAATCATTGTGGCAAGTGTAACAAAAAGTGTAAGCCCAGGCTTCCGTGCCAGATTGGTTTTTGTGGGTATGCTTGAGAAAGAAGTTTATGGTTCACAAGGGTTCGTCAATAAGTTACAGCTTCCACCGGGAAAGTTTGCACTTAATTTTAATTTCAATGTTTAACCTTTTTTTTTATTATTATTACAGTTAGGAGTATTCTCGGGCTTTGCTCAAATTAAGTCCCCTCTTAAATGTGTACTTTTCCACATTAATTTGATGCATTTGAATTTTAATCATAAAGAGCTCCCCAAAACCACTTTCTTTGTCTATGTTTATTGCTTTTAATGAATAAGTTTTACAATATGGCTTTCAATTACAACGTTTTTTCTTTCATTGAGAGAGTTTTGCTTCTGTTTGATGAAGACTTACAATTTTGATTCCTTTAATTTTGCATTTGGGTATATTGTCATGGGAAATATTAAGCACAAATTAAAATTATTTATCTAAAAATGATATATAAGAAGAACTCAAATAATAGATCTAATGATTTAAAGTGAACATGTGATATCTCATTAAATTTATTTTTATAAGTATAAATTTTACTTATTTAAAAAATTACTTTAGATCAATCAAAATATTTAAAAATCAAACGGTTTAAAAAAAAAATTTAGACCTCATTCGATTTAACTTGATTTAATCAGACTAATATGACTTAAATTAATTTAAATTTTTAATAATTTAAAACTTCAATCGTGTTCAAATTATTATTTTTTAATTTAATTTTTATCAAACCTGACATCATATGCTCACCCCCCCTAATGTTCACCTTCCAAAATACAATTTATAAGATAATTATAAAGTTTTACTATTTTGTAATTTTTAAGTTATTTAGAGTAATGTGTGAAAAGTATCAATTTTGATCATAAAAAATAAGTTATAAAAATAGTTTATTATATAATAAATAGAATACATTCTATATATAATTATTTATATTTATTTTATTTTTTATATATAAGATAAAAAATTTTAATATTGAATATTGGGTACGCTATCCATCTACAAATATCAGACACCCCAAAACTAAATTCAAATTGGTGAACAAGCTTGCTGTTTGATCCGGTCATGTACTCTAAAGCAGGGTGTAGTTGAAATGTTGAAAATCAGGTCCAATTGTGAGATTTTCTTGCTTGAATCAAATATTTTTTATTTTGCAAGCCAAATTGTTGAAGATGCACTAGTCTTTATTTATAATACGTAAACTTAAAATAATTACCATTTAATTTATATATAATTAAATACATTATTTTCTATCATTAAAAATTGAAAAATATTAATAAAAAATTTTATAATATCACACAATATTACAATAGAATTCAAATGTTTATAAAATCTAAAAAAAAAATTTCATATATTGTATTTACTATTTATATAATTTATTAATTTAAATATTTTATTATAAATAATAAATATATACAATATATTCAAATATATATTTTTAAATATTTTTATCCAATCATTAAATTATGAACCGCTATGTTCTCTTATTCAATAATGAATTTGATTTTTAAAATATTGGTGAAAAGTTGACATTAAAAATTTGAAATTATAACAATACTTACACCTAATGCCATGTTGGCTTCATTAATGTTACCTCCAATATATATTAATTAACCAATAAGAAGCAGAAAAAGACATACACTTCTACCCAACAAAGCCAACTTGCTGGAAACCACTACTTATGCACATTATGAAACTTTGACTTAGACTATTGCCACCATTTTGTAACTGTTGCCATATATCAATATAGGCTTCTAAGTTCTAACTGTGTAATAATAGTTCACAAGAGACTAATTCAATGACGCTGAAATTGATTATAGAAGTGAGTATTCAATTCGAATATTAGGTAAAGTCAAATGAAAAAATAAAAGTATACAATATATATATATATATATATATATATATATATATATATATATATATATATATATATATATATGAATTGAAAATTTAAGAAAATAGAAAATTAAAAAGAGTCTCCAAATAGCTGAAAGAAAAATGTAATTTATCAAATATCTATGAGAAAATTTTAAAGACACGGTTGGTTTGTTTACCTTTTATTTTATTTTTATTGAAAACAGAGAACTTGATTAAAAATATGATTAGTAGAGTGTAAAAGAAAATATTTCTAAAAAAATATTTTATAAAACAGGATAAAAAATATAAAACGTCCAAAACATGTTTTTCAATGTTTTTAAAAAAAATGACCGGTAGAATTTTCTTAACTTTAGATAGAGTATATCATAAATATTAAAGAAAATAAAAGTAATTGATTGCTGAACTTAAATTTATTTGCCAATAGACACACAAGTTTGTAGGACACCAAATATCAATTTTCAAGCCATGATCAAACTTATTTAAAGAGATTTAATTCTATATCATTAAGATTATAACCATGAAAATAAAATATATCAATGTAAAATTCTCAGTATATGACAGTACATTCCCCCGAACAATTAACTAAAAGAAGAAAAAAAAATAAAGCTGAAGGTAACATCTCATGAAATCTGAACAAAATTTGAAAATAGATCAGAGTAAAGACTAAATGCATGCAGGCTCTCCCAACAGAACAGGCTAAGCACAAGACGGTGGGTTTGATCCATTCCCCTCAAGAGTATGTATGGAACAAAATAACTTAAGTCTACCCTCACAAACCTAGCCACCCCACAAAGAAAACTGGTTTACAACTCTTTCTAGATCTAAACTTTTCAGACAAGGTAGTTGTACCCAAGCACCACCGACAGCAGAACTAGCAAAGCAGCAGATGCAGCAGCAGCCCATACCCAGTAATTGTTTGACCTTTTCCGCTTAAGAATAGCTTTCGGGATTGACTCAGGGCCTTTTGTTCTACTCCTGGACCTGATACTAGTCTCCTTTTGGACCTTGTCCTTCAATGGAGCAAGAGCTTCATCGTTGTCATTAATCTTTTCTTCCTCTGTCGCCTCCACAACTGCATCATCTGGTTCCTCAGGATTGGCACCGGGTGCAGAGGTTGCAGCCTTCTTCTTTGCTTTCTTCTCCCGCTCCTAAAATAGATCAAGCACCAGTTTCAAATTATAACAACTAAAAAATTTACACTAGAAGAACACAATATCAAATGCATCAACATTTACCTTAAGCTTCTTCTCAGCTTCCTTTTGTGCTCTCATAGCTGCTTTGGCTGCAGCTTTCTCTGCTAACTTCTTCTTCCTTTCCAAGGCTTGCTTGGCTTTAGCAATTTCCTCTTCCCTCTTCATCTCCTTCAACTTTGATGGATCAATTTCAGGCTCTTTGACAAGAATCTCCTTTTGTGGCTTTACAAATTCAAATTCATCAGTTTCTGCTACATCCTTATTATCCAGATTGGATTTCAAATCTTTCCCTTTGGTTATGGGTTCTTTCTGAACCTTCTGACTGGACAAAGCATCTTGAGAAGACTTGGGCTGCTCTTTTGGCTGTTTTGTGCTGGTTTTAGGCACCGCAGCAGTTTCAGCAGGTTTAGGTTCTTCCAGCAGCGGTTTTTCATCGGGGTTCCTTATCCGTCCATCCCTACTCAACTGTCGCATATCTAATGATGGCAAAAGTCTTTTCTCATAATCATCCCTAAAAGCCTTGTCACTTCCATAGAGTGATATAAATTTATCAACCTGGAACAAGAAAGAAATAAAAATTAAATTAAATTAAAATGCAACAACATCCCATAACAAGTGGGAGAATGCGATTTGATGGTTAGATTGCAATGCAATTAATAATATCAGATGATGCTCCTAAGAACATATACAATATGGACAAACCTCTGCTTGTGAAAGTTCCTCGAGAGCATTAATATCCTTCTTTGCGGCAAGCTCCCGCGCTTTGTTAAAAAGTATCCGACTTTGATAGAAATGGGCATTCTAAACAAGAGAATATTATCAGTTCAAATTCAGAAACTATTCTGCAATGCTACATCGTAAGACCAAGAAAAATAACACTGTTAATAATGATGAATATCACTACAAATCTCCGTCAAGACTAAATTTCTATGATCCCAGGTTGGTGATGATAGACTAGCAAAATAATTGTCTATTTGGTAATTTAGTTGGCTTCATGGTAAAATGTCAATGTAATTTCTCAAAAACCAAAGTCTAGGCACAAAGCCCACACATAGAAAGATTAAGGGCGTGCTCAATGAGAGGATTGAAAAAGGAAAAGTTGAAATCCAGGAATGAAATACATTGTACGCTTGCTTAACAAGAGAATAAAGATTATGAAATATTGAAATGAAAATGGAGAGGCCATAGTGTGCATTCCAATTCATCCCAAATGGAATGAAATTGTGATATCAAAGTTCAAACAAAACATTTTCCACCCTATTCACCAAGCACCATTAAGCACAAATCAAAACCATTACATCCCGCTCCATTTTGCCTTCCCTATTTTCCATATCCCATTTTCCACCTCTTATACCAAGCACACCCTATAACAACTGCCTGACTGCAGATTATATAGTACTCATATCAAACAGTGCTTGGCCAATTTACCTATTTATAATAATATCCTACCAAAAGGGAAATAAAAATGATTTAATAAAATGGAGCGCAAGAGAAAACTATAAGCAATGAAGAGCCACAAAAAAGAGCCAACTATTAAACTTGATAAAAGAGAAAGCATGGACTGGGCATGACTGCTGAATTTGATGCAAGTGGCAACAATACAGTGTTTTTCTTTCCCTTAGACCCAAGGTTTTTTTTTTGTCAAAATCTATAGAATAATTCATAAAGGTTCACGAGTTTCTTCATCTAACTTAAATAAATTTCACAAAGCCAAGTCCTGTCACTTTTCCCAATGCATTCATATTCCCTGTTAAGAAGGTGAAGTGATGAGGTCACCCCACATAAGAAAAAATCAAAATTCACAAAAATAATTATCACATCCCATTTCAAAAACAAGGATCGAATAAGTAGAGTGATGTGAAATAACTTCATTTTTCAAGTTTTGAGGCATCTTTCTCGTTTTTGTGCTGTATTAACATCATTAACAATAACAAAATGATAGCTACCCCTAACAACAGCAGCTGAAAATGAAAGTCAATTCTCAACAGCTAGTTGACATGTTTTGAAATAAATGTCAGCTGATTAATTGATAGTGGGTCAAAGAAAGATTGATTATGAAAGACTACAACATTCAGGCTAAATTACAAACCCTTTTTTTTTCCTATAATAAAGTATCTAGATAATATAACCAGAAGAGAAATATTATGTTCTCCAGATATAATTAAAACACATAGCAAGAAGCAGATGCCAATTCTGAAATAAAGGCTACTGTTGCCTTCTATGGAATCAAAGAGCTGAAGAAATTCAGAATCAGGAATCATAATTCTCACTAATCACTACGATTCAATAACTGCACTGCACATCCTCTGTTATGTAACTACTAAATTTGTTAAGTGATCTTGTCAGATGGCTTAACAACAGTTAAACCAAGTACATGTTCCGCACAACTGCACCACAGAAACTTCAACTTTTCATATACCTGATAAATGCCACTCTAATTTTTAAGATCTATATTTTAGTGCCTAGATACCAAAATTAACTACACCAGAGAAGATAGCGTCAAATAATAATTAATAAAATACCAAGCATGCACATAAGTTCCTTATAGGCCAGCAGAGAAGGGGAATGAGAAATTTGTATAGGTCAACATAGATTTGGATACAATAAAGTAGAACACTTGGTACCACATGAAGAAAAAAAAATAGATACTTCTCTATGTGTGGCAAGAAAGCAATACATACCCCCTCATCGCGTTGTTTTCTCAGCTTCTGAATGCTCTCATAAGCTTGTTCCCTCTTGCCAGTCACAGCTTTCAGTTCATCATATAAAGACTGAATATCCTTGTCTATGACTTTTAGCGTATCCTCAAGCTTATTGATTTTGGACCGAACTATTTGCCTCTCCTTCTTTGCTCCATCCAAATCCCCACCTATAAGCTGCAATGGGAAATAATTTCTCAAGAAGTTTTGACATAGACAGCTAAAAATTCAGAATAGTAAATGAAACAAGAAGCTCCATAGCACATATAAAAACAGAACTATCTTACCTTAACCTGGTCTTGAATGGCTTCTTTCTGCCCCATAGAATCCTGTAACTTGGTCCTCATAGCAGCATTGGCAACAACTTTCTCCCTTGTCCCCTCAAGCTGTTTGATTTCTCGAAGGAGTTGCTTTTCCTCAGCCAATGGAATGCTCTCATGTTGTATGCGATAATTTAAGCTATAGATCTGCACCCATCAATGCATAAAGGAGTAGTGGGTGAATCATGAATGGAGAATAGATGTTGATTGTTTAACTAAAATACAATGTAATGAATTCTGCATTGAACAAAACTTGAACTTGTAACATACAGCATCATTGAGTTCCTCCTCAGATGAGCACAAACCACCCCGAACCCCATTGTTTGTAGTGCGCAGCTTGCCCAATGCTTGCTGGAGAGGTTCGATCTCTTTTATTTTCTCCCCCACAAGACTCTGAACTAGTTTATTGTCATCTCTCAGAGTCTTAATCTGAGAAATCAACTCTGCCCGTTCTGACTGCAGCAAAGACCAAATATCAAACCACATTAGAATGTCTGCTGAGATGGAGTTTGCCATGTAACAACATTCAACAAATATAGAAGTTTCATGGAAAGGAAAATCCACCCTTTAGAAATATGCAGACCCACTTAATTTGTGATTACAGATTTTAATCCACAACTATGTTTCTGTGCTAGCTAGATCTACTATAGTAAAGGTCCCAACATCCGTTAGCAAATGCACTCAGGATCAAGTCCTAACGTCACATACATATTTATCAGAGATTCTCAACAAAAGAACCGCTGAAGCAATACATAAGAAAAATATGATTCATCATATAATGATCTTGCACACATCAGTAAGTTCTTAACCTCGACGCCCCATTTTCCACAAACAAATGCAGTTTCCGAGCACATAATGGCTTTCATTGATAAACCTGATAGGTGTAGTAATGATAAAAATTATATACTCTGTAATTAAGCCCATTGGAATGTGCATGTCTAATCTGATGCAAGGGCTTTGCTTGATAGAGGGAAATATAATGAGTAAGAGGAAAGAAAGAGTGTGTTAATATATAGACTATTTGCCTCCATGGGTTCTCTTCCCATTTTCACCTCTACCAAGCACACATCATAATATATCAAGCGATCAGGATGAAGTATTCTCAACTCACCCGCTTTTCCTTTATCGCTTCATTGAGCTGAAATCGAGCTTGATTTTTCTTGTTAATCTCTTTATCAAGCTGATCAATTTTGGATTTTATGATTGGATCATCATAAGGCCGGAACCTGACAAAATAAAAATAATGTATTTCCTTGGGTGCAGGCCATTCTTCAACTGCGTCCTTTGGGACACTGGAATCCAAAACACCGTTCCCTTTTCCTTGGGCAGGTTCATCTTCATGAGATCCAAACTTTATGGGTTTAGCAGCTCCAGGATCTTTTTCTAATTTGCCATTTTCCTGTCCAATGAAAACAGATTTGTCTCCTTCAGCAACATTCTCCGCTGGCCCTTGAACCATCTCAAATCCCACAACCTCAACAGCCATGGCTCCAGCTAGAAGGCAACCTCACAAAACCCAAGAAACCTGATTCGAAAAGGAAAAAAATTTATATAATAAATAGGGAAAAATCACGAACAGGTATAATTCAATAGTTTGATCCAAAGGCTTAATAAGCAGTGTCACAAATGCTAAATCCTTATTACTAATTAATTACAAATAAATATAATTAAAAAGCCAAGAGCACAAACTTGGAGGGGCCAGGGGGCAATAAACGATATTGTCAACAAATTATGAAACGGACAAAGGGATCTAAAGGCTAAATCTGCATCTCAATCATTCAGAAGAAATTAAAAGAAAAAAGAAACCCGGCCTGCTTGATGATAAAATCTAGTTTTAGGGTAAAGATCAGGTTTTGTTATACGAATAAACTAAGCATGCAAAACCAAATCCCATAAAATGGAGATCCAAGAGAAAAATAAAAATCAAAGGTACGTGATCTGGATACCTAGAATGATCACTCTCGCCATGATACGACGAAAAGACACACAAAAATTAAACATAAAAGCAGAAGAAACTAACATTGCACAAGCAACAGGGTAGATATTACCAGCGTTGAGTGAAATAAGCACGAAAGGGATTAATACCTTGAAGAGAGCGAAAGAGATTGCGAAGCAGAAGACCCCTTTTGACCAAGGGCCTGCAATTCCAAATTTAGGCACAACCCAGAAAAATACAGAGTAAAGAAGGGTCAGATCTCGCTCTGTTTTTTCCTAGGATCAGAACCTCAAAGTCTCTCTTAATCTGTACCGGACGGAGAGAGAGAAAGAGAGAAACGAAGGTGAAGCTATATTTACAGTGCGACTATTTATAAGGTAAGAATTTTCCGGTTCAGCAGCGGAATGCGCGATCTTGATTTCTACAAACAGTAAAAAGGTTGGACTATTGGCTCAGATATTTTGAGGATTTTATGTTTTTTCTCACTTTCTTTTGGGAAAAGAACAAGGTTATGGCCTTCGGAATTTTGTTTCTTGGTTTTTTCTCTGTGAAGGAGGGATTCTTTTTTTTGTATTTAGCTGTATTCTAAAAATTATATCAAAAAGAGTAAATAAATATTTTAAAAATATTATCGCCTCCAATTTTTAAATCTTTTTTAGCAGCAAAAGAAAACTTTCACCAAAATCAAGAGGTTTGGGTGTGATTTTGTGTATGGAGATATCTTTCTTTAAAAAAATGTCCTTTGATATTTAAAGTGATTAAAATTCAAACTTGATCAGCTCTTATAAATACCAAATTATGTTAATAAAAAATCATTATCCTTAAAAAATTAATTATTAATAAATTATATTGATGAAAATATATAATTAATATATAATAGTAATTTATTGTACCAAACAAGTGTCAATTCATAAGTAGATAAATATAAAAAAATGTTAGTAGTTAAATTTAATGTTAAATTTTAAATAATAACTTAATTTAATATTAATATTATAATTAATTCAAATAATGATGGATTAAATTTAAAAAATTAATTTATAAAAAAAATTAAAAATTTACCTATCAATCAAAGTTGAAAATATTTTTTTTATATATTATTAAGATTACTAAAAAATTAAATTAATGAAATGAATCGTGTTGAAAATATAGAAATTATTTAACTGTTCATAGAGTATATTCATAAGATTAATACATACACACAATTCACAAATATAAACCAGGTTTAATCAAGATAAAACACTATTTTTTTTTCTAAGTATTGGAGTTAGGTAACGATATGAAAATTTTGCACTCATTATAACTAATTTATCTTTTTAATTTGGTCAAAGTTAGACCTCTCACGCCAAAACTAAACGATTTATAAAAAAAAATTGTCCAACTTTACTTTTAAAAAATTGATATAATTAATATTTGAACTTTGTACAATATACCTAACCATATATCAAATGTTTACTTTCTCTAATAAATTGATATAATTAATATTCGATTAGTAGCTTTAAAACATTATAAATAAAAGGTTTTAATTTTTACTCACTTAATCAACTCGTTAAAATTTTACACATAAACTATATTTAATATTGTAAAAAATTAAATTTATTTATAAAGATTAATAAATTTTTGTGTTTAAATTTTTTTTTATAAATTTAATTTTAATTGACTCAAAAATAATTTTGTTATTTGAAAAATATATAAGAATATGTATATAATTTAGTTAAAGTTTATATTTTTATTTTATTACTCTTAATTTAACTTAATCGTTAACCATTTAATTGAAGAAAGTTATTTTTAGTTTTATTTAAAAAAAAGGAAGAAGAAGAAAATTATTCTTTAGAATAAGTTACATTTTACATTCTTTAATTTGTCTCAAAAGCAATTTTAACCAATGTGATCTAAATTTAAAATAATCCTTGTGGCAAACCTCCTTACGAAATTATACATTCAAATTTTAATAAAAATAATTAAGTGAACATTAAAACAATATTCACTGTTAAACAAATACATAATATTTTAAGGTATTGCCATGATTAAATTGATAATTTTAATTTTTAAATATTAATTTAATTTTAATAATAACTTCATTAGGATTAATATATAAGTGAAGTATTATCGTTTTATAATTTATTTAATTATTTTTGTCAAAATTTTAAAAAAATAACTCACTTTAAGGTTTACATTGGGAAGAAAAATACTCATTTCGAATTCAAAAAATAAATATAAATAAATTGAATTTCCTATTTTTGATCCTTTCAAGCACATTTATAACGAGAAAGTTCTCGTGACAACTGACGGAGACACGCTGGGCAACTAGAAGCCAACAGATTTGGAAAGTTTGTGATGGCAAAAACAGAGGTTTAAGTTGTCGCGAAAAGTATAAACGCGTGTCCTGAGCAATTGGGACGACGCGGCTCGGCGATTCTTTCGAGGAACCCGTCCAAGATCTGGATAAGGTGCCCAAGTACACAATTGCCCCTCCCCTCTAGACTTAACTACTAAACTGCCCTTCCCCACGAGCACCGTCACTGGAGTTTTGGATTAACATTCAACTGATTTATTTAAATAAAAAAAAATTAGAAGGAAGGAAAACTATTTCGTTGAATATATTTATAATAATATTAATAAATTACATATTAAAAGATAACCTAAAATTTATAAGTGAAATATTTCTCAATTATTTTGTTTAAATTACAGTATAATTTGTTTTTCAATTTTACTTCAATTGAATTTTATTTTCAAATAATTTTATGAGTATTTGGCCAAAAAATAATAATAAATTTATGAGGACACTCCACTATATTAGTTTTGCATATTTTAAATTTTAATTCTAAAAAAGAATCAAACTTAAATTATTAAAAATGGTGTCATTTTCTCCTATCAATTAAAACAATTTCTGGAATTTATTTTAATATTACGATCAAGATATCACCAAACTTTAATTGGGATAAGTATATTTTTCTATATTTATTTTCTTTTTGTTCTGAAAAAATATTCTCACATGTTTCGAATGTAAAATTAAGATTGCATTTAATTTATGAAAATATTTTTAGTTTTTATTTTCTATTTTTATATTTTAAAATATATTTTTATTTTTGAATTTTTATTATTTTAAAAAATTAAATTTTTTATATTTATTTTCAAATTTAATTCATATAAATGACTATAAATATTATTTTATTTTTCAGTATTATTTTCTATAATTATCATTTTTTTATTTAATAATTATGAAAAATCCACTTTTAAAATAACAAATCTATCACTGATTATTTTTTTAAAATATTTTTTACACGTTTCTTATTTTCACTTTATTTTAAAAATATTTGTGTATAAACAGACCCTAAGTTTGTTTCGAAACTGCCAAACCCTAGGGATAAGGTTCGTCTTCTGACCTCTGCCGTCACTTTGTATTTTCTTCTGTTTTTGTTTCTTTCTCCCACTGTCTGAACGTTACCTTTCAGTTATCACCATTATGTTTGGTTCTATATATATATATATTTTTTTTTACCAAATTACGTTTTACATCCTCTTTTAACTAACGACACTTTAAAAAATAATTTTATTTACATACTCCTACATTATACATGAAATAATTTTTAATCCTTAAAAAATTGATATTTCATTTAATTTTTATCATTATCATAATTCGTGCTAATCTAAATTTTTTATTTAATATTTAATACAAGTATTAATTAAACATAAAATATACATGAAATTTCTCATCACTAAAATTAATTATTAGTATTTTTTTTTACATAAGAATTTGATATTACGATATGTTTATTAATCTATTAAAAATAAATCAATTATATACGGAAGTTTTAAATTATTTATAAGATATGTTGAATGTTAATTTTTATTTCATTATTATACCAAAAAATTATAATTCTTAATTAAAAATTTGAAAGTAATGAATAATTAATTTATAATAAAATATTAAGAAACAAATTGAATAAAAAAATTTAAGATGTAAGAAGTTATTCAAAAAAATTCAATGAAAGTTAAAAGAATATTAATAATTAAATAATTTTATAATTTTATATATAAAAAATAATTATGCAAACTTGAATGCACATGAAATTAGACAAGCCATTTAATTTCAAATATAAATTTATTTATTTATTTTCCCCCCTTTGATTGGCTTTTACGTTGTTTTGTTGCTCACGGAAACATAAAACATTTAATATATTTTTTGTGGCTTCACCGTTTTGCATTTTACAGATTGTCTGGGCCTTCATATTTGAAAACGAAAGAAACTAATGATCATATTTTATAATGAACATAAAAATGATGGTTAGCGGAGACACTTAAATTGATTCCAAGTGTCAGAAATCTGGCACATGAATGTAACAACTAATACCTATACCTATATTTTTTTTTTCAATTTTTTTATATTAATAAAAATTTTAAGAGTTGAATAAATTGTCCCAATTCTAAATAATTGCCCATTTCATTAAAATAAAATTATTAAATTTTTTAAATATTTGTATCTATCATTTAATTTCTCTATCTCCGAACATCATTGTTCTAATATTTTTTCGTGAATAAATTAACAATTTAATTTTTTTAATTTATATGTTAACTTCAATTTAGTCTTTAAATTGTTTTTAAATATACAAAATAATTTATAAAAATATTAAACTCATTTTATATTATATTAATTTAAAATAGAATTAATATTTTTAAAAATTAACATGTAACAAGTTAATAATTGTAAATACTAATTTATATATTTTAAAAAATTAACACAATTTTATAATTGATTAATTGGTATGGTGAGTGATTTATAACCTTTTAAAAAATTAAATATTCAAATTTAAGACGGATATTTTTAATTTTTATGAAAAGAAAATTAAAAATTAAAAATATTGTATTTACTCTATTTTTCAAATGAATATGGAAGGCCACCCAACTTTGTCAGTCGGTCCTCTCAAAAGCAGAAAAAAATACAAGGGACGCTGGTTCATCACGAGGAGACAGAAAATGACATAAAATAAACATAAACGAGCAGTTCACGTGAAAATTTATGTAGATACGATTAAAAAACTTATTCTTAAATATTTATTTATAAATCATTTAAAATTCGTAATAAATTTAAAATTTTAATTTAATATACTAAGGTCAACAAATGCAAGTTGTAGTAATTGTTTGACTTGTAAAATGTCTATACTACAGCATTGTTATTTATGTGAATGAAAAAAATTTATTATGACGACTTGATTCCAAAAAAATTAATTTAACTAAACTTTGAATAGCTCACGTTGCATTTAAGGGTTGTTTGGTTTAGGAGAGGCGAGAGATTTTAATAGAGGGGAGGAGAGAGAGGAGAGAAGGAGAAAAAAAGTAAATTTTTTTTATTTAATTTATAAAGAGAATAGAGAAAAAATAAAATAATATGATTATTATATTTTTATTAAAAAAATTTATATTAATTTTTTTTATTAAAATTTTGGATTGAGGGACTTGGTTTTATTATCTTTTTATTTAAAAAATAATAATTTTAAAATTAAAATTATTTAAGGCCTCCCTTCCCTCTAATTTCCCCCACTTTTGGAGGGGAGAAATTTTGGGAAAGAAAAAGATTTTGAGAGCCTAAAATTTCCTTTCCTCCTCTCCAAAAATTTTATCCAAATAAAGTGGTTTTAAAAATTCTCCTCTCCTCCCTTCTCCTACCTTCCATTTCTCTTAAATCAAACAATCCTTTGATCTCATACTTTCACTATTAAATCAACTTTTTTGATGTCAAATTCATAATTAATTTTTATTCATATCCTTAACTGTAATGTTTATAAATAAAATTATGTATAATTTAATTGAGACAATTCATTATTTTAAAAAAAATTGCTTAATTGTTCCATCCCTAAATTGTACTAAATTTTGATTTTTATTTTATTACATAAGAGATATATGATTTAAAAAAAAATAGTTAGACATAGAAATCAAACCTAAAATATTAAATTTATTTCAATTTCATTTGAATTATCTTCATTAACATAACATTGCTACTTTTTATTTATCATTATTCATTGATATTATCTTCTTTTCAAGCCTTTAGATGTAAATATCAAAATGTTTATTTTGCAAATAAAGAGTATAATTTTTCTAGAAAGTTAATTTTATTTAGAATTCCAATTGAGACTCAAAGAAATTATTGAACAAATGTTCCGTAGTGCATTTAAAGAGTCAGATTGCTAATACTTACCTTACATTGCTTCCTTAATCCTGATCGCAAATAGAGTTTGCAGGTCATTGTCCCAACTACCTTGTGAAAACGATAAGCATTTCCGCACATAAAAAGTTGTGAGTTGTCCCATTTCCATTACAGTCTACCTTTTTAATTAGTCATTGATTTTATGCCATTTTTTATTTTTAGAGAATTAAAATAGTTTTAAAGATATTATTGTAAAACTTTGTTTTTTTAATGTAGCTGTTTTCGTTCAAAACATATTTAACTCATATTATAAATGTAGTCCAGACGTTTAGTTTGAAGAATATCTGCAAATCCTAACGTTTTCAGATTTAATAGTCTTAAAAATGATCATTATTTAATGGTTTAGTGATAACTCTTTACGTATTTTTTGTTTTTAATGATATAACATATAAATAAAATAATTTTGGTCCTTGAATTTATTTTCTTTTTCAACTTACGAATTTTATATTATTTTTAGTGATGGAGTTAAAATCATTAAAAAAATTAACAAGAAAAAAATTACGAAGGGTTGATATAATATTTTCTTATTTCGTATTTAATTGATTTCAATATATTATTTTGAATTTAAAAATATGTTTGAATTATTTTAAATATTTAATATTTTATTCTTAGAGTGATTATAAATTTTAATTTTTTTACTTAAATATTTAATTATTTCTAAAAATTATTTTACTTACTGTTTCAACCAACTATTTTTAAGTTCCCTTTTTTTTAAAAAAAAACACTGTTTTCATTAAATTTTTGTTTCCATTTCGACTACAGCATACTTTTTTTTTCTTAGAAAAATAATCTATAATAAGAATAAAACTTAAATTTTCACTCCGGATAATTTAATATAACTATGTAATAGAAAATAAGTAAAATTTTGATACATTTAATAATGCCTAAATTTAAAAATCTAAACAATAATACACATACAATCAAATAATCAACATTAATTTTAAAGAACTGTGATGCTTTAATTTTAAAACATTAAAATATGAAAATAATTTTAAACTAATATAATTGTTGACCTCATTGATGACTTTTTTTTAATTTTGATGATAACATAGTAAAAATAATTTTTTAAAATTTTTTATTAAATTTGTAATGGATTCCAAGTCATGAAACCTCAAAACATTAAAGTATACCTCTCAATAAGTATCTTAAACTTAGATTCAATGTAAAAATAATTTAAAAACACTTGAAACTTTCATTGAAATATTTTTTAAAAATCACAAGAGTTATTTAAAAATATTAATTTTTAAATTCAATTGATTCTCAATTCTTTTAAGTTGTTCTTCATTTGTATATCTACTCTTGTTAGGGATTTTTTATTATTTCTAAATATTTATTTTTACTCGGTTGATTGAAAAATCAAGAAAAAGATTCCTTAAAAATTGGGATTCCTTGATATTAACTCTTAGAGTTGAAAAAAGTGCAATGACTCATATGTACTTATTTATAAAATTATGGTCTCAAGTTGAAATACGAGAATTAGATGTATGTTTGAATTAAAGTTAAACCAAGATAAATCGTAATATTTGTTTATATTTTTATATTTCAAATTATCATTTTTGATACTTTGTTTTATAATTGTTTACGTGAAAGTTAATATTATGTAAAAATTGCTTTATTTTTCTTGTATAAATTGATTAAAATGATGTACTTATAATTTAAATATTCTTTAATACTTTAAACGGTTGTTTTTCTTTATCTTCTATTAAAATAATTTTTATTATAAGTGTTTTAAAATTTAATTTTAAAATTACCTATATTTTATTAAAACACCCAATTTTTTTAAAGAGTAGGTTACTTTATCTAATAATAATTTTTTAAACGAACAAAAAGTTTACTATGTTTTGTAAACATATAAATTGTGCATTGATACATAGAATTAATATCTCTTTAACTCAGCTCAGTTTTGAGCCTCTGGGCCTGTGAGTGCTCTCAAATTCTTTACGGACCTATTAAGGCCCAATTATAGTCACAATTCAACATCATCAAAAGTTGGGTTTGAAGCCAGTCCCCCCCCAAAAAAAAAGTTGGGTTAAAACTTAGAAGCCCGTGGTGGCCAGAGTTCGGCTTGTGACAAAATTGGCAACTAATCCAAAAAAAAAATTGCCTAAAAAAAATTATCCAAATTGATTTAATTAGATATTTTTTTTAAATGAAAATGGAACAATTTAATTTAATTTTTGAATGAATAATAAAGATGATAATTCCATGTTTTATTTTAATTTTATTTATTGACATTAAATTTTGAATTCAAAACAAACAATTTATTAAATTTATGAATTTTTTATTCATAAAAATTAGAAAATTTTGTTTTTATAAAAAAAAAATTGGTAAAAGTATGCCATAATCATTGGCCAACAAAAGAATTTAATCAATTATAGTTTAAATTAATTAAGATTTAATTAAGACCATACTCTAGTTTGCCTATTGAGTTGTTTCTAAAAATTGAATAGGTTTAATATTTTAATAAATTAATAGATCGATTTTGTGTGGTTTAAATTCAAAAGCTGACCAATTGGTGAACAACATTATAGAAAACTAGTATAAGTGGTTTGGTTTGATGACCGGGAAAATTAATAGCGAATAGAAAGCAAAACTTAAGGGCTATCATCAATGCCAATCCCCCTCCCCTAGAGTCAAAGGATGAAAATTTGGTTTACCCCATTTTTATTATTGCTAGACGAGACACGTTATTATATGGGTAAAATTGTAATTTTAGATATTTAATTTTATATTGAGTTTTACTTTAATCCTTAATATTTTTTTAAAAAATAATATTCATCCATCTTAATTTATATTACTAATTTTAATATCTCTCTAATTCAAAAATTATTGTAATATTTTTTAAAATTTATGAATTTATTATAAATAGTATTTAAAATGACAAAAATGCCTTTGCCCTTCTTCATTGCTTAAAATTTTTACGCAAACTCTATCTTCTTCTCTTTCCAATAATTTCGCAGAAGCAACGAAGAAGAAGGAAGGATAATATTTGTTATTTTGAATACTATTTATAATAAATTTATAGATTATAGAGATATTATGATGACTTTTAGATTAAGAAAACACTACAATTAAGAGTATAAATCAATAAATTGGTGAAGGAATTAGTTCAATCTAACTTAAAAATTGTTTTAAAAAATTTCAAAAAATTGATAAAAAAAATAATAAATCAAAACAGTTTGATATTAAAATGACATTGTTTTGAGTATTTTTTTTTAAATAAATTAACTCAAAATAATTTCATTTAGATTAATTTCTCATAGTAATAATAATTAAACATTTATTTTCATTTTTTTATTTTCTATCTTAAATTAATTATTTAATTAAGTTTTAATATATTATATTTTATAATATAAAAAATTAAATAACGTATTATATATTTTATTATCAATTTTATCATTAAAATTAATAATAAATCACGAATCACTCTTTTTATTGATTCTATAATTGATTTAATTTTTTTAAAAAATTAAAATTAATCACTCATTTGTACTTCCTTGCAAAGTTGCAATAAAGCATCTGGTTCGACTTTGCCTCCCCAGCCATAAAATTAAGGAAAAAAAAACAATATTGATAATATTTTCTATTTTCCTATTTCTTTTTCTCTCTCTATGTGTGTGGGTCTTGCAATTGAACACGCAACCTTGCGATAGAGTCAATAGTTACGACAAATGAAAAATTATTAAGAGGGGATACGTTGCTTTCTGCGAAGAAGTACAAATGATAAAATATTCAATGATATTTATTAAAGTTGTAAGTAAGTTGTTCAAAAAATTATGATAATAAAAAATGAAATATTTAATTTAATTTGAATTATTTAATCTGTAGTAAATATCGTCTGGGTACACTGAATAATTTTTAATATATTATTTAAATATTATGATATTTTTTTTCTTTATTTATTTAGAGACTCCTTTTTATTGTGAATTAAAATACCTTCTTTGGTGAAAAGAAAAAAAAAATCAATCGAACTGAAGTCACTACCCCCATTGAATTTTATGATCAGCACTTTGAATTAATCGCTAACGCATCAGTGTAGTCAACGGTGGAACTGAAATCATAAATGAGAATTATGACACTTTGAAAGGCCAATCCTCCCACTAGTTATCCGTACCAAAGTGCTAAGATGCATATAGATTAATTGATAAAAATTAAAATATTTATTTTAATTTAATTGTTAATAGTTTTTGATAAACCATTCGTAATTATTATTATAAATTTTTTATTGAAATTTATGACATAGCATATTTTGATATTAAAATAAAATAGACTTTCTTTGCTCATATTTTTTATTAAAAAATATTTTTTTAATTTTGATTAAATTATTATTTTGATGAATTTATTTAATACGTTATATTAAAATTTGATTTTTTTATTTCAATATTTTAAAAATTATTTTATTTTAAAAAATATTATCACATTAACGTCTTTGAAAAGAACCCAGTATAAATTAAGTTAGGTGTCACATAAATTTTTGATTAAATTAAATAAATAAATCTATTAGATATTTGTTAATAGAATTAAAATTAGGATAGTTTTTAAGACTCTGACAGCATTTGAAACATTAAAAAAAATTAAAAAAACTAAATTAAAGGCAAATATATCTTTCTAGAATCAAAACAATATTTTTTTTTTTTTTTTTTTTTTTTATTTCACACAGGTATCTTTCATCAGAAGTAGTCCTATTCGAGACGCGGTCAAACACTAAATCGTGGACGTCTCTCGTTGGCAAAAATATAAACTGTAGTTCGCCACTTGTGGGGGACTAGTCCCTTCCACTATATCCAATCTCAGTTGGTGGAATTAAAATAATTTTTTATTACTTTCATGTCAAGAAAATCAAAGAATTATTATAAATATAAAAAATATTATTTACAATTTTAAGAATTTCGTTTGATAGTACAATATATAATTAAACATATTTTAAAATATTTAATTATCTGCAATACTAATAAAAATATAGTATTATTTAATCATTTGAATTTAGGCCAGTACATTAAAAAAAAGACAATGGCATATAAATTTAAGTAATAATTGATTGTTTAAGTAATATTAGTTTACCATACAAGCTTCTTTTCTCATCTTTATTTGGAAAGTTTCCAATCATTGTCCATTACCTGGGGTTAAATTTTTTAATATATTAATACTCTAACTAATTGAGAAAATATTGACCATCAAACAAAAATAAATTCATCTAATAATAACAATACTAACTAAAGAAGATAGGACGCATAAAGGTTACCATAATCGTGAAATTTTTCAAAAAATTTATGTAGGAAAGTATAAAAAATAAAAATTGAGAAAAAAATTTATATAAAAGAGGAATAAATTAAATTAATCATAAATTAAAATGTAACATAATTATTTGGTCTTTAAATTTATAAATTCATTTATCTTTAATCTTTTAGTTTTTTTAAATATATAAATTAATTTTTTAAAATTTTAATTTATTATACATTAGTTCTTTCATTGGTTTTGAAAATCAAATTTATTACCTATTAATTTTTAAAAGAATTAAAGACTAATATAAAATTAATTTAATATTTTTAAAGATTGTGTTACAAAAATTTAGAAACTAAAATGGCATTTTTGGTCTCTATATATTTTCATAAATATATCAATTTAATTTTTCTATATTTATAAATTCTTTAATTTAGTCCACCTATAAAAACTTATAATATAAATTTTATTTTTTAATTTTAACAAATAAATTAAATATTTTTTTTAATTTATTATTTATTTTATTATTAATTTATTATATATATAATAAATTTTATGATTAATATATTTTTTTAATGACCGAACATGTTACATATTATTTAATATATATATATATATATATAATATATGATTAATAATAAAATAAATAATAAATTTATTATTATAAAAATTATCTTAATTTATTTATTAAAATTAAATAAATAAATTTTATATTATAAATTATAAACAAATTAAATCAGTAAATAAAAGTAAAATTAAACTTTAAATTAATTTTATTTAAAAGTTAAATGACTAAATTTTTATTTTTTAATAAATCATATCTACTTAATCAAAATACGAAAAAAAAAAAGCAGGTCACATAAAAAGAAATAATTATATTGCCTTGAAATTGTTGTATTCGGTCAAGACCCCGAGAGCAACAGAAACGCCTACGCTCAAGTAAGAGAAAAGAAGAGAGAGACAGACCCTTTCAGACGAAAAACAGACGTCCTCCTTGCATCAAAAGAAACCCCTTTTCTCATTAATAAAATTCTCTCTCAACCCCACTTTTTGATTGGATTTATTATATATATATATACATATATATACTGTCAGTCCCTCTCTCCTATGATTCTTTGTTCCTAATTCCTAAACGTGGGCGGACGATCCTTTTGTCCTGCATCACAGACAGGTTTGGGTTTCGTTTTTCTCTCCTTCTAGAGGATCAATCAGTGTGATCGAGAAATTTTGATCATCTTTTAGCTCTAGATTCAGCTTATGTTCTTCTGCTGATTAAATGATTCCAAAGATTGAATCTTTTTTATCTGGGTTTTTTTCCCTTTCGCATTTTCCCTTTTCTTCTGATGATCATTTTCTCTTTCAATTTTTTTTTTTCTTTTTTGGGTTGCTCATCTATTGTTCTTTCAATATATTCTGAAAACATTGTGGGAAATGGAATCAATAGACTAATGTTTGTCTCAGCTGAAATTCATGAAATTTATCTTAATTTTATCCCAGCCGATTCAATAATTCTGTTCTAGATCATCGTTGTTTTATCTTTTTTCTAGCTCATTGGCAAGAAAGTATTTCACTTTTGTCCATTATTTTGATGCACTTGATTTGTTTATAGAATGGATACTGACACAGCAACGAGACGCAACATGATAAAGACACCGCGACACAGCAACAAATAGACTATTTAAGGGCGATTTGGAGTGTTGTGTTTATCTAACGCGCGTGTCAAATATGTACCAAACACAACACTGCTCTATATTTTAAGTATCGGTGCTTTATATTGCCAGTTTTGATAATTTATTTGCCAGGTTCTTGTTGGTGCTTGAGTTATTTGATTATGCAAATAGCAATTCCTTTGGTTAGTAAAAAAACTGATACCATAATTTATTTCATGAATTTAATATTCGATGTTGATTGAAACAGACACTATTCAAAGGGCAGAGTATTTGGAATCTATATGAAGAGGATCTCAAAATATATGTATTTCAGTGGCTGCTTGATGGTGAACTGGGAATTTTTATTTCAGTGTGATCCATGGAATCTAGAATTTGATAATTGAATAAGAACCGATGATAAAGTCTCAGTGATGGGATACTTAAAGAAGGAGAAGAAATGGCTATTTCCTCTCATCATGATCTCTGCTATATTCATAATTTTTCTAGCTACATCATTCAACATGGGTCTTATGTCTTCGGTCTCCAAAATCAATTCGCTGTTCTTCTTTCTCCCAATGGGTCCATCCATAAACCAAACAGCCCCAGTTTTTGCAGAGACAAAGATCTCTTCTGCTCCAGCTTCGGCTCCTAGTGGACCGACAATTCCTCGATTTGCTTATTTCATTTCAGGCTCAAAAGGTGATATGGAAAAGCTTTGGAGAACTCTTCTTGCCCTTTATCATCCATTAAACCACTATCTTGTTCATCTAGACCTTGAATCGCCAGTAGAGGAAAGGTTGGCACTCGGTTCTCGAATTCAGGAGCATCATATCTTCTCTGAGGTCGGGAATGTTTTCATGATTACGAAAGCTAACTTGGTCACTTATAGAGGGCCAACCATGGTTGCTAATACTCTTCATGCTTGTGCTATTCTACTCAAGAGAAGTAAAGACTGGGATTGGTTTATCAATCTTAGTGCTTCTGATTATCCTCTTGTGACTCAGGATGGTTAGTTTGTTATCTGTAAGTTTTTTGTTCTATTTCAGGTCAAGGATCATTAGATTAATTTGGGGTTCAAACTTTGCAGATCTTCTATACACGTTTATAAATGTAGATAGAAAACTGAATTTCATTGAGCACACAAGCCAGTTAGGATGGAAATTGTAAGTTTTCTTTTGTTTTCCTTCAACTTGACATAAGCAACTTTAATTTACATATACTGATGATTGAACCATGCTTTGCAGTGAGAAACGAGCGAAGCCTTTAATTATAGATCCGGGACTTTACATGACAACCAAGTCTGATGTGTTTTGGGTCAATCCTAAGAGAACTTTGCCAACTGCATATAAACTATTTACTGGTTAGTTTTTCCCTTCACACCTTTAATTCTTTGACCTTGTTGTAATTGATCAATTGATCCCTCGTTTTTCAACAGGTTCACTTTTGCCAAGTTTGAGAATAGCATGTCTAGAGAATTAAACAAATAAAATGCTGCTGGCGCACACTTTTATTCATAAAATCACTCTCTTCAACCAATAAATTGATAGCTCGCATGGTACCACCCTTAGTATTTAAGATTGAAGTGAGCTTGATATCAAGGGTCTAAGAAAAGCATGTCTAAGAGAATGTTTTAGTATTTCTTTTTTTGGTGTTACAAAGGAGGCCTCAACCCAAGGCATGTGTGCAGGAAGTGGGAAAAGGTGCAGCGTGGGGATCAAATCCTTGACATCAAGTTCACCTTAATCTCAAAGATTGAGCCTGGTGGTTATCAGCTCATTGGCTTGTTTTAGTCTTTTGCCTGTGAGCTGATGTAGCTATTCTATTGACCCTTCTCAATCAACTGACAGTATTAGTATCAAAAAGTGTTTCTTTAGTTATGGCAGAGAAGATTCTTACATTTCTTTGTAGCTAAAGCAATTATGATAAGGAAAAAAACTTGTGTCAGTGTTGAGGTGTTCGCTATCAAGTTTTCAATAGAATTATGACATGTGGAAGAAATTTTTTATCTGCATTGTAAAAAATGTCCACATGTTATATTTTTGTTAGAGAACTTGATAGCAGACGATAATTGGACTAGGTCTTCATACTTGAGAAGTAGCTTGAAATTTGATATTTATATTTTCATTTGTGCCATGGCTACAAAATTTGTTTCCATAAATTAAGGTTGTTATATGCAGGTTCAGCATGGATGGTTTTATCACGCGAATTTGTGGAATATGTTGTCTGGGGTTGGGACAATCTGCCGAGGATCCTTCTCATGTACTACACTAATTTTCTCTCCTCCCCAGAAGGCTACTTTCAGACTCTTGTCTGCAATGTTCCAGAATTAGCCAAAACCACTGTCAACCATGACTTGCATTATATTTCTTGGGACATCCCTCCAAAACAGCACCCTCACAACCTTAACATCAATGACACCAGCAAGATGATCACAAGCAATGCTGCCTTTGCTCGGAAATTCAAGCAAGATGAACCTGCCTTGGATTTTATTGATAAAAAGCTACTGCGCCGGAAGAAAGGACGGTTCACTCCTGGTGGTTGGTGTGCCGGCAAAGCCAAATGTTCCAAGGTTGGAGACATTTACAACCTCAAACCTGGTCCCGGATCTCAAAGGCTTAGCACTCTTTTAGGTGGGACAATAATGAAGGCCAGACATGGTCAAGATCAGTGTATATAGATCTTAATGGAAAGATCTGTCTACGAGACCAGCATCCATTTGGAAGGAGAAAACTTTTGTTGGAGTTGCTACTGCACCTATCATTCCCAGATATGAACTTAGCCGTAATTTCCACTATTTTCAGAACTAAAAGATGACATGAGGGTCATCTTTCTTTTTGTAGGTCCTCTTTACATAGAAGTTCCACACAATTTATTTTTCTTTTTCAGTTTCATGCTCCCTTTAGTTTTGTTGATTTTGATCTTTCGTCGCTTCACTTCGTACTTTATGATTGTTTTTCTTCCTACAGAATACAGAAAATTGGATCTTAAGATTAGACCCCATCTTATATCCAATGTTATGGTTTTGTTTGGATGAGAGATTTTAGAAATTAATGGAGTTTGAAATGCAAAGGAATTGAATTACTATAATTCAATTTCCTTCATTTGAATAATTAATCATTATAAAAATTTTAAACTTTTAGTATTTTTTAATAACTCATTTTTTTTTTCATATATATATATATATATATATATAGCTGTTCCCAGGTCCAAGGTTTGAGCGAGGGTCAAGTTGGGGTCAGGGTCCGAGTAGTCTAGGGGTATGGGGTCAAGCCAGGGAACAGGGTACGGATCCAGGCGTAGGGCTTCTTAATCCAAAGTTCCTCTTATTAGAAAACGTGTAAATTAATGGTTTATTCATTTATTTGTTTTCTATTTTTATTTTTATTTAAAATAAAAAATGGTTAAAAACATATTTAGTAGAGTTTAGAAAAAAAAACACTTTTATTTTTTAAAATATATTCTCATTTGTAAAATTTTATTATTTAAAAAATATATTTATTTTGTAAATTTAAAAATTTATTGATATTTATTTTTAAATTTAATTAACATAAATAACTATAAATATTACTTAATTTTTGAATTTGATCTTTTATGATTATAATATTATTTTATTTTATTTAATAATTATGATAAAATCTCTTTTAAAATTATAAAAATGTTACTAATTATATTTTAAAAACACTAAAAATTATTTTTAAGATGCAGTTTTGAAGAAATATTTTCAAAAAATATTATTTTTTATAATAATGCTCATAAAAGCAATTGCTATATCCCATATACAATTGATTATAGGCAAAATAATAGCTTTCATCTCCGCAAATATGGACCTACAAATTGAATGTAAGATCATAACTGGAAAAAAAAAAAAAATTCTACAAGGATTTATTTACGCTGTTATAGAGTTTTATCTAATCAGATAAAATCTCACTCCTCTTTCACTGCTTAAGGAAAATTATACTATTTTACTCTAACTTTTGCATCTCATTGTAATTTTTTCATTAATATATTAATTTTTAAAATAATTCTTTTAATTTATTTATTTTATTACATTTTATCTCTTACTTTATGATAATTATATAAAATTATCAAAATCCTCTTATTATAAAAAATAATACAAAAAAAATATCAAACAAATAAAAAAGTGTTCTGGTAATTTATATAATTATTGTTAAATTTAAGTATAAAGTGCAATTGTGCAGATAAATTAAAAAATCAATTGTAAAAATTAATAAATTAGAAAAAAAGTACAGTAAAAAAAAAATTTCCATACAAATTATCTTCTTTTTTTTTTTGTAGGCTTTCGTGACATCAGAAGCTTCTCCTGCACAATTGTCCTTCGTATCTTTGTAGGCTTCTGAATTAAGAAGTACGGACACGAACACTCAAATAAGACAGCGTATGATACGTATATTAATTAACATTGTGGGTGCTTTCTAGAGGCTAACTTAAACCATCTCCAGAATTTTGACATTCCCCATGGAATTTGCGGCAACTAAGGTGGAGGACTGACGGCGCCAACAAACGGAAGAGACGAACTGTGCAGCATCATCCACTTCATGACCAGAGAGTGGGTCTGTGTTGTGAAACTTGAATGAAAATGCCGGCATGGGAAAAGCCTTGTGGTATATGAACACCTAATCCACACAAAAAATACTATCATCTTCAGTAAAACAGCCAAGTTGAAGGGTAAATGCCTGAAATTCTAGGACATTAGTACCTCATTTGTCTCTGAACCGGTGGCTATGTATCCATCAGATATTGACAAACCCACGAAGTTCTGCAACAAAAGGAAAATACAATTATATGATATATAATCCAACATAAGTTGAAAAAAAGGATGCATAAAATCTGCTGGAAAATAATCAAAATGGACAAGGCTTAATAAAGTTATTCATGAATTTGCTATCAGGTTTTTTTCCATAAAATTATAACCACCTAAACATTTTTTTAATACTATCAAAACGGGCCTCAGGTTGTGGGCTGGCCTGTTCAGCCCGTCAACCAGCATACTATATTACCTGCAGGCCCACCAAATAATATTGAACAGGACTAATTCTAAACATTAAGCATGGATAGAGATTGCAAGAACAATCCTAATATCTCAGTAGATATTGACCCCAAAAAAGAGACAGTCCATTAATCCATGAAAAGGTTTATCTCCCCTGGTAAAAATTGTATGGATTTTATCTATGATCATCGGGGCCTAATATAAAGATCTTATAAACTAATTGAGTTGTTCCAAAAGATTAAAATGACATATAATTAAGGTTATATTACTTAAGAAAGACGCGGAAACAATAATGCTAAATAGTATTTTAAGTTGGTTGAATATTCCATATATGTATGGTTCCAAGAGAACAAGATATATACAATTATAATTATATAAATCAATCCTACATCTAAGCCTATAAAGATGTAATCCATAAATAGTGGAGTTGACATTTTTTTTTCCTATCCTAGATATAATATATATTAATTACAAGATATTCTTAATACTTTCCCTCAAGTTAGAGAGTGAAGATTTCGAATGCCTAACTTGTCTCGTAGCTTCTTAAATTGCTCCTTTCCTAAGGCCTTCGTGAATATATCTGCTAGTTGTAAATATGTAGGCACATAAAAGGCACAAATCATACCGGCTTGTAATTTTTCTCAAACTATATGACAATTTATCTCAATATGTTTAGTACGTTCATGGAAAATCGAATTCACTGCAATGTACAAGGCTGCCTGGTTATCACAAAACAATGAAGCAGGTGCTTTCTGAGGAACTCGTAAATCTTGTAATATGTAGCACAACCAAGTTAGCTCAAGACAAGTATTTGCCATAGCACGATACTCTGCTTCAGCTGATGATCTGGAAACATTATTTTGTTTCTTAGACTTCCATGAGAATAATGAATTTCCAAGAAAAACATAATATCCTGTAACTGATTTCCTTGTTGCACTACATCTTCCCCAGTTTGAATCACAAAAAGTTTTCAAGTTGAGATCATTGTTGGCAGGAAACAACAAGCCTTGACCAAGAGTGCCTTTAATATATCTAAGAATATACATAGCTCCATCCCAATGTGGTTTCTATGGCTCGTGTATGAACTGACTAGGAGTACGAACATAATAAACAATATATGGTCTGCTCACAGTGAGATAAATCAGTCTACCAACCAACCTCCTATATTTAGTTGGATCTTTCAACAATGCGTCATCTGTGGGAGTGAGTGACAAATTATGTTCCATTGGAAAGGTGTCTGGGCGAGCACCAAGAAGCCCTGAATCTTGTAAGATATCAAGAGCATATTTTCTTTGTGACATAAAGATACCCTTTTTAGAGTGTGCAAACTCAATGCTTAGAAAATACTTTAAATGTCCAAGATCCTTGATACGGAAGCGTTTGAGAAGAAATGCTTTGAGATGCTCCATCTCTTGAATATCATTTTCGGCGATGAGTATGTCATCAACATAAATGAGAATAACAGTGAATGAATTACCTTGGATCTTAGTGAATAAAAAGTAGTCAGCTTTGGATTGATGATAGCCAGCCTTTGAATGGCATCAGAAAAAGTAGAAAAACCAGTTCTGGATGCTTTTTTAAGTTCATAAAGAGACTTCTTGAGCCGACATACTAGATTCTCTCACTGTCGGCAAAAATCAGGAGGAGGTTCCATGTAGACTTCTTCATGAAGATCACCATGAAGAAAAGTATTATGAACATCAATTTGGTGGATAAACCAATTACGAGTAGCGGCAACTGTAAGGAGACAACGCAAAGTAGTATGTTTGACAGTGGGGGAGAAAGTTTCCTGATAATCCACACCTTCAATCTAAGCGTATCCTTTGGCAACTACACGGGCCTTGTAACGTTCTAAAGTGCCATCAGATTTATATTTTTGTTTAAATACCCATTTGGAGCCAATAGGCTTATGGCCAGGAGGAAGGGAAACCAAATCCTAGGTGTTGTTGTGTTGTAATGCGTCCAATTCTAGCTGCATATCCTATCATCAGTTGGGATCAAGAATAGCTTGAGCATATGATGTGGGTTCAGATGGACCTGTGATGTTAGCTAAAAACGAACAATGGGCAGAAGAAAAACGTGAATATGAAAGAAAAGCAGAAAACGAATAACGTGTACCTTTGTAGGACAATGTGCTGAGGTAAAGTGAGTGGCGAGAGAAGATATAAGGTAGTCTTTAGTCCATGCAGGTGGATGTTTAGGACGTGTGGACTATCCTAGAGGAGGGTCGAAGATAAAGGAGGCAATAGTATGAGGGGAAGAAGAATGGGGTAAAGAATCAAAATGAGGGTTTGCAGAAGAAGAAAGAATTGTGTCAGGGTTAGTAGGAGAAGTAGATGAAGAATGAGGGATAATATGGGGTTCAGTAGGAGGAAGAGAAGTAGGTAGGGCCAGGGTTAGATAATTGGGTGGAGTGGTAATGGGTAAAGGAGAAAGAGACGTGGATAGAGAAGAAGTCTCATCAGTGGGAAGGGTGAGAGATGTGATAAAGCAGGGAGATCCGATGTATGGAAAATGGAAGGGACATCAGTAGGGTGTGGAAAGTCAATAGAGTCTGAATGGGAAGAAAAAGAAAAAATAGACTCATGAAAATGGACATCACAACTCACAAAGAATTTGTTGGTATCTAAATTATAAAGTTTGTAGCCTTTTTGACCTATGGGATAACTGACAAAAACACGTTGTTGTGCTCTAGATTCAAATTTATGTGTAGGATGGACAACAGTAGCATAACTGAGACAACCAAAAATTTTTAAATGCTTAAGAGATGGCTGGCATTTATATAATAATTCAAAAGGAGATTTGTTGGAAAGCAAAAGTGAAGGTAACCGGTTGATGAGATAGACAGCAGTTAAAACACAATCGCCCCAAAAAGAAAGAGGTATATTAGAGTGAAAGCGCGAGGCACGAGCTATTGTGAGAATATGACGGTACTTACATTCAACGACTCTATTTTGTTGCAGAGCATAAACACAAGTGCGCTAAAGCTCAATGCCATTGGATTGAAATAAATCCCTTATGGATAAAAATTCGGATCCATTGTCAACTTTGATAGCTTTAACAGTGGCATTAAATTGAGTGTGAGCAAAAGTGATAAAAGACTTTAAAAGGTTTTGAGTCTCATGTTTATAACACATTAAAAATACCCATGTGCATCTAGTAAAATTCGTCCACAATAGTAAGAAAAAAACGAGCACCAAAATGTGTGGGCATTTTGTATGGATCCCATATGTCACAATGTAAAAGATAAAAACCTGCATGAGTTGAAATAGAGTTTAAAGAAAAAGGAAGTCTAGTTTGTTTGACCATGGGGCAAACATGACAATGTTCATCAAAAGAAACATCAATAGAAGATAATAATGAAGACGCCAATTTGAGACGTGAAGGAGATGGATGTCCAAGATGCAAATGCCATAAGGTGGAAGGGTAAGAAACTTGATGTGAGGCAGGTGTCTATTGCAGAGGTGTCATGTAACAAAGACCGCCATACTATTTACCCGAACCAATCATCTTCTCTGAAGTCAAGTCCTGTAAAACACAAAATGTGGGTAACAAAATAACACAACAATTGAGGGAATCAGTAATTTTGCTAGCGGACATAAGGTTCAAATGAAAAGATGGAACGCATAAGACATCGTCTAAGGTAATGTGAGAATTGAATGGGATAGTTCCAGTGCAAGTGGTGGGTGCGGAATATCTTGTGGGTAAGTTAACAATGGGTATAGATGAAGTTTTGGTTTTAGTAAAAGAGGTGAAATCAGAGCATATATGATCTATGGCTCTGCTATCTAAAATCCATGGTTTAGCATATACAGAATGGGTTGAAGCATTATAAAAGTGTGTTAGACCTGCAACGTTTGCATGTAAACTCCCGTTACCAGAAGAAAGCATAGCAAGGGCTTAACTCAGCTGTTGAATTTGTCCTGCTGAAAGTGTAGCCAAAGGATTGGATTGAGTATATATGCATGCATGTGGGGTTAACCCGTGTGGGATTGTTGGCTGTTGCGACTCTTGTAAGGTTGTATCAGCAGCATGTGCAGCAAAATAAGAATGAGATGATGTCCCTTGGTAGCCTCCGTTTTTACTTTGTTTATTGCCGTGGATCCTAGAATGATTAGGAACCCATGTACCATTCTTGACTTTGCACCATTCTTCTGTATGTCCTCCTTTATTACAAAACTTGCAATGATATTTTAGAGTTCGACAATTGTTAATGTTATGTCCATCTCTGTTGCAGTGATCACAATATTTGTTGGGATCATATGAAGATTTAAATGGTCGACCTTGAGCTGCAGTGGCAAGAGAAAAATTCTCATATGGTAATTGTTGTGATTGTTCTGATGTCAGTTGGCGCTGTTGTTCATGGTTGCTAACAAAGGAATATGCTTGATGAACACTGGGTAATGGTGTCATCATAAGGATACTGGTGTGTATAGTATCATGGATATCATTAAGGCCCATGAGGAATTGCATCATGCAATATTTTTCTCTCTGTTTAGTATCATATTTTATTTGGTTGCAGGTGAAAGGATCTTCATATGAATCAAGTTGAGTCCAAAGGTCTTTGAGTTCTGTAGAATATGCTAAAACAGTTTTGATGCCTTGTGACAAAGAGACAATTTTCTTTTGAATCTAATAGATTGTTGGTGCATTTTGCTGTGAAAATTGATGTTTGAAATCCTCCCATACTTGATATGTAGTAGTGGCGTGGACCACTCCTTTGCCAAGGCGAGATTCTACTGAATGTGAAATTCATGACAGAATCATGCTATTGCACCGACTCCATTAAGCATATTCTGTTGGGTGTTCTGTCTTTAAAGGGGGTTTAATAGATCCGTTGATGAAGCCAATTTTTTTCTTGGCTCGAATTGCGTGAATCATAGCCTTACTCCACGATAAGTAATTTGTGCCATTCAACTTTTCAGGAATGAGCACATGGCCTGGGTGATCTGAAGGGTGAAGATAGTATGGATCCATGCTAGAGTTACTGGCCGTGTTGTGGCTAGGGTTGTTGAATTTTGGTGATGGTGTGTTGTCATCTGTCATGGTGTTTGAAGGTATGCTAGGGTTGGTGATTGGTCAGGGAATTAAACACCAAATTGTGGGCTCTAATACCAACTTAAGAAAGACGCGAAAACAATAATGTTGATTAGTATTTTGAATCGGTTGAATATTTGATATATGCATGGGTACAGGAGAACAAGATATATACTACTATAATTACATAAATCAATCTTACGTCTAAGCCTATAAAGACGTGATTCATAATCAGTGGAGTTGACATTTTTCTTTCTTATCCTAGACATAATATATATTAATTATAAGATATTCTTAATAATATTTGGTTGACTAGAATAAAAAAAAATGAAATATAGAATTTAGTATTTCAAATTTGATGGAATAGAGCATTCAATGGAATGCTCTATTCCATCAAATAAGGAAAAATATATTCCTTCACAAAAGTTATGAAATCTTGTATTCCATCAAATAAGGGAAAATACATTCACTCATAATGCTCTTGCAAGTTGTGTTTCTTTTATTTCATTATTGCACTTGGTTTGAATTTTTTTATTTTTTATTTGTTATAAAGAACTTATGTTATAATAATTTAATATAATTACTAGACTATATATTTTAATATTTTAATCCTTTATGATCTTTTAAATCAATTGAATAAGAAATACTTATGTTTTATCATAAAAATGGATAAAGTGATAAACCTAAATAGAAAAAAGTCATTTGTTTTATTTTTTTAAAAAAATTAATTTAATTTACATTAGAATAAGAATTTTTATAATTTAAAATTTAAGAGTAATTTGTTCTTTTCACTTACATTGTCTTTCTATTTTTTCAATTTATTCTTGTACCAAACAATAAAATATTATATTACTTTAATTCTTTTCATCACATACCAAATGAGGTAATGGGTTTCCATTTCCACTTCTTTTTCTCTTTTCATTCTCACTAAAATTTATTCCACCCAACCAAACTGGCACTAATTGATTTTTTTTCAACTTTCTGTAAATACTAGTTTAGATGCAAGCTCCCAAATCCACTTTAAGCTAAACCCAATATGCCAAAAAAGAGTAAGCTAAAAATTTATTTTTTAAATTTATAGACATACTTAATTTAAATTTCCAAATTTTTTGAATACATAAATTATTCTCTGAAAAATTTAATATGAGATAAATTTGATATTTTTAGATATTAGCAAAATAATTAACGTAGAATGAGTTGATAATTTTAAAGATTAATTTGTGCATAATAGATTTAAATGAATCTATAAATTTATAGACTAATTTATTAGTTTATTCTGCTGAATAATCATGCTACAAAGAATAAGAAGGCAAAGCAATGATATGAATAACCCAATATTGAACACTAAAATAATATTACTAAAAGACCACTTTCAGTTCATCCTTAACATGATATTATACTCTGAATGTGTTGCTCTAAAAGCTTTGACTTAGAGATAATTTCAATTTTTCACCAAAAGTTGGGACAATATACAGTAAGGACTTGTGGAATGCCTGACCACTAAAACCTTAGTATATGTAGCATTAGAATTGTAGCTTTAAAAATCCTTTAATACTCAATTACAACATCTAAAATTTCAAAAGAATAAAATACAACAACAACAACAACAATAATTAAGTATTTTCTCATTAGGTGGGGTCGGTTACATAGATCAAATAACACCATAGTAACTTGTTATAAATGAGATCAATAGACAAATTATTAACTATTAAATCATTTTTAATAGTTCACCTATTGTTTTTTTTACCTCTCTCTACCTCTAACTATCGAACTATTTTTCACCTGATCTACTCTTCTCAAAAGGGCTTATGTAGGTCTTCTCCACACATGATCAAACCACTTTAAATGAGATTCCACCATCTTCTCCACAATAGGTGCTACCCCAACTTTATCTCTAATGCACTCATTTCTAATTATATCTCTTCTGGTGTGTCCACATACCCAACACAACATTCTCATTTCTGTAATATTGAGTTTATCTTCATGTTGTCTTTTAACTGCCCAACATTCAGTACCATACAATATAGCATGTCTTATAGTTGTACGGTAGAATTTTTCTTTAACTTTGAGCAGCACTTTTCTATCAAAAATGACACCAAAAGCCTTACTCCATTTCATCCATCCCACTTGAATATTATGATTTACATCTTTCTTTACTTCGCCATCATTTTGTATAATGGATTCAAGATATTTAAAGTTTGTAACTTGTTTTAATACACGGTCTCCAAGTTTTACTCCTAAATTCATACTTATCCTTCTTTTACTGAAAATACATTCCATATATTTTGTTTTATTTCTACTTATACGGAAACCATGTGTTTCCAAAGTTTGTCTCCATAACTTTAACTTTATATTTATTTTCTCTTTTGATTCACTAATTAATACTATATCATCTGCAAAAATTATACATCGAGCCCCAAATCTTGTATATATTTAGTAATTGCGTCCAAAATTAATTTAAAAAGATATGGACTCAGAGCTGACTTTTGATGTAGTCCAATAGTTGTGAAAAAATTATGTGTGTCTCCATTTGGCGTCTTCACACAAGTCGTAATCTTATCGAACATATCTTTGATTGCTTGAATATGTGCAATACATACTCTTTTCTTCTTTAAAGTCTTCCATAAAACGTCTCTTAGCACTCTGTCATATATCTTTTCTAAATCAATAAAAATCATAAGCAAATCTTTTTGGCTCCTTTGATAACTTTTCATCAATTTTTGCAGTAAGTAAATTGCTTCCATAGTTGACCTTCCTAGCATAAAACCAAATTAATTTTCTGTGACTTGAGTCTTTTATTTTAATCTTTGCTCAATGAACTTCTCCTATAACTTCATAGTATGGCTCATAAGTTTAATCGCCCTATAGTTGGCACAGTTCTGTATGTCTCCCTTATTTTTATAGATCGAGATTAAAGTACTTCTCCTCCATTCATTCGACATTTTTTTGGATCTCATTATTACATTAAACAATTTAGTGAGCCAACTTATGCATTTCTTTCCTAGACTTTTTCACACTTCAATAGGTATATTATCGGGTCCTACTGCTTTGTTATTTTTCTTTCTCTTCACAACTTTCTCTACTTCAAACTCTTGAATTCTACGATAAAAAGTATAATTACGGTTATCTTCTACAACATTTAACCTGTCAGAGTCACAGGTCAACTCATTTTCTTCATTAAAAAGCTATTGAAAATAACTCTTTTATTGTGCTTAGATATCTTGCTTGCTTACCAAAATATTACTCTGTTCATTTTTAATATATTTCACTTGATCTAAATCTCTTGTCTTTCTTTTCCTACCCTTCGCAAGCCTGTAAATTTTTCTTTCCCCCTCCTTGGTTTCTAAAGATTGATATAGCCCTTCAAAAACTCTAGATCTCACTTCACTCACAACCTTCTTAGCATCTTTCTTAATAACTTTATATTTTTCTCAATTTTCATTATCTTTACATAAGTGCCACGTTTTATAACACTCCCTTTTATCCTTAACCCGATCTTGCACATATGTATCCCACCACCAAGATTCTTTATCCTTTGGTCCAACATCTCTTGATTCTCTAAATATCTCTCTTGCTATATTACTAATTCCTTTGGCTATCTCGTTTCACATATCATTAGCATTTCTCTGGATCTCCCAAAGTCCCTCTTCCTCCATTATTTTTTGAAAACTTCTTTGTTGTTAATTCTTTAAAAGCCACCACCTAATTCTCGAAACCATTTTCTAACTCTTTCTTTCAACTTTTCTCTTAACACGTACGTCAAAAACTAAAACTCTGTGTTGTGTAGTCAAGCTCTCTTTAGGTATGACTTTACAATTTATGCAAAACTTTCTATCTAATTTCTTTATCAAGAAGAAATCTATTTGAGAGTTTGCTACTCTACTCTTGTATGTGATAAGATGTTCTACTCGCTTCTTAAAGCAAGTATTTACTATTATAAAATTAAAGGCTAGAAAAAAATCTAAGATAATTTTACTCTCTTCATTTACTTCACTTAACCCAAAGCTTCTATGTATATCCTCGTATTCTTCAGATTCACTCCCTATATGTCAATTTAGATTCCCTCCTAGAAATTTTTTTTCTCCCAGAGGTATTTCTTAAACCAAACCTTCTAGGCCCTTCTAAAAAAATTTCTTATGATGCTCCTTTAATCTAACTTGTGGTGCATATACATTAATTAAATTGAAAGTGTCCCACTCCACTACAAACTTTAAAACTATAATCATATCTCCTAATATTTTCACATCTACCACATTGTTCTTTCACTCTTTATCTACTATTATACCTACATCATTGCTAGTTCTTGATTTGCTAGTGTATGAAAACTTAAAATCTGAAGAATCTAATTCATTTGTTTTTTCACCTACCCACTAAGTTTCTTATAGGCACATGATGTTGATCTTTATCTAATCATGGTGTCAACTACTTCCATTTATTTCTCTGTAAGTGTGCCTACATTCCAAAATCTAAAATGGATCCTACCCTCATGAACTAACTTCTTTACCCACACCCGTTCATTAAAGTGTGGAGACCCTCGCATATTTTTCACTGCACCCGGACGTCGATGCAGCGGCTCTTGTTCTTTTGACACTATACATAAGCTATACAGCGCGTTGCTTCCGAGCAACGACCTAGCCATAACACAATTATTTCGTTTATCCATGTTCGTGTAGTTGCGACAAAGTTTTACGTTAACTGTTGCACGCCCAACACAACCCTCTTCTTTTATCCGAATTTAAGATCGACTATACGAATATAGGCAGAGTTTTCAAAAAAATAAAACAAATCATGAAAATTCGAAATTACTTTCATCAATATTTCTATTTATATATTATTATTACAAAATAACAACTATCACTATCTACAAATGCTTTAACTATCCCTAACAAAAATAAAAAATAAAAAGAATAATAAAGATAAGAATGTAAAAAACTATTTCCATTGGTAAATGCATAAGGCTTTCCCACAACAACAAAAAGGCCCTAACAAGCCTTTTATTTATTTATTTTTTGTTTTAACTTTTCTCCAAAGAGATACATAAATATGGAAGCTGAGCCACCAAATTTTCCGGTTATTGTCAAAAGAGGTTCTAAGAAACTTATGAAGTATACTGCCAATATGCATACGGCAATAAAAAAAAAAAATTTCTTCATCGCTCTAGACAGAAAGTAAGAAACTGATCTTTGTACAAACAAAAACCCCATTCAAACAAATAACAAATGAGAGGAACTAGAGACAAATATTACGAGCACATTGACGAAGAGTAAAGTTTCAAATCCTATGTTAAATACTCAGGCAGCATAAATTATCATGCCCCTGCAATTCAGCCTGAGCAAAACATTTCCATTCTTTTGGGAATATGAGGATGGGAGTGGGAGAACCTGACATACACACATTTAAAAGAGGTATCAAGCTCATATGTCTCTAGCTAAAGAAAGCCCCATATTATATTCTTTCCTTTTTGTAAGTTATCCATGCATGGGCAATAATCATCTAGCCCATGTGCTTTCATCATTGCCTTCTTTTTCAGATAAAAACTGAAATTTTTTTTGTTTGTCCTCCACATCTTATTAATTACTCAACTTTCATATGTCAGAAAAATTAGAAATCATAACAAAACCAAGCATTGGCCATTTACCATTGGAAACCTATATTTCACATTACATGCAATGTACAAGTGAAGACACATTATGTTTCAAAAAAAAAATGTACCTTCACATTCATGTGACCTGTGAATGATTGAAGCGGTGTGTCTATAACTTGAGATGTGCAGGTAGATAAATTCCAAAGCTTCAAAGTGTTATCTGTGGATGCAGAGACAAGGTTCTCAGAGTCTACAAACTTGATGTAGCTCACAGTCTTATTATGTCCAACTAATGTAAAAAGTGGCATTTTTGGGATCCGGAGGTCGTAGTAATATATTTGATGGTCTGCTGAACCAAATGCAAGGAAATGACCAGAATCCATGGGAAACTGAACACAGCACACATTTGCCTTTGTTTTGATGGTACCAACACTAGTTCCCTGCAACACCAGTCCAGTTGAGAGAAACAACTCATCATACATCCAGAAATAAATACATAAAACATGCATAGTTTCAAAGCTGACATCCACCAAGTGCAAGAATGGAATTGCCTGATTGATACTCCATAGCTTAACAGAACCATCATCGCTCCCAGTTGCCAACCTTGTCGGGTCTGCCCATGAGAAATCGATGGACCACACCCGCCGCTCATGCTCCCTCATTTCAGACAGTACTTGACTTCTTGTCACATCCCATAACTGAACAAGACGAGAAGCAAGTCACAGCATTGTAATAAAATAAAAAATACAAAAATCCTATTTTTGTCCCTGAAAAATTCTGCAGCTATCTGTTCAATACCCTAAAGATTTTTTTGTATCACTTTAATATCGAAAATTATGATTTCGTTCTCTTTTCAAAGTTACTAGAATGATACACAGGAAATCTTCCAATGATCAAATATTGTATGAGGTTGAAACAAAATTATACTTTTAGGTACCAAAGTGATACAAAAAATCTATAGATTCCTAAATTGATAGTGATGCCATCTTTTGAGGACCAAAAAAGAGTTTCTGTCTAGAAATAATAGATGGACTAGCACAAGCCTTGATCCACCTGTACAACACCTTCAAAGTTACTTGAAGCAAGTTGACTTTTGATGTAAGTATTCCAACATATATTGCTCAACTTTGACCTGCTAGCCATCTCCACCACTGGATAGTGGATATCACGATCCTCATTTATGACTGAATCACATTCAAAAACTTTAATTTTCTTATTTACGCCAGCAGTAGCAAAAAATTCCCCATCACGATCAAAACTGAGCGAGCATACTAGGTTGGAAGAATGCAACAGATCCCCTTGCTTCAGGTCAGCCTTAACCTTTAGCTTGCTGAAAGATAGGTACTTGCCCAAACCCTCAAGGAAAGGATTGGCCCAAGCACTTCTACCCTCCCTGAATTTTTCTCTTGATACCAACTTGTTGACACAGCTTCTTGCAGTCACAACAATAGACCCTCTACCATCAGTAGCCGTTGGTAGATGTCTAACCATTCGTTTCCCTGATGATCTGCATCGAGTTAAAAAGTACGCTGACTCTAGTTTCTTAAAGTTCTTCATTAGCCGAGAACACTTTGAAAGAACATTTCTATGATTGGTCTGATCATCAACAATGTTATCGCCGCATTCCTCAATGTTGTCAGCTTGTATCCCTGGTCTGACACGCTTTCTTGTCCCCAGGCGAGCAGAATCCTCAACATTTATGGATGGGAAACTTGATGCTGAATGATCATCACTCCCCAATTCAGAGCCAAACATTTCTTTAAATGTTACTTGCTGCTTGGTCGCTTCTTCAATATCTGAACACAGAAAAGAAACTGTATGTCGCAAATGATCAGCAACATCCTTTTTTCTCTGTTGAATTAACAAAAGGAATTCTAGCAACAACTCCTGTTCCTTTATCCTTTCTCCAAGTTCTATCGCTGCTTCACGTTCTTCCGTATCATCTCTCTGTTCGTTAAGGAACTCACTTTGCAACAACTCTCTGCTACACAAGGAAGCAAATGTTACAAAAAAAAAATTATCACTTCAGGTTTATTCAGAACTAGAAATGCTTTGATCATTAACGATCTTAATTCTTAGAAATTCTATAGCCAAGTCTAAAATTTCAAGGAACATACTGTCCCTAAAGCTTGAAGCACAGGTAAAGCACATGTGCACTCAAACCTTGTGGTGAAATTTTTACTATAATTGAGTGGGGGCAGCTCCACTTAATTGAAGAGAAGGCATAGAAATTATTATTATCTTTAATTCGCTTACAGATATAAAAGCCATTGGAGCTTGAATCGTCGACAACTTACAAACCCACCCAAATCCAGTGCTGAAAATTTTAATTTAACTAGAAGAGTGGGGTTGAAAGAATTGAACTTTAGATCTAATACCATGTCACGAAATTTTTTTAAAATGGTTTATGCTATTAGGAGAAGACTTGTGAATGAAATTTATAAATATCTCTAATATATGGAAGTAGCTCCGATGAAGTAATTTGGAAATATATAATGAGATTTTTAATTGACATGCCAAAACAAAGAGGGGAGCGAAAAGCGTATGACTTTTGTAAATGAATAATCGCAAACACTAAATGCAAACTTTTAGTATGTGTGCAAGAACTTACTGACTCTCCCTCCCAAACAAAAGCCAGAAAATACTAAAAGTTTACCTAGCCTGAGACATCCCTCAAATTCTTTAAATAGTCAATCATATGCAGTTTTAGTTTTTTAGTATGTTAGCCGCATAGTTTTTGGTAAATGAGTTATTTCCTATCTTCTACACTAACCAAAAATATATGAATATCTAAAGCAAAATAATTTGCTTACTAGCTGAATCTTGACCTCTTAACGTATCACAAATTAAGGAATTGAAAAACAGAAAGGAAAAACTAAACAAAAAACGCATACAAGTGACAGATAATGGTAGCGTGCGTGTCAAGAAAAATTTAGAATTTTGATGTGTAAGAGCCATATGATGAAGAGAAATTACGCCAGTGTTGGACGACTACTAGGCTCAGGGTGCAGTAACCATAAACAAAACGAAGCTTCTTTAGGCCACTTCAGAAGTAACTGTGAAGGAAGCACTCTATGTCGAAGGCTAGACATGGTTCTGCTCTTTTCTTCTATTGAGCTGAGCGGACAGAATAGCTGGCCATATGTAGGACAATCAAGTTAGTGTAAATTAAAACTTACAGGGTCCTTCAAAACTTTATCTTACTTCCATTGCAATGACAAAGAGAAGAAGATAAAGTAGATAAAAGTACTCAACTAAAATTTAATAACTTATATGAACCTCAAAAAGGAGAATCCCCAAGCGATAGATGTCTGAAGCACAGGAACTCGAAGCATCAGATACCTCTTCAGGACTAGTGTACCAACTAGTCTCCATTAGTAGTATCTGTTTCATTGGAAATGATTGCTTCTCTCCTTCTACTCCTTCAGCCTTTCTCCTGGCTTTATTTTCTTCAGTATCTTCTATCAATGATGCACGGGCTGCATACACTGCACTGGACAACATGCAACTGGATTCCGAAGCAGTTCTTGAAGTCCTGACCTGTACAAAATCTTCACTTCCTAAACTTCTCTGGCGATGCATATCATGGGAACAGAGCAATTTTGGGCTTTTAATCTGAATACCATGGCTGTTTAATCCATTTTCTAAATAATCTGAACAAGATGCTGACTCAATGAAGGAGACGTGATTGAGAGATGACATGACAAAGCAGGAGGGCCTCACATTATGAACAACAATTCCTTGACAATGTGCCATATTAACAATTTCTACTATTTGCCTAAATATGTGCAAGCATTCAAATACATTTACGGACCGTTGAGGTTTATCTAACCATTGCCTCAAGCTAATATCACCCCATTCTATAGAACGAATAAAAGGATCAACCGCTACATCATCGTCACAAACCCCAGACAAACCACCCAGGTTTTTAGGCTGATTACTTGGAGCCAACACAACCCCAGTTCTCTCCGTTTTAAAGCTTGAAGAATCATTCGATGCCTCCCCAGAATAGGGGTTTCTTTCAGGACAAACAAGCCTCAGTGTCCTGTCTGAAACTCCAGAAGTATTTATTGCCCTAGAACTGTCAGACTTATGCCAAGCAGACCCAGACGAACCCTCCTTCATCTTTATCCACTTAGAGTTGCATGAAGGCCAGGACATACACATAAAATAAATGGAGGAATTCTCCAACTTGTGTCACACTCTAGCACTTCTAACATCAGCATTATAGCTCAAAAATTCATTTCAGACTTACAGTGTCCCAAGACAAGCAAAGAAAACCCAATATCAAGGTCAAGATCAACTTCTCAGCTTTTCTACACTAGAGCTTAATGACAAGTACCTGCCAAGTACCAAGGTGAGTTTTTATATTTTTGAGCATGCAATTTCAGCAAAGTGATAAATCTCAGTAACAAAGGCTATTTAAAACTTAAATATATATTGAGTAGGGAAAATCCAGAAAACCCAACACAGAAATGAGAAAACTAAACTAAACTAGTGAACAGATTTCCCAATTTTAGCGCAGACAACGGCAGCACAAAGAAAGACAAAAACAGGCCCTGAAAAAGGACTAGATTTTTTCCAAATTGATTGGTAGTCCAACAACCCATTAGAATAAATAGAGAAAAAAAGACAAATATGCAGAGATAAAGAAACGTAGAGGAAGAAAGAGATAGAGAGAGAGAGGAGTACCAGAGCCAACATAATATGATCTCCTGTCTCAGCTAGGCCAACCTGAGAACGGAACAAAATATCAAAACTTTCTAGTTGCACAGCACGCTGGAGCCCCACAGCCTCATAATTACGCCTTCATTTGTCTCAGCAGAAGAAAAGAAAAAGGGAAAGAAAAACAAAGAAACAAACAGAATTTCCACACAAAAAAACAGAGACCACCCAATTCCCTTGCTTCCTTATTTATTGGGTATAGATTATTACTTTATTCCAAACAAGCTACGTGGCTCTTCCAAGAGTTGAAAAGTAATAGCTGCCGATAGTAATAATTGAAAAATGGTGTCCCTTTTTGGAAAGGAGGCGCCCCCTTTCCCCAAGAGGAAAGTCCTGGTTCACGACAAAAGCATCCAAATAAACAACTACTTTCGCCAAGCAAAACGTTACCTGATCCTATGAAAGAAATAATTAAATATTTAATATTAGACTTTTTGCTTCTGATATAATTATTTATTTATTGAACAAAGAGAAATCATCTGTTAATTAATATACTAATTTTTGTGAAATGCTTCCTCTTTTAAAAATATTACTTTTAATAAATTAATTTCTAAAAAATACAAAATTATTTTAAATTAATCATGTCATTTTAAGTCTCTTTAATTTTTTTTTAATAACACTGACATAAAATGTCATATAAATCTTGTCAGAGTGAATCACTGTCCAAATAAGCGTGGTCATGACATTATTTTTTAATGAAAAACAGGATAAAGTTGATGATAGAATTAATTTATAAAAAATTTATATTTTTTAAAATTAACTCGTTTAAAATAATATTTTTAAAGAATGATCCTTTTATATATTTTATCAAATAAATTAAAAAAAAAAAAGAGAGAGAGTATATTCTTGATTTCATCCTCTAGTGGGACCTGAAGCCGAAATCGACGTTACAACCAAATCTCGTGATTCACAAGATTTCAAAATTATGGCTGCCATTTTCTCTCCTTAATTTGTCTTCCTTTTTCATGGTTTTTTTTTTCCTTGTGTGCAAATTTTTTCGCAAGCAGAGATAAATGAAGGTTGTTCTTTTTATGAGTTTTTTTAGTTAAGATTTTTTTCTTCCTTTAAAAAGTCTTTTCTTTTCTTTATAGGTTGTTCTTTTTCCCTTTTTATTTATTAAAAAAAATCCAGTGTTAATCAAATATTTTTAAAAATTTATAACTTATTTTTTAAATTTATAACATTTTAAGATTAGAAAAAAATTGAATATAGAGTTTTAATCTTCAAAGAAAATAAGAGATTCTTTATTATGAAACATCTAACATTTTATAATTTGATTAAAATTATTGTAATTTGTTTATAATATTTAATTAATAATAATTAAGAGATATGTTGCCTCTTGATTTAATATTTTTATCTATTCTTTAAAATTGTAGATTTGATTTATATTTTATTTTTTTATTGTCTTATTAAAAAATTTATAAATTTCAAATTTTTTTATATATTTATTAAATGTAATAATTTGTTAATTTGTTTAAAAAAATGTAAAGAAAGTCTAAATAGACAATATTTTTCTTCTTCTTTTCAAAACCAACTTACTGATCATCTTTGTCATTATTGGTAATAAAATATGATTATTTGTATAAAAATTTTAACTTTTGCTAATAAAATTTGGTATTAATCTTCATGTCTTAAAAATCACTTCAATTAGCTAGTTAAATTGTTATCTTTCATTAATCACAGCGCAAGTGTAGAAAAGAGAATTAGAGAAATAATAGAGCGGAAAGGGAAGTTTCATTGAAATCGTAGTTTGTAACAAGGAAGGGGAGAAAATGAAGAATATTTTTAAATAACCTTTCAAAATTATCGTTCCATTATAATTTGAAGTGTCTCCAAATTGAGAAATTTTAAACGAGAAAGCCATTATTAAATAATATATTATTATTATTTCTTAAAATTGTATATCAATGAATCAAATTTTATATAATTAATAATTTTAATAAAAAAAATAAGGTTAAAGTCTAATTTTAGTTTTAAAAGTTTACAATGAAATTTAATTTAATTTTATTTTAATATATATTAATATTTCATAAATATTCTTTTTAGTCTTTTAAGACTAAATCTATTAAAAAAATAAACAAAAAAAATACTAACTTAATTATATATAATATTTAATCTATTGAACTGTCTTTTTAAATAGTTTATTTAATTAAAAAAATTTATATCATTTTAAAATGACGAAGTTTAACTATTTCACCTAAATTGATTTAAAAAAAATCAATATTAAAGATGAAATTGTATTTATTTTGAAACACCAAAAACTTTTTTGATTGAATCAACTGTTTACACGAATAGTTTAGTAGGTTAAATATTACTGTGTTTAGATCATTATTTTTTATTTATTTTTTTAACAAAATTACTCTTAGGAATTAAAAAGTGACATTTATAAAATATTAATAATATATTTGATCAAAAAAAATTTAGAAATTAAATCAAATTTTATTACAAATTTAAAGAATTAAAATAAAACTTTATCAATATATATATATTATTAAATCTTTTTAGTTTATTATCTTACTAATTTTAAATGCCCAAACAAAAAATCTAACCTTATCTTTCGCTCCCTCGTCTTCTCTTTTTTTCTTTGAGTGTATTTAATAAGTCATATAAATTTATTTAATTAAAATAAAAATATTTAGTACCCAACTTTTTTTTGGGTTTCCCACAGACAAGTCTTGTTGGAGCTATCAGGATTTCATACGAGAGCCATCGCTCTCTCCCAATAGTAATTTGCTCCATCCACAAGGCAGTCTTGGAAGAAAATTTTAAAATTATAAAAAAGTGAAGAGTTTAAAAAATTTTGAAAGAATAATTAAATATTCTTCATTTTTCTCCACAAACTTTCAACAACGAAAGGTTGAATGAAACTTCTCATTCCCTTCCTCTTTGTTCGGCTCCATTAAAGATTTAGGTAATTGTTAGAATGTATTAATCAAATATGCATTGGTGTAAGATTGTGGTTGCTCTTCTCTGGCACATCAAAGCAGAATAATGAGTGGGTCAGCATCCCCAACGTGTTTCAGAACCTACTGTTTGAACTTTGAACATTGAAAATTGAATTCCAAGTGCATAATTAAATATTATATGACACCTAGATATGCAGCAACTGGCACTTTCAATTCTCTCTTCAAATACATGACGCGAAAAGATGGACAACCACACGTGATCCTTGGTTCAAATTTTTCCAGGTTGGTTCTGGGGAATCAATAAATAAGTGTAGTTCCAGGTGTTTGGTTCGCGAAAGAAATTCTTTTAAATTTTAGAAAATGTTACATGGGAATACTAAATTTTTATCTTTGAGTTTTGAGAATATATATAGATTATAGAACCACTTCAAAAGAATTAAAGTAAATGGAAGAGCTGAATGTAAATATATTGGTAAGTTGACAAATAAAAACACTAACGAAAAAAAATACATTTGCAAGTATTCAAAAAAATTTGTCAGGGAAGGGAGGGCCCTTGAGGACAGGGGTGTACAAAACTGAACAAAATCGAACAAAATCGACTGAACTAAACCGAACCATCGAAAAACCGAACAAAACCGATCTTGAGCGGTTTGGATTGGTTCTATTTTAGAGAGAACCGAGCGGTTTGGTTCGATTTGCGGTTGGAAAAAATTTTCAACCAAATCGGACCGAACCGACCGCCATGTTATGTAAGTTCTAAATTTATCTCTGAGTCATGTGAAGCCCAGCTCGATTTATTGAAGCCCAGAATGTGAAATGGGCCAAAAAAACTTGAAATGAGCCAAAAAAAACCTGAAATAGGCCAAAAAAAACTTGAAATAGGCCAAAAAAACGAAATGGACCAAAAAAAATTTGCTAAAATAAAAAAAAATTATTAAAATAGACAAAAAAATTTTTTTATTAAAATGGGTTTCCAAAACCGCCAAACCGAACCAAACCGAACCGCTTTTGAGGGGTTCGATTTGATTCGGTTTTTAAATTTTAAACAAACCGATTAGATCTAATTTTTTTTAAATTTTATATGAACGGTTCGGTTTGGTTTAGCCTCCAAAACTGAACCAAACCGCACCGCGAACACCCCTACTTGAGGATGTTCATTTTTTCAGAATTAAATTTATAAATTTTGAACCCAAAATTCGTCAGATATTTATGTAAATAAAGCCCGAAAACCGTCTCCTGATAACATCTAAATCTATCTTTGCATCCGTTTGAACTTTGAGTTCCAAATTAGACAGCCTAAGCCTACACTTCCGTTACAAGTTTCCCCATATGTTTTTTTCCAGCCATCACTTATTTTCTTGTTTCAAAGGTACTATTTGTCTGACAACTTTCGTCATTTCTACTCTGTAAATATCAGATACGGGTGGGCTGCAATACTGCACCTTGTCCAAAAAGATAAAAAAAGGAAGTAAAACCTACCGGTGTGAGTCTCGTTAATTCCACCTCCTCTCCCTCTCTCTCTTCCCAGAGGACCTACTACAAGAGATCCTATAAATATCTAGTTCAAGCTGGAATAAATTGAAAACGAAATCTCTCATCTAAATATATATTCTTTCTGGCCGTCCAGGTATATATAACTTCCAACATAGCATGAGCTTTTCCCATCATGACAGCAAGCATAGATCAGTCAGAATGGGATACACCAAAATTTCTGGGGTAGACCAAGTCTATAGACATGTAAATATTTCAGACACATTCTAGTGAGATTTATTTCTGATATGTATATATGTTTATTTATAATTGATTTGATCAACCAAGTCTACTTAATCTTTTCCCATGTGATGCGCAATGATGCATCAGAGAGAAACAGGAGAGGAAAAGAAGAAAAATGGGGAGAGAGGAAACAAAAAGAGAACAATACACAAAACTAGGCATCTTATGAGTGAATATTACTCTATCACAACATAAGGAAGACATTGTGCCCTCAGTATTCTACAGCTCAAGGCTGATAAGCTTTACAGGAACGGCCATATATCAGAAACTGCAGCTGTAAGTGGAAAGAAAATACATGTTGTAAATAGAAGGGGGACATTCCTATGCTATAATGTTACCTACCGAGTCCCCAGGAACTTTCTGCAAGGGATAAACCCTATGCAGGCCAAAAAAGAAAAGAAAAAAGAATCAAATATTCATATTTGATTCACAAGAGAAGCTCACCAGCCAAATTATTTTGCAGTGATCTTCTTAATGATGCTTTGCTGCATCCGGCTTAGCTCTACAACTCAGCGACCAGAAACAAATAATGAATTGGTGGTTATCTGGTTCCCTTCAGCTTGAAGTCTTCTCATCTTTGCCTTGTCCAGCCGCGCTCTTCGAACAGCTTCTTGAATTTGTCGATCATGGTCCTTCAGCATCTGGTCCACGTTGTTAGATGGAACAAGCAATGGACCAGAATAATGAATTTTATGACCCTTCGACCCATAACCGACCTGCATCATTATGAAAACAGCATAATCTCCTATCTGAGGAAAGGGTAAAAAAAAAAAAGGAAGCAAGGAAAACATGTAGGTGGTGTCTGCTACGTGGGAATTTTAATTTTCTTATTTATAAGATATCTGGACATGAAAATATAAAAATTTGAAATTTATGTGTTATATGTATCCTAAATAACATAGGAATACTGATCTTTTCATATATCTCATATTCAACTTTTTTATAAATAGGTTTCTAAATACTTGAGAAATTAAGATGTCCACATACCAATTACCACCTAGTAAGATCCCACTCCATAGATAAACATTGAAATGTTAAGAAATGAACGACATAGCAAACCATAGATATCTATATGGGTGGAACTGGTATGAATGAGAAAAGTCCAACTACTTACAAGAATTGGGTCTTTGTTGCTTCCTCTCCCTTCTTCCTTTGGAGGAGGACCTTCTGCGCCCTGTAAGTGATGCTTTTGATCCTGTTGTATCGATGTATCAGAAGCCTCCTTCAAGGATCCCGGGAATCTGCTTATTAGTTTGGGAACCTCCTCTTGTGATGATCCAAACCTTTCTCGGCAATCATCAGACAACACGCTCCTCCTTGCTGCAACTAAGCCAGACAACGTTGACAAGTCACCCCCATTTGAAATCTTTGGAGCATCATCCTGGTTTTTCCCGGCTTTGGCCCATGCGGCGCGGTTACAAAGTGGACCTGAATGGGAGGCTCTTTTATGTTTCTGTACTGGGGGACCTATACCTACTTCTACAGCTTGTGATGGCCTAGGGGGATCAATGGGAAATCCTGAAGCAACTTCTTCAGGATGAAGGTTAAACTTCTCACTGCGGCTCTTAGAATTCGGCTGACCTTGTCTCTTCTGTAAAAAGGAACATTTCAAAATCAAAAAAAGAAAAACCAACTGAATATGTAATAATAAACAAAAATGAGTATGAAAATATCCTCATAGAAATAGGAAAGAGGGTAAAAATATTGTAAGAGGGTAACTGAGAGGAGACTTAGTAATTTATCAATCAGAAAAACAATGTAGGTATTCAGCAAAACAGGAAAAATCACAACAATTGACAGAGTCGGCCGTACCCAGTAGAAGAGTGTACAGTAGTTTATTTTCCATGCTTAGCATTTATTATTGTGGAAAGCCAGAGACTTAGCAAGTTGTAAAATGGGAAGGTGATGCTTCATAGAAGTTTTCCTTAAAGAAATATTTAAATGCCCAATAAACCTCTAACCTATCTCGTCATTTCATTTTTATTCCTTGGCTAACAGAATAATATTATTTGGTTAGCTAAGGAACAAAAAAGAAATATTAATATAACATATAAAATGCAACTGCTTGTTCCCGGGACATATTACGGTCAGTTTTATGATTAAAATAGGTACCTGCATTGACAGGACCAGTTCAGCATTAGCATCAGGTGCAGGGACAGCTCGCGATTCTCTTGTCCCTCTTCTCTCAAGGTCATGTCTCTGGCCCTTGCTTCCTGTGGCTCCTTGTCTGCAAAATCAGAAAATCCAAAACAAATTGTAACAGTCAAACTTACAAGCTAACAATCAAGGAGTACAAGGACCAAAAGGAACACTAAAGTTTGATTTGAAAAACCAGATACAGCTCAGTTTAATTTATTGAGAAGTTATGTATCAATAGAATGAAAACTAAACATGAAATCTTTTAAAGGGTGGTTTAATTGGGAAACATTTTTAAAAATATTTAAACATAATTATACCCATATCATAAGTCCTATAGAACGTTAAAAATACACAAACCCATGATCTTTATAATTAAGTGGAGTGATGTAGAGGAGGACCCCATTCTAAGTAAAAATAGGAGTTGTCTCAAACCCAGCCAATGTGGGACTGGGACTTACACCAAAGATCCTGCATCATCATTCCTGAAGAATGACTCCATTTGCAAAACACTCTTAAAGGTGAAAAAAAACAGGGGGAAATGGCTTACTTTTGTTCTCCACATTATTTTGGAGGGAAATTTTATAAAATTGTAGATTATTTTACAACAATACTATCTTCTAACTTACCAAAATTGAACAATGAGTATCAAGCCATTTCATTTTGAAAAGAAGGAACTAAAAACTATAAGAATGAGAGGCAACAAGAATAACTGCACAGATCCAATTAATTAATCTGAAAGATGATATTCAACAGAGGTACCATTCATAAAAACAAATCTATTAAGTGGTAATAGGGGACTTTTATAACATATGCACTTCTTCTACACCAAGAATGAACACACCTTCTAGCTTCTTCATCCCGTACTTTGGCATCAAATTCTTTGCTAGGAGGGTACTTGGGCAAACTTGAAGGATCACAAGGCAGGGGTTTCACTGTGAAGAACTAAATTGCAAATACACCAAAAGGCAAGAGTCATGGACAATGCATATTGAAGTATCAGAGGCAACAATTGACCACCAAAAGTAAGAAATTATTATTGCAAAACTATGGTTGAGCTAGTGATGATGAATAACTATATAAACTACTAATTAACAAGTGGTAAACATATCATTTTGCTGATTTATTAAATCATTAAGTCATGGAGACAATACTAGTAGGTACTTTCATTAATATACATGATATTGGAGCATTAATTTACTGACTTAATGTTAGGTACAGGAGCAATTTATTGTTTATTAGAAAGTAGATATGTGCCAAGGTGTCCCAAAAACAGATGCTGCCATTCCACGATCAGCAATACCAACAAGAAAAATGGCATCATTATAAAAGATGTCATAGCCTTCTAAATTACATCAAAAAAATTCACACCTCACTCTTCAAAGCAGATGCAGCCGTTCCACGATCAGCAGGATCTATAGATAAAAGGGTCTCCATGAGTGCTAATGCAGGTGCAGGAAACTCTTTAAATGTTTCTGCAACACACCGCCTATAGGGCTGTTGGGGCTTAAATATTGTTGCATGAGGTAACTTCGATTTTCTCCAATAGTCCTCAGAAGGTGAACCACAAAGTTTGAAAATTTTATGTAACTGCTCAACCTAAAAGGCAGAAAGATGTTTGTAATCATTTTATTATACAACCAAGCTACTAATAAGTAAGACTGTAAGACAAACATAAGTTGAAGATAGCACATCACATGATATTTAAGTATATAATTTTTTCAGGCAAATGTCAGTGTCCCTCAAGTTTTTTATTGATAATTTGCCATATAAAAAAACCTATTTGACTACATATAATGAATCTTTAGAAAGCTAATGAACGTATTTCAAGAGAAAAATTGTAATTTCTTCTACCACTTGTAAAGAACAAATATTCAGTGTAACATAAATATTTTAACACGAGATGGAAAATGCACAAAATGCCACATTTAAATTGAAATGTTTAATTTCAAGCACACATACCTCAGTTCTTCCCGGCATGATAGGCTTGCCAGCATACAGCTCAGCAAGTATGCAACCTGTACTCCATAAATCTACTGCAGTGCTGTAGTAAGTGGCTCCAAGCAAAAGCTCAGGTGGTCGATACCAAAGAGTGACAACTCGGCTTGTCAGTGGCTGAATTTGATTGGGATCAAAAAAGCTTGCCAAACCAAAGTCTGCAATCTTCAAGATTCCATTGTTGTCAATTAGAAGGTTGGAACCCTTAATGTCACGGTGCAGCACACCACAGCTGTGGCAGTGATCAAGTCCACGTAAAAGTTGCTGCATGTAACATTTGACCTGCCAACTTCCAATAATGAATTAAATATGTGTTTGGAGGATTGTTTTGTGTTTTGTACTTAATTCTTGTTAGATATGTTTTGTTTTTAGAGGAAACTTGTCCTCTTTCATGTCATTACTTTTCCTTCTGTTCATGAATTTCATTTTCAATTTCCAAACGGGAAAGCAATTGAACCCCAGCTTATAGGTGAATAGGGACAAATATATTCAATTATTAGCTTAAAAGTACCAAGATTGAGATCAGAAAAATAATTAGGTTGAATATCACAATTAAACAAAGATTAGATGCAGCCAGATTTTTCATGAGAGATAGAGTAAGTTACATTTTGTGTAAAACAGCAGGAGAGAAACAGAAAATTAAGAAGCTTCAAAAAGTACCTGTGTTTCTGTGAACTTCAGTCCAGGATGTGACGCAAGGCCAGCCAAGTCATGTTCCATGTACTCAAAAACAAGGTATAAGCTGCAAGACATCCTTGATGTAACCAGGCCTTCCAGTTTTATGACATTGGGATGATCAAGCCTGCGTAGAATATGAATTTCCCTTGCCATGAAGCGAACACTCTCAGGTTCAAGATTATCAAACCTCACTTTTTTTAAAGCAACAATTTTCTTTTGTTCAAGATCACGAGCCCTATAAACATTACTATAAGTTCCCTGTCCAATCTGCACATCAACAGGAGATAAATTATGATTTATAGCAAATTAAAACAGGCAGAAAGTAATATCATCTTGAAGTTAAATGTGATTAAGGAGAAATAATTTAACAAAAGAAAAATAGAAATATCAAACGTACACCAAGTCACATATTCTACCTCAACTTTCTGTCAAACAAATTAGATCATAACATGAAGAATATATGTATATATGAAATGCAAAACAGAAACTAAATATGAAGAAGTGGATTCACATTTAGAGTAGCGTGACCTTAGCATTACTAACATGGAGCAGTAAATAATAAATGATAACATCATGAGCATCTGACATTCAATCATTACCAACATTCAAGAACTTCAAGCAAAATGTTATATGGCGAGATAATCGGATAAAACAATAATTGTTTGAAAAATGAATACTATCAAAACCAAAGAGCTCTAAAACCCCTAGAGACCGTTTCTGTGTTAGAGTTCCTAAAAGAAGTGGATTATTAAGTTACAAGACTTGTAAAGAATCTAAACTGTGCACAAAAGTATGCAATTTAGCTCAACTATTTGAAGGAAGAGCATGGAATTATGTTAGGTCAGTCCATCATCGTGGTAATTTTTATACAAATAGTCAATCGAGGTAGAAGGGAAGTTAGTTTCTCATTTTCCACATTGCGATCACCGTCCCAAAAAAGGAGGGGAAAGGATAGGAACAACATAAAAATTAAACATTTAACACAAGATTTAAAAAGTGATATTTTTCAATGGACTGCAAAAAAAAAAAAGGTTTGAAAATTTAACATGTAAATTAATATTCTGCATGACACAATAGATAAAAGAAAGGAAAAATAGAACATCTGATATTAACCAAGGCATTGTCACAACAAACATAAAATGTAGTTATGAACCCAGATCAAGAAAAAGGCATACCTTATCCAACTTCTCAAAAGAATCTGCACGCCGTGGTAACCATCCCTTGATAGCCTCTCCAGCCACTGCTGCCAGCCATGAAGGCCACCCAGCTGCAACCTGCTCCCCTTCTGTGGCTTTTGGAACACTAACAATCCCTGTATGCTGTGCAACAATGAATTCCATTTTCTCCCTCTTCCTTTCAAAGTTATCACCTTGCGATTGAACAGAGCCATTTCCTTGCTTATCAACTAATGCAATTCTACCATCATTACTATCATATCTATCCTTCAATCGGTATGCTTCCTCCCTCCTTGATGAGGTAGCCCGGGATACACGAGAGTCCAATGAAGCCTTGCTGGATAAACGCTCCCTTGGGCTCTCCCTACTGTCATCAATTGCAGAGGGCTTGCAACAGATGCTACCCATTATGCACACCAACCCCTTCCAAAACCAACCTCCAATCTCAATGTTTACCCCTTTAATTGCAGCTCCACAATATTATCCTAGTGTCCTCTTCTTCAGTACCCATAACCACCAACTCAGCCAAAATCCAACCCAAATGTCATACAAAAAGTTAAAATGTAATATTATTACAGCAGTAAAACAGTATCATCTCATTTGATCGCAAATCACCAAAAAAATGATATAATCCACCCGTTAAAACTCAAGTAGTAAAAACTAACTAGCAGTTAAACCCTTAAATTTCAGGGAATCAAGATCAGAAATCTCCAAAATCTATACTCTGCACACTTGAAGTTAAAATATGATAACTTGAAAGTGACAGTTCTTTGCACAGTATAACGCTTTTCCCAATGAAGGCCCGCTAATTTCTAATTCAGGAGCATACAAGTTTGCAAATTTACAACGAAGAGAGTCAAAATACCAATAGCCAGATCCTCACAACCCTGTGAAAGAGAAATTCCACCGCATGGTACCTTGAATATAGACCTCCTGAAGCTATTCCCGGCACCCAAATTGAAAGAATGAAAAAAGGGCCTCACTGAAGCTCAGGGCTTGGGCAGCGAAGCCATGGATCTAGGGCACAAAGATTTGAGAGACCTGAGGAGTGTGTTTTGGAAGATGAAGGAACGGAGCTAACACAATAAAAATTTATATATTTTTTTTTAATGAAAGTAATATATATATATATATATATATATATATATATATATATATATATATATATATATATATATATATATATATATATATATATAGGCTCCTTTTAGTACACTCAATTTTTATTAAAAAAAAATAGTATAAAAAATACTGGAAATATATTGAGTAAACTCTTTTTTAATATAATTTAAAAAAAATTATTGTTTATTCTTATAGTTCAAATAATCCTTACAGGTAATATTAAATATATATATATATATATATATAATATTTTGCAACCACAAATATATTTATATCCATTAATAGTCGCGGCGCATATTAATGTTGCGAAGAGGGAGTGTCCCAGTGCTGCAGCTTTCAGCGAAGAGAGAGAAAGGCTGTGAAGTGAGACTCAGTGCATGAAGATATTCTTGTTCTGTCCGTAAGAGCACGCGCCTGATGAATGATGTAATAACATTAATTACTTTACTTTTAGTAGTTTAGTTTAAACTTTAAAGTAATTTTTTATAACCAAAATTACCAGCCTAAAATTAGATAGTGAGCAGCTTTTTTATACTTCATTTTTATTAATATAAGACATTATATTTATGGTATAAAATTAGAAATTTTCTTTTTTAAATATATATATTTTTGAAATTGAAAATATTTTATGGATTTTAAATTTAATAAATATAATTTTTGATCATATATATTAGACTAATCAAAATTAATTGAAATTTAATTGACTTAATAATATTTGGTGTCATTTTTAATATTAAAATTTCAAATATCAATATAAAGCTAAATTAAAAAAAAATCCATCACTTGCCATGTACAATGTTGTCTATCACTACTTAGCCCAAACATTATTCATTAATTCCAGTTGTGAATTTTGATGGTTAAATTAAATCACAAAAATATTTAATGAATTTGAGAGGCATAGATTAACAATTATTTATAAACTTGTTTTAATAATAAATTAGATATAATTTCTCACTGACTACTAGCTCTCCATGATCATTAATTTTTCATTCCATAACGTTATTCCTATATAAATGATTTATTTTTTATTTAATGAATTTTATCCCCTTTCTACTTAAAAAGAGTTTATAATTTTAGTAACAAATCTTTATCAATTTCTCAAAATAATGTTCATGTAATTAATTTTCTTTTAAATTAATAATAGAGTAAATTATTATTTCAATATTTGAAATAGATTGATATTGTCAATTTAACCATTTTAAAACATCATAATATTAATCTTCAACTCTTGGTGTGAAAAAAAATGTTAAAAGGAGAGTTCGTGTGTATTACTTTTGTTCCATGTGAAACTATAACTGTTGATATAAACTATTAAAATTTAGATAAAAGCAATACACATTTTTATTAAATAAAATTAAAGATAAAAAATAATCATAACTATATAAATTTGGCTCCAATTTTATTAAAAATTTATATATTTTACTAAATTTTAACGATCTCTATCAATTATTAACATTTTATGTAAGATAAAATTAGTTTACATGGACAATTTTATTAGTATTTTATTTATAATTTTAAAATCGAGGATTAAAATAATATATTTTGTAAAAGTTCACACGAAAATAATAACTAATATTTTTTAATGATCAAATTAATGGCATGAATTTCTTTCAAAAGATTTTTTAATAATATTTATCTTTTAGACAATTATGTGATTATATCTTCACGTTACTGAAAGAATATATTATTATATACCATTTTTAAAATAATTTTTAATCATTATATCATAATTTCATTTAAAAAAATATAAGAAACAAACGTTTGAGTTTTTAAGTTCCCAAAAAGTTTTAAAGCTATAAAATGGTAGCATATAGAAAAGGCAATATTTTCTTATATCCACCTAAAAGAATACAGCCATGTATGTCCTTTGCTATTTTAATTTGAGATTAAAGCATTTTAAAATTTATAAAAAATATACTCACATTTTTTTAATTTAAAAAAAATATTTGTTTATAATAAATTTTAATAATTATTAATTTAATATTTTAATTATTTGTATTGAAAAATTAAATATATGTTTCAGTAAAAATTTTATAAATAAATTTGTATAAATTAAAATTAAAAAGAGTGTAAATTTAGATTTTAAAAACAAAGTAATTCAGTTTTTGTTAAAAATTACAATATTATTAGACATTAATAAGATGAAAAAATAAAAATTAAAAAAGGATGCGCGTGGATTCACATGCTTGCAAAGGAGCGTGCAATTAGCAGAGGAACGTTGTCGTACGAAATAGAAGAAGGGGTCGTTTGGGTCATTGAAAGTCGTTGGCTTTTCCACTGCTTTATCAGCTCAATTCATAAATTGGTTAGGTGAGAGAATTATCATCCAATCACTCACACGGTAAAACGTAATGATAGGACTCTGCGTGTAGCCCCACAGATTCCTTATAATACGGCTCTTGATTCCTCTGATCCTTCATCGCGCGGCGCACATCGCTCCACTCATTTTATTTGATCGTTTTGCCTAAAGAATGCCTTTGGAATGTCGTTTTCAATTTCAGCCGTCACATCCTTTCTTAGAAAACTTGTTCCCATCCTTTTTTTTTTCCTTGTGGAAAAAAACACTGTATATTATTTTCATAACAATAAAAAAAACGGGGGAATATAAATTTTTTATTTGAATGAATCAATGAATTGTCCATTTTTCTATAAGAGAAAAATAATTAATATTTTTAGTGTAACAAAAATATAAAAATTAGGATATGATCACTTTTGAAATAAAAGTAATTTATGGCCTAATTGATTTATGTGTTTTTAATTTTTTTTATTAAAAATTAAAAGCAATTATGAAAATGTGTTTAATTATTATTTTTTTATTTTTAAAAATATTTTTCAAATTTTTGAAAATTTTAAAAATGTCAAAAAATAAATTTTTAAAATTTTTGGCATTATAACAAACAATAAAGATAATATGTTTTTAATTATTTTAAATTATGTATACAATATTTTACTATTTATATAATTAAAACATAATAAAAATAAATATATAATCATATAATTAAAAATAATAATAATAATAAAAACACAAATCAAATATATTTTAAAAAATATAAAAAATAAAAAACATTTTTACAAACTACTCTCAAATCTTAAGGAGTCCTGGTTTGATGGGATAAGATAAAAAGAGGACATTGTTTATATATTTGAAAAATAATGAAATGAAAAAAAATAAATTACATTCATTTTTAAAAATTACATTTTTTTATGAAATAACTTAAAAGTAGAGAGAGAGAAGTAAGAGAAAAAACAAGAGAGTGAACTGTTCTTTCCATTCATGTATGAGAGGGTATTTATACAAGTAGATGAAAGAGTCCTAGTAGTGATATACAGCTATAGGATAACTCTCTAGTGATAATTATCCTCTTAAATAATTACTAAAAATAATATCTTATCAGATAAGATAACTGAAAGATCGAGATGATGGACATCCACACAAGATATTCATAACACTCCCCCTTATATGCCCATTCCTTAAGAATGTGCTTCGTTAAAATCTTACTAGGAAAAACTCTGTGAGATATAAATCTAGTGAAGGAAAAAGAGTACATAATTCCTTTAAGACGTTATCAAATAAATATGATAATATCATTTGATATTTTTAAGTATTCGAACTCCAATATTATATACCAGCTTCTCAAATGTTATAATAGGAAGTGCCTTAGTAAACAAATCTGCCAGATTATCACTAGAACGAATTTGCTGAATATCCACATCACCATTTTTTTTAAGATCATGAGTGAAAAAGAATTTAGGTGATATATGCTTTATTCTATCCCTTTTAATATACTCTTCTTTTAATTGGGCAACATATGCAACATTATCTTCGTATAAGATCGTCGGGATCATCTTTCTAGACAAGCCACAAGATTTTTGTATGTATTGAATCACAGATCGTAGCCAAATACATTCTCAACTTGCCTCATGTAATGCTAAAATTTTTGCATGGTTAGCTGATGTGGCAGAGATAGTTTGTTTCATAGATCGCCATGAAATTGCGATACCCCCGTATGTAAACAAATAGCCTGTTTGCGATCGTCCATTATGAGGTTCGGATAAATATCCTGCATCCGCATAACCAATCAACTCAGACTCGGATACATTTGAATAAAATAGGCCCATATCCATTGTTCTTTTATTGTATATTATTTTCATAATAATAAAAAAAAGGGGGGAATATAAATTTTTTATTTGAATGAATCAATGAATTGTCTATTTTTCTATAAGAGAAAAATAATTAATATTTTAAATGTAACAAAAATATGAAAATTAGGATATGACCATTTTATTTAGGTGTTTTTAATTTTAATTTTTATTAAAAATTAAAAATAATTATGAAAATATATTTGATTACTGTTTTTTTTTTTTTTAAAAAAAATTTTTGAAATTTTTAAAATCATCAAAAAATAAATTCTCAGAATTTTTGGCATTATAACAAACAATGAAGATGATTTTTTAATTATTTTAAATTATATATATAATATTTTATTATTTATATAATTAAAAAATAATAATAATTTAATAAAAAATAATAAAAATAAAAACACAAATTAAACATATTTTTAAAAATAAAAAAAAATAAAAAAAATATTTGTATAAACTAAACGTACTTTTAAATCTTAAGGACTCGTGGTTTGATGGGATAAGATAAAAAGAGGACATTGTTTGTATATTTGAAAAATAATGAAATGAAAAAACTAAATTACATTCATTTTTTATAATTTTTAAAAATTACACTTACATTTTTTATAATTTTAATTTATGATAAATTTTTTTAACTTATAAAATTTCTACGTACACTCTTTCAATTTTATAAAAATCCAGTAACTTCTTTAATTTTAAATTTTTATAAATACTAATTTAACTTTCTTATAATTTATACTATATTGAATTAAATTATTTATAAAATTATAAAAAAAATTGAAGCATCCTCTTTCAGCCCCGAACAACAAGGAATCAACTTGAGATGCAATGTTATTTTGACGCTTAGTCAATCTGTGAGAGTGAAGTAATAATACAAAAAAACCAAAAGATCTATACTTAAATAAAGAAAAGGTTATTTATAGAGAAAATGTAACGGCAATTTAGTAATTTGCTGACGGATGTTAGAGTGGCATGCTGTAAAGGCATTGTGTGGCATCATTTAAGGTTATGTTTGACAAAAATAATTGATAAATTAGATGAAAGTTTAAAAGTTAGCTAAAAATTGAAAAGTTAATTTTTAACTGAAAGCTGTTAAGTTAATTTATTGAATTACAAGTGTTTGGTAAAATTATCTATTGAATTAGCTGATAAATATAAAATGACATAAAAAAACATATTTATATAAAATTTATTATTTTTTGTTAGTAATTACACTTCATTATATAATTAAAAAAATACAAAATAAACATATTATATAGTGTCCCACAATAAATTAATAATATTGTTGCGAATCTCTTTTATCTTAGTAGGTGTCTCTAAATTTTTATTTTTTGTGTCAGTATAAATAATATATGAAAGTTCATCATAGGGTATGTAATTTGAATGTTGTTTGAACATAATAAAAACAGTGACATCTTGTGAGTATGATAGTGTTGAAATTTGAATAAAATAATAAAGATAAAAAAAGAATAAAATTATAAAACTATACGCTACTTAAAGTAGTGTATGAAAATACGCTATAAGCTATTCAAATAAGCTTATTTACTAAATACCTTTAATTTGGTCAAACAAACTTATAAGTTAATCAAATACGCTATAATCTAACTTATTTGACTTGTTAAACATACTCTAAATGTCTTTAAATTTTTTTGGGTATAATCCATGCCCTAGGTGATATAGCATTCTATTAGCATAATTTTTGGAAGTCAATTGTCTTGACATAAGAATAATAATTTTGTGTGGTTTTATCTAATAAGATGAGCATGGGTCAAGGATTTTGAACTAAAAAATTGAGCGATCAATCCATCCACTTGATAAAGTTTGATTCAAAGTGAGGTCTAAGTAATCTATATAAATTTTTTGCATGAATTAAAATAAAAAAATGTGTGAGTATAAGTCGTAAAATTTGTAATAAATATAAAAAAAATACACAATTTAATCTTTAAATTTATTATATTCTTATAATTTAATTTATAAATTTTAATTACTACACAATTTAATCTCTAAATTTACTAAACATCAAATAATTTAGTCATTTCGTTATATTTATACTAACTGCTTGTTGATGTAATCCATTAAATATTTACGTAATACGTTAAATATTAACTAATTATACTACGACTAAGTTTAAAAAATATTAAACACAATTTAATTTATGAGCTTAATAGATTCTTATAATTTAATCTATAAATTTATTATATTTTTATAATTTAATCCTTAAATTTATTATATTCTTATAATTTAATTATTGAATTCAGGTCATTACACAATTTAATATTTATTTATTGATATGATCCGTTAAGTATTTACGTAATACATTAAATGATAATTAATTATTCTACATTAGTATTGATTTATTTATAAAATTTTAAAATAAAATTGTTTCGTCAACATCTTAAATTGTAGAGCTAACAGTTGCATTTGTTTTGCAAACAATAAAAATCGTGGAAGTATTCAAAGTAAAAAAAGATTACTGTAAATATATTTATAATCCAATACAAATTTATTATATTTAATCAATTATTTAATAATAAAATGATAATATATTTTATAAATTAAATCACATTTTTTCTGCTCTTAAAGAAAAGAAATAGTATATCTCAAGAGAAATTTAGAAGGAAAAGGGGAATTGGTAATGTTATATGTGACAGGAAAAGATTTTGTAGCGCTGACCGTTTGACTATGTTGTCAGTTGAAGTTAGAGAGGAAGATTCTTGGAGGAAAGGGGGATTTTTCAAGGGAGAAAAAAAGAGAGTGAAAAATCAAATATTTTGAAGTTTTGTTATAAATTGAGTTAGTGTTAATGTGATATATTAGTTAGTATTTAATATATTATGTAAATATTTAATTGACTATATTAATAAATAGTTAGTGTTGAAAAAATTAAAAAATTAAATTATTTGATATTTAATAAATTTAAAAATTAAATTATATAATAATTAAATTATATATTTACTATTTTTTAAAAATAAATTCATCGTTAACGTAAAATAATTAATTAATATTTAATGAATTATATTAATAAATAATTAATGTAAAAATAATAAAATAATTAAATTATTTAACGTTTAATAAATTTAAATATTAAATTATGTGTTTTTTCATATATAATATCAATATAATCTACCTAAAAATATTTTAAAAGTAAGATAAAAATTTAAAATTTTCAAAACTCGAAAGAGAATTACCCGTTGACAAATGTAGATGATTGGACTGAAATACGATAGGATTAAAAATAAAAGTAATTAATTTTTTTGAAGAGGCCAAGTCTTAATAATTGGACCATAATTTGAGAATAGTCTTCTTACACCTTTAATTTTTATTGAAAGAGTAAGAAAGATATAAGCAAAAATATAACCGTTTCTTCGCTCAATATATATTTTTCTTTTAATAGGACGTCGGATATTTTCCCCAATTGATAACATCAACCATTTTTTTTATTCAATACAATATAAAATATTATTTCCATGATATTATGTTTAGTCTTTAAACTTAATGAGTTTAATATATTTTATTTTTTATAATAAAAATATATTCAAATCTGATATTTTTTTATAATGTATTAAATTATTCAAATCTGATATTTTCACTTGAGATTTGGTACAATTTAGCTTGATTCTTATTCTCTTCTTATTTTTCAATCCACGAATATTGCATGTAATAAATAAATATTGTGAAAATTCCACAATTACACACAATTAAATGCCGTTACAATGTAACGTCTATTTTCAGCCAGAAATTTTTTTTGTGGCTTTTTTTTTTTGTTATAATATAAATGTCGTTAATTGGGTTGGGTGGTATTTTTTATAGTCACAAAAAAAAACATATAAATATATTATAAATGAATTTTAGCCATAGAAAAATCACACGACCCACTCTCGCGACAGCTGTCCAAGGACATTTAATAATGAACAGTATCCAAAATAATCATTCATACATGAAATTTATATCTTTGCCTTGTTTCATTGAGGCAGTGTGAGGGTGGGTGGGACCCAATTGTCAAGTTTTGGTAGGTTCCTCTTTGGTGGGCCCACCCTACACGCTGGCCAATCTAAATTTGTGTCCCCATGAGACCTAACAACCGAGAGTTATTGTCAAAAAATTAAGTTCATAATTTATAAAGTTGTGATTTGAATAATAAATAAATTTAAATTTAATGATTATTTTTTTATAATATAAAAAATTATAATTTATAAAAAATAATTTTATTATTCTAAATAAAATTAATTATATTTTTAAAAAATATAAGAATATTCATATAAATAAATATAAAAAACTGCCACTTACTTTGTTTGAATATTAGATCCCCTACTTTGTATTAATAATTACACACACAAAGTCCAATACAAATCATATGGTCACAACCCCAAAAGGGCGAATGGGACACTTCCTTTTTCCTACCTATTTTGTGCCATTTTTTGTTATTTTATTTCATATATTTTATAGTACGAAGATAGACATCAAATTAATAATTTAAAATAATAGAATATTGAATTATAAATCTCATAATTTTTTACACGAAGACATTGAATATTTAGATTTAAAATATCTTATATAAATTATCTGAATATTTAACCATTAAATTATGAGAAAAATTTTATTTTCATTTATAACATATATAGGTGAAATTTTAATTTTAATTCTTCACAGATTTATTTTTTTTACTTTAATCATTCACAATAAAAATACTTACAATATTACTCTTTAATTAAATTATTATTTAAAATTTGATGTAAAACTTAATTTACTATTAACATTACATTATTTTATAATATTTATCTGATTTAATATATAAATTTATATTCATTTAACAATTTATTTTGGACCTAAGGCTTTTGACAATTCTAACGTGTCTTACAACTCATCTACAAGTTAAAATATTTATCTTTGGAAGCCGGAGAGATATCTTAGTCATGATGAAACCAAACCCTTCATTGTTGCATCATTTGAAACCTTTAACGTCAATTGCACGTAAAATTTCTCATTAAATATTTGCACTAGGCCAAACTTAGTGGCTTATATGTATAAATTGGATTAATTTTGTTGTGGTGACTTGTAATTATTATGGTTTTAGTCAAATTATAATTATTTGGACCCCAAAAGAACATCATTAGCTTTGAGACTAGTAGTTCAGTGTGAGATTCTTCAAAGTGAAAATTATGATAAAAGTTGGAATGTTATTTGGCATTTATGTTTGGGAATGAGAAGGGTGGGTTACCATTGGAGTGGGGTAACCGTGTTTTCAACTGAGCTTATGATTACCACTTAAGCTAATAAGTGCTCTTTTCACTTGATGTTCCACAAAGCCCAAAATTCTGGAAAAAAAAAAAAGAAAAAAAAAGCTCAACCCTTTTTCCTTCCCAAAAGATTCCGAAAAGATTCCTGGTACATAAATATTTTTAACATAAGTGGCTTAAAGTTACCTTCTTTTGTGTCATAAAAGAAAAGTTGTCTTAATTTCTTTCATACATTTAGTTGAATTAAAAAAAAAAATTTACGCAAGGCTCATTGACTGTTAGAATAAATTATTATCTTTAATTAATATTTTTATTCTAGAATTTTATCTTCAATTATAAAAATATATATAACTTTTTTAAAAATAATTAAATTATTATTTTTAATTAATATTTTATTATATTGTCACTTATTTTATTAAAAATATATGTATAAATCTCTTTTAAAAATAAGAGTGAAATATTTTTTTTATTAATAGTTTTATAATACATTAATTTTCTTTTTAAAAAAATATATTATAACTTAACCTAAATATGTTGAATATTTTATATAAAATAAAAATAAACAAAAATAAATAAATAAATAAGTAAAATATTATTATTTAAATTTTATTTTTTCTTCTTCTTAATTTTTAATCAAATTTATAAATTAACGAAATTAATATTTTGATAACTTAAATAACTTTATAATTATTTAAAAATAATAATTAATATTATAGGACACTAAATTAGAGAATAAATTTACGAGTATGCTATTTTATTATTTATTTATTTTTTATATAAAATATATAAAATATTTGGATTAAGTGATATATTTTTTTTAAAAGGAGATTTGTGTATATATATTTTATAATAAAATGGATGATAGAGTAATAAACACATTAGTTAAATGAAAAAAGAGTTTTTTATTCTATATTTTAAATTTTAAAGGAACTTTGTGTATATTTTAAAATAGAAGAAAATATTGTATAATAAGTATTTTAAGTAATTTACTCTAATTTTTATAATTAATTAAATAATTACTATAAAAATTGTGTCTTTGTATAAATAATATTTTCAATTTAATTTAACATTATTTAAGACACTATATTTTTAAAATGATTTTTAAGCAAAATAATAGCATAGTATTTCTTATTGAAACATCCATGTATAGATATTTTCCTAAAAGTATTATTCTAGACATGTGCATGTGTATAAAAAGTAATTAATAAATAATAAAATGATAATTATGAAAAATAATATTTTAAAATTTTTATTATTTTTTCCATTTATCTTTTATTTTCTAAAGTAAAGACGTCACTTTGTAGATAAGTAATCTTAAATAATTTGTTAGGATTGCTAATTAATTGTTTAATTATCCACATTTTAACGAAATAATATTCTAATTGTCCAAGTAAGATATATATTTAATAAAATGTTGTTGTCATTAAGTTGGAGGAATACATGAAACTTGTTACATGCAATTTTTATTTTTTTTAATATACCCATCAAAGAGATATCATTCTCTTTTAAATTTTTTTGCTAATTTTACAAAAAGAAAATTGCTAATTGCTTAATTCAAAGTTTGAACTTAATTTAGTTTTTATCATAATAATATCAATGTCGACAATAAATTGGCTCTTTTTTTTTTCTTTCTGTGGATAGTTCATATCATTAAAAAACAAACCATTGGTCTAAATTTCTTATTTGTTTGAAAGTTAAAAGAAAAAAAAAAGAAATATAAAAGTTTGATATTGAATCTATAATTTTTTTTTTTAGTTCAGTCTCTATTATTTTTTTAATTAACGAAGTTTACAAAATAAGTATAAGTTACATATAGTCTTAGTAATTGCAATTTAGACAAATATGACTATATAATGTTAAATTTATTATTAGTAAACAAACGTTAAAAAATTGAAACTATTAGGATTTAATTTCAAAATTTTAAATTAAAGAGATTTATTTAAAATTTACTCAAAATTATAAGAATTAATTAAATAATTACTTCTTTTTTTATCTTCGTATATAGTTTAGAATAAAATATTATATAAAGTATCAGAACATAAAATTATTAAAAAAAAAGTGGGCCGAGCCATAACTTATGAGACTTTTTATACGGGCCACGCAGTCCAAAGCAGTTATGGGTTGGGCTGACCAAACCTATTTCAGAACCTTAAAAAAAAAAAAAGTGGGTTGAGCCACTATTTATATAACTTTCCTTAACATGTTATTTTTCGTAGAACCTATTACATTCATATAAATTTAATCCATCAAGGCAAGGCAGCTTTCATATATTGGAGTCTTAGTTATGTTAATTTTTTGAGATGTATGCTTGAATTTTAACTATATTAATTTCTTGAGATCAAGCAGTAATTTTTTTTTTTGAATCTCTTAATTTCAATATAAATAATTGACGGTCTAACAAAATTAATGAGACCGTTTAATTAAACTACATGCAAATTAACTTAGACACCACTTAATTATATTTAAAAAAATTAACCTACAACCCATCTTCTCTATCTCATATTTGATGCCAATTGACCTAAAAGCAAAGCCCCTCTTTTTGTATCTATCACATTCGATTCTATTATTAAATTCCCACTGTGGTTGCAATAAATTATTGCGCAAGTACCTTTGATTAGGAATTGGATTTGATGTACAATTATACCAAATCAAGTGTGAGAGATAGAGACAAACAAAAGAGAGTAGAGTTTACCTGTGTGGGTCACATGTGAACCTTATCTATTGTTTTTGTCTCTCTCTAGCTAAACTCTTCGGCTCTTTGCAATCACAGTTGGCTTGCATACTAGTGTCTGTATTTCTCATTTCTCATTTTCAGATAAAATTATATTCAACTTTTTAAAGAAAAAAAAATTGACTTAAGACAAATTTTATTTGAATTTGAATCTAAATAAAAATATTTTGAAATCTAAGAGAGTTAATTAAGTTGATAAGATAAGGTGTTATTTTTTTTTATCTACTTAAATTCGATTTTTTAAAAGGTGTTTTTGAGATAAAAATTTTAAACATATTAAATTAATGTAAAATATTATGTCTTTAAAAATTAAACTGAAAATCTTGAAATGCCAAAATATGCTTATTAAGAAGAGAAAAGAACTTGTGAAAACTCTCATAAAAACAAACAGAACTTTCCAAAAGAAAAAAAGAAAATCCATAGAAAGACAAAAAAAGAAAAGAATAACACAAATAAAGCTAGAAGAAGAAAAAAAGGGGGAGGTGAGAAGGAGTGCTGCTAATTAGGGTTTAGCAGAGTGGCAGAGGTGAGCATTGATAGAATATGTTAGGTTATTTAACTTAATTGAATAATATTTAAATTAAAAAATTAATACATAAATTTGATTAAAATTTTGAATTATATTGAGTCAAATTTTAAAAAATTATTCAAAAATTGCATATGATCTACTTGAATTAATTCAATATTATTTTAAATTTTTATTCATGAAAATTTAGTTGTGTTTTGGAGTTATAGTTATTTTTTTCACCAACAATATTAAAAAAATAAAAATAAAACTTGCATCAAAGTCTTATTTTTGTCTTTCTTTTCAAAGTTGAGCCCACCCCAATAGAATTTTGGTGGTGCCTAATTGCATTTGAATATCAAATTCAAGCAAGCACATTATTGAAGATATAATCTTCTATTCAAATTTGAATTCAAAATTATAGATCTAAACATAATACTGTAAAGTTGAACGAAAAATATGCAAAGTTTACAAACTCTTAACATCTTCTAAAAAAAAAAAGAAAATCTTTCTTAATGAAAGAAAAAAAATTCTCCTAATGAGAAAAAATAATATTCCTATAGAAAGCAAAAAAAAAAATGAAGAAGAGGAGGTAGTCCCCTCTGCAACGATACATATATATATTTTTTGGTATAATTGAAATAACTGTATTTTTGTACGTTGAGATATAATATTTAAAAGATTAGAGTTTAAAAAATGTGTTGTCTTTGTATTTTTTTAATTATAATACTAAATTTTTTGTATCTTTTATCTTTAAAAATCGTATAATTTGTTTATCTTTAGAAATTGCATATGATCTACTTAAATTAATTCAATATTATTTTAAAATTTTACTCATGTAAATTTAGTTGTGTTTTGGAGTTATAGTTATTTTTTTCACCAATAATATTAAAAAAATAAAAATAAAACTTGCATCCAAGTCTTATTTTTGTCTTTCTTTTCAAAGTTGAGCCCACCCCAATAGAATTTTGGGGGTCCCTAATTGCATTTGAATATCAAATTCAAGCAAGCACATTATTAAAGATATAATCTTATTCTATTCAAATTTGAATTCAAAATTATAGATCTGAATATAATGCTGTAAATTTGAACGAAAAATATGCAAAATTTATAAACTCTTAACATCTAAAGAAAGAGGGAAAATCTTTCTTAATGAAAGAAAAAAAATTCTTCTAATGAGAAAAAAATATATTTCTAAAGAAAGCCAAAAAAATGAAGAAGAGGAGGTAGTCCCCTCTCCAATGATACATATCTTTTTTTTGTTAGTATAATTGTAATAACTGTATTTTTATATGTTGAAATGTAATATTTAAAAGATTAGAGTTTAAAAAATGTGTTGTCTTTGTACTTTTTAATTATAATACTAAATTTTTTGTATATTTTATTTTAGAAATCGTATAATTTGTTTATCTTTAGAAATTGCATATGATCTACTTGAATTAATTCAATATTATTTTAAAATTTTACTCATGTAAATTTGGTTGTGTTTTGGAGTTATAGTTATTTTTTTCACTAAAAATATTAAAAAAATAAAAATAAAACTTGCATCCAAGTCTTATTTTTGTCTTTCTTTTCAAGGTTGAGCCTATCCCAATAGAATTTTGGTGGTGCCTAATTGCATTTGAATATCAAATTCAAGCAAGCACATTATTGAAGATATAGTCTTCTTCTATTTAAATTTGAATTCAAAATTATAGATCTGAACATAATGCTGTAAATTTGAACAAAAAATGTATAAAATTTGCAAACTCTTAACATCTTCTAAAGAAAAAGAGAAAATCTTTCTTAATGAAAGAAAAAAAAATTCTCCTAATGAGAAAAATTAATATTCCTAAAGAAAGCAAAAAATATGAAGAAGAGGAGGTAGTCCCCTCTCCAACTATACATATCTTTTTTTTAAAGTATAATTGTAATAACTATATTTTTGTACGTTGAGATGTAATATTTAAAATATAAGAGTTTAAAAAATGTGTTGTCTTTATACTTTTTAATTATAATACTAAATTTTTTGTATATTTTATCTTTAGAAATCGTATAATTTGATTATCTTTAGAAATTGCATATGATTTACTTGAATTAATTCAATATTATTTTAAAATTTCACTCATGTAAATTTAATTGTGTTTTGGAGTTATAGTTATTTTTTTCCACCAACAATTAAAAAAATAAAAATAAAACTTGCATCCAAATCTTATTTTTGTCTTTCTTTTCAAACTTGAGCCCACCCCAATAGAATTTTGGTGTGGCCTAATTGCATTTGAATATCAAATTCAAGCAATCACATTATTGAAGATATAATTTTCTTCTATTCAAAGTTGAATTCAAAATTATAATCTGAACATAATGCTGTAAATTTGAACGAAAAATATGCAAAATTTGCAAACTCTTAACATCTTCTAAAGAAAAAGAGAAAATCTTTCTTAATGGAAGGAAAAAAATCCTCCTAATGAAAAAAAAAATATTCCTAAAGAAAGCAACCAAAAAAAAAAAATGAAAAAGAGGAGGTAGTCCCCTCTCCAACGATACATATTTTTTTTTTTTGATATAATTGTAATAACTGTATTTTTGTATGTTGAGATGTAATATTTGATAGATTAGAGTTTAAAAAATGTGTTGTCTTTGTACTTTTTAATCATAATACTAAGTTTTTTGTATCTTTTATCTTTAGAAATTGCATATAATCTACTTGAAATAATTCAATATTATTTTAAAATTTTATTCATGTAAATTTGGTTGTGTTTTGGAGTTATAGTTATTTTTTTCACCAACAATATTAAAAAAATAAAAATAAAACTTACATCCAAGTCTTATTTTTGTCTTTCTTTTCAAACTTGAGCCCACCCCAATAGAATTTTGGTGGTGTCTAATTGCATTTGAATATCAAATTCAAGCAAGCACATTATTGAAGCTATAATTTTCTTCTATTTAAATTTGAATTCAAAATTATAGATCTAAACAAAATGCTATAAATTTGAACGAAAAATATGCAAAATTTGCAAACTCTTAACATCTTTTAAAGAAAAAGAGAAAATCTTTCTCAATAGAAGGAAAAAAAAATTCTCCTAATAAGAAAAAATAATATTCTTAAAGAAAGCAAAAAAAAAAAAAAAAAAAATAAGAAGAGGAGGTAGTCCCCTCTCCAACTATACATATCTTTTTTTTAGTATAATTATAATAACTGTATTTTTATATGTTAAGATATAATATTTAATATATTAAAGTTTAAAAAATGTGTTGTTTTTATATTTTTTAATCATAATACTAAATTTTTTTTTATATATTTTATCTTTAGAAATCGTATAATTTGTTTATCTTTAGAAATTGCATATGATCTACTTGAAATAATTCAATATTATTTTAAAATTTTATTCATGTAAATTTAGTTGTGTTTTGGAGTTATAATTATTTTTTTCACCAATAATATTAAAAAAATAAAAATAAAACTTGCATCCAAGTCTTATTTCTGTCTTTCTTTTCAAACTTGATCCATTTATCAATTTTAAAATATTAACTTTGAATAATTTTTTTTTTCAGTTTATTGAATTTTGTTATTTTTACAGACTTAATTTAAGTCAATTTAGAAAAAGAATACGCAACTCAACAGATTCATTATTCTCAAGCAATTTGACCATTTGAACTAAATGGATAAGAAAACAAAATTTGAATCCAATTAATATCTATATAAATATTTGTGAAAGAAATTTTATTTTGGAGATGCTTAATATATATTTTTTGGCCTATAATGCTTTAAAAAAATAGAGAATTGCTTATAATTATAATTTTTTTTGGTCTCATCTGCACAAATAAATTTATTTGGTCAAAATCTAGTGCTTGAATTAAGTAATACAAAGAGCAGTATGGAATAAAATTAATTTTATATTTAAAATGTATAAAAACATGAGTGTTAGGACAAAAAATATATTAATTTTTTTAAGTAAATTGGATTTGAAAATTTATTAGGTTAACTTAATTATTGATAAATATTTAAATATATTATTATTATTATAATTGTTTCTCTAACATGTATGATTAATTTGATGCACTGACGTTTTTCTTACATCCAATCAATTTAGAAATTTTTAATCATTACACAAATTTTAATTTCAGTTTTTTATGTAAAAAAAGAAAGAAATAAAATATAAGGGATGTACCATTCATGAAATATTAAAATTCAAATGCAAGATTGACTCTTATTCCGAGTCCCAGAGCAAGGTGGCTTCTTGTTTCTTACAACCAAAATAAAGTTGGCTTTTTTTCTCTTCCCTCCAATCACGCTACGCCTCAATGTTCTTCTTCTGAATCCCAATTCCACTGGCTGCCTGTTTGGTCATACCCAGATTTCGTATGCCCCAAATTCTCAGTGGGAGCAACTGCCCCCCACCTGACATTCGGTGGCTTTCTCCTTTGGATGCATTGGCGATCAAGCTGGTGTTTTGACGTCTGTTATGAACTTAGCGATTGAAAATAACTCTGGGTTTCGATTGATTTCGAATGTAATTCTGTAAAGTATCATGGGTTTGTAAATCGGAATTCCCATAACGTGATGTAGAATTCAGTGGATTTGAAGTGATTTAGGTTCGCAGGTAGTTTTTCAGGTTGAGATTTGGAATACTGTTGGCATTTGGGAGTCTGAGAGATTCTTCCTACTAGAAGGAAATGAAAGATAGACCTGAGGATTTGAAGGCACAATGACTGGAGGGTCATTGGGTTTACGGACAGGGAGCTATGGAACGGTGCAACATATGCTAAGTGACGTTGTATCACAGACTTATACAAAACCTGTACTCCTGCGTAAACCGTCAAAAAAGTTTTTTACTAATTCCAGAGAGAACGAAAGGCTTTGCCCTTTCAAATGCCGACTTCTTGGTCGACGGAAGGTGGCAGTGCTTCTTATGGTTGCCCTTGCTCTTTTTGTTTTCATATTTGGTTGGTCTTTCTGCCCCTCTTCCTTTTCCATGACTGTTGGTATCTTTTAGCTCATAATTGGGATAGTATTACTGTATTAGTGATGAACATGTGTAGGCATAACATTCTTCTTGACCATTGTGCCCATTTGAAAATGGCTTTAGCTAGCTCTGTAATAGAGCCCTAGTATGCTCAAGCTTATCGTTTAAAATAGATTGAATCAATTTTTAATCAAGTTAAAAATTGTAATCAAGCTTAGTTCACGAATGGTATTGTAAGAAATAATTAACCGCATATATAAATTAAACTAATAAACAATTTTTTTTTCATCAGACATGAGTTTGTATAGATGAGAATGAGAATCTTAAGAAAATATATATATCATACCTCAACATGTATGTGTTTAACTTCAAATGCTTTGGATTATCTGCAGCTTAAAATATATGTTTCATCGTGTGCTTTTGGTATTATGATAAACTAGGTGCCTACTTCAATAGAGAAAACCAAGATACAAGATCTTACAGCAGTACTAGTTATGACATTTTAAATTCTCTCACGTTAGATAATAAGCCACGGGTTAGTAATTATTCTACAAGGCCTTCCTTGAGAAGGCCTGCTCCTACTTTTCATCCACCCCCTTCTTCTAAGTCTAGAGGCAGAAAGGGATATCTTCCTTCATTGGGCCATCCATGTGACAATTTTGCATTTCCTCCTCCACCACCAGTTAATAGAAGACGACCCGGACCACGCCGTAAGTTTGAGTTTTTCTTTTGGGTCTTGTTTTCAATCCTTAATAATCATACTTTTTATTTTTCAATTCTGCAATATAATGTGATTATATATAATTGACATATTCACGTGTATATATCAATAAAGTACATAATTAGTGCACGCCATTGTATAATTCTGTTGATCAGGTTCTTCCGCATTTCTATTTCAGCATGCCCTGTGTGTTATGTTCCAGTGGAGCAAGCTTTAGCTAGTATGCCAAGCTCCTCATCAGTATCACCTGTTCTTCGCAGTTTGACATATGTGCAAGATAGAAATCCTATTAAAAGTGAACCACATGGTGGCTCTGATTTTGGTGGATACCCTTCTTTGAAAGATAGGGACACTGCTTTTGACATAAAAGAGAGCATGACAGTGCATTGTGGGTTAGTTCATCTTTTGTTAGTTGCTTATTTCTAATGTTTCTATATATCATGAAGATTTGATTTATCCTGAAAATTCTTAAAATCTTCATTGGCCACAATAGTGTCTGGCAAGTACTAATGTCTTCCATACTATATGAACTTTTTATTCTTTTCTTGCATTTTCATGGCTGGTATCAAATCTTACCAGATTTGTCAAAGGAAGCAGACCTGGTTTCCAGACTGGATTTGATATTGATGAGGCAGATCTCTTGGAGTTGGATCAGTACCATGATGTCATTGTTGCATCTGCTATATTTGGTACGACTGATGTATTCTATTTCTATATATACTTTTTATTGTGTTGTTTGTTGGTGCTCATAGTTCCACCTTTGCCAGGAAACTATGATGTTATACAGCAGCCCAGGAACATCAGTGAAGAAGCAAAGAAAGTCATTCCTTTCTATATGTTTATTGATGAAGAAACAGAAAGGTATATGAAGAATGCCAGTATTTTGGGTAGCAGCAAGAGGGTTGGGTTATGGAGGATAATTGTTGTCCATAATGTTCCATATGCTGATGCAAGGCGTAATGGAAAGGTTAATTTGCTTCTTAATCTATGAATTACACTGTCAAGTTTTTTGGAATCTTTACATTTTTCAGCATTTATTAGATCTTCTAGACATTGGCCTCTTTCTAATTTCTTAAGTGGAGCTTCTCGTTTCGTGATTAAACCTAAGAACTTTCTTTATTTTTTCTGCCTCTTATGGTTCCTCCGTAATCTATGTTCTAGGAATGATGTCACCAGTCACAAGTAGATCCAAGTTAAATTTGTAGATTAGCATTTGCCTTCTGCTGAAATTATTGTTGTTTTACTCCCAACCAGTTGTTGAATTTGGCTTTTTTGGGACAACCTGGCTTTTGGCTTTTGCAATGGCTAAAGAAGCCCAAGTTGGGCTTCAGTTTAAGAGCTTCTTGCCTTTTTGTATAAATTAACTAGTGCAGGTTTTTGTTACATGAGTGCATGATCTGTGGCTTTCATTTTTGGAGATATATAATTTGCCTTTGGTTGGTTCATATTAAAATAGAAAATAGTTAATCCATCATTTTTGAAACTGATTGGTACTGAAGTTGGTAGAGTGCGATAGAAACTTACTAGGGAAAGGAAAAAATAATAGTTGAAAGTTGAAACTGGTAGTAATAAGAAAACTATGGTTTAGTGGTTTTGTATGAACAGTCTGCTTTTCAGAAAAGAGAATAGTTCAATCTGTATTTTCATTGAAGTCGAATTAGGATTTTTATTTATATGCCCCCACCTAGAATTCATGTAGTGTGAAATTATTGTGTTTTGTTTGTATATTACTTGTTGGTGGCTCTATACTAATTTGCCAATGTACTGTATGCTATTATCTCTCACTCTCTTTTGATAGGGTAAAGTTATGGCATGGAAGCTCAGGGGAACAGAATTAACAGTGACTTAGAGGTTTAAGCTATTGAAGTTCCTTACTTCTAGGTTCTGAAAATAAATTCTGTGTTATTTAGGTGTTAAGCATTTTATTTATAGCCTGTTTGATTATGTTTCATTGTGCATCCATTTGGTTGCATAGAATATAATTTCTTCTGTGGTCTAAAAGGATTTAGAAGGGTGTTGCAACCCTACAGTTATTGGAAGCATAAAGATTTGTTTAAGGGATATGGGCAGCAAAGGGACACTTGGCAGGTTGGGATAGGGGCATTTTTAGGTATCTTTTGGGAATAGGTTATAAATAAAGGTTGAGGGAAGAGATGAAAAGGTAGGTAAAATCTTACTGGAATTGGGTCATGGGAGAGATCTAGTCCCTTTAAGTGTCAGAGGTTATTTTTCTTGTATTTTCTCTATATTTTTAGTATTTATTTAAATATTTTATTATTATTTTCTTAGTGAATTCCATATGGAGATTTAGGATTTCAACAATTGGTGTTATAGCGGTGATGATTTCAGGTGTTGGTCAAGAAGGATGGAAAGAAGTATTGCGAAAATGGAGAAGGTTGCCATCGAAACGAAGGAGTTAAGTGAAATGAGGGAGATTCTGATAGAGATGAAGAAAAGGGTGTTGAAAGCAAAGCACAAGAGGGATGACTCCAGGAAAACTCCAAATAGGGAAACGATGCATCGGCAGAATGGGTTGGGTCTTTCGCGTGAATATGGCTTAGTGGAGTCAACTCAGAGCAACAGTTTTGAACCAAAAGAAGTGACAACGTTGCATCTTCCACCACTAAACTGAAGGAATAGTATTGTCAACCATTGGAGGCTGAGGTGGTATGCAATTTGGACCTTGGGTTATGCTTTGGGAGTGACGAGAAGATTAGCCCCATCCATTGATACAATGAAGAGCAATGACAAGGATTGTTAATGGCCAAAGAATTAGAGAAAAAGGGAGAAGGGGACGCAGATCTTGATATAGAGGGTTGGGGAGATGGCAAGTGAGAAGGAAACACTAGGAAGGAGGCGAAGGTGGTTGCTGGAATAGGTCTGGGAGAGAGGTCAGATGCGTTGCAACACTTTGAGCTTCATTTAGCGCCATTCAATAAAGGAGCTGTGTTGACAAAGAGGCACGAGTGGGTAGGTTATAGGGGGGCACTTTTTGGCTGAAATTGGTGTGATTAGGCCTAAAAAATTAGTCCATCTTCTAACCTTGGTCAATGAGGCAAAAGAAAAAATTGAGTTGACGAAAGAGCTGAAAAGGGTCTGAATATTGTTTTAATCCTTTTGGGCCTAATGAGAGTTATGGGCTTGTTGAAAAATTCACTAAAGGTTTATAGAATTTGGAGTTGGGTCAAATCAATGTAAGTAACAATGAAATTGAAGTTTTAGAGGCTGAAAAAGAAAAAAGAATGAAGAACAAGGGGAAGGAAAGGGAAAATATCTTCACACTGGAAAAAAGTCACTTATTTATGCTTCGACCACTCACCTTGAGGGCAAGGTGAAACTTTGAGGGTGGGGTAATGTAGGAACTATATGGTAATTGGAGCCATAAAGATCTGTTTAAGGGGTATGGGCGACAAAGGTACTCTTGGTAGGTTGGGGTAGGGATAGTTTTAGATATCTTTTGGGAATATGTTATAAATAAAGGGTGAGAGCATAGATTAAAAAGTAGGTAAAATCTTATGGAAATTGGATCGTGGGAGGTATCTAGCTCCTTTAAGTGCTAAATGTTATTTTTCTTATATTTTCTCTATATTTTTAGTATAAGTTCCAATACTTTTCTATTATTTTCTTAGTGATTTCTTGATGGACACCTAGGTCTCTATCAAAGGGATTGTGAAATCAAAATGAAGAATTGTGGACGTCAATAATATTGTGTATATCTTGATCTAGCATGTACATGTTGCAGGTTCCAAAGCTTCTTTTGCACAGGATCTTCCCCAATGTCAGGTATTCGATATGGATTGATGGGAAACTCCAGCTCAATGGGGACCCATATAAAATTCTTGAGAGGTAAATGCCATATCAAATTCTTATTTTTTTCCCATTTCTTTAGCTTTTCATGCCTAGTTTCTATGAGGTGATATTAGTTTCCATGGATTGTCATTTGGAAATTACATTTAAGAACTATACTGTGTAGATCCAAGTTCTGTTTTTACAAAATCCTTTACTGTCATCAATCATGTGTGACTGTTATCCAATTGGTTAAGATTGCAGGTATTTTGCTACATAATCTATATCCTTCCAAGGATTTTATTAGTGATCAAATGATCTTCTGCACATATTTACATGATATCTAACATACCATTTCGCCTTTTGCTATCTTCAGCATTGGTGGAATATGTTTGCCTGTCCTTTTCTAATTAAAGTAGTGCAGTAAAAAGACAACAAGCCATAGACATCTGCTGTGCTACTATAAAGGGAGCTCTGAAGTTGGTCCCTCTGATTTGTATTTTTTAAATATAACCCATGAATTTTCACTTTATAAAGGCTTATTATAAGAAGAGATAGAAGAGAATGTGAGAGCTGAGAAAAAATAAAGAAAAAATCAGAGCCTAGTTGGACTATAGAGTATATCTATGGAGTATGGACTTGTGATCCTCTAGCATATGGCCACATGATCATTTTCTATATTTTGTGCCAATTGTTTTATGAAGTGACCTGCTTGAGTCACAATGAAGTGGTGTTAATTGTGATTCAAGTAGTTCAACTGAAATTCTTAATAAATCATCATGTATTAACAAGATAGAAGATGGGAAATTTGAATACTATAATTTCTTTAGGGTAGGACAACATCGATTCCAGACTCTTAGGATATGCTAAGTAGTGATAGGTAAGAGCAGTGAACCATGACTGAAAATTATGGCGAAAAGAAAGGTATTATATTTTGTTACATAGGTGTAACAACAACAACAACTAAGCCTTTTCCCACTAGGTGGGGTCGGCTACATGGATCAAACGGCGCCATAGTAGCCTATCATGGATGAGAATGGTTTGAAAAAGGAGTTGCTCATTCTTCTTGGAATGAAATATAGAATGAAAATATTGTAGAAATCCTGTTTACAAACATACCCTTACTAGATATATATTCCAGATGTCTTGTTTATAAAGTTAAATTTATGGTCTTTTTGCTTAAGCTCTTAATTGCAAATTAATTTGAACAACCTTTTGGGTGCAGAAACTTTGTTAAATATGGGACAAAAATGATAACTATCTCATCTTCTTTTATCTGTATTTAGCATCTACCAAGCTGGCATAGAGTGTTGTTAGACTTGTATAATATGAAATACATATCGTGCAATTCAAAAAGATATTCATGCAAAGCAATACAAATTAATGGATGAATAAAAAAATGCATCGAATGCTGTATGTGATTTGTTTTGCATGGGTCCTACAAGTAAAAAACACATGAATCTGAGCTGATTGACAGTTGGGTTACAACAGATTCAATTTAAAAATTCGCTCCCCAAAAATATGTACTTTTTCCTTCTCAAATTACCTGATACAAAAGGTCTTTTGGAAGCTTAGGTTGAAAATATAAATTACAATTTCCAATATAGCTGACTCGCATAAAACTTTGTCTACAAGTTTATATATTCACCTTTTTCCTACTTTCCTATTCATAAGCTCATTTATGAAATTACGAAAGACTTATGCTTAGTTTGGAATCCTTGGTAGCCTATCAGGTTCCATATGATCTCTGTCACGGCCCCAAATGATGGAACACATTATCGGCACGGCATAAGGGTTTCTCCCTAGCCGCAAGCCTAACGCATAGCACATACAAACATTTAGTACACAATTCAGAGTACATAATAAATATAACTGGCCACATATGCCACATCCAATATAAGGAAATATATATATCTCATGAATCCAACATTTGTGATTCAACTTGGCCCATGGCCTCATAATACAACATTGTTGTAAAACATAAAACCATTTTCCAAACAACACATCAAAATATGCAAGAAGCGAGGATCCTGCCTGTAAGTTCATGGAGATACTCTAGACATAAACTAAACTAGACAATCATTACAAAAGATCCTTGCCCAAACTGGGGCTCACTAACGCTATATTCAGCCTTCTACGAAGCTGTAGCTGGATCAAAGTCTCTTTGACTATCTGTGGGGAGGAAACAGAAGAGGGGTGAGATTACTACATCTCAATGAATGGGTAAATCATACTATAACAGAAACAAGGCAAACCAAGCACGAGTGTTTCGCAATGAGTTTAATAATTGAAACATTAAGCATTTAACCATAATTTATTGAAAGAAAAGTTAAACAATTCAAATGTATGTTCAAAAGATAAAACAGGATTAAATAAGTAACCGTAAAGCAAATCAATTATGCATGGTAAGTAAGAAATGAAATTATTTATGCAATAACTATGATGAATGAGAATATTTAAAAACATTTAATTTTTAAGAAAAATGCACTAGTTTATTGGAGGTCTTTCCTAACAGACCTATCATCTTCTCCAAGCACACAGTAAGAGTAGGGTAATCACTGTAGGCGTAGACATAAGTCCACCCTAAATTTCCCCAAGCACATAGCAATGGGTATGGCAATCACTGTAGGCGTAGACATAAGTCTACCCTAAATCCCTGTGTCTTAGGCAATCATATGCCCGTCACAGTATCCTAGGCCGAAGCCTTAACATGATCATGGTGCACCAGGGCTAGCACTACCTGCGGCTAGCTAACAGTGATCTAAAAGGGTCCCTCCAATAGAAAATATTTGAAATATTCTATTCAAAAAGTTTAAAGTAAAACATTTCAATAACATTATAATAAAGCGATAATTCTCCATCTAGCTCTTTTCATACATAAAATTTCTTTCTAAAATATGTTTCATCCATGTATTCCCTTTATCATCATAAACTTTCCCTTTAAACATATCATCCGTAGACGTCGCATAGATGTTCGCATGCATCAAATCATTTCATGGCTAACTTAATTCATTTCTATGATTAAGTTCACATTTCTATAAATCTAGCTCAAATGGAGAATTATTAGTCTAGATGGTTGCCCTGCATACCTAGGGTTCAACTAGGATTGAAATTTATAATTTATAACATAGTTGGAACATATTGGTTTTCAAAGCAGAAAAATAATTTAGCATATATTCCAACTAGTTAAAATCATACGAGAAAATTATAAACCGAATTCGTAAAACATGCGCTATAGTATGAAAAACCCACTCACCGTACTAGGAGTCCAACAACGAGAATTTCACCTCGTGGTGGCTCAACAACCTAGAAAATATAGACATAACATAAAAATTAGATAAATCCTAAACGACACTATTCATGCCGGAAACACTATTCACTCGTCGGAAATACTATTCACGCCGAAACTTAAAAACCCTATATTCTAGCATAGAAACTAATTTTAAGATTATCTATGGAAAGAATTTCGGTAAAAACGAAGCTTAAAACGCGATTGGACGGAATTTACCTTGGAGGTTACTATTTATGCGATTTTCCGGCGACAATCCGGCGGTTTTCCAGCGAAAATAATTGGTGGGGTTTGTAGCTCTCCTTCCCACGAGTCCAACGGTACCTTGTTTGCTCAAATCGGACGTCCGGATGATGAGATATCTTAGAGAGAAGGTAGAGAAAGATTTTTTAGAGAGAGAGAGAGGGAGAGGGTGTCAGAATGAGGGAGAAGGGAGGGGGAAGGTGCAGAAAAACGAAAAAAACAGCCAGAAGCACGGCCTGGCCGTGTCTTGGAGCACGGCCGTGCTTCGTGGCTACAGTGCACCAAGTATTTGGCCGAATTTGACAAAACGTCCAACATGAAAGTTGTAGCCCTTTCTCTTAACTTTCATTATCCACTTGAATCACCTAATTTGGAGTTCATATGAAGGAGTTATGCATAAAATAGTGAGCAAAGGTCCAGACCACACTATGCTTCGGTTTTTGCCTCTTATCACTATAATATTCACAGAATTAGCAAAAGTGCTCAACATCAAAGTTGTAGATATATGTCTTATCTTTCATTAGAAATTGGAAGCACCTAATTTGGATTTCATATAAGAGATTTATGCTTATATGAGTGAAGACAGGTCAGAAGAAATGTCAGAAACGCTCTAAAATTTTACACTGTTCTCAACTTCCTTGTTTTAAATGATTTGTATTTAACTTCCAAAGGTTTGGGTTATTACAATCTCATTATTGTAATAGTCACTATGCTGAGCATTTCTTCATGTAACAGGTATATGCATCATTTTCATAATATTTTTTAAGCTAAATATCAATTTGTTACTGATCTTAAAATTTGATACGATTCATGAGATTTAGAAAATAGAACTTACAATTATCAAGATTTGACAACCATGCATTTTTTATTTATTTTCATTCCTCTAACTTCCTTTTGTTTGATTTTTACTCCTATCAAAGCGCACCCTTAATATCAATGTTGATCCTTAAGTTTACTTATAATTTTCATCAAAACTGTTCTTTGAGTCAACTTATGCCTTAGTTTTAAATTCAGGATCTTGTGGAGATATGATAGGAAGTACTAAATCCTTGCTTTTAAATTCATAGGTTCTTTGACAAAGTTCACTCTTTATATTGCTATTTGCTTTAAAATTTAATAGATCATATAAAAGAATTGAATATATGTCTGAGGTTTTACTTATGGTGTACAAATTTCCATTGCTTTTTGGTCAAGAAATTTCTGTTGTTTCTAACCATGACGTTTTGAGTGTATATAGCATTTTAATGATTCTGCTTTATTTGACTAAATTGTTTAAAGAGGTTATATTTGATACCAACATAATTCATGTTGTATATCTGTATCTGTAATATAATATCTTAAGTATCACTATTTATATAATTCAGGTTCTTGTGGCGCTCGAATGCTACTTTTGCAATTTCAAGACACTATAGACGCTTTGATGTTTTTGACGAGGCTGAGGCTAACAAAGCTGCTGGGAAATATGAAAATGCTTCCATTGATAGACAAATTCAATTTTATCAATATCATGACGGTTTAACTCATTATTCCAAGGCAAAACTTCCTATAACTAGCGGTAGGCGCGAGATTGATGTATACATGTCTGCATTTGTAAAATGGATGAGGGATCAAGATAAATGCCTGTACTTGCCTATATTCTCTGTTGTAAAAATTTGTTGTTCATGGCTGGATTTCTGCAGATGTTCCTGAAGGCTGTGTTATCATAAGAGAACACATTCCAATCACGAATCTGTTTACCTGTCTATGGTTCAATGAAGTTGACCGATTTACTTCAAGGGATCAGTTAAGCTTTTCCACAACTAGAGACAAAATAATAGCCAAAGTTGATTGGAGCATCAATATGTTTTTGGATTGTGAAAGGCGTAACTTTGTGATACAGGTTAGCATTTACATGCTGCGATGTTTTTGTAATTAGTAAAGTTATTCATTTCCCAATTTTAGTACTCTTAAGCAAGTTGTTTATTCAGAATTTGTTTAGTGGTTCTGTAATTGAGCTTATAGTTCCACCCTTTTATGACTTAGTTTGCATGAGAACATCCGCTTGGTTTAGTGGGTTTATCTCAATAGGTTATTTAATGTGTTGTTATGGTTCACTGCCTGTTTTGAAAGGAGTTCAATCGCTCAGATATGAATATCCAAGGTTTTTGTTTTAAAGCTGTTGAGTGCACCATTTTTCCCACACAAGCTGTTCCCATGTCTTAAATTCATCATATAGCAGAACTGTTTGAAAGTTCTATCTGCAATTACTTTCTTGTAGAATCTTAATATCCTCTTCCATTCTAAAAATAATTTTGATTTCCATATTGCTGGTTTGTGAAAACTAATTTCAGACATATCATCGAGACTTATTGGAGCACATGCCGCCTCCTCCTCCTCCGGTTCCTGTAATTCGCCGCCCACCCCCCCTTCCTCGCAGTAATACTTCTCCGACGAAGAAGAATCCAAGGCGTGGGAAAAATTACAGGAGATCAGGTTCAAAGCGTAATCGTAAAGTAGGCATTGTTAGTACCAACAATTCTTTTTAATGTTTTGATCCCTTCTCCCCCCCCCCCCTCTTTTTTTTTTTTTTTGGGTTTTATTTTAGCCCAGTTTACAAATTGTAAATCACATTCTTTTGTTTCAAATTATACATCAAGAGCTTTTAATATCTGAAACCATTTTGAAATGTTTCTCAGCTGTGCACTTTTCAATAACCATGAGGAATTTATCTCCTCTAGCTAGGTTTTGTATTTATGGTCAAAGTGTGGCCCCTGTTACTAGAAAATGAGAAATCTGTTATTTGGTTCTATTGGATTTGAAAATTGTAAAATGCATAAAATAAGCAAATAACATTTGGTAATGAATGTTAATTTGGATCCATGCAATTTTGAGAATAAAGGGCAAGGTGGTAATTGTTGTGGGTAAAGAAAATTTAATAAGTTGATTCAGTTTATAGAAAATTAAAATATCACCACACTAAGCATAAATAAACATATAAGCAATTTTTTGTTATTGGCTTGGCATACCAAATTTTTCAAGAGAAATTGTATGTTCTCTCTCTCTCTCTCTCTCTTTATCTTTGTCATCAATTGTATTTTTTTTTAATCTATTAATTTTTACAATTGATTATCTAATTTATATTTTTATTACATTTAATTTTACAACAGTTATACGAAATTATCAAAATATTCTTATAAAAAATGGGGTTAAATTTAATATCAAGAAAAATACTATTTTGATAATTTTATATAGTGATAGTTAAAATTAAATTCTAATTTAGAAGGTTAGAGACTAAATGCAATAAAATAAATAAATTAAAAGAATTATAATTGGATACAAATATTGAGGTGAAAAAGAGTAATTTTTTCAATTTTTTTTTATAAACTGAGCTTGATGACAAAATCAATAGCTCAATTTTTTATAAAATAGAAGCAACTTGATACCTACCTATAAATGTGCAAAAATTAAATTTCTTAATTTTCTCATCACTTGCACTTTATTCTTTAAAAAGCAAGTTGCATTTGTTTTTTTTTGGGGTACAAAAGGAAGGTCAAACTAATGACACTTTACTTAAATCTTCACCTTTAATCATCTGACCTAAAATTTGGTGGCGTGCAGGCTACATTTTAGAGGAGCTAAATTCATGTATTTACTAAGAAAAATTTGGATGTATTGTGCAAAGCAGCTTTCTGAACTTGACATCAGATCTGAGTCTGGCTCGTGGCTTCCATCTATATAGCCAGTTTTCTAGACTCACCCCACAAAGACAAAGTTGCTTATTAATTTGCAGAACGTGCTTGGTTTCAACTTGCAACCTCCATGTGCTGCACCTTGAGAAAGCAAACATTGAACCAAACCCTTTAATTTGCTGGGACTTCCATCAACAAGACAGGTCACCACCAACATTGTATACCTTAACTTACGCATCTTTACAACTCAGAGATAGAAGACGAAGCAATGATACTCTCCTTTTAACTTTGCTCTGTTTTTCGCTCCTATTATTGGCTGCAAGGGATAAAAAAATAGTTACACTCGATCAAATTTTGAATAGATATACAAGCATATCAGAAATATATTTTATTATAAACGTGTCTGATATGTTTGTATATTTATTTATGATTAGATTGATTAACTTATCTTTGATAAACTAGAATTACTTTAAAATTTCTCCATTTTAGATTTGTCAAATGAATGTATGTAATTGCTGATAAATTATTGGTTGCATTCTGCAAAGGATTTACTTTAAAGTAAAAAGATGAAGTGTCAACTTTCTTTTTAGCCTTGTTCTATTTTTCACTCCTATTGTTATTTGTATGGTACCGTTTGATTGCTGACAAAAAAATAAATGAGAATGAAAATTGAAAAATAAATAAAATAAAATATTATTATTAAATTTTGTTTAATATGATATAAAATAAAATTGAATCTTTTTTATTTATTTTTTACGTTTGATATACTTTAAAAAATAAAAAAATAAAATAAAAAATTGATAAAAAAATAAAAATATTTTTAAAGAATAAAATTATTAAAATAAAATTATTTTTATATAAAAAAATAGTTTAAAAAATTTAAAAATAATTGATAATATAAAAATTTAAACTAAATTTTATTTAAAGTATTAATAATATTAACAAATAATTTAAATATATTTTTATTTTTTATTTATCAATAATAAATAAAATATTTTAATATTTTTCATTTTTATATCATTTTTTTATTTCTATCACTCTTTAAAGATAAATCACTTTTTTTTATATGAAAGAGAATGTATATTTTATAAAATAAAAAAAAATTTCGATTAAATATAATTAATTGATAAAATAAAATTTAAATTTTTATTTTAGCAATTTAATTTTGTATATCAAACAAGATTTAAAAAATAGGTTAACTAAATAAAATCTTGAATAGATATATAAATACATTAAAAATAAATTTTATTTATAAGTGTATTTGATACGTTGATATACTTATTCATAATTAAATAACCAAACCATATCTACTTTTAAATTTTTCTATTTTAAGTTTGTCAAACGAATCTATATAATTGCTGATAAATTGTTTGTCGTTTACCGTAAAGTATTTATTTTAAAGAGTAAAATAGATGCCGACGTTGGTCGATGAGAAGGCCAGCAAAATTAATTTTCATACATCGATAGGTAGTTGTCCAAGTCGCTTTCACTTAATAAATTATTTTAATTGACAATTATTCATCTGTTTTGAGATAACTTTATTATTATACATTAGCCACCAAGCAACCATGTGGCTCATGGTTTCCATGATTCCGTCTATAAAGCCACCTAAGAAAAACATCAAGGTCAAGGAAGAAAATTAGTTAATTGAAGATTAGATTTGGAACTTGTCCCAAAAAAAAAAGATTAGATTTGGAGTATATTATATTTATGTATCTCGATTTTTAAAATTTTTGAAGTATATTTTTACATATCTTTTAATTTTAATTTGTATAAATTTTTTTATCTATTTATAAAATTGTTAAATGAATTATATATATATATATATATATATATATATATATATATATATTTTCACCAAATTTATAAATAGATTAATTTAATATAATATAAATTATTAAAAGATTAAATTAATACTTATAAAAATATAAAATAATGAAAGTTATTGTAATTATTTTAAAATTTAAAAGAGTGTGAGTAAACATTTTATAAATTTTAATATCAACTTGAAATTAAAATCAATATAAATATAATTTTTAAAGAATAAATAGTTATTTTAATTCTTAAAAAATACATATATTTTTAATTTAATTTCTTTAAAATTTTATTTTTCTAATTTAATCTTCGACCATATTATATTAAAAAATATTTTCACAATAATTTTGTTAGCAAAAAGTTTAATAAATATTTTTATTTGACTTAATTAAAATCTTATATAGTTTAACTGCAAGTAAGTAAGTTCTTGATTTGATTAATATAATAAAATTATTAAATTTTGTCGATAGAATTAATATAAAAATATTTTTGAGGAAGAAATAATTTTGTAAAAAATGAATTAAAAATTTTGTTTTCAAAAAATAAAATAACAATTCACTCAATTTTTTAAAATTTTAATAGATTTACTCATAATATTTTGAAACGGTGATCCGATACTCTTATTTTTGCTGGCACTCTATTATTAGCTGCGAGGTACAGAAACTCATGATGGCTTTTTTCATGGACTGGATTTTTTCTCTTTTATACTATTTCAAGTTGTGTGAAATGATAAGGTTGTTGTCATTGGGTGAGTATACAGAATTAGAACTTGGTCTCATTTTAAAGTCTTCAAAATCAAAGGCAGGCCCCAGAGAATATGAAATTTCACATCGAAGTTCGAGGAGTCGGCATGTTTTCTGGCTTTCTTTTTCGAATCTTTCTTTATACTCCAACAACTTTCCCTTTCTTTCTTTTATTGCCCAATTTTTTGATTATTTTTTTAATTCCCAATTAATTTATCAGTATTTTTATTTCTTTATTTATAGTAAAATAAAATAGCGCAAAATTCACTTCTTTAATCTAGTTAAAAAAAATAGACCATCTACTTTGGATATTACCTTTGAATACAAAATTTATATATATTTTTTAAACAATTTGATCCCAAGAGAACTCTATGATATACTTGTTTCTATTGCTATATCAATTTCTTGAAGTAAGCTTGTGTGTAAATCCCTTTTAACTAGACTAAAACGATAAATTAATTCAAATGTGTATAAATTGATTATGACATTTGAAAATAAAATTAAAAAAATTAAAATAATATTTAAATTTTCATATTTATAAATTTATTTAGTTTAAATTTTTAAAATTTTCTGAATATATAATTTAATCATTAAAATTATTAATTCATTGTATTTCTGTCATTTTATCAATTTTTAAAAATATTAAACTCGAAATATTGAACTTATTTTAGTACGTAAATAATTTAATATTTTTAACAACACGAAACTGCCGCTTAAAAAGAAAAAGAAAAAGATGGGGTTTGGTCATTTTATAAAATGTCTTCCATCTGATTATCCTATTCTATGCTTATCTAAACAGTATGCAAGCCATTTTCCTTCAGATTAAGACGGGAAAGCACATCAAGTTGAAAATTTATATATAATCCAAAGTCTAAGATGAGCAGCTCCACGAAAACCAGGGCCCTACCTCGCTTGGAATAATATCTAGAAGTAACAGTTCATGTAGACCCATTTTCTTGACCCACAACTGCTTAGCAGAGAACAAGCAAGGAAGGACCCAGAAAAGCATGGCATTTCCTGCATGGAGTTTGGATGTTGAGGGTATGGAAGCAATCTCTATACCATTTATAGCACACCAACCAACTTGTCTTCGTCACTCCCAGTGCAAATCCCATCACAAAATTTAATAGCTTTCCATAAGTAGGTGCTACGAAGATCCAAATCTAGATCTGTATGACATTTTCTCCCCCAAAAAAATCCCACTTCTTCTCTATCTCCTTTGATTGCTTTTGGTTCTCTGGTTTTCTCTTGTTCTGATACCAACCTTTGGTAGAGCAATAGCCTAAAAGCTAGTTCATGAGGTAAGAGAGTTCAAGATTAACATAATTTCACGCGTTCTGCAGCATCTGCGTCCAATACTGCATATGAGAAACAAAGAAGAAAAAGAGGTAATGAAATGCTCTGATACCATTGATGCCAAGCTTTTGGAAGAGTCATACTTTCAAAGTTATCTCATGAGATTAGAAATTTCAAGGTTCATATAATATAATCCCTTACTTCTTTGATCAAGGGTTTGTCATGTCTCAAACTAGAACTACAATTGGTGATGGGTTTTTGATGGATTGAGTTAAAACTCAGAAACCAAAAAGCTTCAAGGTTTTCATTTCATCAAATGGGTTCATCTGAGTTTATTGTGATCTGCCTTCTTCATTCTGCAATAGCTCTAACATGTGGAGCTCTAATGGTATTTTTCTCCAAGGAGATCTCTGTATTTAGCCATGGCCCTGAGACTGTAAGAAAGCTTCAAGGGTCAACGCCCCACGATCAGCTTCTGATTCGAACTTCAGATTCCTTCTCTGGGTTGCTGTTATTCACAATTGGGTTCCTTCTGTTCATGGTCGCTTTTGTTAAGGACAGGGAGTTTCAGAGCTTCTTCGCCAAAGGGTGTGTTCTTCTTCACGTTTCCATGGCAGTATGGAGAATTTACTTCCTGAGGAAACTTGAAGATCTTGCCCACGATTGTCCTAGACAGGCTCTAGGGGACATGGTATTAGCGGCTTCCTGGGTTTTCTTTCTTGTGTGCTCATGGAGAGAGAAATACGATTAGTTGAGAGCCACAGACATGAGAATCTTAGACACAAAGGATATGTAGATATTTGAAATGTAATTAGAAGCATTGAAATTTGTTGAAAAATAGGGTAATTTTTTTTTTTTGGTATTATGAGGAAGAGTAATTTTGGGTTTTGCTGAATTTTTTCTTTTTGGAATAATGTTAAGTGCACACTCTTTGGCATCGATTTAGTGTTTTTAGGATATTCCCTGAAAAAATTAAACTCAAATTAATTTGAAGGGACGTAATTACTTTTAACTGAATTACGTAGAGTGAATCACAAAAAAAAAAATCCAGAAGGAAATCTGTGACTTGAAAGAAATTTAATGAAGAATTTTGGGTATCTTGACAAATTTGTACTATTTTTTACAATCTTATTATTATATTTTATAATGCTGTATCAAAATTTAAAAGAGATTCATGTTAATTTGTAGTTTTAATAGTAAATAAGTTAAACTAGTATGTATAATAAATTTAAATGTTTTGGCTTAGGAATTTGAGCCAATGACCGGCACAAAGAGTTATGACTAACTCACCTTATAAATTTAAATTTATGGAACGCATAATTAAATTTACAGTTCATATGATTTAAAATATTAAAATTATTAAAACTCTCAAGAAATTTGTTTTTTCAGAAACTTCAAACATAAATCAATATATTTTGAATATATGTTTTTTTTCTTCAACAGAATTCAATATTTAAAACATATAAGCTAACAAAATTTGCATTGAGCTTAACTAAAAACATCATTCTCATTTTTCTACAACATTTATTAGAAAATAAATATAACTGTTACGCATAAAAAGGGAGAATCCTGCTTGTGGTGATATATAGCCGACTTTAGAGTATAAATACACTAAAAACAAACAAAAAACTAAGTTCATAAAGACAAATTAAACTTATCCTAGATATCTTATTATTGTAGCGCGCGATTTTGATTCTATCTTTATGTAAAAACATATAAAAAGAAGTAGTAAGCCTTGCAATTCAATGGATAGATAACATATACTATAGAAGAATACGACAAGTGGTATATACAAATTTTCGCAAAAGCACACACTTTAAATCAAAGTTCAATATTTAAACATACATAATAGTTTTATAGCATAAACTACTAAACAAAAAAATACCGAACATTTGTCAAGTCTAATAGGTACGTGCTTTCAAATATCATACCTTGTTAAAAAGCATAAAGTTATACATACCATTTATCCACACCATATTTCAATCCTTCTTTTGATAAGAAAAAATATTTAGTTACTTATTTATATTAGATATAAATATCGAGTTGAAAATAATGCTTGCAAGGAAAACATTTTCTTAAAATCACAATTTTATAGAGAATATTTTCTTATTTGACCGGTATCCTTAAAAATATATATCTTTTGAATTATACTTTTATCTAAAATCTAAGTTATTCTGAATTAAAAAAAAATAATGTGACCATTTATGCTAAAAAATTTACTATTTATAAAAAAAACTATTTAGAAATCATATTATTATTATTACAAATAGAAGAAAAGAAAAAGAAATTATTATCTTCTTCAAACATTATTTCATATTAAAAGAAAAGAATAATTGAGAACATGAACCAAATGTTCTTATTTGATTAAAGTACGGTATACGAGAAAAATAACAATTTAAGGAAAAAATTATATTTAAACTATAATCTTCAAAAATAATTTAGACAACCATATCGTTAATATTTAAAAAATCTTAGAATAATAGTTACAACCAAAATGTAAATTTTAAAAGAAAAAGCAATAGTTCTTCTCTAGTAAAAACAAAAATCCAAAAATTCAAAGAAATTTTTTTAACTACAAGAAAAGTTAAGCCTTAATAATGATAAGCAAACAAATTTACAAAAAATCTAATAAAAATCTATGATAGAATAATCATATCAAATCTTTATTAATAAAGTAAGAAATAAACTAATCAAGATAAATATAGAAGAATAAGAATAAGGTAACTAAAAATAAAACATTTCAAAAATTTGCATAATAAAACAAGTTCAATTAAAATCAATCAAGGTAGTGTAACATAAATTAAATTAAAACACATTTTGCTAAAAATGTTAAATCATATAAACAAGTACTTAAACATCTCTTTACCCAATATCTTATAATTTCTATAGAAATGGACAAATTTGAAAACACTAACTTATTAGACTGCTAGCGTACACAACTTCAAACTTTAATTCCATCATTTCCTTCGCATCTCCACAATGACAAAGTCAATAGCTCTTATCATTATACCACATATTCAACATTAATCAACTTAGAAAAACCTATAACCCTAATAATACGTGACCATATCTTTGGCCAACCTTAAGGCATCCTTTTTGTATCAAAATCAGAACTCTAAGCATCTTGTGTCCGAAGGTCATTAACAATAAATTTGAATTATTATCACAGATACCATAACAATATGAATAACCAATTCAATAGTCAAAGCCTTAACACAAGTTTTAGATTAATGAAAGTATGAAAAACATATTAAAATAGCTCACAGTTCAGTAAATAGTTTAACTATAATATAAAAGTAAGCAGGATAATCAAAAAATAATTGGTAAACCAATATATAAACCATTTAAATTTTAAAATCATACTATTTGATAAGACTCTTAACCAGAACCAAATTAACAAAACACACAATCCATCAAGCCAAAACACATTTCAATCAGACACACGGTCTGTAAGGATAAGTCACCATTTATTCCTTATATTAAAGCCTAAAATGCTTCCATGCTTTGCTAATATAGGATTTATCTAAACTTAACTTCCTTATTGAAGTTTACCCCTACCACTGCTCAAGAGAACACGCAAAGTGGCTTTAAGACAAGTTATCACAAGTATACAATAAGGGATGGATAAATCGCCAAAGGTTGTACATACACATAATTTGTGAGGGTAAATCACCATCTGATCAGGTATCACGCCTATATTTTTTCATTTACAATAGGTGGCACTTTGACCACTCCTTTTTATATCAAAACAAATCACGTATGTCAGCTATCACATGTGATTAGTAACACTCCCAGTTACTGTGGTTTCAAGGTGTACTAAAATTAGCATTTACTCCTGTTAGCATACAATATTTATAAAAAGATTAACCCCCTAAAAAATGATTTAAGAAAAGTAATTCATAAATAAAATAAAATTCAAGGCGTTTCTTTTAACCTATTCTTTCTATGAACATGTTAGTCAAATTTAAACATAACTTTTCTCGAATGTTTTTAATAGGCCACTTAATGTGCCTTATTTAAGAAAACTCAAGTTTGTATCAATAAAATTATATCTCAAAATTTATCAATAGCACAACACAAAATAATCAAAACATAATTTCATGGAATTACATTTTTTCAAAAATCATTTGAACACTTCAAATTTCCAATAGAAGGAATTGTAACTCATATCCCATATTCAACAGTCTTTTAAATATTATTATATGCATATATATATATATATATATATATATATATATATATATATATATATATATATATATATATATATATATATATATATATATATATATTCAAGCAACTATTACAATGATTCATTTCCTATCAAGATTCTAAACCTCAAAGATAAAATTTATTCAAAGGTTTATAAACCAAAATTAATTATATAATTTACCTTTTAAATCATTTTAGCAATCCAACATACTTTCAAATCCACACCCAAACCAGTTTACGACAATTTGCAAATAAAGTTTGTTATAAATCCTAAAAATTTTATAATGAAAAACATAATTTTTTGGTATAAAAACAAAAATACAAAAATAAGTATAATTCATATAGATTTCACTCCACCACATACATCTATATAAAACAAAATTTAGAAATTGGAACAATATAAAAAATTATTTCATATTATATATTATCTACCTACGAAACTTGAGCTCATATCTTGAGCGATATGTATGACAACTTTCAGAGCCAAAAGGAATAAAACGATCTTTGTAAACAATTATAGAATGCTCAAACACCTAGAAAACAAATATGGGTCGCAAGTACTGTTTACTTTACAAAAATACTATCTATAACAGCCCAAAACACTATTTATATTGTACAAAAAGTCATCCAAACACCACAAAACTTCTAACTCTAACATTTTAGTTACTCATAAGACCATTTGCGGTGTTATTTTTGCGATAAAAAGCTCTTAAACATGTTTATTTGAAGTTTACCTCTTGGAGTTTACTATTCGCAAATTTTTGGCAAGCTTATGGCAAAATTCTGACAAAGATGATAGGTGGATTTTGAAGTTCTCACATAACGAGTCCAACAGTCTAAACAATTGATCAATAAGGGATTTATAACTTAAGATATGGAGGATTAAAGATTGAGGGAGAAAATTTGCAAAGGGAGAGAGAGAGAGAGTGTGTGTGTGTGTCTGAAGAAGAAGAAGGGTTCATACTTCATAAAAGGGGTCTACGTTGTGATCGAGGTGTGTTGTGTCGCGACGTAATTATACTCAGGTCACGATGTGTCGCTCACGGGTTACTGCAACACATTTTACGTCATAATGCTATTTCTTCACATCATGACGTGAGGATTCTTATTGAATTTCACAAAAAGTTTAACACAAAATTGTATATCTTTGTCTTAATTTTTTATAATCACTTGAATTACCTCAATTAGAGTTTATACGAGAGAGTTATGCATAAAATAATGAGTAAATATTCAGACCATACTAAACCTTTATTTTGCGATTTTTGTCTCTTATCATCCTTATTTTAGTAGAACAAGTAAAAGTGTACAATATAAAAATTGTAGCCGTATGTCTTAACTTTTCATAATAATTTAAATAATATCAATTGAAATTCATATAAAAAAGTTATGCTAAAAATAGTGAGCAAATGTCAAACCTATGCTAAATTTTCATATTTCTCAACTTCATCACTTTGATTTGTTGTCTCCAAAGTTCTCAAATTTCATTCTTATTCAAAATATAATATCATTAAAAGTATTTCAATATAAAATTAACTTATAATCAACTAAATATTAAAAACATGAAATCATAACATTTTAGATCGACATTAGAAAATAATATAAGTGATTAAATCCAAAGTTGTTACACTTAAACGAAGAATTTTTTCAAAAAAACTTTCAATAAAATAAATTACACGAAAACAAATATCTATACATATTTAAATAAAGAATATTTATTAAAGTAAAATAATTAAAGCTATACCTAAATACTTTAAAAAATATATAATTATTTAAAATAAAAATACAATTTTTTATAAAAAAAATAATTATTTAAAAATTATGAGATATTATAATAAATTCATAAAAAATTATTTATATAAGAAAAAATAGTTTTAGTATTTAAAATAAGAATATTTTACTTATGAACAGGCAACAAAATTAAAAGAGATGAGAAGTTTTAAAAATATATTAATAATAGATATTAATTTATTTTTTTACAAAAAATAAATATTAATTTATTTTTAATAGCAATTAATTAATTTATTTTTGAAACTGTCTAACAATTAATTTATTAAAAAAAACCAGTTTTTGGAAGAATGTGCATGGGCCTGACGAGGCCCAACCCACCAGGCCGCCACAGAGACTAATCTAGATCCTCTTTCTCTTTTCCTGCTTCTACGTTCTCCCCAGCAAGCAATTGCGCAGCATCGGAAAAACCAGAAACCTCGACGAGGGAAGCAGAGACCTGAGAGATACGCGCCTCCATTGCCGGTAAGCTCCCTTCTTTATCCCAACTCATTCATTTTCTTTTTATTCTTTCATGTCGTAGAATCACCAAGATACAATCATAACCAGGTTTCGCCAAACTTGTGATGCTTGCTTATACTTCTAAATCTTCTGGTCATTTGCTCCTTCGGCTTCCTACTTAAGTTTATGAGATATTGATACTTTCTGTGAATTCATTGACCCAGGATCTTAGGGTTTATTTTTCAACATGGATTGGTGATGGGTGGGATGCGTTTAATATCAAAACTATTGTTTGGAAGTGCAAAAGTAATGAGTGGGGTGGGTTCAGCCCCAATTTTCAAACCCTCCAAATTCGGGTGTTTGTAATGGTTTAAGTTCTAGGTTTTTTTCGTTTACTCTTTTAAGCCACTCAATTTTCTTTTCTTTTAAAAATTTACCCTTCAAACTCATCACATTTTAATCTTTTTTTCATTACTTTTCAAACAAGATATCTCTGTCCTTTGCCATCCCACGTTAATAACTACTCCACCCCAGTCTTTTTAAAACTTCCAAACATGTCCTTAAGAAGAATAGAATTTTGGCCTCATGGCTGAGCAGCTTCAGGATGGGATGGGTAACCCTTCTTTTTATATAACATTATTATTGATGGGCGCTTTGATTTATCAAATGTTAAATTTGTATGGTTCAAGTAGCTATTTCTAATTTTCTATACATTCAATAAGTGGGTCTTTGTGGGGTTCGGCCTCTGAATCTATTTTAGGCAAGGATTCACAGTAATAAATCTATTTGACAATTTTTCATGTCATTTCAAGTATATAAAACGTAGTGCCAGTTGGTTATCTTCGAGAATTGAAACATTAGGAACTTAAATTCTGGAAGTTACATTGTATTAAAGTGCACCGACCTGGTGTCCAAGGGATTGAGGTAGTTTTCTAGTGCTTCATATGGTGATTGGTGCTACGAACAAGAAGTACGAATACGAAACATGGCAGGATACAGAGACTGCAAAATGTCCAGGGAATTTAGGTAGTTTTCTAGTGCTTTATGTGGTGATTAGTGCTATGATTAGAAAGTACGAATACGAGACATGGCACAATATAGATACCGTAGCACAACAAAATATATATTGCAATTTGAAGTGTCTTGTTGTGTCTGATAGAGTGTTGGACACGATAAGGCTCCATTTTTTAAGTAACAGTGCTTCGTAGTGCTATGATTATTATGTCACTTCTACTTGGTTCACATGACACTGAAATAATGAATTACTATTATTGTTAGACAGCATATTACTATATGCTCATCATTTAATGCAAAGCTTATCCTTGTCTCCAACTTACATCTTGTTTTGAAATAAACTTGTTTAGTTTGTATTCTATCCTATCTTGCTCCATGCTTATCTGAATCTTGTAGCTTTATCATTAATTTTATTTTACAGAGCTTTTGACTTAGTGAGTGGTATGGACCTGCATAATGCTTCCCCTGCCTCGATTTTACAAGGGTCACAGCAAAACCAAGGCTCAGCAGCTATGACAAACGGCGCTGAGTCAAAGCCAAAGAAGAAAATCTGTTGTGCTTGCCCAGACACCAAAAAGCTGCGAGATGAATGCATAGTAGAGCATGGTGAATCAGCTTGTACAAAATGGATCGAGGCTCATCGTCAGTGCCTCCGTGCAGAGGGATTCAATGTTTGAAGTTAATAATGGAAAGAAAAAAAGAGAAAAAGAAGACATTGGTAGGATAACTCAGTTGATTTTTTGAAATCGATACAGCTTTTGGAGCAAAGTCAATTTATTCTAAAGTTATATATATGATGATATTTGGAATTTTGAATAAAAAAGAAGGAAACTGATTGCTAGATGCAATGCATAATTTACATGTAATTTTGAATTTGGAGGTTCCCCTCTCAATATTGCTGAGACTTACACGATTAAATGCAGATTACACAAGTTATATTGCTACTTCCCAACTATGTTTTAGTTTTTGTTATAGTGGTTATCATTTTTTATTGAAAAGTCGTAGGCCTAGTTTATAAAAAATTTGTAGAGCAAGTCAATTATTTAAAGACATGTAAGCATGTCATAAGTAAATTTTACTAGAAAGTGTTTTGAACATGGTTTGATTTATTTGTCATTTATAAACTTGGTTTACTTGAGAATTTGCCTTTTTGTACGCAAAACTACTGGTAAGCTGACAGGTGCCGTTATCAATAAATCCCCTCCCCTCTTTTTATCTTCTCCTTTCCCCTGGTTGCCCCTCTCACGGGGGAGAAAGCATAATTTATCAAAAAAATTTAAGGTGTAATGGTCGTCAATAGAACTCATGGTTTTCTTGCTCTTCGCTTATGCACTCGTATATAGGTTGCATTATAGAAGGGTTCAATATTCACATATCTTTAACCATATCTTATGCTGGAACAATTGACTAAAGCTTCTCAATCCATCTACACATAATCATCATTTTTTATCGTTTGTTTGACCTTTCTCACACCGAATCTTAAATTTGAAAGAATAAAAGTATGAAGGAAATCCTAGGTTCCATGCTCCTTCGAGGTATGGCAGTAATGTTTGTACAGGAAATTCTTAGGTACAAAAATCTTTCTTAGTCTTCCTTATTGGGTTGGATTTTTCTTGCGTAACTTATGCTAACAAAATTCATGATACATATTGAGAGATAAATGCATACGGTGTATATGATAGTGATCTAACAATGTTCATTATACATATAGTGAATAAAGATTGAAAGAGATATACAACATATTTTACCCTTTATAATGCACAAAAAACTCAGAGAGTTTAAAAGAGAGTCAGATGAAGAAAGGGTTTTATATTTTATGTTTTTTAGAATTAGAGTTTTTAGAGCACATATTATGATTGTTTATATCTAAAAATTCTTCTATCTCAAATTAGTATTGTAATAAAAAATTAATTGACCACCGAAAGGTTATAGGTTGGATCTTCTATCTAATGAATTTGTGTGCAATTTAATCTATCAAAGATTATGCACAATTAATCAAAGTCCAATCTGTTTTGAATTTAGCACTAATAACTTAATTCAAGTATGTTGATGTACTAATAATTAATTATGTTAATTCACAATTTATAATTAATAAAAATTAATCCAACAATCTCTCACTTGGATAATATTAATCAATTATTTGAACAAATAACATAACAACAAGATTTAAGCAATATTAAACTATTAGTATATGTTAAACCACTTTCAAGATTCAGAAATAAAACAATATAGAATCATTGAATTTGATAGAGAAATAAGTGATATTAAATACACAAAGTCTTAAATCTAAATAGAACAACATAAGAAATTAGTCTTTCAACCATAGTTCAGAAAAAAAAAACCACAAAAAATCATTGAATCCAATAAAAAAATTAAATGATATAATATTTCAATATTTAAATTGAATAAAATTATATAGATGGTCTCAGAATCAACACAAAATTCAAACTCCCACTAAACCAAGACTAAATCAAAAAATTTAATAAGATCCATGTGAGTGATATGTTTCTGAAATACTCTCACAAGTAAACCTTTAGTCAATGGATCTACGAGCATTTGTTCACAAGATATGTGAATCAAACGATTATGATATTCAAAATTTTTTTCTCTAACAAACTTAGGTTTAATACCAAAATATTTGATACAACTAAAATTCTTGTAATTTTCAAAGAACCACACAGTAGACAAACTATCGTAATAAATGGTTAGAGGTCTTGATATAGAATCAACTAAAGGCACGATAGATATTAGTTTCTTCAACCACACAACCTGATAGGTGGCTTCACAACAAACAATGTTGATGAGTTAGTTTTATACTCATAAATTAAATACTTTTATTTTATCTTTTTGTTATATTCAATCACTTATTTTTATTATTTATATTTAATTTTGTATATTTTTTTTAAAATTGTAAAGAAGATCAAAAAGTGGACTCAATTGAAGAATTGAAGCAAATTTGTCATTATTTGAGAATGATATTTATAAATCAAAAAAATAAAATCAATTCATTAATGATGATAGAGTAATGAGTCATTAGACATATCTAATTGATTCTTGAAATGCAACCTAGGGGATATGTGCATCAAACTAATCTTGATTTATGACCAATTTCTAAAAGAAAAGAACAAAAGCATAAAGATTTAAGGCAGAATACCAAATGTTGAAGAATTATGGATAAATACTTTAGTTAAAAAATGGACATAACTTCTTATCTAAAATTCAAATTAATGTGATTCTTAATCCTGTGAAAATAAGAATTAATCAGCTTCAAACTTGTATTTCATATTGATTTAGAAGTTCTAATGTTAAAGGGGTTAAAATTAGGCCAGAAGATAATCTGCTTGCTATTACAGTATTGTCCGACTTTATTCTAGTATTTTGACCATAACTCATAGATTATGTATATAATACATATATGCCATACTATTATGAATATTTGAAAAAAAATTTCTACAACTTTTGCTTTTACATGGATAGCAAATTTAGTGGATTTTATTGTATAATGCAAAGATTACTTTTGGTGCATGTGAAGAGTTTTAAAGGTGTTGACAGACGTGACTTTGTTACCCACCAATATTGAAAATTACCTTTCCTATCCCAATTGTAACTATAAATAAATGTATGTTTTGAGTTAGAGGGAAGAGTTTTGGAGGAAATTTTTTGGTTCTAAGTGATTGTAATGTTCTTCTTTTTTTATATCTTTGTTATCTTTAATTTCTTTCATAATATCATTATACTTGTTCATCTTCAAATTTGTTTTCTTACTTTGAGTATGGATAACTAATCTTCATATGTTAAGGTAAAAGAGTAAATCTCTTTGTAAGAAAATAATGATTTATATAACTAATGATTAAAAATTCAAGGTTTATATTTTATATTGTATTTACCTTCTTATTTTCTTATGTTATGTATTAATAGCTAACTTTGCTGCCTACTTCATGTTATTATTTTTAATGGCTGACTTGACCTCTTATTTTATGTTGTTATTGTTCATAGTTGACTTTGCCACTTATTTTTTATTATGTTAATTAATCTTCTTCCTTTTACACCATTTTATCTTTAATATTGTAAAATGTGAATCTTGATCAATTGTAGATAATCTTTAGCATAATAAATGCTTGAATCAATCTTGATTTAATATAGATAATATGACAATTAATACAATGTATACTTAAATCTATTTTATAAGAATGACTTAAGTATCCGTAATACAATAAAAATGATACAAATGTGATTCATATATAAATTGATGAGTGAGTTTTATACTCATAAATTAAATATTTTTATTTTATCTTTTTGTCTTAATTAAGCATTTATCTCTTTTATTTGTCTTTATTTTTGTGTATTTTTTTTATAGATGGAGAGAATAATAGAAAATGGACTAAATTGGAAGAATTAAAGTTAGATTGTGGTTCTTTGAAAATGATATCTATAAATCAAGCAGACAAAATAAATTCATTAAAGATGACTGAGAAAGGAGTATTAGCTTTTTGACTTTTGAGACACATCCTAATGAATATATGCATCAATTCAATCTTGATTTTTAACTACATTTTTAAAAGAATTGAAACATAAAGATTCAAAGCAGAATACCCAATGTTAAAAATCTGTTTGCTGCTTGTTTTTTAACTTGATTTTATTATAGTATTTTGGTCGTATATCAAAAAATACGTATATATTATGTACAAAATTTGGTAGATAAATAGCTGACATAATTTCATACAACTTTCATATTTACGTGATCAGTAAATTCAGACACCCAAATGGTCAAAATTAGATTAGAAGAGAACATATTTACTGTTGCAGTCTAGCTTAATCTACTGCAGTATTTGAACCTTATTTCAGAAAATACATATTTAATAGATACAATATTTGGTAGGTGAATAGAAGATACAATTTGTTACAACTTTCATGTTCAAATGGTTAGCAAATTCAAACATTAAAAGGGCCAAAATTAGGCTAGAAAAGATCACGTTTATTGTTGCAGTCCATACTGACCTTACTCTAGTGTTTTGGCCATACATCACAAAATACGTAGTCAATTTTTCTCCACCTTATATGGATAGAAAAATAATAAAAAATATCTACAGCTTTTATGTTGATAAGATCAGCAGATTCGATGAATATCAAGGAGATATTTTATGTTGACTTTCAGAGCATATGATGCAACACAACTTGTCAACTTTACTACAATTTGCTATCCACCATCTTTGTCACCTACTTCTATTGTTTTGTCTATAAATAGAGACATCGTTTGAGTCAGAGAGAGGGGAGAAAGGCTGAAGAATGAGCTTGAAATTTGTTTGTTGGAGTTCTAAATGTTTGTAATATTTTTCTCTCTTTAGACATTTTGTATCTTTACTTTCTTTCATAAATTTTATCATACTTCTTCATATTTCATTTTGCTTTCTTACCTTGATTATGGATAATTAATCTCCTAATGCTAAGCTGAAAGGTGAAATTCTTGGTATAAAAATAATAATTTATCTAACTCTTAATTTCAATGTTTATATTTGACGTTGTATTTATCTTCTTATTTATTTTCTTGTTATTTTATTTCTTAGAAGATGGCTTTGTCGCCCTTCTGTTATTTATTTTCTGTGTTCTGTTATTATTTTCTTGTTATTTACTTTCTTAGAGGATGTTTTTGTTACTCATATGTTATTTATTTTCTTATTATTTTTTTATATGATGGTTTTGTTGCCCCTCTATTATTTTCTTTTTTAAATGATGACTTTGTTGCTCATCTGTTATTTATTTTTTAAAAGAATAGCTTTGTCACCCCTCTGTTATTTATTTTCTGTCATTCAGTTATTTATTTTTTTGTTATTTTCTTTTTTAGAGAATAACTTTGTTGTCCCTCTGTTATTTATTTTCCTATTATTTTTTTCTCTTAAATGATAATTTTGTCGCCCTTTTGTTATTTATTATTTTGTTATTTTCTTTCTTAATGGTTGATTTTACCGTCTACTTAATATTATTATTATTGACTTTGTTGTTATGTTTTTCTTCACTTTACATCTTTTTATTTTTAATTTTATAAAGTGTGAATCTTGATACATTGTAGATAATCTTTGACACAATAAATGTTTGAATTATTATTGATTTATTGTAAAAAATATAATGATTGGCACAATAAATGCTTGAATTATTATTGATTTATTGTAAAAAATATAATGATTGGCACAATAAATGCTTAAATTATTATTGATTTATTGTAAACAATACAATGATTGGCACGGTGTATACTTGAATCTATTTTACAAGAGTTATTTATTATTAGTAATACAATAAAAAGAAGATAAATATACTTCATCTGTAAACCAAAACGCATTTAATGTAATATATCTTTCGAATGGAATTTTATTTATGCGAGGATTACATTTAAGTAATAAAAAAGTTAAAATTTATTTATATTTGATGTACTAATAATAGATCCCCTCACATTAGCATGTTTCTTTATGTTGAATACATTTCTATTTAATTTCAGTATTTTAGTTCTTTGTATACTCTGTTCAGTACTCTTCTCACAAAATAAACATTCTGACAATTATGTTAGAAATATTTATTTTGAATTTGAATTAAATTTTTTCTTAGTTGGCAATCCTCGTAAGATCGTAAGATCGACCTTACATATCACTAAATCTATACTCCAATAGATTTGTACACTTGCGAGTTTTAATTAAAACAATAATATAAACCACAGTGAATTTAAGATAACATATCTTCTGAGTGGAATCTCATTTATATGAAGATTCAATTAGAGTAATAAAAGAGTTGAGTTTGTTGTTATTTAATATATAAAAAATGGATCCTTAAACTTTAGCATACATCTTTATTTGAAAACATTATAATTTCAATTGAGAACATAAGTTTCTTACATACTTAGTTTAATGTTCTTCTCACAAAATAAATATTATGAGAATTATGTTAGAATTATTTCTTTTGGGTCTAAATTAGAGTCTCCTTTGAATTAACAATTATTGTGAGATCGACCTTGCATACTATTAAATCTATACTCTAATAGATTTGTACACTTGCGAGTTGTAATTAAAACAACAACAGATGTACTCTGCTTCCATAGTTGAGGTAGTTATGAGTGTTTGTTTGACACTCTTCCACAAAACAGTTTCTTCAGACATCATGAAGATGTATGCAAAAGTTGATTTACAATCATTCATATATGATGCATAGTATGTATCCGTATATCTCACAATTTCAAAAGGAAGAGACTTTCTAAAAGTTAATATATGATGCTTTGTACCCTATAGATATCTCATAACTTTCTTTGTAGCCCTTCAATGATCCTTGCAAGGATTGCTCAAATATAACACTAATAGCAAAAGTCATGTCCAAACAAGTGCATACTTGAGTATACATAAGGCTTGCTAAATGCGGAAGCATATGAAACTTTATTCATTTCACCCCTCTTAGTGTTATTCTGAGGGCACTGTGATTGAGACAACATTTCACCTTTCTAAATGAGTGCAGCACAGGAAATGCAAAAGTCCATACTAAGTTTCTTGAGGACTTGCTCCATGTAAGTTTTTTGTGACAAATCAAGAATGCCACGAAACCTATCATGATGGATTTGTATTATAAGAATGAAAAGATATCTAACCAACATCTTTCATATCAAAATGGCATGATAACATGTGTATTGTATTTTGTCTCATTCAAAAAATTCATTTAATTGTTGATTAGTAGGATGACATCTACATATAGCATAAGTATGAAAAAGCTGCTCCCATTTAAACCTTTTTTTGACAAATGCATTGATCTAAAGCATTCTCAATGAATTCAAATGAGGTTATTACTTCAATAAACTTCAGATATTATTGCCTAGAGTCATGTAAACTCTTCATGTACGTCTCAATTCAGAAATGCAATCTTAACATCTATATGGTGAAATTCAAGGTCTAATAGCAAGAAGAACCATGACAACTCTGAAAGAGTCTTTGGTCGAGACCAGAGAGAAGATGTAACATCCTTAATTTCGTTTCTTTTATTGATAAAGGTACATAAAAAATTTAATTAAGGAAATAAAATTTATTAGACAATATTTTAGATATCTAAGGAAATATAATCCTTAGAAATTCTTCACCTTATGTATATGCATAGAAAATGTTTCTAACATTAAGAGAACAAATAAAGAAGGAAAATCTAATAGGAAAGAAATTAGAAATAACATACTAAAGAGATGCAAAATTCTTGGATAAGGAAGATAAATTTTTAGAAACAAGTAAAGGTCTTAAAATTTCAAAGAACATTGAATTAGGGTAATTTTTCCTAATTCAAGAACTATAGTTACTAAGTTTAAAATCTTTACCCATACATTGGGCTTTTACCTATGGACACTTCATATAGAGTTTTTCCACTTCACATAAGTTTCTAGCAAGCCCATTGGATAACCTAAACAAGAAATTAAACATAGACTTGGACTAGGATATAGTAATTTCACCAATAGCCCAAAAATTATGAAAATGTGACCAAGCCCACCAAGAAAGGAAGAATTTTATCCAAAGCAAAGAAAATGGGTAGGACAAGCCCATAATGGGTAAGAATAAGCCCAAATCCAAGAGGAAAAATAAAATAAAATAAATTAGATGATAATATAATAATAAGAATAAAGATTAGGTTACATGGCATTAAGACAAAAATTTAGCAAGTGGTGTGATTCTACATTCATCATTTAGGCAAGTGGCATGATAATACAAGGCTTTAGGACAAAAACATCTATATCCTTCACTCATAATTTTAGCAAGTGGTATGATAATACATGGTATTAGGACAAAACATTCATAGCCCACACAAATAATATCAACCAAATAATGGAGATTGAAGGGCTAGAAATTTGCCACTTAAAAAGGCAACCTATCATAATTGATTAAGACAAAAGAAAAATTAAATGAATCCCTAAATCAAAGGGACCTTGTCCCTTATCTTAAGAACATATCATCATAATTTTCAAAATACAAATCTCCTTTTCCTATGCATATCTTGACTAAGAAAGAGGAAGACAAGAACATAAGTTGTTTGTTTTCCAAAAATTCAACAAAGTGTATCTTAATTGTGATAAGGTAGATCCATGATCATGAAAGGTGAATTATTTGGTGGTCTATATAAGAGAACCCACCCTTACAACACTTTAATTTCGTCCAAGTGAGAAAGAGAGAGAAATAGAAGCAAGGTAGAGTGAGGAAAGGAGAGAAGAGAGAAGAAGAAAGGAAGGAAGAAGAAGGAGAAGTTTAGAAAGCTAAAGGTAAGTTTAACAATATTTCTTTTTGAAGAAAACTTTTGAAACTTATAATATTTATATGAGATTTTGATCTTAGAACTTTTATGATTGGTCATGATGTTGCTATATCATGTTACATATTGATCTTGCATGTGATGTATGTTTGAATACTTAGGTTGGTGTAGATAGTTCTGCATGGTTATGGCTATGGGTGGCAGAATTTTAAGCTTCGGTAATTTAATTTCTGGGAATTATTGGTAGGGAATTAAAATAAATGGTTAACATAAGAATTAAAGATATATGTGTCCCGGATTTTTAGCCACTGGAATCATTCCATTTGGAGTCCATATGAGGTAGATATGGTCTGATTAGTAGTCAAAGGTCAGAAAATGAATCATCAGGGAAGAATATGTTAGGATAGCTTCGGTAATTTAATTTCTGGGAATTATTGGTAGGGAATTAAAATAAATGGTTAACATAAGAATTAAAGATATATGTGTCCCGGATTTTTAGCCACTGGAATCATTCCATTTGGAGTCCATATGAGGTAGATATGGTCTGATTAGTAGTCAAAGGTCAGAAAATGAATCATCAGGGAAGAATATGTTAGGATAGCTTCGGTAATTTAATTTCTGGGAATTATTGGTAGGGAATTAAAATAAATGGTTAACATAAGAATTAAAGATATGTATGTCATGGATTTTTAGCCACTGGAATCATTCAATTTGGAGTCCACATGCGGTAGATATGGTCCGATTAGTAAGCCAAGGTCAGACAATGGTTCATCAGAGAAGATTATGTTAGGACAGCTTTTGTATTTTAATTTCTGGGAATTATTTGTATGGAATTAAAATAAATGGTTAACATCAACCTTATATATCTATGTCTCATGGAAATATGCCCACTGGAATTATGCAATTTGGAGTTCATATGAGGTAGATATGATCCGATTAGTAAGCAGAGGTCAGAAAATGTTTATTCAGGGAAGAGTATGTTATTAATGTTTTAGTTTTTGAATTTCTGGGAATATTCTGTAGAGAATTAAAATAGCGCGCCAACATAACAATTATAGATATATGGCTCATGGAATTTTACCAATTGGAATAACTCAATTTGGAGTTCAAATTTGAGAGATATTGTCTAATTAGTTAGTAAAGGTCAGAACCTAAACGAGAAGAAATAATACTAAATTTAAAGGAATAATAACACCACAATATCATACTATTTTGTTGATATGATTAACATAATAGTTTTAGATAATTGTCTTAGCTTTTCATAGACACTAATATCATCTTAATCGGAGTTAAAATGAGAGAGTTATGGTCTGATTTGTAAGCAAAGGCTGTGTTAAAAGTTAGTAAACCTATTTTCAATATTTTTCTACCCTAGATGAATTTTTAAGGTAATAATAGAAATCAATTTGAGGAAAAATGCTCTATAAAATTTGTAAGAACATGTGTTGGAAATTATATAAGTAGAAATAAAATGACTAAATGCCTAGACATAAAGAAAATGAAAAGAATTATTCTAGTTACTGGAAAAAAATTGTGATTTGTGAAAAGTGCATGTCTAAGGAAAGCTCTAGCAAGGAAAGACTTGGTACTTAAGCGTGTCCATTAGTGACCCACCTCTCTTTTCTGGGAACTTTCCTGGTGTGCTGTTTACAGACTACAATTACTATCCAGTTATCGAGGTATTAGTGTGAAATTTTGACATGGAAATATTTTATAAAGTGAAAATTAGAAAATGATTATATTCATGGCATAATTTCAGTTTACCAATGAATTTTGAGAATGATTATGTTTTGATACATTATGGCATGAGAATATAATGAACATACTCGTTATTGGAATCATATTTTCGGCTATTAATATGAAAAGAAAAGAAATGAGCACGGTCACATGGCAATCCGTGTGGTGCACCAGTAGGGGACGCCCTACCAACGGTTATGATCATGTTAATAAGAAAAGAAAGAGAAAGTGTGCCATGTCGGACGGAGCGAGATAAGCCCGTACCGAAAAGTAGAGAATACTCACCCTGACCGGGGTAGCTTGAAGTAAGAATAAGTGGATAGCCATCATATGAAACTCGAAAAATAGTTATTCATACCATACATGTCATAACTGTATAATTTTCATATGCATGATAAAGTGCATTCATGTGACTTAAAGATATTTTCTGTAGTTTATACAGCTGAACATGACATGATGAACTATATTGATGGTAAATTATGATTTATTGTTGAACTTACTGGGATTTAATTCTCACTATATTTCCATATCATGTTCAGAATAATAAATATGCAGATATTCTCTATGACACTTATTATCTCTGTACGTTGGATCGAGGTGCCCTACCTTGGGCAACTTCCAGTTATTTCAGATATAACTGTCGTAGATGTAACTGAGATTCCGGTGGACGTGCCACCCGAACCAGTGTCCCCGGAAGTAGTCGATATAGATGATTAGAACTAATATGTATTTTTGTACAAATGTTTGTAAAATAATGGTGTGTAGTTTGTAAAATAATATTGTGTATGGAAACTCAGTATTGTATAAATTAAATAAATGTTATATTGAGTTAAGTTGTAACGAGGTAATAATTTCATCGTATTTTTTTAAAAAAAAAAATTTACATAAATGGAGTTGTTACATAATTGGTATCAGAGCAGGTCGATCCTAGATGGCCAGTGGTTGGATGGTTATCTGAATCGATCTTATAGTGTCTTGAGTATGTTGTGGTTGTGCTGTGTAGGGGATCAGTGATTCATATAGGTAAGAAATTACTAGTGTTTCCTATCTATATGCCGAGGTGGTGTTATGACTGCTATTAAATATTTTTGAACTAACTATTGGGCTTGATCACCTCAATAGCAGCGTAACTTTGTTTTGTACCATAGTAGGAAATGGCACCACCAAGGAGGAATCCAGCAACCAATGCAGAGGAAACCCTGCACAACCTGGCCACGGCAATTCGAGACCAAGTTATGACCACCAACCAAATTTTACAACATCTCCAGAATGCTAATAACACAAATGTTGAGATTGGTCCTAACAACCGGACGGCTGGAAAAGATAATGGTATATCCGAGTTCCTGAGGACTAGACCACCTTGTTTCCAAGGTGGTTATGACCCAACGGTAGCCGAAAGGTGGATTAGGGAATTAGAGAAAATCTTTGAAGTGATGGGCTGTACTGAAGAGCAGCAAATCATTTTTGCTGCATATATGTTAAAGGATGAAGCAGAATACTGGTGGCGTGGAGCTAGAGAACTTTTAGCTCATCAGGGAAGACAGATCACCTGGCAAGTGTTCAAGGACATTTTCTTTGAAAAGTACTTTCCAAGTACTGTACGGGCAGAGAAAGAGATCGAATTTCTCCAACTCAGGCAAGGAAGCATGACTGTGGACCAGTATATCGCAAGGTTCGAGGAGCTGTCTAAGTTCTCCTCTTATCTGCGATATAACCCAGATGAAGCATGGAAGGCGGTTAAGTTTGAAGCGGGACTAAACCCGGAGTTAAAGAATGCTGTTATAGCTATGGAGATCAGGGAGTTTGTACCTCTGATAAATAAATGCAGACTCCTGGAAAAGAGTTTAAGGGCAGTGGAGGACGAGAAGCAAAGGCGAAACCTATGGAAAAGGAAGAAAAATTTTCCCAACCCTAGAAAGAACGTGAGAAGAAGTGGATATGGAGCTGGTAAGAGGCCATTGATTGCGGGTCCTAGGCCTTTTCAACAAGACCTCGCCTCAGTCAAGTGCGCTAAATGCGGACGCATGCATGGTAACCGGCCATGCTACATGGGACAAGATGTCTGCTTCAATTGCGGACAGAAGGGACATTTTGCGAAAAACTGCCCACAGAATGTAGGAAAGCAGCCAGAACAGAGGCCTCAGGTGAAAGGAAGGGTTTTCACCCTGAGCGGCCAAAAGGCAGCTCAATCTTCTGAAATGATTCAAGGTACATGCTATATTTATGGATTTGCTCTTATGGTGTTATTTGACTCTGGTGCTAGTCATTCATTTATATCGGAAGAATGTATTAGGAAGTTTCAGTTCCCTATTTCTGAAACTCCCTATGAGCTATCTGTAGTAACCCCTACAGGGGAACGGGTATTAACTTCCTCTGTATGTAAGGACTGTCAAGTCACCATCCAGGAGAAAACTTTTTCTGTAGACCTCGTCAGTTTACCTTTAAGAGGTATTGAGGTCATTCTAGGGTTAGACTGGATGTCTAGAAATCGAGTCTTGTTGAATTGTTGTAACAAGACCGTTGAATTTCTACCTTCTACTCCGAAAGAGGAGGTCCAGTTATTGATGTTAAATGCCAATCAAGTTAATAGGGAGTTGAAGAATGGAGTACTTGGATACATTCTCTTATATTTATCAAACCTAGAAGTCGAACCGAAGCTTGATGAAATTTCAATAGCCAACGAGTTTCCTGAAGTGTTTCCATCAGATATTCCAGGCTTACCTCCCAAGAGAGAGATAGAGTTCTCTATTGATCTCCTACCTGGGACAGGGCCTATCTCTATTGCACCATATCGAATGGCCTCGAAGGAACTACAAGAACTAAAGAAGCAGTTGGAGGAACTATTAGACAAGCAATTCATTAGACCGAGTGTATCACCTTGGGGAGCTCCTGTATTGTTTGTTAAGAAGAAAGACGGGAGTTTGAGATTATGCATAGATTACAGACAGCTGAATAAGGTGACTATCAAAAATAAGTATCCTCTCCCTAGGATAGATGACTTATTGGATCAATTAAAGGGAGCCTCCATCTTTTCTAAAATTGACTTGCGGTCAGGATATCATCAGATTAGGATTAAGGAGGAGGACGTACCAAAAACTGCCTTCAGAACTAGGTATGGGCACTATGAGTTTCTCGTAATGCCTTTCGGGTTAACGAATGCACCTGCAATTTTCATGGATTACATGAATCGCATTTTTCGACCCTACCTAGATCAATTTGTTGTAGTGTTCATTGATGACATCTTGATATATTCTAAGAGTAAGAAAGAACATGAACAACATCTCCGAATCGTGCTGCAAGTGCTGAAAGAGAAAAAGTTATATGCTAAATTGGAGAAGTGTGAATTTTGGCTGTCAGAGGTGAATTTTCTCGGACATGTCATCTCTAATAGAGGGGTAGCCGTAGATCCTAGCAAGACGGAAGCAGTGATTAAGTGGGAGACACCAAAGACGGTTACGGAAATCAGAAGTTTCCTTGGTTTGGCAGGATACTACAGGAGATTTATACAAAACTTCTCTCGTATAGCCTTGCCATTGACTAAATTGACCAGGAAGGGAAGTCCTTTCAAATGGACTGATCAATGTGATGCTAGTTTTCAGGAGCTGAAGACAAGACTGACCACTCCTCCTGTTTTAATTATTCCAGACCCCACAGGACATTTTGAAGTGTATAGTGATGCTTCAAAGAAAGGGCTAGGGTGTGTGTTAATGCAAGACAAGAGAGTAGTTGCTTACGCCTCTAGACAACTAAGACCCCACGAAGGAAACTATCCAACCCATGATCTTGAATTAGCGGCAGTAGTGTTTGCCTTAAAGATTTGGCGACACTATTTGTACGGGGCAACCTTTGAAGTATATTGTGATCATAAGAGTCTTAAATACCTCTTTGATCAGAAGGAGTTAAATATGAGGCAACGAAGATGGGTAGAATTCCTCAATGACTACAAGTTTGAGATAAAGTATCATCCCGGAAAGGCGAATGTTGTAGCAGATGCCTTGAGTCGAAAATCTCTGCATATGGGTCAGATGATGGTGTATGAGATGCAGATGCTAGAGGAGTTTCGAAATTTGAAGCTAGCCACTACTCTTACTCCAAAGAATCTAGTCATTAATGGTTTAAGTATAGGGTCTGACCTTAGAGCCCAGATCAAAGAAGCTCAAGCTCACGATCAATACTTACAAGATCATAAAGACCAAGGTAATTTTTTTGTAATGGAAGATGGAGCAATCATGTATCAGGGAAGGATTTGTGTCCCTCAAGAACAAGAGTTGAGGACTAAGATACTGAAGGAAGCGCATCAAAGTAAATACACAATCCATCCTGGATGCACTAAAATGTACCAGGATTTAAAAAGGATGTATTGGTGGCCAGGGATGAAAAATGACATTGCTGAGTTCGTGGCAAAATGTTTAACTTGTCAGAAGGTGAAAGTGGAACATCAAAAGCCAACAGGATTTCTTCAACCTCTGGAGATTCCTGAATGGAAATGGGACAGTATTTCGATGGACTTTGTTGTAGGTTTACCTAAGACTTCAGTGGGACATGACTCTATCTGGGTAATAGTTGACAGATTAACCAAATCTGCTCACTTTTTGCCCATAAAAATTAACTTTTCACTAGATAAATTGGCCCAATTGTATGTTCAGGAAATAGTTAGACTTCATGGGATTCCCTTAAATATTGTTTCTGATAGAGATCCGAGGTTCACATCGAGGTTTTGGAAGGCATTGCAAGAAGCTTTTGGAACCCAGTTGCGGTTCAGTACTGCCTATCATCCTCAAACTGATGGGCAGACTGAACGAACAATTCAAACCCTAGAAGATATGTTGAGGGCCTGTGTGATAGAGCAAGGTAAAGGATGGGATAAGTACCTACCTTTAGTAGAGTTTGCTTATAATAATAGCTATCACTCTAGCATTAAGATGGCCCCCTATGAAGCTTTATACGGTAGAAAGTGCCGATCTCCACTATGTTGGTTCGAGGTAGGAGAAAAGAACTTGTTGGGTCCTGATCTAGTTCAACAAACCTCTGAACAAATCAGGATGATACGAAACAAAATACTTACAGCGCAGAGTCGGCAAAAGAGTTACTACGATAAGAGACATAGACCTCTAGAGTTTGAGGAAGGAGACCATGTATTTTTGAAACTTTCCCCGACTACTGGAGTTGGTAGGTCTCTCAAAACAAGAAAGCTAAGTCCGCGATTTTTAGGACCCTACCAAATTCTAAAGAAAGTTGGGACATCAGCATATCAAGTTGCTCTCCCACCTAATTTGTCCAACCTGCATAATGTTTTCCACGTATCACAGTTGCGGAAGTATCTTTCAGATTCATCACATATAATACTGGATGAACCAATCCAAATAAAGGAGAACATGACATACCAGCTAGTACCTGCATCCATATTGGACACTGACGTGAAGCAACTGAGAAATAAAACCATTCCCCTAGTTAAAGTGTTATGGGAAGGTTTGACTCCGGAAGAAGCAACTTGGGAGCTGGAAGAAGTCATGAGGAAGAAATATCCGCAATTGTTCTTATAAGGTAATTTCTGAAATTTTGAGGACAAAATTACTTTTAGGGGGAGAGAAATGTAACATCCTTAATTTCGTTTCTTTTATTGATAAAGGTACATAAAAAATTTAATTAAGGAAATAAAATTTATTAGACAATATTTTAGATATCTAAGGAAATATAATCCTTAGAAATTCTTCACCTTATGTATATGCATAGAAAATGTTTCTAACATTAAGAGAACAAATAAAGAAGGAAAATCTAATAGGAAAGAAATTAGAAATAACATACTAAAGAGATGCAAAATTCTTGGATAAGGAAGATAAATTTTTAGAAACAAGTAAAGGTCTTAAAATTTCAAAGAACATTGAATTAGGGTAATTTTTCCTAATTCAAGAACTATAGTTACTAAGTTTAAAATCTTTACCCATACATTGGGCTTTTACCTATGGACACTTCATATAGAGTTTTTCCACTTCACATAAGTTTCTAGCAAGCCCATTGGATAACCTAAACAAGAAATTAAACATAGACTTGGACTAGGATATAGTAATTTCACCAATAGCCCAAAAATTATGAAAATGTGACCAAGCCCACCAAGAAAGGAAGAATTTTATCCAAAGCAAAGAAAATGGGTAGGACAAGCCCATAATGGGTAAGAATAAGCCCAAATCCAAGAGGAAAAATAAAATAAAATAAATTAGATGATAATATAATAATAAGAATAAAGATTAGGTTACATGGCATTAAGACAAAAATTTAGCAAGTGGTGTGATTCTACATTCATCATTTAGGCAAGTGGCATGATAATACAAGGCTTTAGGACAAAAACATCTATATCCTTCACTCATAATTTTAGCAAGTGGTATGATAATACATGGTATTAGGACAAAACATTCATAGCCCACACAAATAATATCAACCAAATAATGGAGATTGAAGGGCTAGAAATTTGCCACTTAAAAAGGCAACCTATCATAATTGATTAAGACAAAAGAAAAATTAAATGAATCCCTAAATCAAAGGGACCTTGTCCCTTATCTTAAGAACATATCATCATAATTTTCAAAATACAAATCTCCTTTTCCTATGCATATCTTGACTAAGAAAGAGGAAGACAAGAACATAAGTTGTTTGTTTTCCAAAAATTCAACAAAGTGTATCTTAATTGTGATAAGGTAGATCCATGATCATGAAAGGTGAATTATTTGGTGGTCTATATAAGAGAACCCACCCTTACAACACTTTAATTTCGTCCAAGTGAGAAAGAGAGAGAAATAGAAGCAAGGTAGAGTGAGGAAAGGAGAGAAGAGAGAAGAAGAAAGGAAGGAAGAAGAAGGAGAAGTTTAGAAAGCTAAAGGTAAGTTTAACAATATTTCTTTTTGAAGAAAACTTTTGAAACTTATAATATTTATATGAGATTTTGATCTTAGAACTTTTATGATTGGTCATGATGTTGCTATATCATGTTACATATTGATCTTGCATGTGATGTATGTTTGAATACTTAGGTTGGTGTAGATAGTTCTGCATGGTTATGGCTATGGGTGGCAGAATTTTAAGCTTCGGTAATTTAATTTCTGGGAATTATTGGTAGGGAATTAAAATAAATGGTTAACATAAGAATTAAAGATATATGTGTCCCGGATTTTTAGCCACTGGAATCATTCCATTTGGAGTCCATATGAGGTAGATATGGTCTGATTAGTAGTCAAAGGTCAGAAAATGAATCATCAGGGAAGAATATGTTAGGATAGCTTCGGTAATTTAATTTCTGGGAATTATTGGTAGGGAATTAAAATAAATGGTTAACATAAGAATTAAAGATATATGTGTCCCGGATTTTTAGCCACTGGAATCATTCCATTTGGAGTCCATATGAGGTAGATATGGTCTGATTAGTAGTCAAAGGTCAGAAAATGAATCATCAGGGAAGAATATGTTAGGATAGCTTCGGTAATTTAATTTCTGGGAATTATTGGTAGGGAATTAAAATAAATGGTTAACATAAGAATTAAAGATATGTATGTCATGGATTTTTAGCCACTGGAATCATTCAATTTGGAGTCCACATGCGGTAGATATGGTCCGATTAGTAAGCCAAGGTCAGACAATGGTTCATCAGAGAAGATTATGTTAGGACAGCTTTTGTATTTTAATTTCTGGGAATTATTTGTATGGAATTAAAATAAATGGTTAACATCAACCTTATATATCTATGTCTCATGGAAATATGCCCACTGGAATTATGCAATTTGGAGTTCATATGAGGTAGATATGATCCGATTAGTAAGCAGAGGTCAGAAAATGTTTATTCAGGGAAGAGTATGTTATTAATGTTTTAGTTTTTGAATTTCTGGGAATATTCTGTAGAGAATTAAAATAGCGCGCCAACATAACAATTATAGATATATGGCTCATGGAATTTTACCAATTGGAATAACTCAATTTGGAGTTCAAATTTGAGAGATATTGTCTAATTAGTTAGTAAAGGTCAGAACCTAAACGAGAAGAAATAATACTAAATTTAAAGGAATAATAACACCACAATATCATACTATTTTGTTGATATGATTAACATAATAGTTTTAGATAATTGTCTTAGCTTTTCATAGACACTAATATCATCTTAATCGGAGTTAAAATGAGAGAGTTATGGTCTGATTTGTAAGCAAAGGCTGTGTTAAAAGTTAGTAAACCTATTTTCAATATTTTTCTACCCTAGATGAATTTTTAAGGTAATAATAGAAATCAATTTGAGGAAAAATGCTCTATAAAATTTGTAAGAACATGTGTTGGAAATTATATAAGTAGAAATAAAATGACTAAATGCCTAGACATAAAGAAAATGAAAAGAATTATTCTAGTTACTGGAAAAAAATTGTGATTTGTGAAAAGTGCATGTCTAAGGAAAGCTCTAGCAAGGAAAGACTTGGTACTTAAGCGTGTCCATTAGTGACCCACCTCTCTTTTCTGGGAACTTTCCTGGTGTGCTGTTTACAGACTACAATTACTATCCAGTTATCGAGGTATTAGTGTGAAATTTTGACATGGAAATATTTTATAAAGTGAAAATTAGAAAATGATTATATTCATGGCATAATTTCAGTTTACCAATGAATTTTGAGAATGATTATGTTTTGATACATTATGGCATGAGAATATAATGAACATACTCGTTATTGGAATCATATTTTCGGCTATTAATATGAAAAGAAAAGAAATGAGCACGGTCACATGGCAATCCGTGTGGTGCACCAGTAGGGGACGCCCTACCAACGGTTATGATCATGTTAATAAGAAAAGAAAGAGAAAGTGTGCCATGTCGGACGGAGCGAGATAAGCCCGTACCGAAAAGTAGAGAATACTCACCCTGACCGGGGTAGCTTGAAGTAAGAATAAGTGGATAGCCATCATATGAAACTCGAAAAATAGTTATTCATACCATACATGTCATAACTGTATAATTTTCATATGCATGATAAAGTGCATTCATGTGACTTAAAGATATTTTCTGTAGTTTATACAGCTGAACATGACATGATGAACTATATTGATGGTAAATTATGATTTATTGTTGAACTTACTGGGATTTAATTCTCACTATATTTCCATATCATGTTCAGAATAATAAATATGCAGATATTCTCTATGACACTTATTATCTCTGTACGTTGGATCGAGGTGCCCTACCTTGGGCAACTTCCAGTTATTTCAGATATAACTGTCGTAGATGTAACTGAGATTCCGGTGGACGTGCCACCCGAACCAGTGTCCCCGGAAGTAGTCGATATAGATGATTAGAACTAATATGTATTTTTGTACAAATGTTTGTAAAATAATGGTGTGTAGTTTGTAAAATAATATTGTGTATGGAAACTCAGTATTGTATAAATTAAATAAATGTTATATTGAGTTAAGTTGTAACGAGGTAATAATTTCATCGTATTTTTTTAAAAAAAAAAATTTACATAAATGGAGTTGTTACAGAAGACTTCTGTGTAATCGATCCCTTCTTTTTGGTTATAGCCTTTAGATAAAAGTTTGGTTTTATACCTTTTAATTTCACCAGTAGCTCCTCATTTGGTCTTAAAGACTCATTTACAACTAATATGTTTATACCCGTTTAGTAATTCAACAAGCACTCACATTTAGTTGCAATACATCAAGGAAATTTCATCATTCATTGCCTCGAACCATTCAAAAAAATAAGGGCTTGATATTGTTTCTTGAAATGATATGGGATCTACTCCATTAACAATATCAAATTCAAATTCCTGCAAATAAAACATGTAAGCATTTGATGTTGCAGGCTTGCAGATTCTTTGAGATTGTCTTAATTCAACTCTTGCCTCATCAATGTTTTCAACAAGTGGATATATATCGACCTCAACTGGATTTTCAATGCCATTTGTAACATTCCTAATTTCATTTTATGTATTAATGAAAGTACAATGTATTCAAAGTAACATCCATAATTTCATTTCTTTTATTAATAAAGGCACATAAATATTTAATTAAGAAAATAAAATTCATTAGACAATTTTTAGATATCTAAAGAAATATAATCCTTAGAAATTCTTCACCTTACATGTATGTATAGAAATGTTCTAATATTAATGGAATAGGTAAAGAAAGAAAACCTAAGAGGAAATATTAGAAATAAACATGGTAAAAAAATGTGAAATTCTTAGGTAAGAAAGATAAATTTTTGTGAAATAAGTAAAGGTCTTAAAATTTCAATAAGATCAGATTAGAGTAATTTTTCTTAATTTAAAAGCAAAAGTTACTAAATTTAGTATCTCCACCCATAAATTGGGCTTTCACCTATGGACACTTCATATAGATTTTTTCTACTTCACATAAATTTTTAGTAAACCAATAGGATAGCCCAATGAAGAAACAAAACATAGACTTAGACTAGGATATAGAAATTGGACCAGTTGCCCAAAAATCATGAAAATGTGACCAACCCCATTATAAAAGGTAGAATTTTAATCAAAGTAAAGAAAATGGGCAAGAACGAGCCAAAACTCAAGAGAAAAAATAAAAATAAAAATAAAAATAAAGTGATAAAATAATGGTGTAATCAAGATTAGGTGACATGGTATTAAGACAAAAATTTAACAAGTGGTGTGATATCCTACATTCATAATTTTAACAAGTGGTATGATAATACAAGGCTTTAGGACAAAACATTTATATTATACACTCATAATTTTAGCAAGTGGTATGATAATACATGGCATTAGGACAAAACATTTCCTATCCCACACAAATAATTTCAACCAAATAATGGAGATTCAAGGGTTAGAAATTTGTCACCTAAAAAGGCAAACCTATCATACTTGATTAAGACAAAATAAAAAGGAAATGAATCCCTAAATCAAAAGGGCCTTGTCCCTTATTTTAGAAACATAATATCATAATTTTCAAAATACAAATCTCATTTTATTATGCATATATTGACTAAGGAAGAGGAAGACAAGAACATAAGTTGTTTGTTTTTCAAAAATTCAACTAAGTGTATCCTAACTGTGATAAAGTAGACCCATGATCATGAAAGGTGAATTATTTGATGGTCTATTTAAGCAAAACCCACCCTTATAACATTAGAATTTTTGTCCAAGTGAGGGAGAGAAAAAATAGAAGCAAGGTAGAGTGAGGAAATGAGAGGAAGAAAGGAAGAAAGAGGAAGGAGAAGTCTAGAGGACTAAGTGCTCCAGGTAAGTTTAACAATATTTCTTTTTGAAGAAAAGTTTTGAAACTTGTATTATTTATATGAGATTTTGATCTTAGAACTTTAATGATTGGTCATGGATATTGCTATATCATGTTACATATTGATCTTGCATGTGATGTATGTTTGAATACTTAGGTTGTTGTAAATAGTTTTGCATGGGTATGGCTATAGGTGGTAGAATTTTAAGCTACAGTTTTTAAAATTCTGGAAAGAATCAGTAAAGAATTGAAAGAAATGGTTAAAACGAAAAATGTATATCTATGTCTCACGGATTTTTAGCTACTTGAATCATTCAATTTAGAATTTATATGAGGTAGATATGGTCCCATTTGTAAGTAAAGGTCAGAAAATGGTTAATCAGGGAGGAATATATTAGGATAGCTTCTGTGTTTTAATTTCTGAGAACATTATATAGGGAATCTAAACAAATGATTAACATAACAAATGTATATCTATGTCTAACAGATTTTTAGCCACTGGAATCATTCAATTTAGAGTTCATATGAGATAAATATGGTCCGATTTGTAAGCAAATGTCAGAAAATGGTTAATCAGGGAGAAATATGTTAGGATAGCTTCTGTATTTTAATTTCTGAAAACATTCTGTAGGGAATTAAAATAAATGGTTAACATATGAATTATCGCTATATGTGTCACGAATTTTTAGCCACTGGAATCACTTAATTTTGAATTTGTATGAGGGAGATATGGACCGATTAGTAGGCAGAGGTCAGAACCTATCTGAGAAGAAATAACCTATACATTGAGGGAGTAATATCACATTGATTTCTTAATATTTCGCTATACGATTCAACATAATAGTTTTAAATAATTGTTTTATTTTAAAATTGACACCAAGATCACCTACATCGGAGTTAAATTGAGGGAGTTATACTCTGATTAGTAAGAGAAGGTTAGATAGGATGAAAACCTGCATCAAAAAACTAAAGAAATAAAATTAATATTTAAAAAAAAAGATGAATCTTATAAATAAAAATAATAAATGATTAGTATATGTCATAATCATTGCCATTGTATGAACTTTTTACCATCTTAAGTGTAAAATTTTGACATGAAAATATTTTATAAAGTGATATTTGAAATGGTTATGTTCATGGCATGATTATCAATGATTTTTGGTAATAATTATATTTTGATGAACATACTTGTTATTAAAAGCATATTTTTTGCTATCATTGTGAAAAGAAAAGAAATAAGCACGGTCACATGGTAATCCGTGTAGTGCACTAGTAGAGGACGCCCTACCAACGGTTATGATCATATTAATGAGAAAAAAAAAGAGAAAGTGGGCCATGTCGGACAGAGCGAGAAAAGCCAGTACCGGAGAGTAGAAAATACTCACCCTGACCGGGGGTAACTTGATATGAGAATAAATTGATAGTCATCATATGATATTCTGAAAATAGTTAACCCTATCTTACATGTTATTATTATACGATTCTCATGTGCATAGACATAGTGCATTCATGTGACCAAAGTTATTTGTTGTAGTTTATATAGCTAAACATGATGTGATGAGCTATATTGATGATGATTTATTGTTGAAATTACTGGGATTTAATTTTTACTATATTTCCATATCATGTTCAAAAAATTAGTTATGCAGATTTTTTTATGACTCTGACTTTTAGTGCATGTTGGATCAAGTTCTTTATGTTGGGTAGATCCTAGAAGCAAATAAAATGTTTGTGGTTGAGTTGGCTTAGATCCCGGTGAAAGTGCAACCACTCGCACTTGTATCTCCGAAATTGGTCAATCAAAATAAATAAAATGTAGATTTTTATGTGTTTGATATGTTGTATGTATGTTTTGATTAATGACATGTATGTAAACTCTGTATTGTATAAATTAAATAAATGTTATTTTGAGTTAAGTTGTATCGATGTAATAACTTCATGGTATTTTTTTTAAAAAAAATTGGTACTTAAATGGAGTTGTTACACCATTACCTCTATCAGCTGATAGAAGTGACAAAATAGGTACATGTAGAATAGTAATCTCTTCATGTAAATCAATGCCCCTAGACACATAACTCCCATTATCCAAATCATCTTAAAAATAAAATATCTGATCAGATTCAATGACTTTGATAGTGTGAGTAGGACAATAAAATCTGCACCATTTTGATCTAGAACAATACACAATGAAGAAACTACTAATAGTTCTAACATTAAGTTTTTTTAATTGGGGATTATACGGTCTTACCCCCGCCTTATAACCCCATAAAAATATTATACATTTTATGACCTTGCCAAAAGGAATAATCATGATTACTTGATACAGAACTATAAGTCAAATTTCTTCTTGAAGAATGTACATAAATAAGATTGTTCAAATTCAAGACATGTCCAGAAGGTGAATATAAATTAACAGAGCCTATTCATTCAACTATTGCTTGCTTCCTTCGACTCCCAAGATGGCTTTCTCCTTTCCACTTGTGTAACATCTATTTCTGAGCCCTTATAATGAATTTGCAACATGAATAGTTGCACCAAAATCCATTCCCTAAGAGTTAGAAAAGTCTTTAAACTATTGATTCAAAACCAACTAAAACTAGAGGGGTAAATTCAGAGGATATCATTGGTTTGGGTTCTCTAAAGGTCAAATCTCCTTTGATATGACCAGGTACACATTTAGAGATTTCCTTCAGTCTATAAAGTTAGCCCCGTTAAGAATTTTTACTATAGATAGTTGCTGAAATATGGAAACCAAGAAAACAAAATTAGAAAATATTAGTTATGTATGCACAACATAATCAATTTTTGTAACTATATAATCGAAACGTTTATCATAATATCGCCTAAGGGTATCAAATTATGATAAATTGAGAAGACTCCATGCCTACCATAAAGATTCAACTTATTAGATTCTCCACACAAAATATACTCAATATCTTTGTAATGATAGGATACAAGATATGTTGAGATATTAAAATATACTGTTAGCTTATCCAATGTGGTCCAAACAACAAATTACATTAATAATGTCACATTGATAGTGTGTATACATCATTAATATAATAGATTTATAGTGTTGCTAAAAAAATATTTACTTATAATTATGTTAACTAAAATGAGAGATTAATTTTCAAGTGTAAAATTCTCAATATAAGTGTGAAAAAATTGCATAAGTCCATACAATGCAATTTTGGACACAAACTTATCAAAATGCAAACACTATAAATATTTATGAATTTATTTGACATATCAAATCATATATCTAGGGAGAGTGAACCACATATATTGTAGATAATAATATTTATTCTATTCACAATTTTTGTCACACAAAAATTTCAAGAATATAATATAATTTTTTACTGCATAAACTTTGAAAATTTTCTAATAATAAGTTACATGTCACAAAAAATTCTAAAAAATTATTCACCAATTCTTGAACAAAAAATAGAGATCATAGAAAAAACAGTGGGTTAAAAGACCCATTGTAGACCTATCACGTGCCCAGTTGCTCCCCCTTTCCAACAATGACAGAGCTTATGTGGAAGCTTCAAAAATACGATTTTTACAGCATTTGACACTACAAAACCATCCTAAACACTTTCTTAACCAAGAACCATGAGTCAATCCGAGTCAAAAAAGGCATTGAAAACACCAAAAAAGTATTAGAAATTCCTTCTCAATTTTTTTTGGGAAAAATATATTTTGCCACCCTGAAGTATCGGTGCAATTGCAATTTGTCTCATCTTCTTTTATTTTGAACAATGTTTCCCCTATTCTTTCATATAGTTGCAATTTACCCCCTGCTATTAATTTTAAAGTTAAACCCAATTTTTAGAGGTTTAAAATGTTTAAATTATCCTTTAAAAATATGATTTTTTGATTTTTTTTTAAAAACAAAATTTAAAAGATAATTTAGAATTTTAAACCTCCAAAAGTTAGGTTTAACATCAAAATTAATAGCACGGGGTGAATCGTAACTATATAAAAGAATAGGGAGGACATTGTTCAAATTAAAAGAAGAGGGGGCAAATTGCAATTGCACCAATACTTCAGGGTGGCAAAATGCATTTTTTCCTTTTTTTTTGATATATTATATGGCGCCATTTTAAAATGATTGAACTATTGAAAATATTGTAGGATGCATTGAGAAGCATAACCCCAAACCAACTGCACAAAATAATCAATGAATTAAGAGATCCTAATTTCAAAAAATTTCAAAACCTAACATAACACAATTTCAATTTTTTTTACAAAATAAAAGCCATTCACGTAAAATGGCATACGCACAACATGTAATAATCTTTTATATTTAATACATGAACCAAAAATTATAACTAATAACGCAATTTGATGTCAAAGTTGAAAAAGTCCCAATTTCAAGAATTATTGATTTCAAAAATTTGGGAATGCTTTGAAAAGATTCATAAAAGCACAATTAATTTCAAATGATAAACTAATTTAGAATACAATATTGTTAGCTTTGCTTTGATATAATTTATTAACAGTAATCATAATACACATTGGGATATGAATGCGTACCTAATGACGATACAGTAGTGTCCATTATACAGATAGTAGATAAAGATGAGAAAAGAGATGCAGCCTGCTTTGCCCATTAAAATGCATAAAGAACTTAGAGAGTTCAAGAGAGAGTCAGATGAGAAGATATGTTTTGTATTTTGTTTTTTTTAAGGTTAGGGTTTTTAGAGCACATATAATGATTATTTATATCCAAAAATCATTTTTTCTCAAGTGATTATTGTAATAGAAAATTAACTGACCACTAAGAGGCTGTAGATTGAGTTTATATTCAATGAATTTGTGTGCAATTCAGATTATCATAGATAATACAAAATTAATTAATATGTTCTAAGTTTAGCATTGATAATTTAATTTAAGTCTGTTAATGTACTAATAATTAATTAATATTAATCCACAATTTATAATTAATAAAAATTAATCCAACAACGTAAGCCTATCAAATGACTTATAGATTTTACTCATAAATGAGTGAGTCAACAATAAATAATTACTTTAATAGGTGGAGTTTTTTTCAATCATGTGCAACAGATACTAATTGATAAATTTATGGAAGCTGAGATTGTACAAGAATATCTTTGTCGAGTTTTCTAAAGGCATTTTTGTCTAGACTCATTGACCAGTTTAACAATGATATCGAACTAGCAAAATATGAACAATTTCATTCATTGGTTTAACGTCGATTTTTAAAATATTGTCTAACCGTTTTGTGGAACTTCAAAAGCTACGGTTTGTAATAGGGAGTTAGTTCATATCCAAGAAGAAATAAGAGATAATCTAAAAAGTAAGTAGAAGCGTACTAGTTTTAGTCCATTCTACTAGAAAGCCACAGACATGGCAATTACATAACTATGACAGGAACCACAGACATTATTAATTGGCTGTGCCTCACTCATACATTACAGACACGAGGTACTATAATAAATAGTGCACACACTTATTCAGTACTAACGTTACATAGTTTAGAGTTTTCTGTGGTGCCAAATTCATGGCAAACCAATGAGTGTTTGATACTTAATGGCCGCAGGTACAATTCACGCAAGTGCAGCTAGTACCACACTTGCACTTCCCGTCATGCTCTGCGGCTTCAACATCCATGAAAACAGTGTCCACATAGCTGCAAAAACCAAAACAAGGGAAATCATACCGTGATCTTCGTAAACGATACCTGTTTGTGGACCGGGCAGGGTCGAATTTGAGCTAACAATAGGTTTTTAAGTGTTGAGCTTAAATTCAAACATAAACTCGTTTTAATTTATATTTATAATTAAATATCACCTAATGACTTAATTTAAAAGATAAAGTCGAGTTTGATCTATATTTAGCTCTATATATGTAAATAAAATTCTGCTCATATTTGAAAGAAAAACCCTTGGTTAAGTAAATTTAATTATTTATACAAATAGATAACATTTTTTATTTAAAAATTTTAATTTATCATTAATCTTTTGTCACTTTTATAAGTAAGCATTTTATCATTACTGAATTGTTATTAGAAAATTCAATTTATAGAGTGAAAAGTAAAAAAGTGGACATATTAAAAGTGAATATAGATAATAAAAACAAATACTAAACAAAGTTCCAATTCATAGGTTTAGAGTTGAGACTTAAATTTAAATTCATTGATCTATATGTTGGATTCAGGCCTAAATTTATTGAACTTAAAAGTTGGCTTAATCCACAAACAGCTCTACCCAGAATGATTAGAGACCTCGAAGCATGAAAAGGAAAAAAAAATTACCAACAGTTAAGGTTGTTACCTATTCTCAGTCTCTACGATGTCAAAACCGTAGCTGTTTCCCTTCTTCCTGAACAACGGAGCATATCACAGTATGAGAATACAAGTAAATCAACACAGTTTTGCTAGTCTTAATTTATGCAAAGAAATTTGAAAGCTTCTTGCTTGCTAAGAAGTTATCACAATGTACAACGAAATGATGTGCCTAGTTAAGTGGTTTAAAACTTAATCGATTCAATAATGGGTCCAATTGCGAATTTGACTTTTGTCTATTTTAAAAGAGTTTAAGTTCAAAAACAAACAAAATTTTATGTAAAATAAAGTCCAAAATTCGGCTAAGAATTATGTCTAACCTGAATTAAATAAATAATTTTTATATTGGGTATCTTAGTATATATATTGCACAAGGCATTTTAGTGATCTAAGTTTCAAAGTCAGTTGGCAATAGGGTTGATATAAAGAGTAAGCCCTTAAAATCATTAGTAGATGAGATTTAACTATAAGCAAAGTCTAAAAACCTTGAAATAAAAAATATTTTTTTTTAGCATAATAAAATAACTAATGAGAAACAATCATGTAAAAAATATATCAAATAACTTTTGAATAAAACTCATTTTCGATGTGTTTGCATATCTTTTGTTTTTTGTTTTTAATCAGAGCATGGTTTAAATGTCTTCTTATATTGTGATAATTATAATGGAAGGATTTAATTTGAATCCTTTGCACTACTCAATATACTATAGTAGATGAAAGATAGGCAAAAAAAAAAAAAAACAGTGAAGTCCACGTGAAACCATTTAAGTGGTCTAATATTTTTCTTTTATCTATTAAATCTGTTGCAGTATTGTACTAGATTCAAATTTTTATACGAAAACATGAATATAGGTTATGGTATCCATGGTAGCAAAGACGCGAGGAAGCACTTACACACACTGGCTCTTGTCAAAGCAGTCACAGTTGCCACACTTGTCTGACATGTTGATTATGAGCAAAAACAAGAACTTAGAAACTGAGGGTTTTGAAAGCTATGTGTATTGATTGAGCTGCTGTGCTTCCTATCTTTGAACTATGATCCACTATTTATAGAGAAAGGAATGAAGTGAAGCACTATGAATTGTGGGGCCTGTGTTACTCTGGACCTCACGAGGCATGTGAAGAGCACGCTCCTCTTCAAAATTATCCCTAATGAATTTTAGCAATGGAGGCTTGGCCTCCTCTCCTCCTCTCATGTCGACATCATTTCTTTTTTCTTGGGCAAGACGATCACGTGTAAATATTCTTCTCTCTGATTCTAATACTTCTTTTTCAGTTCAACTTTTTCTACAAAAGATTTTAATTACGATCATTTGTATTACAATTGTATACTTTAGTAATTCATCCTACAATAAATTACTTTTTTTAAATTAACTGAAAATTTGATATTTAAATTTATAAATTTATTTAGTTTTAATCTTTAAATTTTTTTGAATATATTAGTTTATTTTAAAAAATATTAAACGTGTTGCTTTATATTAATTCTTTTATAAACTAATATGCAATAAATTTAATATTTTCAAACATTAACAAAATAGTTGTTAATTATTTTATAAACTAATTTATGGATTCAAATTTTTTTTGGTACAAATTTTTTTTTTATAGATGCATTCTTGATTTTAATACTTCTTATTTAGTTCAAATTTTTCTAAAAACTATTTTATGATAATTGGTATTACGGAATTTCCTGTGTTAGTAATTAATTTGGGCCTCATAAGAATGAGGACGATTAGATTAAAATCTTAAGCGTATAGTCTGATATCATTTTAAAAACTGTTCTAATAAAAAATAGTTTAAATTGTTGAATAAATAAATATGAGTAATTTCATTATATCTCTAACAGCATGGACATAAAAGACAATTCCATCAAATACATAGACATTTCCTCTTCTCAGTCTCAGCTATGTCAAGAGCATAGTTGCTTTCCTTCTTCCTGGGTTACAAATCACATGCAACATCAGAATATTATATATATATAAAGCAATCAGTTCAAAGTATATATAAATTATCATATGCAGAATTTTCACTACTTAATTATCTTTTTTTCTTAACAGAGACGACGTCTAAAAAGCTTATTCTGATTTAACATTCAAATACAAGAACTTATAATGCTTAGAAAAGCAATATAAGTGGACACTTTATTGTGCTTTTAGATCTGTATGTAGCGATTGCAATATATAATGCATACACACACACACACACATTCTTGAACATTTTAGCTTAAAGTGAAAAAGAATGGAACTTGAACCACTTATTTATTTATTTATTGTAATTATGGCAAAGGGCATGTTGTCGGCTTTTAATTTAGTTTAGGATTTTGGTTATTGAGGATTGAGAGTTTTATTTTCAAAATACTGGCCAGAATAATTGAACTTCAGACAAAAGGTTTATTTATAAATGAACCATCATCTCAAAAAGATTAAACTACAACATATTGAAGAAGGATTTTGATATGAACCTTGTGACAACTTTTACCCTAAAAGCTATCTCAGGAGGTAGAAGAGTCTAAGGTTCATATAAATTTTTCATGGGAATCCCTAATACTTTCAATATGATCAGACTCAAGTCTCATAACTTGCACTTGGGTCATAAAAATCTACCACACTTTGAAACCGGTGTGTCCCATACCGCTTTGGTGAGGGGGAAAGAAAGAGGGAAGGAGAGGTGTTGGAAGGCTCTCCTTTTATATAAACTTTATGGAGAATCTTTACTCCAAAAGTTAGCTCATGAGATAGAAGAATCCAAGGTTCAGATAAGCCCATTATTGGAATGCTATACTTCCAATATGAGACTAAGTCCTATATCTTATATAATTGGAACATATAACAGATTTTTTTTATAATGTTTTATAGCACAGATGCTAGGGAAACGAAACACATGCACACACTGGTTCTTGCTTTGAAGTGCTTGCACGTTTCCATGTTGCATTCTTATTATTCTTTTTATTTTCCCATTTCTATCTTCCAAGTGTTACTTAGATGCTACATTATCTTTAAGACCTGTTGAAAATGAAAGATAAATTCTTTTATCAGCTTCAATTTCTCTCTGTCTCTCTCTCATAAGTACTTTCAAATACCAATGAATCTTGTGTTTTTGTCAATAAAGATATATGTATTTCTATAGTTTTACTTTGCAAAAAAACTTATGGGGTTTAAATTTCCAATCTTTAAAAAAATTGACAAAAGTTAGAGTTGCAACTCAGTCTAGGATAAGTTCTAACGTATTTATTTTGGACATGAAAATTACCAGCATCCACCTCTCTCCTTGTCAAGTCCACTGTCAATGCCAGATGTTTCTTCTAGCTTGCTTGTCGCGCTTTGGGTACTTTTATACCTGAATATTCATACTTCAAGTTGTGCTGCTGAAAATGACACAGCATTTTCAAATTTTGGACAGTCCTATCATACACTAAGCATATATGCTTTTAAATTCCATCCATACAAATGGTTGCAACTTTTCTTGAAAGTGGTTCTTAGTAAGACTCCAACCAGATTTTGTGGTTGTGAAGAGAAAATTCTCTTTTAGACTTGTTGCACCTGCTTCTTGGAATGTAGAATTGCATGAAAAGCAAAGAAAAGAAATAATCTGCAACTTCCAATTTAGCAAAACATATATCCTTTTGAGGTGACTTTAGTTTTAGAGCAAACAAAGTTTTAGCAGTTTCATCAATGGATCAGTTGGTTCAATGATATTAGAGTTGTATTTAAATTAAATTAAGAGTTTTGAGTTTCTCAATCAAAGTGAAATAAAAAAGAATTATTTTATTGGTTGCATATAAGTTTAAAAGCTTTATTTCCATCAAAAGTTAATAACTTATGAAATAGAAAAGTCTAAAGTTCATATAAACAGCCTTTTATTGTAAAAATAGATAAATGGAAGAAAAATTGAGAAAAAAATGGAAGAGAAACTTAGCGTCCGTTTGTTACATGAAAATTGGCTGATGGAATGGAAATCCAGATTTCCATTCCATCAGTTCAGCATGTTTGGTTGGTGAAACATATTTTACTAAGAAATAAGCTGAAATCAAGAGAGGTTATATCTATTATCTCTCAAAAGCTCGGGAATTAGTGGAAAAAATGTGGAATAACAATTAAAAAGTCTGAAATGTCCCTACCTTTTACTTTTTACTTTTTGTCTTTTTCTTGCTTTTTGTCTTCCACCCCTGCATACTTTTTCTTTTATGGTTATTTTAATTGTTTTTGTCTCTTTTTTTTTTTGGACAAGTAATTATTTTTGCCTTTGTCTAGAATAAAAGTGAACATTTGTAAACATGTAATAAAAAATTGAAGAGGTCTGGTAATTGTTGGCAGAAAAAAAAATTAATTTAAAATTTATACTTTGAGAATTTAAAAATTATAATAATTTTTGTATTATCATGTATAATAAACATTTATTTATTTTTTTTAAATCAAAATATTTTTTATTAAATAAGCAACACAAGTAATTTTTTAAAAAGTAATAAATAAATTAAAAAAATTTACCGATAATTTTTTGTGGCTCGTCGAAGTATTATTTGCAAAAAGATTCACAAATAATAAACACAATTTTCAAATTATTTAAAAATTAAAGGAAAAAATAAAAAAAAAGTTTCACATTTTTTTCGCAAATTACAAGTTATTTATTATTGATAAATAAAATAAAAAATAATATTTAAATTATTTCTCAATTTTATTAATATTTTTAATAAAAATAAAATATTATTAATTATTTTTGTATTTATATTATTTTTAAATAATTTTTTAAAGTCAAATAATATTATTTTACTATTTTTATACTTCAAGGTTATTTTTGTCTTTTTGTCAGTTGCCATTTCATTCCATTCCATTGCGTTTCAAACATAATTTTTTTTACAATATTTCATTCCATTTTTAATTCTTCTTTTCATTCTTTTCTTTGCTACCAACCAAACGATACCTTAGACTCCATTGAAAAAATAGTTTAAAGAGAGAAAGAGGAGATAAGGGGGCTAAAAAATAGTGCATATTAAACACATTACTTGTCAGGATTTTTGGATAAACATATATTGTCTAGGTTAAAATTATTTGAATAATTCAATCTATATAGTAAATAAAAAACTTTGTACCAAACAGCATATATAAGAATTTTTTAAAACTTAGTAATCGCATAAATTAACTACTATTAGTTTAATTCTCATCTGAGGTTGAAAATATAGGTAAAATGTTGCTAGTTCAATCCTTCTCTGTATATAAAAAAAATGTCATCGTACAAATTATTAGATCATAATTTCAAATAGGTTTGATTCACTAATTTTCCTCACCAGTAATACATTGAGGATACGTTATGAAAAAAAATTAATCTTGTTGGTAAGAATATTAGAGGATAATAGTGAAAAGGTAACGGTTACAATAATATTAATTTAATATTAGTGATTAGATATGCATTAACGTAAACAATTTTATATGAGAAAGAATAAACTTTTGCAAGTGAGAATTTAAATTATATTTTTTTAATAAATTATATTCAATTTCTCTGAAATTTTTTAAATTATATTCAAATATCTTTTAATTTTAATTTAAGACTAAAATTTTGGTTGAAGTAGTTTATAAAATATATACTTACGCTTTTTTAACATTTTTTAAAAATTACAATAATTTTTTTTATTTTGAATTTTTTAAGTATAAATTTGAAATTTTGATTATTTGTATTATATTGAATAAGATTATTTATGAATTTTTAATAAAATATGTAAAGTATGAAATTTATTAACACATTTTTAAATAAAAGAATAAATTTTTTTTACATAAATTAAAATTAAAAATAATGTGAACGAGAATTTTAAAAAACCACATAGTAACCAAATCTATCCTGACTTTCCCAGTACAGGAAAAATCCAAGGTAAAAGTTCCACAATGGCCCATTCCGCTCCTTTAAATGAGTTATTTTACTTTTATTAGACAATGTACAAATGAGGTGTCATGTTCGTTGTTGATAATAATTTCTCCATTCCGCTCCTCCTCCTTTTGATCCAATAAGTAGTCCAGGGTAGATCGGTGCATGAATTCTTTTTAATTTATTAAAAATTTAATTAAAATAAAATAAAATTATCCTACTTATAATTTTTTAACAATTTTTTCAGAAAATAATTAAAATTTTTAATTTTATATTAATTAAAAAAATTCTTTTAAATATTAAAAAATAAATACACTCTTTATTAATTATATAATTATAAAAAAAAATTATTTTCACTTTATCTCTTTTTCTTTGTCTTTTCATTTTCTCACGTCCTCTCTTTTTATTTTTATTTTTACTCTTATAAAAATAAAAAATATTTTCAAAAAGTAGGCAAAAATTTTTAAAAAATTAAGAATAATTAAATATAAGAATAAAAAAATTTTAAAAAATATTATTTAAATTTTTTAATAATTTTAAAAATCAATTAAACAAATTTTATATATTTTTAAAAATTATTATTTTTATTAATATATTTTTCAAAAATTATTATTCCCGTTAATATATTTTAGTAAACATGACTTGAAGAAATTTTTTTTATCATTAACTAAACGACCCAAATGCATTTGAAGAGAAATATAGTCCAAGTAAAGAACAATTTAAATAATTACCGAAAATTTTTGTTCCAGGAAAAGGCGCGAAAAGTAGGTGAGAAAGCAGAAGGCAAAAGGAGGTTTTTTCGTTGAAAAACCATTTAACCCTAACTTCGCATCAGCATCTCACAATAACGATGTCGATCTCAACTCTCCAAGCAGGTATACCTTTGTTAAATTCGTCGAATGTTTTTCCTGCTCTACCTTGTTCCCTTTGTTATACTAGCCTACTAGATCCCTATCATCACTATCTTAATTTCCTTTTTTGGTCCAGTTTAATGGGTTGGTGAGGATATGCTTTGTCGTTCCTATATCACTACTTCTAAGGCACTGTAAGATTTTTACGCCCTTTCCTTTCTCTTTTTGGTTTTAACTTTAAATTCGAATAATTGAGATGGGTGTTTTTTCTTTTTTCTTTTTGGTTATTTGAGGTAGCTGAAGATAGGTTTTTTGTTGTGGGTTTCTGGCCACTTTCTTTTATATTATAATTATATTATGTTAGAAATTTTATTCAAACCCATAATTAGAGTACAGTCCAATGGGTATAAAAAAATTTCTCTTTTTTCCTTTTTAATAATTTTTTTTCTTGGCTGCCCTTGAAGAAGATGCAAAGATATGCAGTTTCAAATTAAATGCTTTACCAGGGTGTCTCAGTAATAGAACCAAAGATATAACTCTTTGTATTTCAGATTTTATAAGGTCTGGCTTATCTTTTACAGGAATTTTGGAGGTCTAGTTGTGTCAAGGTCTTTGAATTTTCAAGTGAAATTCTCCCGTACGTGTTTTCCTAACCAAATAAGAATGGATGCCAATTCGAATCGTAAAATAGAGGACAACAGAGTGGAATCTAGAGGTGCTCTGGTTGTCTTAGAAGGCTTGGATCGTTCTGGGAAGTCTTCTCAGTGTAGCAGACTAGTTTCATATTTGGAGGGAAAAGGGATTGTGGCTGAATTATGGAGATTTCCTGACAGAAGTACAAATGTTGGGCAAATGATATCTGCCTATCTGAGCAACACATCTCAATTGGATGATCACACTGTTCATCTCCTTTTTAGTGCAAATCGTTGGGAGAAGAGGTTGGCTGTGCTTTATTTTATTGACAAACTCATTTACATTTATCATCTAATTGATGTGCAGGGCAAGATTTGTTCTAGTTAATAAAATTTATGTTATGTGATTATGTCTAAATTCTATTACTTGTATTTCCAAAAAAATATACCTTGTGGAAAGAGGGTTGGGGTGCAGGAGGTTTGGGTGTGGCAGTGGTTTGTGAAGTGATAATATGAAATTGGTAAAATAACGAGCTCTTCTTCCTTAACCAATCTTCTGTTTGGTATTTGGGTCCATAGTTTCTTTATGTTTGGAATAGCATGATAAGATCAAACAAATTATTGATTCATGATATTGAAAGTTTTAAATATTGCCATAATTAGCTGGAAAGTATATCAAAGATTCTATGGAGAGAAGGGGTATATAGCAGGAAATGGAAGTTTTCTCTTTTGGTATCATAGCATGAAGCTGGCATTGAAATCAATCCTATTTATGACCTGGAGAAATGCAAGTTTCAAGAATAATTTTAGAAGCCAAGCAAGTAACCCTTTGTGATATAGTATGAACTCTGAACATATACTTTCTGTAACTAAAAGCATGCTTTGATCCATCATTGCTAGCATGGTTCATGATGTTGTGATGCACAATGTTGCTCATAAACTGTATGTATGAACTATGTAATGGATGACTGAGCATGAACTTTAAGGGAAACATATTGCATAAAGTTAGCAATGTGGCTTTAGTGACTGAACTAACATATTTGTTCTGACTTTGATGATATCATGATTAGACTTGTATTGTTTATTAGCCAAGGTTGTTGGAGGTTTCCTAGCACCCAAATCAGTAAAAATGAAAAAAAAAAATGAAAGGGGGGCTTGGGGGGACGAGAGGATAGTAAGGATTAAAAAAGTTTAGCCTTTATGAAGCCCTTCATTGAAACTTTGCTTGTTGATAATAGGTGAAATCTTCTTAACAACTTAAGTTTTTGGAATGAAATGATCTTTAAAATGGTATTAGCACCTTTATGACCAATTAGAGTTGCCACCTCCATTCACCTAATTAAAATTTAATTTCAACACAAGATATGACGGACTTGTGATTTGTGTCCACGCTTCAAACCTAAAGAGTTTTCATGTGAGGGAGCATGTTAGAGATATTGATAAACCAATCATGTGTCTTCACTTAGCAGTACAAATTTTTGGGATGATATGGTGCATAACAAAGTTGATGCGTTCCTTTGTTTCAGCTCTCAATAGTAAATATCAAATATGTACATTTGATGCAGACAATTTGTATTACTACCCTACAAATGTGTTGTACTGTTGTTTATCACCTTTAAGTTATTTATATGGATGAGGTATTTGTAGGATGAAAAACATAATTCGAAGAAGTAAACTTTACATTCAAAGACGTGGTGTTTTGCAGGTCATTGATGGAAACTAAACTGAAAACCGGAACAACCCTCATTGTTGACCGTTATTCTTATTCTGGGGTGGCTTTCTCATCGGCCAAAGGACTTGATATTGAATGGTGTAAGGTAAAAAGTGTGCATAATGATTTTTCTTTGGCCCAAAAATTAAGCTGGGGATCAATTTATTTTATAGTTTATAATAGTTTGTGATCTGTCTGATAATTAAAAAAGTGAATTTTATCTTTTGCAGGCACCAGAGATTGGGTTGTTGGCTCCAGATGTGGTAGTATACCTGGACATATCACCAGAGGTAAGCCACTGATCCTGCCTCGTGGTTAATAAATGGTGTTTTGTTGGGTTATGTTTGAAAACACCAGCTTTAAGCTGGTTTCTTTATTGCAACCGAAGTTTTATAAGCATATTTTATTCTCCATTAATTTTATTTTCTTTTGTATAAGAAAATAGTTACAATTATCTTGGCTTTATTTGATTCTTTGAAACATTGCTTATTTTCTGAATTGTGTTTTGAGCAATATCATCAGTAGAGGGTTTTTGCTCTTTCTTTTTAATCATTTTATGCTGTTGATTAGAAGAGTTGGGGTGGGGGACAATGAAACGAAAGTGATATTATATGTATTTCCTTTTTCAAGGAGTAGGTTCAAGTTCCAATACATGGATGAGCAGTCCTTGAATTCATACTTGATGTAGGCTACGTTAGCTTATGGCACTACATGTAGCTGAAAAATTCTTCAAGTACTAAACACTGATTTTATTAAGTTTTCAGTGACTCCTTAGTACAATAAGCTAATACATTATATACTATAAAACACTAATACTTTAAAGATAAAGAGTATGTATCGTATTCGATACTTGTATTTAATACGACACACATTTTTTGCTTGTCATATTCAATATATGTATGAGCATCCGTGCTTCTTAGATTATATATAACTAAGAATTTCGGACATTTATTTGAATTTTTCGATATCTTGTGTGACTACTAATTAGCCAGCATGTAAACCTAATTTGTTGATTTTGCATTCCCTACATATTCAATATATGTCAGAAAGCTACAGAGAGAGGAGGGTATGGGGGTGAGAGATATGAAAAGCTGGAGTTTCAGAGGAAAGTTGCTGAAAGCTACAAAGTTCTCCATGATGCCTCCTGGAAGGTAATTGACTGTTTATATGGCCTTTCCTCCTGAAAATAATGCTTCTGATTCTAATGTTTTTCTGTAGCTGCCACGCTAGCACTACTTGCCTACTTCCATCAATCATTTTTTGTTTCTACTAGCTCTGTTTCTCTTTCCTGCTTCTATTTTAGTTCAGTGGGGTCCCCATGCAAGGGGTTGATCTGCATGCTAAACCTTTTCCTTCTTTCCTGTTTTCCTTTCTTCTTCATCTTCTCTGACTCCATTTATTGAGAAGTTCTATAGTGTATCAGTTGGCTGTATAAAGAACTAAAAAAAAATTCACTAAAATAAGTATTTCAAGCCGTAGGGCATTAGGGCCCACTGATAAATCTATTTTTATGAATTTTTATCGGTTCGATACATCACCTAATTGTGTAAAAAGTATACTTCATAGTTGCTCTCACTAACTTGATACAGGTTGTAGATGCTTGCCAATCCATAGAAGATGTTCAGAAACAGTTGCAAGATATAGTGCTTGACAGTGTCCTGGAATGCCAGAAGGGGAAGTCCCTATCCAATCTGTGGTCCATATAGTTCTGCACTTTAGAAAGGATGCCATACATACATAGGACAAATGGGTCTGATAAATTATGAACACCAAATTCAATTTCATGCATAATTCTAGTTACTTCATTCCTACATATCATCATTTTGAATTTGTTCACTCAAAAACTGAAGACCTCAGGTCCTTTGTGCTCAATTTGGAAGGAGACCACTAAGTCATGATTTGATGGAAAGTTTGTTTTTATGCTGCAGCTTTTTGTAAAACCAATTTGCCATTACTTAACCTTCACTGGGACTGCATCATGACTCATGAGGGATTTCATGACTTCTGTGGAAAAGCCAATTAAGTGTCGGGATTTAGAGTTCCAAAATCCAAATCTTGATTTGACATTAAATCCAATAGCTCTCATGGCATCGCCATAGTATTTAATATTGTGTTGAATTTGAAGTCTCGAGATTCGATCTCTGCTCCTTTCTCTTTGCTTCTACTCCTCTCCCTCTAAGAATTTTTTATTGCTTGTATTAAATTTAAACACCAAATTATATAATCATATATAATACACATATCTTAGGAGTTACTATTTAAGAATCTGTAATCTGTTCAAAGTATTCACATTTAGATTAAGTTTTTTCCCCTTTATCGACAACTACTATTCTAATAAATTCTAATATAAATTGAAGAGATTCGGTTATAATTTTATTAATATGGAGTATCAATTATTTATTTATATTAGATTTTATTTGACAAAAATAATTTATAAATTAATTTAAAATTTAAAAATTTATAAGTTTTGTACTATTAAAATAGCATATATTTTATAAAATTTAAATTATTTAAATAAATTTATTTAATTTAGTTAAATGAATTATAAATTAATTTATTTAATTTGTTAAATACATTTTTAATGTATTAATAATATTAAGATTGAATTTGACAAGACTAAATCAAATTTAATAAACTGTTTTTTTTAACGAATATTAAATTCTCATTATTTAATTATAAATTTAAGCTCAATATAAAATTCAAACGCCCAAAGTCATGGAGTTTGTATCTAACCACAAAAATAGTGTTACTTGTTTCAATATTGAGAAAGTTTGGCCTCCAAACTTAGTAAATCAAATAAAGGGCATATGTAAAAATCCTGGTGGAGAATTGAGCAGCTTTAACTCACAGTGGAACCTCACAAGAATCCGAGCCATTCCTTTCGGCCAAGAAAGTATGTTCACGTTCATCGCCAGGAGATGGTTCAGGAGGCCCTTCTGGGTTCACCGACAAAACTAATAAAATTCAAAAGATTAAATTTTTAGAGAAATATTTAAAATCTTCCATTCGTACATCTAAGAATTAAATATTAATCTAAATATTATATCCACACGCAAAATTTTTCGTCCAAGGTTGGTTTAGACAGAATATTCAGCCAGAGAATTTTTAAACAAACAGTTATTTTGAACGTTAAGAAGTATTAAAGATATTAATGTTGTTCAAGATACCAAAAAATATAAAATGATATTATTTTAAGTGATATTTTCTATTATTCAAGAACTATGAGTATTTCATATCTTTAAAATTTTTTATAAAATATTAATTATATTCTTTTTATAACAAATTTTTTTAGTCGTACTAAATATGAAAATCTAAATTATTATAGTATATTATCTCTTTGTATTCTATGTTATAATATATAAATTGAAAATAAATAAATAAAGCTAATAAATAACAAACATATAAATAAGTTTCACAAAAGAAGCCACATATTTTCATATATAGTTGCTTATCATTAATATAATATAAGAGTAAATTTTTATTTTGGTCACACCAAGTGTTATCAGTTTAATTTTTAAAAGACAATTACAATCATTTTAATTCAATTTTTTTTTACAAAAATACATTATTTAATTCTTAATATGAGATCTATTAAAATAATGTTAACAAAGTTTTCACGTGAATTAATTTTGTCCAGGGTAAAACGACAACATTTATATGGATTGTTAAAATATATATGAAAGTAAAACACAATGTTTTTTTAAAATAAAATTAAAGATAAATTTAATCCCAATTTACAAAAAAAAAAAAATGGTCCTGATTTTATTAAGAAACGATGCATTTTGCTTCAATTTATGTTTCAACAGTACCCATCAATGGTTGTGGTGTAACGTTAGACAAAATTAATCAACATAGATAACTTTTATTTGCGTTTTCTTTACAACTCTATTATTGGGAACTGAGATGACGTATTTTTTTAAAAAATTGAGACTAAAATAATAATAAAAATATTTTTAAATAACTGAACTAATGGAAATTTTTTTTTCAAGAACCAGAACAATGATTTCTTCTTAATTTAATTTACCGACTTAGATTGAATAATACTATTTCAAACATGTGCTATTGCTTCACCCAAAAAAAAAAAAAAAGAAGAATAAATTATATTCTTATCTTCTAACTTTTGAAAGCTATGTTCACACTTTCTTTTTATTTTAATTTATATAAGAATTTTTTATTTATTCACAAAATTGTTCATAAAATTTATATTTTATGCATTTTTTTTTTGAAAATGTATAAATATATAATACAAATAATAAAAATATTAAATTAATATTTATAAAAATTTAAAATTAGAAAAATTAGTATAATTTTTAAAAAAAATTTAAAGGTGGATGAATGTAATTTTTATAAAATTTAGAGAAGATTCTTGTCTCGATTTAAAACTAAAAATAATATGAGTGTAATTTTTATAAATTTTATAAGAGGTAAAAATAATTTACCCTAATGTTTATGAAAATTTAAACTAAAGGAGATTAGTATAGATTTAAATTTAAACTAAAGTAGATTAGTATAGATTTTTAAAATTTGAGAGGGTGTAAATATAGACTTTATGAACTTTAAATAAAATCATTGTCTCAATTTAAAATGAAAGAGAATATGATTATATGTTTTATAAATTTTTTAAAAAAACTCTTTCAATTTAAAACTAATAATAAAATGAATATAATATTTACAAAAATTTAGTCCTAATTATTATCTATGGCATTAATTTATAGGAGGATGGATGCTCCTCTTCCGTTGGTAAGGCACGCCAAGAATGTCTTAGTTTTACAAGATTTGTTCTGAAAAGAAACTGTGATATATATATATATATATATATGTCATAAACCCCTGTTTTTACATACTTAATAATTATTATAAATAATATATAAGTTATTATAATTAAAAGAATTCTAAAATAATATATAAATTGTTAACACTCTGTTTTTACATACTTAATAATAATTATTTTCTTATCAATCCAATAATTATTTTTTTGGCTTTTCAATGCATTCTTACAAGTTATTAATATTATAAAACTATTTTTTTATGTTTTATTGTGATAACAAGTATTCTCAACAAATACTTATTCCAACACTAAATTTATGTCTTTATTTTAATAGCGTAACTCGTATATGATTAAACTTGATTATCAATCCTATTATTTCAAAGTGATTTTTCATTAAAATAGAAAAATATTTATTGTTATAGAATAATAAGAAAACAAAAAAACATAAAATTTATAAGTAATTTAAATATGCTTAATTTGATGGTAGATTTGATGCTCTTTAAAAAATTTTAGTCCTCTCTAGTAAAAAAAAAGCCTTTTAAATAAAACAAAAAGGATAACATTTTGCTAATAGAAAAGGCATTTATTTATAATTTTTAACTTAATCTTAAATATTTCAATTATTAATTTATGTGATAATCTAATTATAGATTGATAAATCTAAATGTAAGTAATATTTAAATACATTTTTTGCTTTTATTAAACTTTGAATTTTGACTTAATTTCTCAGCATTTAATGCCATATTTATTGTTTAAAAATCATACTCCTTTTGCACCTCTTTTTTCCTATTTTGCCATTGGAGAAAGTTTATCTATTATCCAGTATGGAGTTGTCACATCTCACTAACTTGGGACCCACCTATCGGAAATCACTAATAAAGTAATAATAGCCACTTTCAAGATTAATCACAAAAAAAAATATAAAAATAACATAATAATAATTTAATTAATAAAAAATATTTTAGTTATAAAATTTAATTTTTATCATTATCAAATATTTTTAATAAGTAATTTTTTAAAAATTTGTATTTGTTTAATATTAAAATAAGATATTTTTTATTTTAATTTTTTTACCAAAAAAATACTCAAAAGTGAAAGACATATCCCACGTAGTGGGGTCCTTCGGATGTCATGTCCCACTCTTTCTTTCATCTTAGCCGTTCATATTCCATCCAGCAGTCCAGAATCGATGCACCGGGTCAACACGCTTCTTTGGGTAAGTCAATCTTTCTTTATTTGCCTTCTCGTGCAAGCTTGCGGTTTCATCATCTTCCCTGCAATCTGAACCGTCCACTAAGTTACTTTTTCATTAAATTTAAAAAGTAGGACTAACTATGATAAAATTAAATTGGGGTGATTTTGGTGATATTAAAAAGTTGTTTTTGAGAAAATGTTAAGATTTTATTTCATAAAAATAATTAAAAATTATTTGTGATTAAAAGCTATAATTATATGCAAATATAAGTATATGTGAGTTTAAGAGTTATAAGAATAAATATTATAAATAATAAAAAAAATTTGAACAAAGTAAAATACCATGAAAAAATATATGTTTTTCATTAATTTAATTCTTTAAATATATTTACATAATTGATAAATAATTTTTGACCTTTTAACTCAATTAGGAAAGAAATTTAATCCCTTAAGATTTGAGTTTATACTTTTTTAAGACATAATTGACTTGAACTTTAGAGATTAATACTTAATAATAATTTTTTTTATAATTTTCAAAAATCAATTAATAGTTAATTTTTATGATAAAAATTTTTAAATTAATATTTTATATTATTATTACAATAGTTTTTTTTAAAAAAATCCAACGTATTTTGTTTAATTAATTATTGTTATCCAAATTTGGTAACAAATGCATTGGAGACAAAACTGGCCGCAGAAGTACCGGGCAACTCATCCAGACAAAGTGGCACGATGGTAAATTATTGAAACACTGTGCCCATTTATGTAAAGAGCAGCCGGGGTCCTCGCAATCTATGTTGATCCCCCTCCGTGACAAGGCGCGAAGCCATAAAGGCTTTCTTCCTAATGTTGTGTTCATATTGCTAGTGTGTTGTCTTTCTCTCTCCAAACCAAAATTTTCTTGGAAGAAGCAAATCCAAGACCTTTGAATTCCAGTGGCTTAGTCGCTGACACTCGGAGCTGATTCTCTTCGGGCGAACGTTCCGTTCGAGCTTGGTGATGAGCCGATCAATCGAGCCGCCGCCGCTGCCCAAATATTCGTTTCGGAATTCCAAGTTTATTTCTCTCTCCTTTCTGAGTTTTTTCCCTTCACTTTCGTTCTACCCATAAAACCCGCATGAACACTCTCCCCTCACTCTTTCGCAGCATCTTTTTTGTTTTGTTTTCGCTGTGAACAGGAGGAGAGTATATTCAGGTAGCAGTTCTCGGTTGATGGACCCTGACGTCGTGGAAATTCCTCCCCCAATTCATCACCCTTCAAAATTGATCAAACAGAAGGAGGTAGGGTGGACGTGGTTGTTTCTGTGAAGCACTTGTTTCTGAAATTCGCCGTGAAATTATGCGAAGATTTTATCTTTGTTATGAATTTTCAGAGATTATCGTCGTTTGGTCCATTTTTTTGTTTTCTATTGACCCTTTTTCCCGTTTTGCTTTAAAGTCGTAGCTTTTGTTATTATCGGGCTTCACGGTCGCCGAATTTCCTTGCTTTATATGCTGGGTACTCCGTATGAGCTTTGGTTTATCTACTATTGGGTATTTTTTGAAAGTGCCCTGCTTAGTTCGGCTTTTGTATTGTTTTTATAATCTGGGTAGTTTATGATATTCATTTTTCTCTGATTCTCCTGTATTTCAAAATTTCAACAAGGATTGCACAATTCTCACCTAAAGTAATCGAAGTTTAGGAATTTTCACCGTATTCTTAAGAGTCAATGCTGTGCATTGTAATGAATCTTTAGATGAGTAATCAGGATTTTTGTTTAGACTGTATATCACTGTACTGATCACCATATTACCGCACTCTCTCTACAAGCTTCTGTTGATATGATTTAGTTAATTTGTAGAGGGAGAGTAAGACTTTATCAACTATAAAGTATGCTAACTTAGCAGAGTTGTGGTATTTAGGGCTGGAGTTGTTTCTTCGGATCTTCCCCCCGGGGGGGAGGGGAGATTTTACATGCCACTGCAAATCTAATGTGTAGGATTGTGTCTATAAATTTTGTGGTGGTTGCCAACTTGCCATTCAGGATATTACCGGGGTTTTCTTTATAATTGTATTATGTGATGGTTGGCCTTGTTATATTATAGGTTTGTTTCTTTTTCTGTTCTTTTCTATCGATAAATTTATTTTTTTATCAAATAAAAAAGAAAAAATATGCTCTAGGAAGAGTTTGTTGAATATTTATTCTACCCAGAAACTTTGCTATCAAATAATATAAGACATGCTGCCTTTAGGGTGGATCTGATTCCTGTGTTAGATTTTTTTTCCTTCTTTTCTTTGAGCTTGTCATATTTTGAAAAAGTTTTTTTAAATAATTTTTGTTAATTTGAGGGTGTTGTGTGTTGGTGAGTGAGTGAAGTGAATTGTATGGGTTGTCTTATATGTCAAGCTTGCTTATAGACTATTTTTTTTTCCAGCATTTCTCTTTATTAAGTCTCAAACTGAGAAAGATAGTAAAAAAGAAGAAGAAAAAGTAACTTTACCCTACATCTTGCGTTTCAGTCTTCATATCTAATTTTACATTTTGTGGCCTGGGCAATTTAAATAACTTAATCTTTGCTGGTCTATTATTTCTTTCCCCTTTCCCTTTTAATTATAGTTTGCATTTGGCCATAAAAATAAGACAATTAGATTGAGTTGTGTTAGTAGATAATTTGGTTTTTTTAATCTTTTTTAGTTAAGGACTATGGAAGTAGATTCTAGTATCTTGTTGGTTGAATTGAAGTCAAGGCAAGAGAACTTGTACATATATGTATTACTTCTTGTACACCATACCATATATATAGTGCTTATTCATCCTCAGCATGTGATAAGCCATTGGGTTTATAATATGATGAATTATTCAAGGCTTTCTTTTGTGACATGTTCTTGGCAAGTATTCTGGGGTAATTGAAAGACATAGTAACCAGAGATGCTCTGGAATCTTGACTTTGGATAATTCCAACGATTGGCATGGGTTGGGTAGAAAATTATGTTCTTTTTCTTTGTAATTTTCTCTGAGGATTAGTTGTGCTGGTTTTGTTGTTATTCCTCGGTGTAACTATATCTGATTGAGTCATTTAGAATGTCTCTTTCTCTTCTAGTTTTGATTTGGGTGATATGCAAATTGACGGCATTGTTATATTAAATCGACTACTGAATATTTCACCCTATCATTCTACAGTTTGTTACAGATAATAATTAAAGCCATTTCTGGCACTCACTCCTACTCATAGGAGTCCATGGAAACTTATTTGTTAGAGTTATGGTTCTTTCTTACCTTCTATTTATTTAAGATTGGGCAATAGATTTTGTATTATATTTGGGGAGGATATTTGGGTGGGAGATGTATCTTCACAGAAGCTTATCCATGCCTCTATAATATCTCTTCTTTGCATAATGCACCTATTCAGAATTTTTGTCTACAATGAAGATCAACTATGTCTTGGAACTTCTATTATATTAGGAATCTTAATGATAGGAACGTTCAGGAGTTAGAACCTCTCGCTTCTTTTGCACTGGATTCATCTTTCCCCCAATCCAGATTGAATTTGGACTCTTGGTTTTTCTTTCAATTTCTAACTCATTCTCCTAATTGGGAGAAGATTTCACTTGATAAGCCTATTTGGAAATTTAAAAGCCCCTATAGGGTCAAGTTGTTTGTCTGGATTGTGGCACTCAATAAGATTAATACTCATGACATGTTGCAGGCACAGAGATGAATTATTTCTGGAGACAGTTGATATTTTATGGTTTTCTGTGGAACCAACTTGAAATAGTGGAAATACAACATTCCACTGTATCCTATGATACAATAAGATATTGTAGAGTATGGGTAGATATAGAGTTCCAAACAGCAAAATATCGATGTGCTTCCAATTACACAGAATAGCCTGTGTGAATAATTAAACTTATCTATAGAAGGCTGATGTTTTCCACCAAAGAGATGAAAATTATTGAATCAAGTACAATAATACAGCTGCAGCTTTCTTCTCCTGTATTTGAAGTTTTGGAGCTATCTTCCTTTTTTTGTGTGCATCTTCTCCTTACATAGTATTGTTTTTCAATGCTTTCTTTGTAAGTTACAACAGCACAACTGTTTTCTGTATTACTTCTTTTGGTATAGTTTTTCTTGCTGGCTTGGATGTCTAAAATTCTATGAATATCTCTGACTCTATCTTTTTCCTTCTCAGATATCTCTGACTTCTAAGAATTGTATTTTACTTTTTAGGCTATTCTGCGTGATGTGATTGACATTGAAAACGATGAAGACTCTGCTGATTTGGTGTTAATTGGTGAAAAAGTTGGTTTAAGCAATAAGGGGAAGACAATTGAAGCTGTTCATAATGGTTTTGACGATCGTCAAGCTATGGTTTGTCAATAAGATTTGCTACTTCATGCTGCTGATTGATATTATTTTTACTAACATGAAACATGACAGTAGCCTTTTGCTTGAAATCCTTTTCAGGAAGTGTCTGACAATAATTTTTGCCCACCTGGTGTGGAAAATCTTGGACCAGCTAGTGGGGTTGAGTCCTCTAATGGTTATGCTTCAGTATCACATAATTTAATCAACATTGATGGGCATGGTTCTGATCTATCATATGATGATGATGACTACATTGATCTTTTTTCGGAAGATTACATGGATGTAGATGAGTATGCTATGTTACAAGCACACTTCGATAATGTGGATATACCTGCTGGAATTGAGGCACCAATTCCTTGGCTGCCTGATTTTGATCTAGGTTTGAAGAAAACTGGAAGTAGTTCGTTGTATCCTTGGTGTCATACGCAGTCAGATGCTAAAAATTCTCATGTGACAGACTTATCTCACCCTTCTTGGGCAACAGAGCCTACTAACCCTGTCCAAGGAACTTCAGTGGGTAGTTCTAGTTTGCAAACCAAATTTGATGCTATTGATCACCCTCCTGGACTAGATTTGTCTTCTCCTCATTTATTTACTCAAGCTGCCCTAGCTAAAAAGGAATCAACTGCTTTACAACATGGATGGGGTAAGTTGAACTTGAATCTATCACTAGGAGTAGATTCATCTAAACCTCAATGGTTTACGGGAGCTTTCCAGAGTAAAAAGAAGTCTGCTGCTTTTGCTGCATCAACTAACCATGGTTCTGTAGACAATTCAGAGTTCATGAAGCTGCCTCCTGGAAGTGAACCACCATATTGGGGAAAATTTAAAGGTGCAAAAAAGGCAAATGGCAAAGATGTTTTGTCCCATTCACATGTCTTTAAACCTGTAGCTGGGTCATTCCCTGCTCCTGGAATAGAATCAGCAAACCCCTGGTGGAAGGATCCTAATAATTATAACCCATCTTTTGTCAATCATACAGCTCCAACTAGTTTTTATTATCCATTTGATCCTCTTCATGCCCCTCCTGAGCAAATGTTTGGTAACACTTGGGTTCACAATTATGATAGAGATGGAAAGAATGAAACCACTACAGACACCCCTGTTGTTACAATCTCTGATGAAGATAGAGATGAACTTTTAAGGAAATTCCAACATTTCAAAAAATTTGACACCGTGGAAGACACTTCAGATCATTACTATATTGGCCAAAATAATTCCTTGAAGCAGGTAACTTAGTTTTCAAGATGCAGTCTGTTTCAGTTCTAATTTTAATATTGGGATTTTCATTAACCTATTTTTCTAACAGCATTCAAAGATTTGGTCGAAAAGAATTCAGGAGGAGTGGAAGATTCTGGAGAAGGATTTGCCCGGTGAGTGTTTTTTTTTTTTTTATTATTATTTTTTAGTATTCCTTTTAGTTACAATATGGCAGTAATATTTTCCTAATTGTATATCTTATTTTTTAAAAAAAAAAATTTTTTTCAAGCTGATGGGTCTGGAACCAGTGTTTGTCTCTAATCTCCATCTTTGTTGTTGAGATTGAAGGGGCATCTTGAGACCGAATGGCCACTGGCCATTAGTATGGTTATTTTTACCCTATATACCCTTTTAAAATAATGTCTTATTATTTTCTTCCTCAGTGGAGTCTAAATACTTGTTCTGAAATCACAAGTTAGAAATAGCTGTGAAGTTGTATTATGGATATTGTAATGAGCAACCTTCCACCCTAGTTTTTGCATTAACACTTGCTGTTTCTTTGACTCCTTCTCTTTGATCACTGTCAGATTCAATATTTGTCAGAGTTTACGAATCAAGGATGGATCTTTTGAGGGCTGTAATTATTGGAGCGGAGGGAACTCCTTATCATGACGGTCTCTTCTTTTTTGATGTTTTCTTTCCCAGTGGCTACCCCAATGTGCCACCGGTAGGTGTTTTAGACTTCTGATTACTGTATCTCTGACATTTCTCTCATATTTTCTCCCTTTATCTACAAATCTGACTTTTGGGTCATTTTTTATGGCAGAAAGTCCACTACCACTCTGGTGGTCTTCGGCTCAACCCAAATTTGTATAATTGTGGCAAAGTATGCCTTAGTCTACTTAATACTTGGTCTGGCAGTGAGAACGAGAAGTGGATTCCAAGTTTTTCAACAGTTCTACAGGTTCTAGTCTCTATACAAGGCCTAATCTTGAATACAAAGCCTTTCTTTAATGAACCTGGATATGCTCGTATGAGTGGTTCAGCAGCTGGTGAAATGAGGTCCCTGCAATATAATGAGGACACTTTTATCCTATCATTGAGGACAATGATGTATTTGATGAAAAGGCCTCCAAAGGTGTGATTCTAGTCACTATCTCTTGGTTCAGTTTTTAAGGAAATAAATGCATATCCATCAACATATGCATCGATGTCATTTACATATTCACGATTTTTTTGTCAGCACTCGAGGTTATATTTTCCTTCATCACTCCCCAAAAATGGTTAAAGGTCTGCCATAACTCGAGTTTTCTTCTAAATATGCTTGTTTTGTTAGAAATCCTTATCATATGAATGAAGAATATGGCAAGTTCTAGAATATGCAAGGTGTTTATGATAGAGATCTTAATAAAACTATTCATAAACCTTTACTTAACAACTTTAAAGTTTTTGAGTTGAAGTGGTATCAAAGCCTTTGACCAAATGGTCACTGAGGAGCTTAATCCTTGCTGTCTCTCATTCGTTTAATTAAAATTAAGTCTCAGCACATAGAATGCTAGGTCTGTACTTTGATCACACTTCTAGTCCTAAAGGCTTTTATATGAGGGGGTGTGTTTGAGATTTATATTAAAGCTAAGTGTCTTCACTTTGACAGTTTAAACTTTTGAGTTGAAGTAGTCATTGATAGTTTATTATGCCCATAAGCTTGTCACTGTTTCATCCTTTTTCGGGGTTTAAAATCTGACTATTCTCGGTTTTATTTTGCTGCAGAATTTTGAGGGCTTTGTGAAGGGCCATTTCTGCAGCCGAGCTCATGATATCTTGGTGGCATGTAAAGCATATATGGATGGTGCTCAAGTTGGCTGTTTGGTCAAAGGTGGGGTGCAAGATGTTGATGAAGGTGACAGGAGCTGCTCAAAGCAGTTTAAGGATAATTTATCTGGATTTTTGACTAAGCTTGTTAGAGAGTTTACTCAAGTTGGAGCTAAGGACTGTGAGAAATTCTTGCCTCCAGCAACTACAGGGAACATGCCGGTGGCTGGTTTGCCTGAGGCTGCTACCTGAACTCTTTCTTGATAATCCCAATTTTGAGACTTGGCATACAAAAGGCATATAATATTTACTCGTAATATCTTTTTTCTTTTATATTAAATAGTTTAAATCTTTTCATGGGCTACCTTTTGTTCATACTTGAACAATGCCTGCACATAATTTTGGGATGTTGTATATAGTTGCAGTTGATCAATTGGTAAATTGTTGGAACGGCATAAGATTTCTAATCATATTATTGACTTATTGTCTACTACTGGGAAAAATGTTAGATGGGCTTGATGGTCTAATACACCTCCATTCCCTTCAACAATTTTTCCAATTGAAAGAAGGCTACAAGTCTCTTTTTTTCATTTGATTACTCCACTGTCATTCTTTTACTTCGTTGGAGATTAAGGACATCCTTAGAAAATTGTTTCTTGCAAGATATTCTGTATCGCTTGATCATTTCGTTTTTGTTATGGATGGCAACAGGGCGGCGGCAGTGGTGCTTCCTGCCCTGGCTACTCTTTGGTCGCTCTGTCCCTATCCTTATTCTTCACTGTGGAGGAGGGAACTAATTTTTTTCCATTCCTATTCTCCGTGGAGTACGGGGAAAATTGCCATTCCTATTCTTGCATTTTAGTTAGAGACAAGATTCGTTGGCGTCTATTTTTGAAGACCAGTAACATTGTTAAGTTTTGATGAAAGCTATTTCTTGTTTATTGGATTATTTTTTTGAGAGAACTTCTTAGTTTCATACAGGACTTTGGCAGCAGTATCCCATTCTGAAGTAAGCAGAGGCAGGTGTAAATTCAGCCATTATGATCAAAAGTTGACAAAAGCCTTCCAGGATTATCTACGCAATGCTCTTCCCCCATCTTGCTTTATACAGAATCAAGAGTGTAAATTGAGGATTGATCACAAAAAAAGGCACAGAATAATTTATATTTTTCACTTCTGCACTTGTTTCAGACCAAAACAACCTGAGAACCCATGAATCTGCAATTTGAGGGAGGAGAGTATGATAACTAGACATCTTTATCCACGGCTGGCTTGTAATATGTTCTAAGCCATTTCCGACGTCTTAAGTGAAGGCTCCATTTTGATCAAATAAAACATTGTTTCTGTTATTATAGACGCACCAAAGTAGGTGTGTGATCTCTTCTTTGGCAGAACACCTCAATAAAATGTTCAGCCAACCTTAAAGACTGTGGTTGGGAGGGAGAATGATTTTTATGATTTTCGTTTTTCCAACCATTTAGATTTGAACCATATAGGCTATCAAGGGCCTGGGTCGGTTCAAGGAGCATTGCTTGCTGATTTTTCATGGCAACCGAACATAATACTAAGTAATTTACAATTATGGAGATTGCCATTAGAATACCAGATTTCATCTGTACCAACTGGGAGTACTATTGTAAACTTTCACTGAAATGTGGCATATCTTGACCTTAAAATTCAATTTATGAATTTTTTTTCTTTTTTTTTTTTAATAAAAGGAAGGAATTATTTGCTATACATGTTAAAAATTTATATGATTAATTACTAAAATTAAAACTTAAAAAAAAAACTCATTTTTCAAAGAATGAAAGTTGAAAAGGCTTATTTGTATTTTAGCCTAAATTTAATAACTTGTCATCCATCCACACAATTTTTTTTTTTTTGTGTTTTAATTTTTTGCTACAATATTAATGAAATTCGTCATAATAATTCCTTGATAGGCAGAGGGGAATTCCGTTACCCTAGTCACTCAACCTCATATTATGGTCCCAAACTATAAATTCTTTCCAACCACAAAGTTTCAGTGCAATAGCAACGATTATATTACCATCAAACAAAACTTCAAATGATATTAGACATAGTTATTGAAATCAAACTATACATTAAACTAGTGAGATAATCAGACTATCAAATCATTGACTTAATTGATTATTTATAAATAAAAATTAATGTATATAATTTAAATTGAATATAATATACCATATTTAGAAAAAACTTATATTTAACTGATATAATTTATAAATAATTTGTAAATATAAGTTAATAAAAAATTTATTATTAAATTTATATAAAATAATGATAAAATTAATTTAAAAAAATAGTCAAATTCAGTTCAATTATTTCATATCACTAATTCATCTATGTTCAAGTCAATTTAATTCATCTATAAAAATAATTCACTTGTTAAATTTAGATTAATTTAATGATCGATTCATTGGATAAATTACTAATTGAATTAGTCAGATGAAGTGAGTAATTTTCTTTTTCTGTTTTTGGATAAGATCAAGTGAGTATTAGTAAGCTAATTTTTCTTTGCTTTGGCCGTGTTGTTTGTGCTATAGACAACTCTACGTTGACTAGACTTTTGTGTTTCTTACTAATCATATTACCATCAAACAAATCTTCAAATAATTGTAGACATAATTATTAGAATCAAATTATTGTCTTAATTAATTATTTATAAATAAAAATTGATTTATATAATTTAAATTAAATATAATATACGATATTTAGAAAAAATTATGTTTATCTGATATAATATACTTTATTTTTATAAATAATTTGTAAATATAAATTAATAAAAAAATTATTATTAAATTTATATAAAATAATGACATAAATTAATTTTTTTTTTAAAAAAATTCAAATTCACTTCAATTATCTTATATCACTAATTCATCAATTGTCGAGTCAATTTAATTTAATTATAAAAATTAATTTTAAGTTAATTTAATGGCTGACTCATTTGAGAAATTACGGATTGAATTGATAAGGGGAAGTGAGTAATTTTTTTTTTTAAAAAAATCAAGTGAGTATTAATGAGCTAATTTTTCTTTGCTTTGGTCGTGTTGTTTGTGCTGTAGACAACTTCACATGTGTTGTTTGTGCTATAGACAGCTTCACACTGACTAGACTTTTGTATTGTGTTTGATGACTTTTTCACAAGACTAAAGTCTTCTTCTTTTTTTTTAGACGTACAAGACTCCAAATCAACTCTTTGTTTGTGGACTTTGACTCCAAATATGAACCACCCAATAACCATCACCTCGCTATCATGTCATGCCCCAACCCAGAAGCCATATTTTAAGAGGAGAAATTCTAAGGGAAACTTGCTTGTCATTACATAATATAAATGAATTTTTTAACGCGTCGTTGGAGAAATTTAAGTTATGATTTCGTATTTTCTGATACTAGAACTTTGAATCCCTCGTTTTGATCTCTAAATTTATATAATATAATATCTGATTTTTTTAATATAAAAATTAGTTTATAAAATTATCAAATTTATTATATATTAATTTATGTAAAAATTAAAATTTTAATTTACTTATTAACAATTTTGTTAGTTGTTAACTCTTAAAGATCTTTTAATTAATATTTTTAAAGTAATTTATTCTTATTATCTTATTTATTAAGTCAAAAAAAGAAATAAATTTTAATTTGGACTAAGATGGCTAGTCCTGTCACTTTTAAATCTCGCTCACACGAAAATTTGAATTAAGAATAAAAAAATTAATACTAAGTCAACATAGACCGAATCCAAAAATGTTTTGAAAAAAAATAAATTAAACAAATTATGAATAACTGTATTTAAAATTAATTATTTAAATTTAAATCTCAATCATAATTAAATAAAAAATATAAATAAATTTATTAAAAACATATTTTTAATATATTTATATATCTGAATTTTCTTAAAAAAATTGACAAAATCAATAAAAAAGTTTTAGTCAACAAGTCATGTAACTTTTACATGTCCAGCTGTGGTTTCTCCTCTTTCCATACATTTTTCTTTCTTCTTATTTTTCTCGTTCTTTTTATGAGTTTGATAATGAAATTGAAAGACAAGTTCTTGCACTCTGCTTAACAATGTAAATGAATTTAGTAAACTAATAAATTCATAGATTTTTTTTTTTAATTTTTTAATTTTTTTTAAATATATGAGTTAATTTTTAAAAATATTAAATTCATTCTATATTAATTCTTTCATTACTTTTTAAAAGAAATAATATATAATAAATTTAATATTTTTAAAAACTTAATAAAATAACTTATATATAACAAGTTAATAATTTTAAAATTAATTTGTATATTAAAAAAATTTCAAAGGCTAAAGTTAAATAAAATTATTAATTTAAAATTTAATATATAAGTTTATAATTTACTCTAAATAAATGAATTCTTCACAAGACCAAAGTCTTCTTTTTGTTTTTTTTGTTTTTTAGACATACAAGCCTCCAAATCAACTCTTTGTTTGTGGACTTTAACTCCAAATATGGACCACCCCAAGGTACTAAATTTCGTTTCAAGGTCCCGTTTCGATGACTCTAAAAACGGAAACATTTCGAAATGTTTTGAAAATTTCGAAGAAACAGAAGATTTTTTAAGAAACGTTTCAAATAATTTCAAATAATATTTTTTTTAATTTTAAAATATTTTAACATAATATTAATGATATAGATATATAAAATTATATTAAAATTAATTTGAATTAATGTCTATAATTGAATAGTAAGTAAACATACTACTACAATAAGGACTTCAACTCAAATCTTAATAGTATTCAACAACAATCTCTCTATTGCATCTATCTCTTCATCTTCTTCTTAACTCTTTCGTGACATTTATATTTAAAACTCTTTCTTTGTCGACCATAATTCTATCTCTATCTTTAGGTCTATTTCTCTCTCTTTGCCTTTCAATATCTCTTTGTATCATTTTTGTAGTTTCCTCTTTAAAATAAAGATAATGAAGGAAAATAATGTCATAAGAATAAAGGGGAGAGTATGAAGTTAATAAAAATATTGTGATTTATGAGAGAAAGTAACTTAGTGTTAGATATGATATAATGCTATTTTCATCTACTTTTATATTGTCAATTTTTTTATTTTTCAAATTAATTTAGTACTTTTTCATCGAAACAAGAGTATTTCCATCGAAATAACTCGAAACAAGAGTATTTCCATCGAAATAACTTGAAACAAGAGTATTTCTATTGAAACAACTCGAAATAAGAGTATTTTCACCAAAATTTTCATTGAAACAAGAGTATTTCCATCGAAATAATTCGAAACAAGAGTATTTCTATCGAAATAACTCGAAACAAGAGTATTTCCATCGAAATAATTCGAAACAAGAGTATTTCTATCGAAATAACTCGAAACAAGAGTATTTCTATCGAAATAACTTGAAACAAGAGTATTTTTATTGAAACAACTCGAAATAAGAGTATTTTCATCAAAATTTCCATTGAAACAAGAGTATTTCTACCGAAACATTTTAAAACATAGCAATTTTAATTGAAATAGCATAATTCCTTAACAAACACTTCGTTTCGTTTCGATAACTCCGTTTCGCATCGGTGACTCAGGAAACGGAAACGTTTCAGTCGTTTCGATGGAAAAAAAAGAAAATTTAGTTCCTTGGACCACCCAATAACCATCACCTCACTATCATGTCATGCCCCAACCCAGAAGTCATATTTTAAGAGGAGAAATTTCAAGAAAAACTTGTTTGTCAGTTGTCATTATCAAATATAAATGAATTTTACAATGCGTCGTTGAAAAAATTTAAGTTATGATTTCGTATTTTTTGATGCTAGAACTTTGAATCCCTCGTTTTGATATCTAAATTTATATAATTTAATATTTGAATTTTTTTAATATAAAAATTAGTTTATAAAATTATAAAATTTATTATATATTAGTTTATGTAAAATTTAAAATTTTAATTTACTTATTAACAATTTTGTTAGTTGTTAACTCTTAAAGATCTTTTAATTAATATTTTTAAAGTAATTTATTTTTATTATCATTTTTTAAAAAAAAAAGAATTTTAATTTGGACAAGGATCGTTAGTCCTATCACTTTTAAACCTAAAAAAGAATTTTAATTTGGACAAGGATCGTTAGTCCTATTACTTTTAAACCTCGCTCACACGTAAATTTGAATTAAAAATAAAAAAATTAGTACTGAATCAATATAGATCAAATCTAAAAATGTTTTGAAAAACATAAATTAAATAAATTATGAATAACTGTATTCAAAATTAATTATTTAGATTTAAATCTCAATCATAATTAAATAAAAATATAAATAAATTTATTAAACACATATTTTTAATATATTTATATATCTGAATTTTCCTAAAAAAATTGACAAAGTCAATAAAAAAGTTTTAGTCAACAAGTCATGTAACTTTTACGTGTCCAGCTTTGGTTTCTCCTCCTTCCATACATTTTTCTTCCTTTTTATTTTTCTAGTTCTTTTTATGAGTTTGATAGTGAAACTGAAAGACAAGTTCTTTCACTCTACTCAACAATGTAAATGAATTGAGTAAACTAATAAATTCATAGATATATTTTATTTTAATTTTTAAAAAAATATATGAGTTAATTTTTAAAAATATTAAATTTATTATATATTAATTCTTTCATTACTCTTTGAAAGAACTAATATATAATAAATTTAATATTTTTAAAAACTTAATAAAATAACTTATATATAAAAAGTTAATAATTTTAAAATTAATTTGTATATTAAAAAAATTTCAAAGGCTAAAGTTAAATAGAATTTACTCTAAATAAATGAATTCTTCTGCAATCTATGGTTAATTTCCTAATTTAAGTTGTAACCAAGATTTGATATAATAATTAAAATAGAAAAATATCTTTTACAATGCTAGTTACAATTTAGAGAGTAAAATATAAAATGGACAAGCATTGATAAAAAGAAAAAAAATATTCATAATTTCAATTTGCATATGGTATAAGAAGTTACTATTTGAAGCGGTTTTGAAACTCTCGCAATATCAAGAAAATATTGAAAAAGAACAGTCTCAACATCTAAATAAAATTAGAGTATAGAAATTGTATGAACTTTAAAAAAAGAATTATTTTCTAAAATGCACTATTTCCATGTAGGAGTCAAGCCCTACGAGATCCATTTAAATTCCTTGATAGAGGCAAATATATATAACTCTAAATTCTTCCTTTCTGCTGCATCTTCCTCTTCTTGTTATTGTCTCTGCCTGTTCTTGGCCATGGATTCTGTTCTCACCGTGTTCCTCTTTCTTCTCACTTGCTTCTCTTTCAACACTGTCTCTTCCTCTGCTTCCTCACTCTCTTACAAAGACCATTGTTCTTCCATCGTCCCTGAGTCCATTCCCAACAAGCTCAAGCTCTCTTCTTTCCCCCTTGGTCTACTTCACACAGGCTATTACACAGGGGGTGATAGGATTCTGGCTACTGGCTCTTCCTGGCACCAGAACTCTTTTTCTTTCCAAACTAAAAATATATACTCAACTGATGCTGATGGCTTCTTCAAAATTAAAGGCATTGTATCATTCAGAATCAGCAACCTTTATCACTATGGCAGAAACTACAGCTATGGGTATCAAGATCGTTACCGTAGAGGTAGCAATTCTGTCTCCATCAAGCTTGATGGGTTCTGGTCTGAATCTTCAGGGAAGCTTTGCATGGTTGGGAAAGGCCATGGCTATTCCCAAGGAGGTGACTTTCTTCATCTCGAAGCTGTTCTCAAGCTGAATAATGTCTTCAATTCAAGTAATGTTACCAGTCTGGTCACTGGAAGCTTGGAGAGCCTGAGTTCTGCAGATGATATGAATTACTTTGAACCTGTTTCTGTGTTAATGCTTCCAAGAAAGAACTACGAATATAGCTTGGATTCTAAAGAAGCTGAGAATGATTTTTCTTCTGCTGGGAGCGATGCTGACGCTGAGGAGGGTTTATCACTAGATTCCTCATCTTTCTGCTCTGCTCATGTTTCAAGAGCAATTAGAAGACTTAATCTTCTGTATTCTGATGACTGCAATTCTGCAAAGAACTGCACTCCTATTAGTGGGATTAATGGATCCCTGCCATCTCTTCTATCTTTGAAGGATATTGATTGTGCTCATACTAAAAAACCCAGGTTGAGGGTTCTGGTGGGATTTCCTGATGATGATGATTATTATGGAAGTTCCCAGAATGTCAGTGCCGATGCAATTTTAGTAGGGGAAGGGTGGTGGGATGAGAAGAAGAATCAACTGTGTGTGGTTGCTTGCCATTTCTTGGGAGTGATTTCATCCTTGGCTAATGCTCATGTGGGTGATTGCTCAATTAGATTGAGACTGAGATTCCCTTCAGTTTTGTCAATCCAAAACACTAGTACCATTGTTGGGCAAATCTGGACCAACAAAATTGTGAATGATTCAGGCTACTTCAACAAGATCACAGTTAGAAATTACGGGGACTTTGGCTACTTCAACAATAAGGTGCGATTGCAAGGCTTAAAGTATGAGTATACGCAACTAGAGAGAGCTAGGAACTCATGCCCCAGACACCAGCCAGTCAAGAACCAGGAGAAAAGGTACCCAGATGTATATTCTTATTACATGAGATTTTTTATGTCAGTTAGAGATTCCAAGAAGAGAGTAGCATGGGGTTATTCAGCTCCCTTAACTGTTGATGATCAGTTATATAAGTTGAATCAGTACTCAACTTTTGATTCTGACTCAAGGGACTCAATCCTTGATCCTCTCGAAGACCCCAGCAATAGTAATCTTTTTAATGTTAGCTATGAGATTTCCATCAACCTGTTATCTAGTTTAAAGCTAGATGGCAGAAATTCCCTGTTTAATAAGTCCTCTTGGACAGTGAGGGTTTCTGCTGAGGGATTCTATGATGCTGAGACAGGAAACTTGTGCATGGTAGGCTGTCGAAACCTTGCCTCGAAGAATAAGGAAATCCCAACAGTTGATTCTATGGATTGTGAGATTCTGATCGAGTTTCAATTTCCACCATTAGATGGAAAAAAAGGAAGATACATCAAGGGAAGCATCCAAAGCACACGCAAAATATCAGATCCTCTTTACTTCAAAGTTTTGAACCTATCTTCAAGTGCATATTACACACAAGCAAAAGACACTGCTTGGAGAATGGATATGGAGATCATTATGGTTCTAGTATCTACCACTCTAGCCTGTGCTTTTGTGGGATCACAGCTCTTCCATGTGAAGAAGCACCCTAACGTTCTTCCCTCAGTCTCCCTTATCATGCTGTCAATTCTCACTTTGGGCTACATGGCACCTCTTGTTCTGAACTTTGAGGCTCTCTTCACTCAAAATCCCAACAACAAAAACTTTGTACTTGGATATGTTGGATGGCTTGAAGAGAATGAAATAACTGTAAGACTATTCACCATGGTAGTTTTCTTGCTGCAATTTCGCCTCCTGTGGCTAACTTGGGCAGCAAGAAAGACCGATGGAACCCAGAAGATCCTCTGGGTTACTGAGAAGAAGGCTGTGTGTGTCACTTTACTCTTATATGCAGCAGGGTTTTTAATTGCACTGCTTGTGAAGTTAGAGAAGAAGAACATGGGAGGAGGTGAGGTTTTCATACCTTCCTATGGCTATGCAGGAGCATCCCAGCACACTTCATCTTGGGAAGGCTTGAAACACTATGGTGGTTTGGTATTGGATGGTTTTCTCTTGCCCCAAATCATTCTCAATCTGTTCTCAAATTTGAAGGAGAATGCACTTTCTTGTTCATTTTACTTTGGAACCACTTTTGTGAGACTCCTGCCCCATGCTTATGATCTTTACAGGGCTCATAACTATGTTGACCAAGATAATGGTTCCTACTATTATGCTGATCCAAGTGCAGATTTTTACTCCACTGCTTGGGATATTGTCATTCCTTTGGGAGGTCTTCTGTTTGCTGTGATCATTTTCTTGCAGCAACGCTTTGGGGGTCAGTGCATTCTGCCTCGTAGATTCAAAGGGCCAGAAGAAGTATATGAAAAGGTGCTTGTGGTGGCTGAAGCAGAAGAAGCACAAGAGGAGACAACCGCCATTTAAAATGCCCTTTCTGATGCCAAAATGAATGAAGATGACAGACTCCTACGCAGTTCTCATCATATGTTGTAGTTATGAAGTTGTGTAACGTAAATTTTGTCTTTATATATAAATTGAATACGGTAATGTACTAATGTTCTGCTTCTGTGGCTGATGCAATGCAGCCTTGTCCGTTAAGAATTTTCATGTTTGTAATCGAGTAGGGGCGAAAATCTGGATTTCTATAAAGAGTTTATTTATCAAGTTTTCTGCTGTCATAAAGAGTGTGAAGTGGACAACTGAAACTAAATATAAATTGCAAAACTCCATGTATAACAATATTTGCAGAAACTCAATTTAGGAAAACATTTTGTTCCCTTTTGTTTTCAACTTTCAATTTCCAGTTGAGAGAAAAGAGAAAACTTGCAGCTAAATATTCTTCTGTGTTTTTTTCCTTCTCCTTTCTCTCTCTCTCTCTCTCTTCTCTCCCTCTTTTTCTGTTCTTTCTTTCTCCCTATCTCCACCACTTCTCTCTCAACTAATCTCCATTTCTGCTCTCACCCACCCAAAAGGAGCTCCTACTCTTTTCCCCATCATCCTTGCCTTTCACACATTTTCCCCTAAGACCCACCTACATTGCCACCTCGTGGCAATGATGTATAGACGCGACACACGATAAATAAAATTTGAAGTGTCTCTATGCCTTTTAGATTGCCACTACTACTGCCATTAAGTTGGCAATATATATATATATATATTATAAAAAAACTTGATTAGTACCTTCCCATTATATATTATCTGATACTCCTCAAATTTTAAGTGAAAGATAATTATAATTTACTACAATTACACAGCGTGCATCGTCTGGGTGACCAGCAATTTCAGAAAAGAAGAAAAAAAGAAAAAATTGCCCTTGCTCAGCTTGGATATATATGCAACGTCTACTTCTTTTTCTATAAACATCACGGCCCTCTAGCTCCAAATTCAGCAGATTCATCTTTTTCTCTCCCATATTATCTAAATCCATTAGAACTTCAAAGTTAGAACCAAAAAAAAAAAAAAACAGATTATGTGAAAGCCATATTTAATGTCCAAATCCAGCAGAACCTTGTCTCTCTCAGACTGATCTTCTCCAACCTCATCCCAAATCCATTTAGCTTTGCGGAGCGTCTTGTCCCAATCGGTGCCTGGAGTGTCCGAGCGAAGTTAGATGCCACTGAGAAGTGAAATCCCCCCGGTGCATTTCGGCTATGCATATAGACTTCAGTTATTACTGAATTCTTGCTCGGTTTGGCTTCCTGGGTCAACTAGGATCCAAGCTCCACTGGGTGGATGAGAGCGAAAATGGAGATATGAATTCTCGGGGGTTTAGGATTTTTGCAGTATTTTTTTTTTGGTCATAGAATTTTACAGTACTTTATATAGAAAAGATAATTGGTTCGAGCGATCATATTCGTTCAAATCTGTTCTAATCTATCAAAGATAATTATTTTAGTGGTTTAACTTGAATTAATAAATTTAATCGAGTAAAAATTTATTAAAAAAATTTTAAATTTATAAGTTCCAATTGAAATTTAACATATTTGAACTCGATTCGTTTAATAAAATATATAAAATTAAAAGTATTATAAAAATAGTATAATAGTTATAGTTTAATGGAAAGAGAAGCACCCATTTATTGGCAAAACCTGGGTTCAATGCCCCTTTTATTTTTTGTAAAAAAAAAAAAAACATTGAAATAAGGTCGTTTAAATTTTTATATATACTCCAACTCACACTCCCCACCTGTACGTCTCTCTATCTCCTTCTCCTTTTTAGGGCGAACTTTGTAACTCTCCATCTCTCTTTCTCTCTCACGACCATATTTTACTGTCTCTTCCCATCTATTTCTCCATCTCCCTCTCTCTCTCACGGCAACCTTCATACTTGTTTCTACCTATCTTAGTATCACTCTCGACCAAGCCTCCGTGACTTCTTCTATCAACCTCTCTTGGCCTTTGTTTTTAGATTGTTCTCTCAGTTGTCTATCTATCTCTGTGTCTCTCAATCTCTTTCTCTATTATTTTTGCAATTTTCTCTTCAAAAATTAAAATCGATGAAGAGAGACAAGATTATAAGCATATAGTTTATGATGGCAGAGAATGAGAAGCTAATGAACGGGGACTTGGATTTTAAAATTTCAAAGTTAAAAATTGTAAAAAATATATTTAAAATGACGACGAAATTTTGTTGTCTTTAAATTAAAAAAATTTCGTCTCTAACTTAATTAAAAATAAAATAAAAAATAAAAATAATTTTATCTTTAAAATTGCAGTTGTTAAATTTTAAAGATGAAATTTATATTTCATCTCTAATTAGAGACATAATATTTTCGTTTCTAAAAAAATATATCCATTTTTAAATTTAATTAAAAATTTTATCTCTAAAAGACAAATTTTTCTATCCCTAATTTTAGAGACAGAATATTGTTATTCTATCTTCTTTTTCTAATAATGTAAATTTGATAATATTATAAATATTTTATGTAGATATTCATCATTTTGATCTTTTAATTATTTTATTTAATAAAATATTATTTTTAATAATTATTTAAAAAAGTAATTATCGAATTATCTTACAGTTGTATATCATTATTAAAATTCTATTATTTATTTGTATAAATATTCTCTCATACATAAATAAAAATAATAATTCACTCTCTTATTTTTTTTTTAAATTATTTCATAACGGATAACATTTTTTTGACTTTTTTATGTATTTTTTTTAAACTACGAACCCATATAGATCGATCGATCCACTATTGACCTAACTAAACTCAAATAGTTCAAGTAACCCATTTTAACAATCCGACTTTTATTCGATCGGGTGGAGACTTTCCTTAAATACTATCGTGCTCACCCCCAAGTCTATGTGGCGGAAAGGTCAAGATTTGTAAAGATTTAAATAAATTTTTAAAAAAATTTATACAGTTCAATTTTAAGTATATGTCATCAATTTAATGAAAAAAATCAATTTAAGTAAAGGATCAAATTCAATAATTCATAAGTACAATATTATATTAAAAATAAATTGAAAAATAAAAGATTAAATCTAAAAATTTGTATTTTTTATATATCAAAATATTAATTTATTCTATATAATTCTTAAAGACAATTTATCAAAATTTGTGGTTTAAGTAGTAAATAAATTTAATTGAATTTAGTAGTTGAGAAAATTTTGTAACGTAAAAAGTCTGAATTCACCTAAAAAAATTTGTAATAAATAAGTTGAGTATAAGACTAATATAAAAGTAAATTTATTTAAAATATTAAAATTTTTAAATATTTTTTTAAATTTTAAATAATATATACAAATTTATTGTGACCAACCAAAAAGTATATAGATTTTAAATATCATGGCCATTGTAATAACATAAATTATGCTAATTTCTTCTTAAGTATGATTAAATTAATTATTTTTTTATTTTAAAAATAATAATTAACTTTCTAAACTTTGAAATTATGATATAAAAAATCCCTTTCATATTGTTAACCTTATGTTCTTAATGTACATAAAATATCTTTTCTTCTAAGTTGAAAGTACTTTTTTAACCATATATATTTATTTTGGGAGAAATTTTTTTATTATATCGACTTCTTTTATTAAGGTGATCACTATATAATTTAATCAGTCCACCCTCAAGTTTATGTATTTTTATGAGATTCCAAATTCTCAAGACCATTGCTAATCAAATTCAATAAATATAATAAATCTCAGACAACTAAAGAAAAATCGATTCTTTCTTTTTAAGGTTTTACCAACCGCCATTTTCATTAAAAAGTTGCCTTCATGCATGTCAAAATTACAGGTGCAATTGATCAGACACACAAGAAGGAAATATTGGTTTTGGTCATTTTTGGTTGAATGGAGTTGAACCGATTTGGTCGAAAATAAATGAAATGGATTTTGAAGAGCAGCCCTATATACACCTCCATTCTCCATGTTTATAGAGAGATCACGGATTGTTGGAACTGCTCTTGTATTGAAATGGCTAAGCTTTCATCCACAAGCATTTTCCTCCTCGTCCTCGTCATTTCAGGTTTGCTTCTACTGTGAAATCTCGTTCGGGTTTACTCAATTCTCTAAAGTGCTGTTTGTTGTAAGGATTTTAATAGATTTATTTCGTTTAGGAAAATAGAATTATCATGTTTTGGTATAAGTTTTCTTACAAAGTTTATTAGGAAATTTAAATTTTTCATATAATTAATTATTCACAACATATTGACAACTTAGTCTCGAGTATACTCATGAATTTTAATTTTTTCAAGTATTCTTATCCTATCAGTATTTTCAAAAAAATATTGATATCAATCATATTTGTAATTTTTGGTAACACATATGTTTCAATACTATCCTATTCATAAGATGATATTATTTTTACTATACTCGAACAACATCCAAATTACATACTCCATATAAACTTCAAGATATTATTGATAGTGACATAAGAAATAAAAATTTAAATGTATTTACTGAAATAAAAGAGATTCGCAATAATATTGTTAATTTATTACGGGACTCTAGATGGTATATTTATTTTGTATTTTTTGAGATTATATAATAAAATCTAATTATTAACAAAAAATAATAAATTTTATATAAATATATCTTTTTATGTAATTTTATATTTATCAATTAATTCAATAGATATTTTTAATTTAATAAATTAATTAAACAAATTTTAGTTAAAAATTAATTTTTTTAACTTTCAACTAACTTTTAAATTTTTAATTAATTTATCAGCTATTTTTATCAAATATAATCTTAATTCTATTCTATCTCACTTCGTTTCTCCATATAAATTAAAAGGTAATTTTTGATATACGAGTATCTTAATCTTTTATGTACCTATAAAAATTTGTATACAAAATATTTGAGCATATTATGAATAAAAAAATTAATTCTTTATATTATTTAGATCATAAAACAATTTTTAAAAAATTTTATATTTATTATATTCAAACATCTAAAAAATAAATTTCTAAAAAATTTAAAAAATTAAAATATCCTAGTACCAAACACCAAGTGTTATAAAAAAAATTATATATAAATTCTCGTGTACATAAAAATATCAAATTATTATTATTTTCTCAAGTTTGATTTTTGTTATGTAGTGATATCGATGACCAGGGAAGCGATTGGAGCCCCTGAATGTAATAAAATGGTGAAACCAAATGAAGTGTTACCAGGTGACTGCGTTCCTGGAACATGCAGCGAGAGATGCAAAGAAATCTACGGCCCCCATTACAATGGACTATGCGTCAACGATGGAACTCTCGTTTGTCTTTGCTACTATGATTGTGGTTCTCTTTGAACATTGAAATTCATGTTTCATTTTGCATCACAATCTGGTTATATGCCTATGTTGTCTGCATTTCAATAAGAAGCCTTTTAATTTATTTTTATTATTTTAAAAATATGTTTATTTTCAAATTAACTTAAATAACCACAAATGTTACTTAAATTTTTAGTTTAATCTTTTATAATTATAAAATTATATTTATTTTGTTTATTAATTAATTATGATAGATTCTCTTTTAAAATTAACAAAATATCATAACCCTTCATATTATGCAATGCGCGCAATATTGAAAGTTTGTACATCTATTATTTGATTGAATGGAATAAGAAAATTAGTTGACATTTGCGTCATGCTTATTGGAACAGGAGGAAAACAATTAATTGATGAAGAAATAGGATTGTTGGATTACTTATTTAATTATTAAATCACTAATTAAACTAATTGAATTAATTATTGATAATAAAAAATTAGTATATATTTTTATGAGATTCCAAATTGTCATTATGATTGTTAATTAAATTCAATAAATATAAAAAATTTCATAATATTAAAGAAAAATCAATTCTTTCTTTTTGAGGTTTCCGAAACGACCATTTTTCAGAAGTTTATATAACAAATTTGAAGGAAATTTTATTCATTAAAAAGTTGCCTTCATGCACGTCAAAATTATAATTGCAATTAATCAGGCGGAGAAGAAGGAAATATTGATTTTAGTCATTTTTGGTTAAATTGATTTGAACCAATTTGGGCGAAATTAAATGAAATCGATTTGAAATTTTTTTTTTTTGGACGGGCAAATCGATTTGAAGAGCTGCCCTATATATACCTCCATTCTCATCAAGGATTATTGGACTTCCTCTTGTATTGAAGCTTCTTTCAACCACAAGCATTTTGCTCCTCGTCCTTGTCATTACGGGTTGGCTTCTACAATAAAATCTGTGTCTTCTTTTTCCTGAAACGTAAGATTTTTGGGCATACTAAGATTATTATTTCTCATTGATTTAGTTAATATATTTTCGGTCTATTTTAAAATACCATCCTTTTATTTGTAGATGGAAGAGCATGTGGATAGTTGTTCAACGTAGACTTAGGATATGTTTGGTTTGAAGAGAGAGGAGGGGAGGGGAGGGGAGGGGAGGAGAGGGGAGGGGATTTTGAAAAATTCCCTCATTTGGTTCAATATATTAGAGGAGAGGGGAGGAAATATAGGCAAAATTCTTCTCTTCTCTCAAAACCTCTCCCCTCCAAAATTTGGGGAATTTGGAGGGGAGGGAGGTGTTGCATTCTCAATTTTAAAATTTATTTACTTTTAATATAAACGAAAAAATATAAAAAAATATATACATTTTTTTTAAATAAAAAGACAATAAAACTAAGACTCCTCAATTAAATATTTTAATAAAACAATTTATATAATTTTTTTCTATTTTTAATAAAAATATAATATGCATATTATTTTATTTTCTCTTCCTTCATTTTACAAATCAAACAAAAAAAATTTATGATCTCTCTCTTCTTCTCCCCTTCTCTTAAATTAAATTAAACAAAAAAAAATTATTTCTCTTCCTCCTCCCTTCTCTCCTTTTCCCTCCATTAAAATCTTTTTCCTCCTCTCTCCTTTAAACCAAACAATCCCTTAAGAAAGAGTTTGATAGGAGAAATTTTTTCTAAATTCTTAGAAATCGAATTCGAGAGTCAAATTTTTATATTTGATTTATAAATTTAAAAATAGAATTATCAAAATATATAGATTATTGAAAATGATTTTTTATAAGAATTGTAACCAAAAGATCATATTTGGTTCATAAATTTTAAAATAGAATTATTAGAAAAGATAGATTATTGAAAATAATTTTTTACAATGATTCCAATTAAAAATTTTTCATGTGAGTGGTGAAAATTCAAATTTTTTATGTCATAGAAACTTTTTTTAAATGTGAAATAATAATAATATTTTATATTTTTTCATTTTCTCTTTCATTTCTTTCTGATTTTTTCTCTCATTATTTTTATCTATTTTCTATCATTTTATTTCTCATCTCAACACTCACTATTTTTGTTCACCTGAATATAAATAAAGATATTTTTTGAAAAATATTAAAATTTTCAAAAAAATTCTATTACAATTATATATAGTAATAAGAAATTTTCAGATAAATATTTTTAATCAACAAAATACATTTTATATATTTTTAGTAATTATTATTTTTTGAAAATATTTTTTTTTTGAAAAATATAAATTTTAAAAATAAAAAAATCTTACCATATATCAAATAGACCTTAAAAGTTCACCTCTTATTGTCTTTTATTTTTAGTTTAGTTGTCCCTTAAAGTTAATTATTGCAAATTGAATTAAGAAGAAAATTTGTCTAAAAAGAAAAACTAAGGGCATGTTTGGTTTAAGAAAATATTTTCTGTTTTCATTTTTTAAAAACAGTTTTTATTTTCAAATTTTCAAAATATAGAAAACATGTTTGGTTTACAAAGTGAAAATGTATTTTCAAAAATAAAAACAATGAAAACATGTTTGGTTTGAATTTTCAAAAAACTGAAAATTATGAAAACATGTTTGGTTATTTGTTTTCATTTGCTATATCAAACAATGTATTTCATATTGAATTCAATATTGTTTATTAATATGCTTCAAATATATTTAATTAAATTCAAAATAATAAGGATTAAAGTAAATTAAACATAACATAAGATCCAACTCTTTTTTATAAGTTACAACTAATAGACTCTATTATAATTGTCCCACATTTGAGTAGTAATGGTTTCTCTAATGTCACCCATCTGTGTTTGAGTAGCATTAAAGTTGAAACCTTGTTGATCTGCTCCTAAACCTTGCTCTCCTTGTACTATCATGTCTTCTCTAGAATAATCTTCAAAAAGTCTATCTCTACTATTTTGCATCTTAATGAAATTATGTATTGTGCAACAAGCTATAGGAATTTGTCTTTGTCTTCTAACTGAATAATTTGACATCAACTTCAAAATAGGGAATTTTGCTTTTAATACTCCAAAACACCTTTCAATGACATTTCTCAATGAAGAGTGTTTATAATTGAATAGCTCATGCTTGCCTTTTGGTCGTCCATGGCCGTGATAATCTCGTAGATGATATCTTTGACCACGATATGGAGCAAGATACCCAGACATGTTGGGATAACTAGAGTCAACAAGATAAAAGTGATATGTAATATTAACTAAAAAAAATTTCAATAAGTAATTTAAAAGGTAATAAAAAATAAAAAAATAAAATTTTATTATTGAATCTCAAAATATACCTCCTTGAGGAATTGGAAAGTTATTTTCTCTTTTTAATGCATCAAAAAATACTCGTGAATCATTTGATGTTCCTTCCCATCTCGTATAAACAAATGTGAACAACATATCAAAATCACATATTGCCATAACATTTTGCGTTATCAATACTTTTTTTCCTCGAAAAGCAGTTTGTTTTGCTGTAGGAGCCCAAGCAGCCACATGTGTGCCATCAAGGGCACCGATGCAATTCTATGATAAAATAGTATCACATTAAATATAAAAATTCCTATAATAATTAGACAAACTGAAAAAAAAAAGAATACAATTTTACCTGAAAATAGGGAAAATATTTTTGATTGTTCAAAATGTAGTCAAGAACATTCCCTTGGTGCCTAGGTCGAATGATTTGTGTGCCCAATACACATACAGCTCTTAGTACTCTTTTAAATCATTTGCTAACTGTGTAAAGAGAATTTTGAAAGCGTTCAGCAACAATTCTATGTCGCACATTATGACAAACTATGATTAAGAACATTGCTACTCCTTCCTCTACAGAAACTCTTTTACCATCATTCAAATTTGCCATATCTTTTAAAGAATGACAAAATTGTAGAAAGACATCCTTTATCATTCGAAAACTTTCATAGCATCTAGCTTCATGCCCTGCCAAGAACTTAAGTGTATACATTCGTCCCGTCAATATAGATGTCCTACATGGTATTTTATCAACAAACGATTTTTGATATTCCATTATGAGTTGAACAATTATTAAATCACCAAATTCTTCATCCAGATCACTTGATTCTGTACTACTCTCAGTGCTTGAATTATCTATGAATATATTCATTGACATATCGACATATTAAAAAATATAAAAACTATGAATGATATAACACACACATATTTAAACATACATTAACAAATACTAAAAAAGCTAATAATTAAATGAAAGTAATATGTCATTGTTAAAACTTAACATATGTCCCAAGTAAATGTCTAACATATCAAATTCAAATAAACAACTAATGCACACTACTCAAAAGATGATAACCAATCCTTTCATCTAAATGCTGGCCTCTTAACAAACATGCATCTCCAGTCTTCATCCTTAAATTTTTCCAATGCACCGTTATACATTTTACTTGAAACATCTTCTATAGAATCTAATAGCTCCATACATGCATCTATAGAATAAGGGTAAGATAATGGACTAGTGGCTTGATCATATTGTAATTTATATTTTTTTGCCTTAGCCTTGGATGCTTCAATCCTTGCTTTAGATGCTTTTGTCCTTATACTCATTGTTTCACTCCATTGTTCTAAACAAGTTTCTAATTTATCTTGCCTTGACTTTTTCTTGTCTTTACAAGGACGTTCCATAGATTCAATTGTTTTCTTTCTCTTATCACCTTCCTTTGAATTTTCACCCTCAAAATCAATAAACTGTGAACCAACATGCACACCCTTTGAAAGAAAATCCTCTTCTAATACTCGCTCCTCATTTGAGGTTGGTGGCTCTTGTGTAGAAGCGTGACTTAATTTACCTGTAGCTGTGCTATTATTGAATATTTCACCTAGGATGTTATAGTCATATTCAAATCCAAACTTCTTAAATTGCTTATAGTATCTTCCCTTCTGCAACAAATTAATTAATAAATCCATTTAGCATAATGTAAATATATGGCATGCTTTAAATAATAATATAAAGTATAACAATGGTAATCAAATTTATTTGCATAAGCATACTGTACACAAATCTTGCCACACATCTTCTGGTGCATTAACTTTATTAGATGTTGAATCCCATGTAACTCCTGTGCGAGCTAATAATGTTTAAAACTCACGATATTGAGTACGTAGACGATTAAATTTTCCTTTTAATCTATCCACACCATAATTTTGTTCCACAATCATTGCAAATTCAATATTTATCTCTTCCCAAATTGCTTGCTTAAAGGTTGATGTCTGCATCTCTTTTTTCTTCACTCAATCATAAATTATGTCAATAAATAATTTTTTATTTTGTATTGACCATCCCATTTGAATGTCTCATTTTTCACTTTTTCCTCCCATCTTATGCTAGTAACAACAATATTTGTCAATTGTATATATAATATACTAAAATACTCATGAAATATATATATATATATATATATATATATATATATATATATATATATATATATATATATATATATATATATATATATATATAAATGAAGAAAAGTCATACATGCAGACTAATAATATTTTACATTAAAAAAAGGCATGAGTTGAGACTCTATCAAAATATTGTGCCCCATTTTCTCACAATTTAAACATATATAATCTTTTTTGGACTACCTATAGAAGTAACAGCAAAGGAGAATCTTTTTGATTTTATGTCCACCTAATGGTTAATTCTACTTTTCGTTTTGATTTCATGGGGCCTCTTTTGCAATCCACTTTTATGCTCACTTTTTTTTTTAATTTTAAATACCATACTAATAAGGTCCATTCATTTCCACCAAAGAAGATGAGGGTAAAATCCTCACAGAAGCTATAAACCAACTTGCCTGAACCCTATTCAACAGTTTCAAGCTTTTTTTTTTTTAGTTTTTCCATTACTTTTATTTTTATTTTTATTTTTATACCAACTACAGTTTTGCCTCAAGTCACTGTTGTTTGAAAAGAAAAAAGTCGCATTTTCTCTTGTTTCCTACTCTACTCTACAGCTGGTCTATAAAGTTGATTGTTTGTAGGTTTTCATAGTTGAGTTTTTAAAATAATAGTGGAAAAAATGAGAGTTTATCACGTTTTGCTAAAGAAATGTAATTCATAAAATATTTATTGAAACAACAAATAAAATAAACAAAAATGAGAATTCACTGCGTTTTGCACCTTATGAGAGTTCACTAAGTTTTCAGAATAATAGTGGAAAAAAATATAATTCATAAAATATTTATTTGCCAAAGTTATAGACAAAAAACAACAAACAAAATGTAGAACACGTTTGTTGAAACAAAATACAAACAAGATGCCCAGAATGCAAAATATATTTGCTAAAAAAAATGTAAAATATATTCAAAGATAGACAAGTAGAAATATTTTGCTAAAGAAAAAAATACTTAAAAAGAAGACAAAAGTACCTGCTGCTTTGTTAACCGAGACGAAGGAAAATGCTTTGCTGCTAAAGACAAAATACTTGAAAACAAGACAAGTAGAAATGCTTTGCTGCTGTTTTTGTTAACCGAAATGAAAGAAAATGAGGTGAAAACCAGACAAAGAAACTCAAAAGTATTCAGAAAGCCAAGTAAAAATACATAAGTTTGATTCGGTTAATATTATGAAAGTGCCACTGCATTTTCATCGAGCTTTTATCAAAATTTTAAAAATGCCACTGCGTTTTCACTTCACGTTTTCAAGTTCTTGTTTTATAAAAAGGAAAAGCTAAAAACGAAAAAAAATATTTTCAGTTTTTCAGATATTTTGAACTCTATTTTCACGAAATAATTTTCATAAATTCTAAATAAACAGATTTTCTACTCTATTTTCTGTTTTCATTGAAAATGAAAACAGAAAATTGAGTAACCAAACAGGCCCTAACAATCTAGCATTTGGTGAGAGATTTTCAGAACTTACATACAATTTTGGATCTTAATGATTTTCTAATATAAATCATAATAAATACACGTGTCAAATTTTTTTTATAAATATTACATAAATTGTTGTTGAAGTTGTAATATATTTTAATTTTAGAATATAAGTTAATAGTTGGCCCCAAATCCAGTAGACAATGGGAGGACTATGGAACTCTCAAATGTTTATGCTCCAATGCAAGGAACAAAATTTCGTGTCGTTTCAGTGGAAACGACCGAAATTTTTCAGTTTCGGTGGGGACTGAAACGAATCAATGTATGATTTTCGAAATTCAACAGTTTCGGTGAAAATTGTTTGGTTGCGGTGTGTATCGACCGAAACTGTTTAATTTCGGTGCAAAAGAGAATAAAAAAATGATAAGAATACAAGTAGTAAAAAATCTAACCGACAATATCATAATCTAAATCTGAATTTACAAATATTCTCTAGAGTAAAAAATAGCCAAAAACAACATGCCAAAATACTTTTATCAGATCAAATTATCATAACTGAGAAAAAACATTAACCATTTTAGTTTAAATTTCTTCACACTCTCAATCATCTATTGTGTAGATCCAAAAATTTATATTTTGTAATTTGTAAGAATCAAGCAAACGCTGGTGGTAGCAGATCAAATATGCGCAGAAACACAGAAGGAGATACTTATGAAGAAGAAGATGAAACTTCTGGCCGTCGAACATGTTTTTTTTTCTTCCTCCTCTGCTTTTCATTTAGAAGTTTTACTTGCTTTCTCGTTTTTCTCTGCTTGTGTGTCTTCTGCTTTCTTTTTCTTTCGAACATGGACGCCTTCTGGTTCTGGTTCTGGATGGCTTTGCGTCTTCTGGAGTGTTCTACCGCTTCTGCATCTGGAGTATTCTGTCTTCTCCCTTCTGATTTAATGTTCTGTGTTTTCACTTTTTAGATTCACATTTAATAAGTTTTGAAAAGTCAAATCCATATTTTCATTTAAAAATTATTTCACGCATTACGGATGAATGGATGATGGTTCATGGCTTCGGAATTAGAAAATTAAAATTATAATTTTAATGTAATTGATGGTTCATGAGGAGAAGGCATCATTGATTTTATTTATTTTTTAATATATTATTTATATAATATTTTTAAATATTTTATTTATTATAATTATTTAAAATCTTTATTTTTTTAAATTATAATTATAAAAATATAAATGGGTGAAAATTAAATTTTAATTTAACAAAAATAATTCATATATTTATAAAAATAAATATAATATTTTAATATTTAAATTTTTTTAAGAATAACGTAAAACTTAAATGTATAATATTTTTTAATTTAATTTTTTATTCATCTATTAATAATTATTTTTAAAAAATTATTTTAATTAAAAATATTTATATCTTTTTAATAAAAACATTAACATATTTTTTTAATACAGTTATTATTTTATATTTTTTGTTAAAATAATTTTATTTTTAAAAATAACATATTTGAAAATAATAAAATATAAAATATCTTTTTTAACCTCTATATCATTTTTTTAGTTATATAATTATTTTTATACATAAATTATAAAAGAATTTTAATAATTTATTCACAATTTTTTACATTTTTATAATTTTTTATTTTCATATTATCATTAATTTTTACACATTTATTTAAATACGTAAATGGATATTAAATTTGCTTTGTGTTTTGAAATGACTTTTCTTCAAATATTTTATTCTATATTTTACATATTTAAATAGAGAAAAAATTTATTTGTGTTCATAATTCTAATTTTTTTGTTTATTTATATTAAAATTAGTTACTATTATTTATATATAGTATATATAGTTAATATTTATGGTATTTATATAATAATATGTTTTTTACATATACATATATGAATAATTTTTAATATTAGATATTAGGATGTAGAGTTTATTTTTCTATTTACATATTTGTATTATAATTTTACGAAAACATGTACGAGTTCATGTAAGGGAAAAGCAATACTAATAGAAGAAGATCCAAAAGAGAAAAAAAAAAGAGAAGAACAGATTCTAGTTGGACCTATAGGGAAATGGTGGGTGGAAATAGACAACATGTACAATGTAATTTTTGTCACAAAGTAATGAAGTGTGGTGGTGTAACTCGATTGAAGCAACACCTAGTTGGGGGTTATACAAATGTTGAGAGATGTGAAAAATGCCCTAGAGAAATTGCTAATAAAATGAGAGAATTTTTAAAGGGCAAACATAAAGATAACGAACAATTCAGTACTACAAAAATTGAAATGAGAGAAAATCTTATGAGTGAAGTTAGAAGAAGAGCTGATATTCAAGAGATATTATTTGAAGATTCAGACGATGATATGACAATAAATGAGAAGGAACAGTTGGAATATGCAAAAAAAATATCTATTGAAGAGATACATAGGGCAGAAAGAGGACATAAATCTGATTATTTTCAGCCAATATCAAACAATAGAAAAAGACATTTCTTTCGTTGTAAAAGTGTAAAAGAGTCTACAAGTAAATTTTTTGGCAAGAAAAAAGAAAAAAGTTAAAGTAAGGAAGAAATGGATCCTTCAATATATCGTAAACGAGATGTCTATCAACAAAAACTGCACAATTTGTGGAATCCTAAAAAGTGGGCAAAGTCAGCAAAGCAAGCAATTGGTAAATTCTTTATTTATCAAAATATCCCACCTAACAAAACTCAAGGTCCATTTTATGATATAATGATTGATGAAATAGCCCGTGCAGGTGTAGGGGTAAAAGGTCCAACTCCTTATGAAATTGGTGGCCCAATTCTTGATGATGAAATAGAAGAGATAAAAGAATATATAGAAGAATTTAAAAAGAAATGGGAAACTTATGGCATCACAATTATGTGTGATGGTTGGCAATCTACCACTCATTTGGCAATCATAAACTTTTTAATATATTGTGATGGGAGAATAACTTTTCACAAGTCAATTAATACGAGTGGAAGAGAAAAAGATGCCAAATATATTTTTAGTTTGATGGATCAAGTGGTTGAAGAGGTTGGTGAAACTAATGTTATACAAATCATTAGAGATAATGTATCTGTATATAAGAAGGCTGGTGAGTTATTGATGCAGAAGAGACCACACTTGTATTGAACTTCTTGTGCTGCTCATTCTCTCAATCTAATATTGCATGATTTTGGAAAATTTGAAGAAGTTCAAAAGGTTTTAGAAGATGCTAAAATGTGTACCAATTTTATTTATAATCGTTCTAAAATTCTTCACATTATGAGAACATATTGCACAGGAGAGTTGATTAGACCAGTTCAAACACGGTTTGCAACCAATTATATTGCTCTTGCAAGTCTCTTGGAGCACAAGAATGGGCTACAAATAATGGTAAGTTCAAATGAATGGTCTAGAAGTTCTGCTAATAAAGATTCAATTGGAACACAAGTCCATACCACCATATTAGATCCAAATTTTTGGAAGAATGTGAAGAAAATTGTTGATATTCATATGCCAATTGCTAAGGTTCTAAGAATGATTGATGGAGAAAAGCGAGCCATAATGTCGTATGTTTATGCAGCAATGTGTAAGGCTAGATCAACAATTCAAGCAATAGCTCCCAAGTCATGCAAAAAGTATCTTGATGTCATTGACCGTCGTTGGCATAAACAAATAATAAGTGATATTCACATGGCACGTATGAAATGAAATCTTTGACTCTATATTTATATTTTTTATTTTGTCAATATATGCTTATTTATTTCATTTTTTACTATACTAATTAGCATTTTATTTTTTATTCGTGCTGTAAAAAAAATCATATTATTTGAATCCATCATATCAATACGCTGAAAACTTTGGATCTCGAGAAGATTTGTTGGAGGCGCTTAAGCATGTGATTTCTAAATTAGAGCCTAACTCAACTAAAGTTTCTTATGCACTAAATGAGGTATTTATCATTGTTTCTTTATCTTTGTTGTTTGTGACCAAAATCATAATAATTGCTTTCACTATATTTTCATGTAGGTAAAAATATATCGAGATGCTATGTATGGATTTTTTGATAAATTGGCTATCAAAGGAAGAGATAAAATAGATCCAGGTTTGACTTATTATATCACTAAAAAAAATCGTCTGTATATAGAAGAATTTCAATATATTATTAACTAACATGCACTACTTTTTTTTTATTTTCTAGCTGAATGGTGGTTTATGCATGGTGCTGATACTCCAAATTTGAGAAAAATTGCAATAAGAGTATTGTTACAGACATCTTCATCTAGTGGATGCGAAATAAATTGGAGTACATTTGTACTTATTCACACAAAAGTGCGTAATTGTTTGAATTATGATAAACTTGAAAAGCTTGTTTTTGCACAATATAATATGCAATTGAAATTGAAGCATGTTATGAAGGATCATAATTCAAAAGATGTTGAGTTCAGAGCAATTGATTTAACTACAATTTTTGAAGAAAATGATGGCCTTTCAGAATGGTTGGATGATCCTGGTGATGCATTATTAGATGAATTGGATGAAAATACTGGAAATATTAGACCAAATAGTTATTTGACTACATTTGCTAATCGATGGTTAGATTCACAAATTACTCAACCAGATAGATTAACTTTTGATGAGGAGTTTGAAAATTTGATGACAAGATCAGCACATCGTCGATTTTCGGCCACTGTTGATATTGATGAGGAATCAGAAGAAAATACTGATACTGGTACAGATATAGATACAGGTGATGGTGATGGTGAAATTGGTGGTAAAAATGTCACCACTACTGATAGAATTGGTGAAAGAAGTCATGTGATTTTTACATCAGAACAAGATTTTCAGTATTGCACTGAAGATCAAGATCATGGTTATAGATCTTCTGATTACAACAGAGCAAGTGATAATGATGTTGAAATCCAAGATGTTCAACAATTGGCTTTTGATTTTTTTTCACTTAACACTAGAGGATATAAGTCTCATGGTCATGGATTTAGTTATCATTCATCATTTTCGACATATGGTCAAAATTATGAATATGATTCATCATCCTCTGCATATAATTATGATGTAATTTTGAGATATGGTTCATCTTACTTATCATCTTCACAGGTTGATTGGTGTCCTCCAACATACAATATAGAAGATTTTGAAAAATTTAAAAGAGAATATGATAATTTTTACTGCTCCCACATGACTTGGATTGATTATTGTGACCATGTGGAGAGACATTATCAATTTTCTCTTAGATTATATCCATGTTCTGATTATCTACTTCCTAGACATTCTACTTTTAATTGATTTAAACTATCTAATAATTTTTGTTGATATTGTATTGTATAATTTGAGACTTTGACTATAATATGTAATTTATATTAAATGTTTTATATATGTTAAACGTTATTAAATTTTATGAACGTTAATTATATCAATATTATTTGAATAACAATATTATTATTTAATACTATATTATCTAAATTTATATATTTATATTATTAATAGTATACTAAGATCCTTTAAAATTAGAAAAAAATTATTTACAATTATTTGAAACATTTTTTTAAAATTCTTTTGTTTCTATGAAATTTTCGAAATGTTTCAAAACATTTCCAATTTTAGAGTTACTGAAACGATAGCTCAAAACGAAATTTAATAGCTTGCTCCAATGATTGTGGTTCTCTTTAAACATTAATTTCCTGTTTCATTTTGCATAACAATCTAGTTATATGCCTATGTTTTTGTGCACTAGGATAAGAAGCCTCTAACATTTTTGTCTAATGTTTTTATATTTTGTTTATTTATGTCTCAATATAATTATTTTTAAATTATTCGAATTCAAAAATTCGATTTTTTTATTAACTCAATACGTTTGAGAAAAATATTAATTAAAGTTAATTACACCGATATTTGATGACATTTAATTAAATTACATTATACTCTAATAATAAATAAAAACTCATCCATTTAACTTTAATTGCAAAAATACCATGCTATTGACTTGCTACTAATATTAATTAAATACGCCGCTGAAAATCAGGAGACTTTAAAATATAAATATTTTATCCAAAATTGTAATGAACACCACCAACACATTAAGGACCCGTTTGATAGATAGAAAGGAAAAGAATGAAATGGAATGGGCATTCCATTCCTTGGTTTGGTTATTGGAATTGGTAAAAATTGTGGGTCCCACGAAATGCTCATTCCATTCCATTCCATTCTCTCTTACAAGGTAATCAGTATTACCTCCGAAAACAGGTGGAAAGTGAACAGTGCGATGGAATGGAAAACAAAAAGACTGAAATATCTTTTATTATTTTATTTATTTATAAAAAATTTTATAATTAAAAGTATATATATTTAAATTAAAAATTTCAATATTATTTAATAAAATTTAATTCAAATTTTTATATTAATAATAATTTATTTTATTTTTTATTTATAATATTTAAAATAATTTTTTAAGTTAAAATAATAATATAATAATAATTTTATTTTTTAAGAGTATTTTTGTCTTTTGACAATTTTTATTATATTATATTTCATTACATTCCATTGACCTATCAAACGTAATTTTAATCACAATATTTTATTTTATTCTATTTGAATTCGTTCCTTTTCATTCTATTCTCAATTCTCATTTTCATTCCCTCTATTGCCATCTATCAAATGGAATCTAAATGAAGATTAACTTGGCCACCTTCGCAGCCAGCTCCGATATTTTCACCAAAGAATTCATGGTTGATGTTGTCTTTTCATGGATGACGATCAGGGAAAAGTTATGTTTTAGTTATTTTTATTAATCCCCTTTGGCATCCTTAAAAAAAAAAGGGATATAAATGTTATTTTCACGAGGACTGCAATTTAATCAAACATAATATAATTTATTTTTAATTAAATTTAATTAATTAAATAAATCGAGTTTAAAAATTAAATATTTTATTTGTTAAATTTACAAACGAACACACAGTTATCAATAGAGTATTATATATATTTTATAGATAATTTTGATAAGAATAAAAAATAAACACAATCATTAAAAAACTTTATATATATATATATATATATATATATATATATATATATATATATATATATATATATTACAAAAAATTTCATATATAATCATATGCATAATATAAAAGTTTATATATTTTTTTTATGTTTTTAACTTATATAAATATATATTACATTTATAACAATGTTCATGAATTGGCCGTTCGTTTAATAAATGTATCAACAATTATTAGCTTGACTAAATTCTTCAATACGGCAAGTCATCTTTGATATTTAAAGTATCACAAATATATAAGTATTAATTAAAATTTTATTTACATAAAATCATGAAATAAAAAATAGGACTTTACTTGTTTGGAATCAAATTTTAATAAATTTATAATTTAACTAATCGATTTTTTTTTTACTTCTTAGTAAGTGGAATGAGTTATTTGCCCCACTTGAAAGATTAATTGCTAAAATTTGAAACACAAGTCATTTGTCAAATTATCTAAGTTATATGAATTATTTTTGTTTTATGTAAAATTTAATTAATGATTGATATTATAAATTTTTATTATATTTATCTAAATTATCACATATAATAATATTTATATGACACTTATAAATTAATTTTTAAATAAAAATTATTTTAATTAATACTTTAAATAAATATTAATTAATATGTCAAATAAGATATTTACAATAAAATTTTTTAATGTTAACAACGAATTAAGTCAAGTATCAAATTTTATATAATAATTTTTTTGAATTAAATTAAAAAATTAATATACTAAAGATTTAATTTAAAATTAATTAATTTATTAAAAAATAAAATATAATTTTTTTATGTGAGAGGAATATTCATTTTCTGATTTTTCTTTCCCTCGTTGAACCTTACCTTATCCCAGCAAATCCCATTTGCTTTCAGCCAATAGCTTCAACATTCGCTTCGCTCATTACTCTGATAAATCTCATCGAAATCCTATTATCCATCAAACTTCCAAAGAGAGCTCAACACACCCACACAGAGAGATGTTAAGCTCATCCTCGTTCCAATATCGCACCCCAATTCTCCATCCCCATCATCTTTCTGCTCCCAAACCCACCCTTTTCCCTATCATACATCAATCAAATTCCAACCCCCATTTCCGCAACTTCTCGTTCCTTAAACCTCCTCCATTGGAGACTAAGACACCGGCGACCCTTTTCGTGCAGGCCAAATCTCCTCCTGCTGACCGACCCAGTGAGCAGAAATGGGTACACGAAGGCTTGATCACCGAGTCCCTTCCCAACGGTATGTTCCGGGTACGTCTTGATAACAAAGATTTGATTTTGGGTTATGTTTCTGGGAAAATCAGGAAGAATTTTGTTCGGATTTTGCCGGGAGATAGAGTCAAAGTTGAAGTTAGTCGGTATGATTCATCCAAAGGCCGCATAGTTTACAGACTCCGTAGCAGTTCTTAGCTCTTTGTAGTATAAGCCCATCCGGTGTTTGTAAAAAGGACTGGACGCTGGCTTCTGTTTGAATCCAATTAGCATGATTGTAGGTTTCTGTGTTTAGCGTGGAAAATGATGTGGGTGGCTTTGATAGCATTGTAGATGGAATGGGTGTCTCTTGAAGAAGTCTGCAAGAGAATGGGGTTGATGAAAGAGAATTTGACGGTGGTGAAGATGGGGGCGAATTTTTATATAGGTAATGCTCAACTGTATCTTAAAACTTGGTTTGTATGTCTTTTTGTTTCCTTCTTCGAACTTCCTTGTCTAGAATTGTGTGAGATTACCTCGACTATGATTTTGCACTATTCAAAATGCAGGTGTAAAATAAGTTTTGTTCAACTTTTATCTTTTGTCTATATGTTGGCATTTAACTTCCAAAATGTATTCAATTAAAATTTCCTGGATGATTTTAAAACCTTTCTTCCTATGATAAACCAATAATCTCTTCCCTCAAGCCGCTAATTCTGATACCACTTGTTAGAGACAATAGTCTACCAATGCACAAAAATTCGAGCTATTAGTAAGGTTGCCAGTTGATTTTCTTATAATTTCTTAGAGTCGCATTAGAGCTGCATCCATCACGGTTAGATAGGATCTGTGGGGATGTTAAGCTCAAAAATCTTAAGGAAGCCAACAATCTCACTGCACGTTTGTCGTTAGTTAATATTTATATTTAGTCATTGATTTCTTTGCATCGTTTGTTCTGTTGAATCTGCTCGACCCCCATTTTTCTATGGTTAACAAAAACGATTCACCATCAGATGAGAAGTCATTCAATAGTGTGAGTAAGAAGTGTTAATGAAATAATTTGACAATTTTGTTTACAAGTTAATTAGATGAAACCTGAATCCTCTTCAAATTCAGGCAAAAAATAACTTGTAGGGCCAAATTGACAGATCAAAAACACAGCTAGGTAAATTGTTTAAACTGTAAAGGTGTCATTATAAATTTCTTGGATAACAACACCACAAGATTAAAGAGAAAAAAAAACAACTTTTCTTGTGATAACGTTCACCTTGCTACGATGATAATTAGAAATTAGAAGCAGAAGTTTTCGAGGCATATCTTTTTATGTACTGCCAGGAAACAGGACAAGAACAGTTGATCCATTCTTGTGAATTTTTTTGTTTGCTGTTGAGACTTGGGCGGTGTTTGGTATATTATATTTTCATCTTAACTCTGGTATCATGGTCTTGGATGATAGATGTCATCTAAGATGCCTAATTTCCATATATTGATATCTAAGATAGTAGAGATCATCCAAGATACTAGAGCACTATAAAATAATAATATTTTAGGTTATTTGTCATATCACTCCTAAACTATGAAAATTTTACACCACATCTCTTTTTAGATTTGTAAGCTTTTATAAAATATCAAGCATATCACTTTTATGATGTCTTATCAAATATAGTAATCTTAAATATCACGGTATTCAAAATAGTATAGGATCTGGAATCACTTTGTATCAAACGTCTCCTTGATTTATGCTGTTGGAAAGTGGGCATACACTACATTCGTTTCATTTGGAAAGCTATTATATATCATCAAGCATGGGAATTAACTGCATACCTTCCCTAACTGGTTTATACTATTCGACTGGGAAAGCTGAAGGAACAAGGGTTATGTAACCGTTGTTTGGATCATTGCTTTATTGAAATCTGTGTGACCGTCTCTTTTCTTGTTCGACATGTTTACTTCTTTTCATGTAGATCACTTTTCCTCCTGTCTTGGTTTTATTTGTAAAGCCTGAATATGCCCTTACCCCCTCGATCATCGGTAATGGTTATGCTATCATTGTATAGCGTCCAAAATTTGTTAGAGTGGATTGATCTTTTAATTTTAATTTTCAAAAGATGCACATTTTTTCAATTTTTTTTTCTATAAAGTTTAATTTTTTTATATTTAAAACCTTCGAATACCATCCTATTTTTTTTTAAAAATTCATGTTAATATTATAAATAGATTTACTTACGAGTCTAATCAAGAGCTTAATTAATTATTAAGCGATTGCTTGGTTTAACTTGATATGTTGCATTTTACCTAAAATTGGATATTTTTCATTCAAGAAAGTAATGAGAAAAAGTTGAGTACATCCCTAACATTAGGTAAAATATAGTGTACCAATGTAAGTTATGTGAGCTTTTTGGTTAAGTATATCTATTTATCATTTTAGCTTTTTGGTTAAGTCAGGTAAGTATATCTATTTGCTGGGTTTATGTGAAGATTTTTATTTTTATTTTTTCTAAGTCAAGGAAGCTTTTGGAAGATTAAAATGATAAAATTAAATTTCGAAAGAATAAATTAGGAAAATTTATTACTCAATTTTTTGGTTCTAATACCGGTCCTGTTTGTGGTGTGAATAAAAAAATAATTTGCATTTATTATAATAGACCATAGTTGAATTATCAAGTAAAACGTACATTTTAAAATCATTTTATATTACACAAATTAGTAAAAGAATTTATTAAATTCATAATTAACTACAAAATTTGATAAATTTTCATATATATAAAAAAAGAAAAAAAGAAAAATTACACTTGCTCTCCTTTAGGTTTGAATTTGATAGCTTTGAATTTGACTTTTATTTCTTTTTCTTTTCCTACTATCACCCCAAATTACGCACCTCCTACGTAACTGAAGAAAAAAAAAAATGGACGAAAGTCATACTCATGATCCAGCTTTTGATTAACTCGATTTTGTGAAAATTGTGTTTTGTAATTTTGACTCTTTTCTTTTTAAATTTATTCTACAAAATTATTTTAACAAAAAATAATTATTCATTTTCTCATAACCCCCCATGGGAACGGCGAATAGGCGCTGACCACCAAGCTAGCAGTTAGCATATTATGCGCAAAATTCAAAATAGCTTAATTATTTTCTCATCATAAAAAGACTATATGAAATTAATACTAGATACATACTTTTACTTATTTTGAAAAATAGTTCTGAAATTATAAATAATAAAAATTTTAAAAAATAAAATAAAAACTATGAAATTTAAGATGCAATCAAAATTATTATAAAACAATGTAAGATTAAGGTAATAATATGTATTATTTTAATTTTTCAAAAAAAAAAGGGGGGACACGTGGCAATTCACTCACAAGTCTCTGGAACCTGCTATTTGCTATCAGATGGACACGTGGCGTCTCAAAGTGCCGCCCCCGTTCCAAAACCCTAGAGGCCTTAAACCCTTTGCCCTCCTTCCAAATGAGATAGCAGCTACGCTGTTTCGCTTTGAGAATCAGGCTCAGAGTACCAAAATGGCAACCAGAATGTTGTTGAAAACAGATTCCAAACTCGCTTTGGAATTTCTGCGCAAACCCACCTTGGCTCGCCCGCAACTCAGTGCCCCGATTTCAGGGCTTATCTCTCTGAACCATAAGTCGCAACAATCCGATTCTGGTTTCCCTTTTCGCGATTTTCTGGGCATCAACCAGAAGCTGTTCACCGGAGAAGAAAGTGCTCTCAACGTCCGAGAATGCTTCCAGAACAATGGGCTCACTCCGGGTGAAGCTCTGTGGGTTAAAGGTCGTGGGGCATCGAGAGGAAAGATCGAAAGTGAGGAGGACGAGGACGAGATTGATGAGGGGGATTTTGATGAGGAGGGGATGGAAGACGAGCTGGATGATGATTTTGATGATGACGAAGATGATGATGATGAGGGATTTGGATCTGATGATGAAGATTATAGAAAGGGCAGCAACCTCAGGAGGAAGTGAGGGAAATTGGCTATGGCTCTCTGTTATTGGTAAAATTGATTAGTCTTTTATATGTGCTTGGTCGATGAAAATGTAACTGTGTGATCTTTTCCAAGTGTTGGTTTCATCTGTTTCTTAAACATTTTCTTAGCTAATCAAATAATCATTTTGTCTTTGTTGGTCTTTAATAGAATTTAATAGAGCTTGAACTCGTAAGTTGAGCTTTAAGTCTTTAACTTAACTTTAATGATAAATTTATAATCAGATTTAAGTGTGGTTCGGTCCTAAATCCAATTATGTCTATAGCATTAAAATTAAATGCATCTTGGACCAAAAAGAAAAGAAAAAGAAAAAGAAAAAGAATTAGATACTATCGCCTTAAAATTATCGTCCATGTTCCAGGTTTTTCAATCCAAATTGTCTACAAAAAGAATAAAAAACGTATTTAGGATTTAACGTGAAGGCGAATTTTAAAACTAAGCGTTCACTATACCTTAACGTGAACGACAATATTCTGTCATTCGTTTTGTAGCCTCATTCAACGTATACACTACATTTTCCAAAAGAGAGAGAGAGAGAGAGAAAAAAAAAAAAAAAGACAACCGGAGTTGTCGTTTAGAAGCTGTAATATTTCTATCACACAGATCAAGAAGACGAAGTTGGTGGACGTTGCGTGACCAAGTGAACCTCTGTTTTGAATAGAAGTACCGAAAGCGAGTCAATGGAGAAGTAGAGAAATCCACCCGGAGTATGAGTCGAGAACGACCCAAAACTCGTCCCTATCACACAGTGCCACGCCGGTCCATACACCGAGTCAAACTCCTAATAACTCAGAAATGGTTGACAGACGACAATCAGTGAAAAACAGAGATTCAAAGTTGAAGTGTCTATATATGAATCACCAACACGCAACATTGCAATACGATATGTACGTCTAATATATCAGTTTGTTATTGAAGGATCGTATTCAAAGACAGAGATGTATATAATGTGAAGAACTGAAGATATAGGAAGCTAGGAAGGTACCTTCTTGAGAGCTCGAGCTAAGTGGGTGGGGTTATGTCGGGGCTTGGGGGAAGGATCGCCGACGAGTGATCTGGTGTAGCGCAGAGCACGTTCTTGCATGTGGAGTGGCATATCCGATGATCTCAACCGTACGTTGAAGGTGATGGCTAGAGCGGCCAATCGAACTTCACGGCTCGGCTGTGTTTGGTTGTGATTCTGCGTGAGCCTCTTCTCTTTGAACTCATGCTTTAGCTTTGGTTCCTCCATGGCCATGAGAGAGAGAGAGAGACACACACACAGAGGAAGGAGAATGAATGGTTTTGGTATTGGCTTTGAAATTTGACTGGGGGATTTTCATTCTGCTGATGAAGGAGAAAACGAAAGAGAAATGGAGGTGACGCTGTGCTCGGAGTGTAATTGCCACTGTCCAATGGGTGGGCGCGTGGGATTAGATGTTAGGCGGTTTGGGAATACTGACACGAGGAAAGTGTGTTATGGTTTGACAGACGTCCTAAATGGGAAGGGATTCTGGTTGACCCGATGGGTTATATTTACAGTTTTGCCATTGGTTTGTTGAGGACCAGGGATTAGGTAGATAGCCGGTAATTGAAATGTCAGCAAACGCAGCTTGCCCTGTCACTAGTCTTTTGCCAAACCTCAAGGCAATTTCTCATAATAATATTATTATAATTATGATTTGAATTCCACATGCCTCACCACCTTAATTTGAAAATTCAAAGGTTGTACAAGTATTTTTATATTTAATTATAAAAATAATTTTATTTAAAATATTAAGATTTTTTTATAAATAATTTTTTACACATTTAAATATCTAATATTATAAAAAAAATTAAACTATTAATTTTAAATTTCTTTATTATTTAACTTAATTCAATTTTGTTTGTGGAATAATTTTAAAAAAAATAATTTTAACAATATATAAAACTGATGAAAAGAACCGAGCTCTCTCTCTTAATCAATTAATAAAAGAAATTGTACCTTAACCAAGCAAGGAAATTATTTATTTTAGATTTTTCCACCTACAAAATTAGTTTTCTTATCACTTATTGTAGACTAAATTTATATTTGGTCTGTAAAAAATATCATAAGTTTAAGCTTTGTTCTTAAATGATAAACAAATATATAGTTTAATTCTTAATTTTTCATTTGGATTTAATTTAGTGTTTTAAAAAAATTGAGAACTCAAATGTACATGATGTTTATGGGAAAAAAATTTCAAATTCATGATATTTTTCATGAACCAAATTGTAGATTCAATTGAAATTTTAAAATAAATTTAATATATTATAAAGAAATACACCAAATCAATCTTAATAAAAATAATAATAAATCAATTCGTGGTTTATAATATTGATACTTAGAATTGAATTATTTAGAGCGGGTTGCAGTTTTTTCAGCAACTATTACAGTTAATGACATGGCGTGTCCTCATTGGGCAACTAGTTGATACTGCAGGAAAATTTACCGGACGATCATTTCCGCATTCTCAGTCCCACCTCATCCGTGCTTGTTCCTGCTCCTCCATTCGCTTCATAATATCTCTCAACTTCCAAAACCAAAAACTCTCCCGAAGTCTCAATTCATTACTCTTCAGATCTCCCTTCCCTCTTTCTTTGGAGCTCCGATCATCCGCTTCAATGGCCACCGTTCTCGAATCGCTTAGCGTTTCTCGCTCTTCTACTCTTCCTTCCGTTACTTTCTCTCCGATCACAGCTTCCTCGATTTCTTCACTCCCCGCCCGTCGGTGCTCTGCTAAGTTGCCGCAGTACAGAGGCCTTAAGCTCAGACCCAACTCAACCACTCGTTTCGCCGGCTCGCCGGCATCCACCTCGAGAATCGCCCGTCGCAGTGGACTTGTCGTGTGCGAAGCACAAGATACCGCCGTTGAAGGTCAGTTTTTTTATTTGGTCACAGAGTGTTGTTGAATTAGCTCAAGTGGGTTAAAGTTCGCAACTTCGCTCCTCCTCTTATACAAAAAAGAGTATTGTTGAATTTTGTTTTTGTTTTGGTTGGTGAAATACTGAAAATAGATGGGAATAAAAGACTAAAAGAACGCCTTACAATAAATTGAAAGATTAAAACCTTTTTTGGGTTTATTTTATAAATTCTAATTTCCATGTGACTTACTGACTTTAGTATTAAGAATTTTAAAGTTTATAAGTATCTGATGATAGCCTGGTGAACCCGGCAAATTTCTAATGCTAGGGCTCATTAAAATTTCAATACTATTGAGTTCAATTCATGAAGTTTCTTTCACTCTGTCTGGAAGTAGATGATAAATTATTATATTAAGATATTAATTCTGAGACTTGAGTCAGAAGTCTTGCGGAATCAATTTAGTCATTTAGTGTTTAAGAATGATACTAATTATTAGAGGATTAAAGAATGGAATTTGTTTGCTTGGAGTGCTTTCCATGCATTCTTTGAGCTGATTGATGAGTTCTGACTTTTAATTGACACTCTTAAGTTGCAATGCTTTCGTTGTTTCTTATATTCTTAACTTTCATTCTTTGGTTTTTGTTTCTCAAAGTTAAGCAATATCCTTGTGTGAATACTGAATAACTCATGGCCTTTGGCCAATTTCTGTTTAAATATTTAATTCAAGGAGAAAAGAGGAGACAGATAAATTGTTTTTGAAGAATTTGTCATATTATGACTATTTTTCCTGCTGAGACAGCATTTATCACTTACGAGACTTTATACAGCAACTAAACTACTTATATCAGTAGACAAGGACTAATTGGGTGTTATAAATCAGTGGGACATGCACTTGTAATCAATTCATACTAAACAATTAGAAATTAGACCATCACTTAAAATCACTTTGGATCTATTCCATTTTCTCCTGCAATTTCCCCACCCCCTCTTTTCCTTAGGTTTAAACATGGCATGTTCCTAATGGCCAAAAAAAAAAAAAACCCTGCATGTTTTTTAATCTGTTGCATTGTGAAAAGCAAATTACAAAATTTATATTAAAATGATCTTTTATATATGTATGCCTAGATGCAATCCATTTACCAGAGTCTATTGCCTTAAAAGTTGGTATTCTTTTCTCCATAGCTGAAATCTCCCTTTTAAGTATGACTTCAGAGTTGAAAGAAACGGGGTAACTGGGGTGAGGTTCATTCATGTGTGTCAGTTCTTCTGGGACTTTAGACTATTGAACATCAAGCATCAGTTGGTGCTGAGGAGCAAGGACAAAGGAGAAGAAAAATGGAATGCATTTATAATTATTTAGATGAGTTGCTTAACTATGTTATGCCTTTTTCACTTTATATAAATGCCACTACAAGGGTGTATATTTTTTCTCCCATATAAAAAGAAGAGAGAAGTGAATGCCCTAATGATTGGAGGTGGAGGCATTTTGGGATTATATTTCACATGGATGCTGATTTTTTATCTCATATTTCAAGTTGTCTGATTTTCGTACATTTGCTCTTTGACATGAGAAGGATTTCTATCTCATGTGCTCCATAAGACTAGTTCCCTTTCAAAATCATCATATAGTGCTTATATAAAAATGATTTAGTCAATTAGAAGAGTGACAGGGGTGGTTGGACAGTTGAGGGAATTTGTGTGGAGTACATGGATTTAGGAAATCTATGCCAACATTGATGAAATTTTGTGATGAAGAAGATGTTACCCCTCAGGGTGAGAGAGAAACAAATAAACTTCTTTAGAATAAGTGTAAGTCAGATTAAAAAATAGGAGAAAATGAATGTGAATAGTCTGGTCCAATTTCATTACTTAGAGGAGCTCCTTTTCTTTCTTTCTTTTATTTTCTTCAGTGGAGGGGAGATTCTCCAATTTATTGCTTATGAATTTCAGTCAAATAAAAGCTATTACACTCCATTTAACATCCATCTTCTGCTTAGTGTATTAAAATTATGGTGTAAGGCTAACCCATCTCTTTGAGAATTATAAGGGCAGAATCAATAAGTCTGCAAAAAGTTTTTATCATTTCCACTTTACAATTTTTAACAAATAGTTAATCATAAGAGCTACTAGAGTAGTTACCCTGAAAAAAAACTAAATGACAAACGACAATCTATGCATGATACCTACTAGAGAAAATATACAGCACAATGTAATATTTGGGTTTGAAGCTTTCTGCTATTATGGTAGTGAATCTAAACTAGTCTAATAATCGTTGAACCATTCTGGACTTACTTTCTTCTTCTTGTGCTATATCAATTATGTGCTGGAAGAGAGATAAAATAAATTCCCTTGTGGCATCCATTATTAATGGTTCATATGCTGTCCCAGGGTGTCATTCTGACTGAGAAGGATACCAAATAGGTATACTTGTTTCAATAGTGTACTTTAAATGGACTAATTCTACCTATTTTGGGGACCACTAGCAGATTAGGCATAACTTCTACTTATTGTGATTATTTTTATTTTGAGATATGCTGTCTACACATGAAATTTCTTCAGAGATTATGCATATAGGCTTTAACATCAATTTCAATGCCGTAGAGTTTAGTGAGTTTATTGAGGTTAATCAGTATTACAGGTTTCCGCTAGTGTGAAGCATTTGCAGTGGTGTACTCTGACATGCTCATAATAATACCTGTTGTTTACTAATATCAGTGGTGTAGAATCAAAGGAAACAATAACAAAGAACTGCTCTAGACTAAATTGAATTTCAAATTTATTAATCAACAAAGAAAGGTGAAGAAATAATAACCATGTAGGACCATATATATAGACATATAAGCTGAAGAAGTCTGACTCAACTAAAAATCTTAAACAGATAAAATAATGATTATCCAAGTATATGGATAATTGAGATCCAAACAGCTCAACTAACTAAACTGTAATCTCCAAATTAAAAACTCTAATTGTGAAATTAAAATAAAACTACTAAAGAAAAGATAACTCAGCATCTGCATCAATAAGTCTCCTTTGCATGGTTCCCATGTGATCAAATGTATTTGCTTTTCTGAGAAAATATTTTTATAAGAATCCAACATATACAGATGATTTATTTCTGGTATTGTGTTATCTCTAACTGTACTTGCTTGTGCTTCTGCCTTGCTTCCTTCATCATTGTATGCGTGTAAATCCTTATAATCTGTCTTTATGCTTTAAAATATTTTTTGCTTGTTTGGGAGAATTACTAATTGAAGTCAATTTTTTTTTGAAATATTGCAGCGGCTTCTATTACTGATGCAAATTGGCAGTCACTTGTCCTTGACTCTGAATTTCCTGTTTTGGTTGAATTTTGGGCCCCATGGTGTGGTCCCTGTCGTATGATTCACCCTATAATTGATGAGCTGGCAAAACAATATACTGGGAAGCTAAAGTGTTACAAAGTTAATACTGATGAGAGCCCTTCGATTGCTACTCAGTATGGGATTCGAAGTATCCCAACTGTCATTATGTTCAAGAATGGTGAGAAGAAAGATACAGTTATAGGTGCTGTGCCCAAATCAACATTGACTACTAGTATAGAAAAATTCTTGTGAGGCGGTAAGCAAAGAAGGCCTCAAGTAAAGATGTTTTTAATTTTAGTTACTTAGTAATGTCTCAAGTTTGGAAAATTTGCTTTCTTAAATACTCGTTTATGCTTCTGTATAGTTATCAGATGCATGCCACCATGTTTTCCGTTTTCTTTAGATAATTCTAGTTAAATATATGCTAAGTAAATTTTTCCATTAAATTGCTTTTTTTTTTCTTTTTATTGGTGGATCTCTGGAAATATGGGTGTTAAACATATAGATAATTAAATTAGAAAATTGTTAGGTCTCAGGAGAGGGCACCGATATACAGGATTCTAGAATTGAAGTGAACCACTGACAGAAAAGAAAATGAGATAAATTTGGTCCAAATAATTTCTCCTGCTTCAATAGTTAAGCACAATGACCATGATGTTCTATCCCTCCAAAGCAAATAACTCTTCCTACGTGTGTAATGAACACCATAGGCAGAGCAACTAATAATTGACAACAACAATTAAGATTTTTATCATTAGGTGGAGTCGATTATATAGATTAAATATCATCACAATAATTTTGGTCTCAGAACAACTAATAACTGAACCAGAACAAAATTAAGAAATGGAAATCTGTGGCCTTGTTAAAAGTCATATTTTTGAGGAACATGTCTCAACCTTCAACAATGATGGTGGTAGAGAATTTTTGTTGTGAACTCAGTTTACATATAAAGTCCCAACAACATTTACCAGACTGAAATGGGTTATGGAGGCTCCTATAATATTGTGGCTGATTACATACATATATAGAGGAGTAATAATGCATTTATGCAGTTTTTGGTACTTGAGTGCAGATTGGTTCCAAGTTTGTTAAAATTGCAATCTTGATCGCAATGATCTCGTTCATGAAAAATGATACCGATCTTAGATAAGATTGAAATCTGTCACGATCATAAAAGGACCGTGACCCAGATTCATGTGATCTTAGAATCTTACTAGATTCTGTTTTTCTTTTCCTTTTTTCTTTTTGGTTGAACCGTTCGCTATTTGTTGAAAATGTTGGCTCACCTACGTAGTGCAGTGCATAAATTGACTGCAGTTATGTTTTGACAGGTAAGTTCACTACAAAAAAAGGGAATGGAGAATAATTTATCAAAGTTATTTTTTTAATTAGTAATGTCGGATCTCAGGTTGTTAGTGGCTCGGTTTGTGTCTGCTGTTATCATTTCAGAAATCATTATCAGAATCATTTGACTTCTTAGAGGGTCATTATCTGGTAATTAGAGTAGCACATCTGTTTCGAAGGGGGGACTAAGACACCATTACCACAATATCAACTAGGAAATTGCCTCATGCTATCATATTGCAGACTAATCTGGGGAATGCATGCATGCACCGTAAAGCCAGTGCAGTTATAATTTTTCTTTTTTGGGGAATTATAGTCCGAGTGCTTTCAGGCTTTGCCTTCAGAATTAAACCCAAGTTGATAAATAAAGATGTCATTTCCTTTTACTAACTAAGCAAAACCCTTTTGAGCCATTGCAGTTATAACTTCATTTAACGTTTCCCCGATTGCATTTTTAGCTGCCTTCAGACTGGATAAAAGTTTGAAGAGTGATTATTGTTGTTGCCAGATAATTTTTCAGGCTGAGCATCTATGAGCCACGATTAGAAAACAAATCTGTTTTCGAACCGAGTCAACACTAGAAATAGGACATAAGATGGAGAATCACTTTGTATTACCCATCATTAGCTACAGCTCCTATGGGTAGCTCGAAGCTGACGTATGGTGATCAAGTCTCTGTGGATAGCTCTCAAGCTGTTGGGGATTGAAGTAGAATTTACGAAGATTTGGTTCTTTAATTAGCTAAGCGGTATATAATTGGAGGCCCCATCAAGGAAATAACAAGAAATGAGTTTGGTGGGAAAATGGTGAAGTTAGATACTGTGGATGAATGGCTAGATGTAGAGTAGATGCACTTTGAAGTTCCTAAGATTCTTATGCTTACTCTGTTAGGCTTTGCAGCGTATGCTTGCTTCAGACCTTGAGGAGGAGATTTGGTTCTTTGATTAGCTAAGCGGTATATAATTGGAGGCCCCATCAAGGAAATAACAAGAAATGAGTTTGGTGGGAAAATGGTGAAGTTAGATACTGTGGATGAATGGCTAGATGTAGAGTAGATACACTTTGAAGTTCCTAAGATTCTTATGCTTACTCTGTTAGGCTTTGCAGCGTATGCTTGCTTCAGACCTTGAGGAGGGTTCGCTAAATACTTAACGACCACTAGTAGTTACTGACGATCATGGAAAGCAGGGTTTAAAGGATGCCTTTGAATCTCTTATGTAAGTTTTCGACCACCATTAATGTCTCCTTGTAATGGTTTTATCATGGTTTGCCTGTAGAATATCTGAGCAACTTCGTTGGGAATTATACAACTTGGTCTGACCCTTGGAGCCTGCATTTCACCGGATTGGGGTTGAGCAATTTTACCAGACCCAATTTCAAAGTGAGCTAGTTCTAGGACCCGATAAATCTCCAGCATGCCCTGGCCTATGTACACCCTTAATAGTAGTGGCTCATCAACACTACGAATTTGTAAACTATTACTCATTTTGTCGTTAGCGTGATTAAAATTTGAACAAAAAATATCATAAAGTGGTTAAATGAGAACATAGTAACAAATTAGGAGAAAGACTGATTTTGAATCAAATTATAAGAGGTTAAATTATAAATTATTCATTTTTAATGTAATTTCAAACATATATTAATTTGAGAAATATAGAAGGTAAAAATCAAAAGCAAATACTCCTGTCTCATCTCAATTTCTTTTTTTGTTTTAAACTGAGGCTGTTGCTTTATGATTTATAAACTATGGGGCTTATTTAGTGCAAATACACTATTGATTATAGTGCAATAGTGGCTTGTGTGTAACGCCCTTTCAACTATTGGGTTAGTATAAATTCTTTTCTGTCAGCTCATTGATGAATTAATTAGTTTAATGATATTAAAGTTATTTTTAAAATGATATTGCAATTATTTTTAGAGTTGAAAATTTGATTTTGAATTTTAATTGTAATTAAATAAATAAAAAATTATATAAAAAAAAGTTCTGTACTTAACAGCAATTAATAAAATAGAATAAATTATATTTACATCTTGGACTCTTTTGTTTTAAATTAAAACAAAAATTTATCATAAAGTTTATAAAATTTACATTTATGTTTTGTGAAGTTTTTTTTTAAAAAAATTTACACTAATTTTTTTATTTTAAGATTTTATCATTATTAATTTGACTATTTAATAATATATGTTTTATTGAATCATAATATTTATTAATTTAAAAAAAATGTAAAAAATATAAATTTAATTTATAATTTAATTAAGTAGTCGAGAAATAAATTTTTATATAAATATAAATTTTAAAAAGCTGTAATTTACTTAATAAAATATTGCACAGTTAATTGTTTTTCATTAAAATATATTATGTCGGTGTACCATAAAAGTGAAGGTAAGAATTGTTTGAAGCCGTAGCAATCCATATCCTAAAAGATAATTAAATTTTGGTTGATGTCTCTCTTCCTTATCCGAAACACTTTACGTTGTTTCCCACGCGTTTTGCCAACCCATCTTTGTCGGGACCTGAGTGAAAGTGACCATCCGACTTTCGGTTCTTTGGGTTTTTGCGCAACGTCACATCGGCCTTCAATTTTAACACAAATATAAACATTAACGATCAAATCCAAAATATGTATTTTTGTCAACTTTTATCTTTTAATATTTATCTTGATATATAAATAATAATATTTTATTTATTTTAAAAAATTCAAAATTAACTGTAAATTATTATTTTAGTTTTTTAAATATGTATATTGTTTTAATTTTTCATTTTAGTTTTCAAAAATTAAATTGTTTTAAAAAATTGTAGCATATTAATACATATTTAATACATTTTTTTATATTTATTTTAACAAAAAAATTGTTAATAGAAAAAGCTTGAAGATATTTTTTAAGATGAGGTAGTATTAAAAAGAGAAAATAAATTTTTAAAAAATTAAAATGAAAAAAAAATATATTTTAAAGATTGAAATAATAATTTACTCAAAAATAAAAAATTGAAAACTTGTTCAAGAAATTTTTTTTCCCATATTGCAATTATAAAAATGAATTAAAACAAGTTTTTATTAAACAAAATTGGAAAATACCCATTTTCACTTGTATGAATCCCCTTAGTTATAAATTTCAAATGGTGGATGTTGGAAAGTGATATTGAATGCAAGTATGGAGCATACTCCTCCACCAATAACCCATGATTGTTACAATTCAACTACCAAATTAAATCAATTTGGTCATCACAAAATTTTGTATTTTCTTTTGTGAAAAAGTATTCCCACCTTCTATTGGTGTACTTTTCTGCAAAAGTTATCTTTGACTTGAACTACTCTCATCGACTTTAGAGTTAAATAAGATTGGATTATTTTGGCTCGAACTTAAGGTTGACCGTAAAAGTTAATCTTAACCACAAGAATTAGCCACAACTTTAAAAATTATTTTTTAAGAGTTGGATTTAATAATCTCAAAACATAATAAACACTAATATTAAATACTACTAATATTTCAAAACATAATACTAAAAAAATCATATATTTCAAGATTAAAAAAAAAATCTAATAATTAATACAAGTAACGCGAGTAACATATGTATAATAAAAAACAGTCTGATTTACCGATGTAGCTCCCCCATGTGACATTGATCTAAGATATTTTTTAGAATAAGAATTTCTAGAACCTCTAAAACTAGAAAAAGCTAAACTACCTTTTTAGATACAAACTATGTCTATTTCATCAATTTAATTTTTTTTTAAAAATATCATAATTTAATTTTAAAATTTATCAATATAACCACATGGTGGATTAAATTAAGATGAATTTTTTATTTTAGACCCCTCAAAGTAAATTACTATCTCCTTATCTCATTAATTCGCTTATTAAATACTCTTCGCCTCTATTTAAAAAATATATTAAATTTTTTTAAAATAAAAAATAAAAAAACTCTCATAATTAATATACTTATTACACCACTATTTTTTCTATTATATATATATATATATATATATATATATATATATATATCTTTTAAAAATAAAAATATATATTACAATTTAATTTAAATGTTGCAAATATTTTTTATGAAAGAAAATAAAATAATATTCTTCCAAAATTTTTCTAATTTACTTTCCACTCATACCGATTATTCCTTCTCAAAATTTTGTTATCTTAGAAATTTAATTGAAAAAAAAAATTAAAAGTGATATTTTATTTATTTTTTATTTCTCTTTCATAAAATATATTTAAAATATTTAAATTAATTTGAAGTATATTTATTTTATTTTTAAAGGAAATTTATGTATATTTTTATAATAAATGAAATACCTATATAATAAAAAAGAAAAAATATTTTATTCTTATTTTAAGTAAAATTTGTTTATATTAATAAAGAGAGGGACATTTTAATAAAAATATTAATAAAAAAATAAAAAATATTTATTATTATTTTTAAAAAGATATATATATATATATATATATATATATATATATATATATATATATATATATATATTTATAGTAAAATATAAAATTGTATAATAAAAATGTTAATTAAGATATTAAAAATATAATATATTTTACTTCCATATAGATTTAGATTTTAATAGTTTCCTCAAGTATGTTTCGTCTTGAGTAAAATTAATGACTCCATGTAAATAATTTTGTTAGCGCTATTTTAACGAATTTGATTTTCAGATTAAAATGATAATAAATTTCTTTAGAGTGGTAATTTATTCTTCTTCTTTTTTTATTGAGAATGGAACTCAAATCTTCCTCCAAATAAATGATTCAAAATTGGTTTATTTGATGATAAATTAATAAATTAATATTTAAATTTATAAATTAATTAAAAAATTTTAAACATATAAATTAATTTATAAAATTATTAATTCGTTATATATTAATTATTTTATTAATTTTTAAAAATATTAAATTTATTGTTTGAAAAAATTAAATAAATTTATAAATTTAAAATGAAATTATTAATTTATTCATTAGTGATTGACGGAGCTTAGTACGGTAGAATTTTAAAGTATTGGTGAGACGGCTGCGATGAATTGGGCGATGCAAAATTGAAGTGGGTAAGGGGTTGTTTGGCTGGAGGTGAATGGAGGGGAGGGGAAATTTAAGTTATACGGCTTCAACGCGTCGTAAGAATAACGGTCATTTGATAAGTAAATGGGATCCGTCATTATCAAATTCAATGGCGTTATAATTAACTTTTTCCAATATGCTAAAAGTGCCAGCTCACGCGGTTATTCCTCAAATTTATCTATTAATAAGTGGCGTCACCCCTACGTCCCCGCTTACCTTTCCCGCAACTTCATCCTCTTTTCCATCTTTCACTCTCCTCCATTGCCTCCCTCACACTCCATTTCTATGCCCCTTTTCTTTCTCGTTTCATCTTCTGCGTTTTGATTCCTTCCTTCCCTTCCCTTCCCGTCCTTCCTCCTTATTTTATTCTCTTTCTCAAAAGGTATGCTTTTTTTGTCCCCCACCTTTTTTTTTTCTGACATAAACTATTTCATATACTTTGCTCTTTTGGGTTTCTTTTTTGGATCAATATTGGATTTTGTCTTCCGGGTATCTGTTTTTGCTCTTGATTTTGTATTCTGGGGTCTAAATTTTAAGCTTTCCTTTGTATGCTCTCTTTTGGAGGATTGATTCTGCATTTGCTATGGTTGAATTTGTGTTACTGAATCGAGAACTTGGAGATAACTATTGAAGAATTGCCAAATCACCAAATATAGCTATATCTCCATCTACTCGAAATGTGTTAATTTTTTTTTTCAATTATTGTTTTCGTTGCCTTAGGAAGAAAAGAAAGTATCCGGGGATTAAGAAACGTTTCTTTGTATTAACATTTTTATTTATTCCCAATGAGGAGCGATTCCTTTCTCTTTGTTGGGGCTTTGGGTAAATAAAGTTTATTTAGGAATTATGGTATTTGATGGTTATAATTTAATATGATGTATGCATACCCTGAATGTAGTTATTTCAATTTTCTTTTTTGAAAGGAACCTTAGGCATTTCTTAATAAATAACATTAGCAATTACTTCAAATTGGAATTTTATCATAAACTCTATGAATTTAGAGCCAATTTTTTTTTTCATTATGTGGAACAAAATTCGTCAATTCCCCATATTCTGTGGGTGCTCTTGAAAAAAAATCTGAATAGCAACTTATGAAGTATAAAATAGAAAGTTTGTGTGTTTTCATTCTCACTTTTCTCTTTTCCTTTTCCTGTATTTGACTACGTTGAGTATTTCCATTTTTAAAATACTTCGTTTTCATTATAATGGGGGTTTAGGGGGCTTTTAAATCTGTTTCTCCTTTGATTTATTTGATCCAGTCCTGCTGATATTTTTCAAGTTTAAATGTTTTTTGTCATTTGATTCTTAGCCAGAACATGAGGAGTAAAAGAGGAATAATATTGGCTGATATAAGAATTTAACTTCATTTTAAGATGTCTAGGAAATGTTGTACATGCTACTTCAGTTTAGGTACGCAATTAGCATCAGTGACATATATTTATGCTTTGCAATTTTTTCACACATAAATTTACTTGCTGCCCCATACTAAAATAATAACATGTAACGTGTTCTTGTAAGTTTGTGCTGGTGGGGTCTCTCCCTCTCTTTTATCTTTAATACGCATCCATCAAATTGGGTTTTCTTCCTGGCCTGTCTGTTTAAATATATTTATAAATTTGTAACAGGGCAAATTGCTGTGGAACTGAACTGAATGGAACCGGCATGCTTAGACTCTGATGGGGGTGTCTCACGTAAGAAAAATTTGAAATCCATTTCTGCACGGACAACAATCTCTGATAGTGATAATGGTTGCTTTGATTGCAATATATGCTTGGAGTCAGCACATGATCCTGTGGTCACTCTGTGTGGTCATCTGTACTGCTGGCCTTGCATATTCAAGTGGCTTCAAGTCAAGAGTTCCTCTGATGAATCGGACCAGCAGCCTACTTGCCCAGTTTGTAAGGCTGACATCTCTCATAATTCATTAGTCCCCCTTTATGGCCGTGGAACTTCTAGTTCAGATTCTGAAGCCAAGAAACCCCAGATGGATCTAGGAATACCTCGTAGGCCACCTCCTTACAGTTTGAATGATATGTTAAATTCTACGAGTGCATCTGCTTCCCATCCAGGTCAACTCCACCCAAATTATTTCCCTTCACAACCACCGCCATTTCATTATCCGCAATACTTGCCTCACCAGTATCGAGGTTCTGCTGCAACTGGATCACCATATCTTGGGGGTGCAGCTATGAGTAGTTTCTCTAATCCAATTATTGGTACGTTTGGGGAAATGGTCTTCACAAGGATTTTTGGGAGCTCAGATGCTAATTTGTTTACTTATCCTTATGTCAATCCTTACCCTCATAATGGAAGTGGCAGCCTTAGAATGAGAAGGCAGGAAATGCAGATTGGGAAATCTCTAAGCAGAGTATCTGTCTTCCTTCTCTGTTGTATCATTCTGTGTCTTCTCTTATTTTGAAGAGATTTTATTTCAGACTGTATAGGCACATATCATGTGCAGTCTCCTGGATACACATGCTATAGGTCATGTGGTTGCCGGGACACGTAGATAGTATATTTTTGTTTAATATATTTTACTATATTGACTAGCAGCTAAAAGAAACATATACAACACTTAATCCTTTGTTTTTCTGATAAAGTATGATCTGTATGTGACTTTAAAAGTTTCTATGTATGAATTGAAGCCAAATGACTCATGAGACTGGTGGATGGGTTTGTTATGGGGACTTCTGAGAGGGTGAAGGAAGATCCCAAAATATTGGGACTAAAAGAGCATAGACACTAATCGTTGTATCCGAAACTTATATTTGACATGATACACCTCTTTAAATTATATATTGACTCTGTTAATTTTGTTGTGTCTGTATTAGTGTTGTTATTAATAGTTAATAATTTATCTATTGATTTTATTCATGATAAGCTACTGTAACGTCGTTTGATCTATGTAGCCGATTTTATCTAATAAAAATACTTAATTATTGTTGTTGTTGTATTAGTGTTGTTATTGGGTTTGTATAACAGAACTAAAAGAGTACAGACATTGACACGATGCACCTCTTTAAATGATACATAGATTCTGTTAATTTTGTTGTGTCTGTATTAGTGTTGTTATTGGGTTCATGTTGTTCTCTATGCTTCTTATATTATGACTCATGTTTTAATAAATTAGAGACAGGGACACTTGGCCCCTTCACTCCATTGATTTGTGTCCATTTGTAGGTAGTGCATCCAATTTACATACTAATGTATCCAAGAAAGTGTGTGCGGAAGTGAAGTGTTTGATTGCTATATTGGCAATGAGAACTTTTATAAGGTGTGCTTAATAGTTGCATTTGGTGTGTGGATTTCTTCATGCATAAATATGCCTTCTAGAAATTATAGATCTACAATGATTTGGATTCTCTTATCTCATATTGAAGGATAAATACAATTATTTTTACTCTTTTGTAATATATATTATTTTGTGTCTATCTCTTTTCTTATATTAATATAGTATTAAATCAAAGGATTTTAATTCGATAAATAGTTTGTACGATGGTTAAAATATGTGTTTGATGTGCGACGAAGATCTCCTCATTTTAATTTGGTGTGAGATACCACCTTTTAAAAAAATTAACTCAAAATTTTAAAATAATTATATTTATCTTTTTTGACATTTGTAAAAATTATACGGATATTTTATTTTTAATTTCAAGTTATATAAAATTATTTTTTATTTATAAAACTGTCAATAAAATTTATATTTATACTTAATTTTTAAAAATTTCATAAATAATCAATATAATACAGTATAAATCATTAAAATATCGAATTATTATTTATAAAAATTTAAAATAAAAAAGAAGATGGTCAATTTTTAAATTAAGTGGGAGATTGTTGAAAAAAAATAGTTTGAAAATTAAAATTGATCGGATATAACTCTTCAAATATAACTTTTCAGAAAATGTATAACTTTCTAAAAAAATTATAACTTTTCATAAAATTCACAATTTTTTTTAAAAAATTATGTCTGATCAAATTTTTATTATAAATAAGAGTTTGAAGATTAAATTTTTTTAATGAAAACATATCAATTCTTCTCCTCTATTATTTTCTCTAAAATTTTAAGTTGTTTTACAAAAAAAATTTTAAAAATTATTGTCTGTTAATCTCTAAGTGTTTGGAAAAATTTCTAAAAGTGATTTGTCATATACCCAATAGCAAATATAATAGGAGTAAATATCACCTTAAAGACAGTGTGATTATACACATTTTTAACCACAATTTCATCTTCAATCTAATTTATTTTTCTAACACTTTGTCCCCATCTTTAAAGCACAATTTCCATCACCATTGTGATCAGATCAGTGACGTGATAGCTGTTATCAATTTGCCATCTCCAAAGCACCCATTGCCAACCCTTCTCAATTGCCACTTTCTTTTTCTTGTGTTTTTTTTTTTTATATTTCTTCATTTTCTCCTCTCTTCTTCTACTACTTCATATTTTCTTGCGTTTTCTTTGTCTTCCCATATTTTCCACTTAAAACTCTATCAATAACTTTGAGCTCCAACCCCAACACCAACTTTGACCCAAAACATCACTCCACTTACCCAAAGCACCATACACCGTAAGAAAAAAATAAAAAAAGTGATTCTATCTTTATTTTAGAAAAGTAAAGCGACAAAATACTATGCTAGAGATGAAGAAGAGCCGAAGAAGAATTTCTCCACTTTGACTCTGAACCATGGGGGCGTGGATACTACAATTGTGTTAGGGCTACCAATGCTGTGGAGTGTAAAGAAAAAAGAACGTCTGCTGATGTCGATTACCAGAGATGAAGAAGAAGAACTTCTACTACCGTGGAAGTGTGGACTGTGGCTGTAGTATGGTGCTGGGCTTCAATGTCAATGGAGTTTCGAAAAAGGGAGACTGAAATTGAGAGAGACCAAATGTGCGAGTGAGAGATTGAGTTGTGAAGGAGAAAATCAAAGAGAAACAATGTCATTCCATTCTAAATGCCTTTTCGATCGAATACATTGTCCATGTATTCGGTGGAAAGATAGCACATGAAAAAAATATATTTCTGAACTTATAAAAGTCTATAAAAATTAAAGACTATGCACGTGGCATTTGATGCAAAATGCCATCAAACATCTAGCAACTTGATCAAGGATGGATCTCATATCTTGACGGACATAAAAAAATACATGTATGAATATAACGAAGAAGTACAATTCGAGATGGCATGGGTTAACTTATTGTTAAAATAGGGTTTTCAAGAAAATACTTAACTGAGATCTTTGTTTTTTTTGCCAAAAGAGATTAGTAGTTCCCCCTATATATATATATATATATATATATATATATATATATATATATATATATATATATATATATATATATATATATATATATATATATATATATTATGGAACATCATTGCGTCAATATTCATCATAGGGTAAAATATTCAAGAAGATATGGCAACTTCAAAATTGTTGTTGATGGTTTTGTCCTTTATTGCTCACCAAGTTCTCACTGCCAATGCCAAAGGCGAACGTCCCTTGGTACCAGCATTGTATGTTTTTGGTGATTCAAGGGTAGATGCTGGAAACAACAACCATCTTAATCCACTAGTAAAGGCAAATGTGTGGCCTTATGGTATTGATCTTAATAACACAAGGGGTCGATTCACTAATGGCAAAACTGGAGCCGACTTTGCTGGTAAGTTTGATACAAGAAGAAAATTACCTAATCAATTATTCACATTTGGGTTTTATTTTTCTTTGTAATTTGTCCTATTTTTTTTGCATTTACAGCAACGATCACCATTTAAAATTTACTACTATGTCAAAAATTGTAGTCATTACATATATATAACCCAAATAACAAAATGGTTATGGTGTTCTTTGTTTCCTTCGCAGCTATTAATCTGGGTTTACCAATGCCTCCTCCGTACTTGAATCTCTCCGATGGGGAACGAAGTCAAATAACCACTGGAATAAACTATGCATCAGGAGCATGTGAAATTTATGTTTTTTTAGCACTAATTTTTTTTGGTCTCTAACCATTTTCTAAATACTTTATGCCAAAGGGAGAATGTTTGTCTCTGGTGCAACAAGTCGGATACTTCACCTCAACTGTGACGAGAGATCTTCCAATAGCAATGAAGAATAAAAAGAAGTTGAAGCATCATTTATCTAGATCCATATACCTTCTCCTTATTGGCACTAATGATTACAATAAGGGTTTGAATGGCAACATTATGAAAAAATTTAGTCCACAAAACTTTGCAGAATACCTCCTTGATGAAATAACAAAGCATATCAAGGTTCATTCTATATCATTTTTAATTTGCCCTACGATTTATTAGAGGACTCAAGGTTTTAAATTGTGGTTTGTGATTCCATATTTATTGGCATCTTATTGGATTTTACAACAATTGCCATCACTGCTACTACAATTTAAAACCAGAGAATCAGTCATAGAGTTGAATTGACACAATCTATATCATGGTTTGTGTACTGACATGTTTTCATTTGAATATTTTTCAGACACTTTATGGTCTTGGAGCTAGAAAGTTTGTGGTGTCTGGCATTACATCTTGTGAGCCCCATCACTATATACATTGTGAATCAAGGTACTATGCAGATAAGCTTCCTCAAAGGCTACTAGAGTTGCAGTCTGAACTCTTGGTTCATTATTTATAGTGTATGATGGTGTCAACATATCCAAAGAAATTTTGCAAAATCATGACAATTATTGTAACGTCTCCAATTTACGTTACATAAAATAAATTTTTTTTCTTACAATTATTATTATTTCCGCAATCAGATATTTTTCATAAACATACATAATTCAATTCTTTATCATGAGAACATATATATATATGATCTCTTATGTATACACAATATACAGTCAAAGTCTATAAACATCAAAGTACAACAGAAACAGAGATTCTGCCTATAGCGTTCAGAGCACTCTAGAATACAAACACAGTATAATTCAAAGACCGTGAGTCTTGGAAGCAACGTAGACTCACACAGAGAATATATCACCTATCTGCCGAATCACTCTGATATTCTTATATGAAAAATGTGAAAATATCGTGTGGTGAGTTTGATAACTCAGTGAGTAAATAATTCCTCCTATGGCCTCTTAGGTCACCATATGGATGTACTTATATTTTAAAATATGTCACATAGAAAATACAGTTAAGAAATACATTCATATGAGACCCGTATTTCAAATATTCTCAAATCAAAGGATATTCAGATATCCAAAACCATATGCTGCACGGTATGATCATTAAACAAATGTTAATATACTCAGCTATATAAGCTATAGTAAAATATTAAGATTTGGAGATAAAATCATCACTTTTAATGCACTTGCCTCACTCGGCAATCTGATCAATGCAATGAAAATATAACTCATTTGCTATACGCATAGTGACCTCGACTATAGTCACAATAAGTGATCAGGGAATGTGAGTACATCACCTCTTACCCCCCCACATTACCACTGTCACCCGGTTGGAGCGGCTCTCCCTCGGCTCACTCAGGCTAGTAGGGTGTCCCCTATTCGGTACCGTCACAAGCTATACAACCAGCCGATATTCATCAATATATATATATACATGTAAAATATTAAGCAACTCGCCATGAGCTTTACGCTTGCCATTCAATCTCATTTATAATATGACATGTATCATTTTCACAAGTATATAGCTTTACAAATCAATGCATCGTGCAAATAATATTCACTTTATCAAATAATGATAAATACATTTAGAACCACATATTCAATGAGTTCCAAAATTAATTTCTCAAACCATACTCTTCTTGAACTATGTGCGAGTTTGTAAGTATAACAGATATTTTAACACATTTCAGAAACTTATAATAGTAAATAATTTATAATCAGAAACAATAATAAACTTATAATTCAAGAAGAGTATGGGGCAAGTCATAGAAAGAATTATCTACTCACAAGATAGGACTCTTGGTTGGACAGCCCTAAAATATATTTTTCCAAGTTGAATTTGACCAATTAGACCTCTAAAACGTGTCTGGAGGGTCTAAAGATTTAAAAAATGATTCCGGGAGCTTGGTCACTATTCACCCGCCGGAAAACACCATTCACGACGAACAAAAAGTTGTCAGATAGCTGAAAAATTTCATATCCTAAGATTTAACTAACTCTTGAATCCATCTACAGTGTCAGAATTTCAATTAGAGGTCTCTAAGTAAGAGTTTTAAAATTTATCTTTTTCTGAAATTTTCTATTTCAGATCTACAGCGATTCAACGGCTGATTTGAAAAATTGATCAGTCAAAACCATAGTACTCTTCGTCCTGAATCCAATAATACCCTCAGTTTTGAGATCGGAAGCCAATAGGCACTCTAGATCTAGAGAAAAAATTGAAAGTTACTATTCACTAACTATTCATCCATTTCGATTTTTTTCATAAACTGCCGTGCGCGTTACTCCCCTTCCCCCATTTCCCTTTTATTTTTTTTTTATAATATTAATAATAATTATTTAATAATTGAATAATAAGATTTTATTTCATATATATTCATATAAATTCTGTTTTTCACCCTAAAATATTCTAAAAATTTCTAAAAATTTACATTCTCATAAACCTTTAGTTAAACTCTTAAATCATGATTTTTCTTGATAAAAATCATAATAAAAAAATCTCAAAATAAATATCTTTATACATATTAAAAAAAAGAATATTTTTAAAAATACAACAACAATTCATTAAAGACCAATATAATTATTTCAAGCAAAACAATAATTATTTTAATTAAAAATAGATTTAGTTTTAGCAGAACATAATTATTTTTAAACAAATAAAAATATATTTGTTTATAACAAAATATTATTATTTAAAAATAAAAATTATGGGATGTTACATTCTTCCCCCTTAAGAAATTCGGTCCCCAAATTTCAGCCCATCCTACTACATGTTGGGAATAAAATCAAGGCATATTTCGGAGTTACCAAATTTATTACTCAAATAATTGGGGATATCTTTTCTGCATAACATCTTTACTTTTTTTAAAATGTCTCTTCACTTGAGTGATTTTTCCATATAACTTAACCATAGGAATTTTTTTCATCCATAAGTTCTTCACTTGTCGATCAACAATAAACATCAATTGTACCCATAGTTAAGCTAAATATTTATCCAATTGAATTTCTTGTAATTAGGTAACATAAGAAGAATCTAATATATACTTCTTTCCAAACCTCATTACCTCTGTTATTGGTGATTCCTTCAAAAATATGTGGTCCCCCACTGATAATTTCTAATGCTCAATATGCATGATTCCTTTAGACTTTTGGCATGTATTGAATTATTTGTATTCATTTTCTAATCAAATTTATTTTATATCCTTAAGCTCGCATGGATTATCTATGGATCGATATTAGAAAACACACTCATAAAAGAACATATTCACATCCAATTGAGGTAACTATCTTTTCTTATTTCAGACTTCTATCAAGTCATCTTTGATTCTCACATGTCAACATCATCCCATGAATATCATCATCTTAATCTATAATCTATTTTTATCCTAAAATCCATTAATCAATATGTTAAACATATGTAGCAATAAATCCACCAATCCTTTTTAACGTTTATGTACTATTGGCACATGTCTAACAATTCTAACTTACCTCATCACAGTAACTCTATACCTTTTTATTAACACCAATAAATTTATTATCAAAAATTTCAAGTCTTTCTCTATCATATCCAAAAGCACCTCATTCTAACTTATGTCAATCCCATTTCACCCAATCATTTCAAAAAGATTTTTTTTTCTCCAAAAATTACTCATACATTAATTCTCAAATTCAACATAATTCGCATCCTAGATACTAGACTCAATTTAGTATAATATAAACCTTTAACACAAATATCTTAATCACTAACATTATTTTCAGACAGGATTCTCATAGTATTCTCCAAATTTCTAAATTAAGAGTTCAAAGATTAATTTAAATTCTACTTTCCATATTTTATTTCTCAAAAACTTCAACACCACTAAGTTTCTTGATTACATTCGTCAAAACACCATAAGATCATCATCCGTCCACTCCTTTCAAAATTTCTATTACTTTAACCTACTAACCAATTGGACACCATAATAACTGAGTTTCAAAGAAAAGAAATTAACCTTCCTTATAATATGGAAAAAGAATCTTACATTTAATACCAAATATTAATGTAGGACAGTGCAGCAGAAAATGTAGAATACTTAATAGAGCATGGTGTCAAAATAGAAAGTTAAAAATTTGGACAAAATATTGAAATAAAATTAAAATGGCCGTAATTCTTGAAAATCTGTAAACAAAAATCTAGCTGTTATATCGGAAAAAATCGGTGGCCGCAAAGTTTGAATATACGTCCCAAAATTTACTTTAAATCTGTTGGTATTCGGTGAAAAGATAGCACATGAAAAAAAAATATTTCTGAGCTTATAAAAGCCTGTGAAAATTAAAGAATATATAGTTAACTGGTAGGATGCAGTTGATTGCTTCAAAATAGTTGTAATCAATCAACTGTAAAATAACCAATTCAAATTAAAAATTTTCAAAATAGTTAGTCGACTTAATAATACCGATAGTCGACTGGTAAGAATATTGGGAAAACAAAATAAATTATTTGATTGTCCCTCTTCAACAACTAACTTGTTTGCATTTTAACTTTTTTTTTTTTTACAATTACGCCTATCACTTACAACTTCCTTACAAGAATCAAGACATCAATGCTGCATCGAGAACAACTAGGAAAAGACAAATTTCTGGTAACATCTTAACTTTATTCTCTTTATATGCCTAATATGAGCGACTATCACAACTACTGTACATATACATGCTTACCGTCATTTTTGAAAATTTCGCCTTCAATTTAGCTAATATCCACCAATCACTCACATACTGTTTTAATTATTCCCGGCTTATTCACATAGCTATCATAAGTATGCCATTCTTTAAGTTCTATAAATGCACACGTTAATTTCTTTACTTTCATATTCTAAATTAAGGTGTGTGCAGTTATGGAGGGAATCACATTTCATCAATTTCAAAATATTTGTGTCTTTTGTGGTTCCAGTCCTGAAAAAGATGGAGAGTATGTGAAAGCTACACAAAACCTGGGTATGGTACTGGCCAGGAGAAAAATTCATTTAGTCTATGGTGGTGATAACCGTGGATTAATGGGGTGTGTGTTCACAGCTGCCCATATAGGAGGATGCCAAGTTCTAGGTATTATTCCTACAGCTCTAGCTGCATCTAACATCGTAGGAAAGACAATTGAGGAAGAGTTTAGGGTAGCTTCCATGCATGAGCGCATGGCTAGAATAATGAGCAATGCTGATGCCTTCATTGCCTTACCAGGGAGTTTTGGTACTTTAGAAGAAATTTTCCAAATAGTTTCTTGGGCACAACTAAATATGCATCACAAACCGATAGGTTTGTTAAATGTTAACCACTTCTTTGATGGTCTGTTGTCTTTCCTTGATCATGCTGTGGAACAAAAGTTCATTTCACACTCAGCACAACGCATTCTCATCTCGAATTCAAATGCTGAGGAGTTGATTGATGCTTTACAGGCATATGTTCATGTACCTGATCCAACTATGGCTCAAATAGAATGGACGACAGACAACCGCAGAAAGCGCAAATTGAATTTGGATCTTCATCTTTAGATGTAGTAAAACGTAGCTATTATTGTACCACTTTTACTTTCTTAGAGTCTACTTGGATACCATCGTTACCAACCATACTCCCTTAGAGTTGGTAAAACTATCTTTAAATGTTGCTTATGATCCTTTGAACTTTTGAAATATTCTAGTATATCATGAAAAAATATAATAACAAGTTGATCCAGGGATAACCTAATTACTATTTATTAAATCTATAAATACAGTTAGGATATTTGTCAAACTCATTGACATCACTAAGAACTCATAATGAGTACTAAAAGAAAATTTTCGTACATCCTCTTCTCTTATCCTCAATCAATGTTACTCATATCTCAAATCAATTTTTGTGAAAACAAATATTAAGTACCTTGTAATTGGTCAAACAGGTCATCTATACGAGGTAATGAGTATTTATTCCACACTGTCACCTTATTCAACTGTCTATCTAAGAGCCCTTCACGTAAATTACCTATTTTTCATACCTTAAATTTTAAATTTCCATGGATAAACCTTCCTTTATCATAATGCTTATACATAGTATTATTGAAAACTAAACTGTCTTCGAATTCCTTATATCAACAAAATATATCATCGAAAATATTATCTTCTTCATATATTCTCCGCTCTCAAATCCAATCCAACCCACAACTTACTAAATTCATTTATATATATAGATTCCAACTCATCCATCCAAAAGACATTCACTTTATTTTAAATCATTATCTTAGAGTTAACAATCTCGATCACATCATAACCCATTATCAATATTATATTAGCCATTCGTCATATTGTTTCACATAACCAAATCAAACAATCAATTCAAATTTTCTTGACATCCAAACAAGTCATTCCCTTTGTGTCCAGATAGAATTTTTCTTATTTTCAGCTACTTTCCCAAGAGGGTTCTCTTTATCACTTTTCGTAGAAAACAAGTTCAAAAGCTGAACTAGTAGTCCACACACAAAAGGTACCATCTAGGACATACGCATAGATATTTAAACATTGCTTACCTAAGGATAAGAGTCAGAAAAAGAAGAGGATAACACCCTATAGAGTTCCACAACAGCATCATGAGTATAAATATGTTTGCAGTTACATACCCATACTCAAAGTCCTACTACAGAATTCTTTGCTCTATTAGCTACAGGGAAACCTAATTCTCTGATACCAACTTGTAACGCCCTCAATTTACGTTACGTAAAATAAATATTTTTTTTCCGCAATTAGATATTTTCCATAAAGATATGTAATTCAAGTCTTTATCATTGGAACAGATACATATATGATCTCTCATGTATACACAATATACAGTCCAAGTCTATAAACATCAAAGTACAATAGAAATGGAGATCCTGCCTGTAGCGTTCAGAGCACTCTAGAATACAAACACAGTATAATTCAAAGACCGTGAGTCTTGGAAGCAATGTAGACTCACCCAGATAATATATCACCTATCTTCCGAATCACTCTAATATTCTTATATGAAAAATGTGGAAATATCGTGTAGTGAGTTTGACAATTGAGTGAGTAAATAATTCCTTCTATGACCTCTTAGGTCAGCATATGGATGTACTTATGTTTTAAAATATGTCACATAGAAAATACAGTTAAGAAGTACATTCATATGAGACCCGTATTTCAAATATTCTCAAATCAAAGGATATTCAGATATCCAAAACCATATGCTGCACGGTATGATCATTAAACAAATGTTGATATGCTCAGCTGTATAAGTTATAGTAAAATATTAAGATTTAGAGATAAAATCATCACTTTTAATGCACTTGCCTCACTCAGCAATCTGGTCAATGCAATGAAAATATAACTCATTTGCTATACGCATAGTGACCTCGACTATAGTCACAATAAGTGATTAGGGAATGTGAGTACATCACCCTCCTGTCCCCCCACATTACCACTGTCACTCGGTTGGAGCGGCCCTCCCCCGGCTCACTCAGGCTAATAGGGCATCCCCTATTCGGTATCGTCACAAGTCATACAACCAGTTGATATTCATCAATACATATATATACATGTAAAATATCAAGCAATTCGCCATGAGTTTTATGTTGCCATTCAATCTCATTTATAATATGACATACATCATTTTCACAAGTATATAGTTTTACAAATCAATGCATCGTGCAAATAATATTTACTTTATTAAATAATGATAAATACATTTAGAACCACATATTCAATGAGTTTCAAAATCAATTTCTAAAACCATACTCTTCTTGAACTATGTGTCAGTTCGTAAGTATAATAGATATTTTAACACATTTCAGAAACTTATAATAATAAATAATTTATAATCAGAAACAATAATAAATTTATAATTCAAGAAGAGCATGTGGCAAGCCATAGAAAGAATTACCTACTCACAGGGTAGGGCTCCTAGTTGGACAGCTCTAAAATATATTTTTCCAAACTGAATTTGACTAATTAGACCTCTAAAACGTGTCTGGAGGGTCCAAAGACTTAGAAAATGACTCCAGGAGCTTGGTCACTATTTATCTGCCGGAAAACACTATTCACGACGAACAAAAAGTTGTCAGATAGCTGAAAAATTTTATATCCTAAGGTTTAACTAACTCCTGAATCCATCTACGGTGTCAGAATTTCAATTAGAGGTCTTTAAGTAAGAATTTCAGAATTTACCTTTTTTTTAGATTTTCTACTTCAGATCTACGGCGATTCAACGGCTGATTTGAAAAATTGATCGGTCAAAACCGTAGTACTTATCGTCCTGAATCTAATAACACCCTCAGTTTTGAAATCGAAAGCCAATAGGCACTCCAGATTTAGAGAAAAAGTTGAAAGGTATTATTCACTAACTATTCACTTACTATTCATCCGTTTCGATTTTTTTCATAAACTACCGTGCGCGTTGCTTTCCTTCCCCCATTTCCCATTTATTTTTTTAATAATATTAATAATAATTATTTAATAATTGAATAATAAGATTTTATTTTATATATATTCATATAAATTCTGTTTTTCACCCTAAAATATTCCAAAAATTTCTAAAAATTTACATTCTCATAAACTTTTCGTTAAACTCTTAAATCATGATTTTTCTTGATAAAAATCATAATAAAACAAATGTCAAAATAAATATCTTTATACATATTAAAAGAAAGAATATTTCTAAAAATACAACAAAAATTCATTAAAGAACAATATAATTATTTCAAGCAAAACAATAATTATTTTAATTAAAAATAGATTTACTTTTAGCAGAACATAATTATTTTTAAACAAATAAAAATATATTTGTTTATAACAAAATATTATTATTTAAAAATAAAAATTATGGGATGTTACAATTATGATAATAAACGTCAAGCTCATCATAAAGTCACCTTTGTCTTTATTTTATTTTATTTTGGGAAGTTGCCATAGTCATCTATACTCCAAATTGCAGTTTTCCCCCATAATCTTCAAAAATTAAAATATTCCTTCCATTCCATATGTTTTATTACAATGAACACTCTTTTGTTTAAATAAAATATTGCAAAACTCATGTACATTGTACCTGAATTTTGTACTATGCAGCCAACTTATAAAGTTTACTATGTCTCTCTCCTTATCTATTTACACCCCTAACCACCTCAACACTAATTGGAGAAATAATATGGATGAGTGCTATAGGCAGGTAGGTAGGGGGAGAAGTATAATGGATTTTTTGAGTTAGCTGGATAGTACAAGACTATACAATGCATATGACTCTTGAAACATTATACTTAATTAACTTTTGATTTGGACGGATGATACTCATTGTAATGGTTAAAACATAAATTGGAGGAAACATTGCAATGCTTCTTAAATTAGAGGAGAAACAACAATTGAAATTTTAGATTAAGGTTGATAAGTGCAATTTTCCTTTTTTTCATGTATATATATTTCAATTACATGGTTTCTTAAAATGTACAGGAATCACCAATGTAAAAGATCCTTGCTACGTGCAAGGAAAGCCCATTTGTCCCGATAGATCAAAGTACCGTATTTTTTATATGTGGGGTCATCAAACTGAAATCTCATATGAGATTGCTTCAAAGAACAGCTTTAATGGAACTTCTTGCACTCCTTACAGTCTTTGGGAGTTGGCCATGGCACCCATCAAATTCCATCAGAAATATGTTCCAAAATAATATAACTCTTCATTTGAATTATTTTATTTTCTATTTAAAGTTTGTACTATTATGAGTAATTTTTGAAATAAAGACGATTTAATATTGCGATTTCACAGCCCCATTCTAGTTTAAAGGTGTTCCATTACAATTTGGATACGAGTAATCTTGGGCAGAACAAAACAAAAGTCAGTATATAGAAAGTGTTAAATTAATTATATAAAAATCGTATTAATTAGTTTTAAAATCTTGAAATAAAAAACATGATAACGTTTTAACATGTGATAGTACATAAATATTTTCAAAATCTTAAATTCAATTTTTAAAAATAATAATAAAACTTACAGATTCAACACATGCTATTGATCAAAATTTCTAATTTCAGAAATTAGAATATTGATAATAGATTACTTATAAACCTAAAACCATGATAACATCTAACATATATACTCATATTACAATATATTGGTAATTTATATTACACTAATGAGAGTGGAAACACTTTTATACATTTATGGTGTATCAAGTCTAATAGAGTTTCGAAAATGTGAGACTGAGACCAAGAAAGACCAAATAGGTTAGTGAGAGATTTAGTCTTTAAGGAGAAAATCAAAGAGAAACGATGTCGTTCAACCATCCATTCCATTCTTTTAAATTCTTCTTTGGTTGGATTGAGTTATACTGGTTTGTTTTTCTTTCAACTTGATCCAACCAATGCAATTCGTAAATTAAAAAAATTTGACCTGTTCTAATCTATTAACCCGATTCAAGCTAATTTTCAATTGGGTTTGGGTTATGAACATCCCTAGTGAAAAGTATGATCATTAATTGTTGCTTTTATTTTTCATAATTAAATGAATTTTTAGTATTAGGTAGATGAATTTGTACCTTACCCAATTTAAGATCAAAGGACTTGGAAACTAGTAAGCATAGATATTGTAATAAAATTATTCACGAATCTTTAATTAATATTGTAAGTTCTTAATTTGAAATGATCATTGACAAAGCTGATGACTCCATTCACAACAATTTTTTTTATGATAAAAAATATTTAGGTGAGGGGAGACTATCACATTTCAAGATCAGAACATATAATAAGTTTCAACGAAAATTAATAATGAGATAGTTATATTAAAGTTTTTGGGCAGAATATTGGATAGAAACTTCTTATTATTCTTGGTGGAATATAGATAAAAAGAAAAGAAATAATTTTCATATAGTTTTGTAAGACTCTTAATGAAAGGATGCAAAAAAGTCAGCTATAAACAATTTGGTTTGACCTATTTAGCTTTGATTCTTTAATTCTTTTATTATACAAATTAATTTTTAAAATTATCAACTTGTTACATATTAATAATTTTATTATTCTCCAAAAGTATAATTTTTTTTACTAATATACAATAAATTAAATATTTTATGAGAGAAACTCGATGCATGTATTCTCTCTCTCTCTCTCTTTATATATATAGGTATAGGTATAATATAACAATGGTTTTTCTTGATCTAAGGGACAGAAGACTAATCCTTTCAAACCCTAGAGCGTAATGATCGAGTTATAGTTTTTCTTAAAGAGGCGTCTTCAAAATTTGAACCTCTATCATATCTTAAAGTTTAAACAGCTGCTTACCATTATGATAAGCTAACCTTAAGGTTATATATATATATATATATATATATATATATATATATATAACATGTAGTCTTCTTAGTCGATCTCTCTTTACTATATAATGAGCTGCCATCTAGTAGTTGGTATTGTCCATGTAACGAATAAAAAATTTCCAGCGAAGCAAAACTTAACTTTTGGCGCATTGCTAGTATAGTTGCAAAATTGAGAAACAAAGAAGATCCTTTGTTTATTTTTAGTGTACTCTAGTTTATGTTTCATTTTTATATAGCAAGAAACATGGGATTTTGTTTATGAAAAACAAGGCACTCAAATGAGGACCATTGTTTTCCTTCAGTACTTCTAAATTGGCTCATATGTCGGCTCAACTTCCTTGCCTTCTTTTTTGTTTTTCTTTGCCAAAAGAGATTAGTAGTTCTCCTTATATATATTTAAGGAACATCATTGTGTCAATATTCATCATAGGGTAAAATATTCAAGAAGATATGGCAACTTCAAAATTGTTGTTGATGGTTTTGTCCTTTATTGCTCACCAAGTTCTCACTGCCAATGCCAAGGGAAAACGTCCCCTGGTACCAGCATTGTATGTTTTTGGTGATTCAAGGGTAGATGCTGGAAATAACAACAATCTTAATACACGTGCAAAGGCAAATGTGTGGCCTTATGGTATTGATCTTAATAACACAAGGGGTCGATTCACTAATGGCAAAACTGGAGCCGACTTTGCTGGTAAGTTTGATATAAGAAGAAAATTACCTAATCAATTATTCACATTTGGGTTTTAATTTTCTTTGTAAAATGTACTATTTTTGTTTGCATTTACAGCAACGATCACCATTTAAAATTTACTACAATGTCAAAAATTGTAGCCATTTGCATATATATAACCCAAATAACAAAATGGTATGGTGTTCTTTGTTTCCTTTGCAGCTATTAATTTGGGTTTACCAATGCCTCCTCCATACTTGAATCTCTCCGATGGGGAACGAAGTCAAATAACTACTGGAATAAACTATGCATCAGGAGCATGTGGAATCTTAAACACAACCAGAGTAGTAAGAGATTGAAACTTCTCAAAAACTTTCGTCCCGTGTTCCCTTTTGTTAATGACATCTTTTAAAATTTATGTTTTTTTCAGCACTAAATTTTGTTGGTCTCTAACCATTTTCTAAATACTTTATGCCAAAGGGAGAATGTTTGTCTCTGGTGCAACAAGTCGGATACTTCACCTCAACTGCGACGAGAGATCTTCTGAAAGCAATAAAGAATAAAAAGAAGTTGAAGCATCATTTATCTAGATCCATATACCTTCTCCTTATTGGCACTAATGATTACAATAAGGGTTTGAATGGCAACATTATGGAAAAATTTAGTCCACAAAACTTTGCAGAATACCTCCTTGATGAAATAACAAAACATATCAAGGTTCATTCTACATTATTTTTAATTTGCCCTGCAATTTATTAGAGTACTCAAGGTTTTGAATTGTGGTTTGCGATTCCATATTGCTTGGCATCTTATTGAAGTTTACAACAATTTCCACCACTGCAACTATAATTTAATTAAAACCTTAAGAGAACCAATCATAGAGTTGAATTGACACAATCTATATCATGGTTTGTGGACTAACATGTTTTCATTTGAATCTTTTTCAGACACTTTATGGTCTTGGAGCTAGAAAGTTTGTGGTGTCTGGCATTACATCTTGTGAGCCCTATCACTATATACATTGTGAATCAAGGTACTATGCAGATAAGCTTCCTCAAAGGCTACTAGAGTTGCAGTCTGAACTCCTTGGTTCATTATTTACCATGTATGATGGAGTCAACATATCCAAAGAAATTCTGCAAAATCATGAAAATTATGGTAATAAATTTCTGTTAGAATTTTCTTTAAACATCAAGCTATACATAAAATCACATTTGTCTTTTTTTTTTTAAATTTTTTTTGGGAAATTGCCCTAGTCATCTATACTCCAAATTGCAGTTTCCCCCAGAATATTAAAAAATTACAATATTTCTTTCAATTCATATGTTTTATTATAATGAACACTCTTTCGTTTAAATCAGATATTCCAAGAGTCATGTGTATTGTAAGTGAATTTTGTACTATACAGCCAACTTATAAAGTTTACTATGTCTCTCTCCTTACCTATTTACACCCCTAACCACCTCAACACTAATTGGGGAAATAATATGGAGGATTGGTTTGGCAAGTAGCTAGGGGGAGATGTATAATGGATTTTTTGAATTAGTTAAATAGCACAAGGCTATATAATGCACATGAATCTTGAAACATTAGACTTAATTAACCTCTGATTTGGACCGATGATACTCATTGTAATGGCTAAGACATATAAATTGGAGGAAACATTACAATATTTAGATTAAGGTTGATAAGTGCAATTTTAATTTCTTATATATATATTTCAATTACATGGTTTCTTAAAATGTGCAGGAATCACCAATGTAAAAGAACCTTGCTACGTGGAAGGAAAGCCCATTTGTCCCGATAGATCAAAGTACCGTATTTTTGATATGTGGGGTCATCAAACTGAAATCTCATATGAGATTGCTTCAAAGAACTGCTTTAATGGAACTTCTTGCACTCCTTACAATCTTTGGGAGTTGGCCACGGCACCCATCAAATTCCATCAGAAATATGTTCCAAAATAATATAATTCTTCATTTGATTTTTTTTATTTTCTATTTAAAGTTTGTACTATTATGAGTAATTTTTAAAATAAAGACGATTTAATTGCGTTTTCACAGCCCCATTATAGTTTAAAGGTGTTCCATTACAATTTGAATACGAGTAATCTTGGGCAAAACAAAACAAAAGTCAGTGTATAGAAAATGTTTTAAATTAATTATATAAAAATCGTATTAATTAGTTTTAAAATCATAAAATACAAAACATGATAACGTTTTAATATGCGATAGTACATACATGCTTTCAAAATCTTAAAATCAATTTCAAAATATAATAATAAAACTTACAGATTCAACACATGCTATTGATCAATATTTCTAATTTCAAAAATTAGAATATTGATAATAGATTACTTATAAACCTAAAAGCATGAATACATCTAACATATATACTCATATTACAATATATTGGTAATTTATATTACACTAATGAGAGTGGAAACACTTTTATACATTTATGGTGTATCAAATATTAACTCATTAATATACTAGTCAATATCTGAATTTTGGGATTCCTTTGATATGATCATTTAAATTATAAAAACAGGCTCTATATATATAGACACACACACACACACATACACATACATCATCAGTTTCTCACTACCGCATACACACAGAGTTTAAGAGACAAATTGTGTTAATTTCAAGACAGAAAACACACTACAACAGAACGTTGGAGCTACCTATCAGAGATGGCTAAGATTTCTTTAACAAACATTTATCCATTTTTAAATCCTTAACTTTTATGAAAAAAATATACTTTTTATTTTGATCGTTGCTCTCAATTGTAATTTTTCTCTAATTAATTAATTTGTACAATTAATCTCCTAATTTATTTATCCTATTGTATTTATCATTTACCATCAAAATTAGATATTAACTTTAAGAGTAACTATGTGAAATCATCAAAATTTATTTTTTATAAAGAGGAGGACGAAATAGGATATCAACAAATAGAACATTATTTTCGTAATATTTCATATATGCTGTTGAAGTTATCATAGGAGGTTAAATGCAATGAAATAGATTATTGATTATGAATTGTGATTGAACACACAAATAAAGATAAGAAAGTGTAGTTTCCTCTAATTTATATGCTATAATACAAATTAGTACATCAAATTCTCTTCATGTATGATTTTGCAATAGCCTCATATGCCAATTTTGTTCACTTTAAAGGAAATGAAATAAATTATAATTTACTGCAAAAAATAAAGATAAAATATTTAAGTTGCCTGGTTTATAGATTCAAAGAATTTTATTTAAACGATATTTTTACATATTTGGATTACAGCAGACTACATAATCATTATGGAAAATTATTAATTAATAAAAAAATTGCTTCATGTGGCCGGTGCCATCGTATGTATATCACAGTACATAGTTTTCTCCTACAGATATTCAAAGAATTTTATTATATATTTCTACTCATTTGCAATCAAGGCACTAAAAACAATGACTTTTGGTGGCGACTACAAGAAATTGTCACCAAAGGGTTGTCTGACTAAAAATGTTGCCCCATGGTCCTTCCATATTAATGGATTTCAATAAGAGGCATAAGCAAATGGACTAAAAAAGTTTATTATTTCTCTTTCGTCGTAAATATCATTTGACGAAATTCATCATTATTAATTTGCTATGTTCGGTTAATTATGATTTCTGATGTAGAAAAGTAGGCAAAGTAAAAGGCTCAACCTTCAAGGAATTAGCTAATGGTCACATAGCGAAATTTGTTTTAAATACATCGTCCAATTTTAGACAGTTGTTGAGAAAAAATAATTGAAAGAAAACAAGAAATTAATATCAAATATTGTTGTGAGATATATAATTAAATACAATTTTATGCAGCTAATTATACATGCACAAAACCTTTGCTGGCCAATCTACATCCAAATGAAACTTCATAAATTATGGCTCTTGTGATCACTAACCTTATCAAAAATTTTATTACGATTCTTACTCTGATCTTATGGTATTTAGTTGCCTTTTGATTTACCAAGATGCGTTTTTCAAGTATATTTATAAACCCATTTTGTAAAAATTAATTAGGGAATCATGTATGTTAAAAGATCATTTTATTATTAGATAAAATATTTTGATTCCTTTGACATAATAAATGATAAAAAAAATGTTGTTTGATTCATTGTTCCTTTGCATTCCAAACTAACAAGGGAAGTTTTTAAATCAAAATTGACTTTGTGACCAACCATGATCTATATATACTTCCATTCCCCATGGTTACTTGCACGAAGAACAAATATTAAGAAGATTATTGACCTTTGCAGCATTTGCTAGAGAAATGGCCAGGATTTCATTTACACAGATTTTTCTCCTCGTTGTTCTCATCATTTCAGGTTAATTTACCAATAATTTCTTGATGTTCAATGGTCGATCGGACACATTTTTTTTATTGTTTACTCATGATTGATCTAATGATCTACATAACATTTTTGCAGCTATAGCAATGAGAAGTGAAGGGGTTAATACAGAAAATAGATGCACGGAAGTGATGGATCCAAGTGGGTGCAATCTTGCAAAATGCCAACAGAAATGCTTTCAAGCACACCAAGGCTCGGGACAATGCATTGGCAATGTTGCTGGAACATCTTATCAATGTGTTTGCGTCTATAACTGTTAATCTCTATGTGATTGAACAAGAAATCTATGAGGGAATGAAACTAATGAATTGATGACTTTTCTTATATATTCCTACGTGTTTTTATTATGAATTCTTTGCCACAAGCACTTAATCTGATGATGAACCCAGCTGTGGATATCATTTTTGTCAATTTTCAAAGGAAATAAAATTCAACAAAATTTTATGTAAATGAAATTCAAATTCCAACGCCATTAATCGAATCATCTTTCATGATTGGATCAACCATTACTTCCTTGACTGTATGTGTCAAAGAGTGTTAATCTATGGGAGTTCAATTTCTCACTTCCCTTTTTCTCTATATCAATATCTTCGATGACAAATATAAATTAGTATAATCATAGGTGGAGTATCGATATGATTTTTGTCAATTTTTAAAGAAAAATCCTGTAAACTGTTACGTAAATAATTAAAGGTGTACAAAATTGATAAATCGATCGAATCAACTCAAATTAAAATAAAATCAAACAAAATTGATAAAAAATAATTTAGATTAATTTTTTTTTTAAAAATTAATTGATTCAGTTTAATTTTTAATTTAAAAAAAATTTAAATTAAATTAAATCAATAAAATTGATTATATATATATAATATTAATATTAATATTACAAAATTATTATTTTTACGTTGCTCTGACACCTGCTATTCTTTGTCACTTCTAATCAATTTTTTAATATCAATTTTTGAGTCTTCTTTTTGCTACCGTACATGAGGCCACCTACTACTACAGCCTCACAAGCCGTGACTGCATAGACTTCCCACTCCCTCTATCCCATCAGCATTTCAACCATTTATTAGTGTGATAATTTTTCTATCTTGAGCCACTCAAAATGTAAGTTTTCAGATTTTTTAATTTTTTATTATTATTTTCAAATGAGCTACGGTGATGTCTTTTTAATTTGAAATCTTACAATCATCAAATATTAAAATTCATGAACTCTCTCTTCATCACTCTCACTCACCTTCAGTTCCTATACGACTATATGCAGAGGCGAAGCAACAAGCAACATGTTTGTCTAAGTGAGTGCATCGGCAGCATGAAGATTGTGAGAGGGTTGAAGGCAGACTTCAATGTTGGCACAAACACAGCAGTCTGAACACGCAGTGTAGAGAACGGTGAGGCAATGGAGTTCAGACTCTGGTCACAAGGTGACCGAACGGCCGAAGAGTGTACACTGCCTTTAAAATTTGTTTTTCTCTGTGAAGTCTAGAACTTCAAACTCAAGCTTTTTCACCCTTCAAGCTCTCTACTCCGCGGAGAAGAACGCCTGCAGTGTCGCAAGCTTCCAAGTCAAGCCTCTTTTGCCCACCATGACTTGGCGTTTTTCTCTTCTTGGGACCTTAGACCTCTGCTTGTTTGCTTCTTTTTCAGTATGCTGAGTGTCCAGTGGCTATGCTTGTGCCGTTGAACTAACACATGGGCGAGAGGGCACGCACTCACCGTCGCATGGTGGCTAAAGATTACAGTCTAGCATGGCAGCATAATATACACCCTAGGTTCCGATTCTCTAAAATAGCAAGAGTCAAGGTCCGGAACGGCAAAACCCAAAAGAAAACCGTTGAACTGAACCAAACAAAACCAATTTTTTGTAGGTTTGGTTTGGTTCGGTTCTATAAATTTTAACCAAACTTGGCAAATCGAGCAAGTCTAATTTTTTATAAAAATTCATAGTCGATTCGGTCTGGTTGGACCTCCGCAACCGACCGAACCGAACCTTTGATAAATAATATACAAAATCCAACACACAATCTTATTTACTGATAAGTTTCTTTTAGTTACATGACAAAGCAGAAATTGGATTTTTTGTTTTTTTTTCTTTTAAATTTGTTTCTCAAAAGGGGAGGAAGCTTGTCAAACAATTGAGTGACCATCTCAGCTACATAGATGATAGAACCAGCTGAGAATAATCCTCTCGAGCCAGGTGGACCCCACAAAGGCCCCGCCATTACTCACACTCTGATCACCCGATCATAGTTCATCTACTGGGCTTTTGTTCTTATTTCTTTAGAACTTGGGGGTTTGGTTGGGGGGAATGGAGGGGACCCTATTTGATTCAAGATTTTGGAGGGAAAGGGAGGAAAAATAGAGCTTCAAAATTCACTCTTCTCCCAAAATGGAAAGATTTGGAGGGAAGGAAAAATGTGACAAAAATGTGTAAGATTTTACATTTTTAGCCTTTGGTTCTTCTCTTCTCCTCTTGTGACTTCTATTTTTTAATAGAAGATATTAAAGAAAAAAAAAAGTTAAAAAAAATTAGAGAATCATTTATTTTATATTAATATATTTTAAGACTTTAGTTATGTTTGAAAAAAACCGATTATAAATTTTAAGTGAATTTAAATTATTTAAATAAATTTATTTATTAAATATTTTTAATTTAATTAAATAAATTTATAAATTAATTAAATAAATTATAAATTAATTTATTTAACTTATTAAATATATTTATTGTATCATGTTGATTAAATAATTTATTTATTTATTTTATTTAATATATTTTATTGTTTTTTATATTTATATTAATTTTTATAATTATATTTAATTATAATTTTACAATTAATTGAATAATTAAATAAAAAAATATTTATTATAATTTTTAAATTGCATAAAATATTTTAATATAAATTTATTAGTGAACATTTTTATGTATAAATTAAATAAATTTTATTATATAAAAATTGTAATTATTATTATTTATTTTCAATTATTTGTGTTTTAGATTCATAATTTTTTATTTATTTTTAGTGAAAACAAAAATAAAAGAGTATAATAATATTTTTTATTCTTTTTACAATTTAAACAAAAAAAATGTTATTTTTTTCTCCTCTCTCTTCTCTTTAAATTAAATCAAAGTAGAGAAATTTTTTTCTCTTTCCTCCTCTTACCTCTCTTCTCCATTAAAATTTCTCTCATTCTTTTCTTTCCGTTGAACCAAACACGTCTTAAAGATATAAATATATGAGCTTACAGAATAGACGTGTTCAACTAGTGGCTAATTTGTTGATGAGTCTTGAATCTTATGATGGATGTCACAAGCGATCGACAATGTAACTTAACATCCACAAATCGTACAATATTGAAAGTCTATTTTTGATATAACGCAAATGTGTGACGACTTTGGTTAAAACTATATAAAAGACAAATTATCAAGAATCAAAAGTACCTAAAAATGTTCTATTTTATTTTATTAATAATCCATATAATAGTTCAAATAGTTGAACATTGAGGTAAAGATAGTGGCAACTTTTTAAGTTGTTACTGAAGGTTGAATTTTAATAACAATTTTATTTTGTTGTGAATATAAGTCATTTTTTTAAGTTTTGGACTAAGGTTTAAACGATGGTTTAGTATGAAACTGTTGCTAAATCAAAACAATTTTTAATTGTAGTTGAGTTGTATAATTTAATGACACTTTGTAACTGTCGTTAGGATATGAATTAACGACGGTTTTTTCCATGGTCTGTTAAAGGCATCGCTAAGTCTCTAGTTCTATGATAGTTTCTCTAGCCATTTGTCACGCTCCTACTTTTTGGGCACACAAAACATATATATCATAAACATATATTTTTTATAAATATGTATATTTCAATCCTTTAACATGTAAACTGATACATATAGGTTCTCATATATATACAATATACAGATTAAGTTCATAAACACCAGAGTAACGGCAGAAGCAGGGATCCTGGTTGTGACATTCAGAACAACTCTAGAGTACAATTATATTACAATTTAAACACTGACAGCTTAGAAACAATTTAGACCCACCACAGAAGTACGACACCTAGTCGATCAAGAAGCCACAGGACCAAACTCTAGGTTTTTATCTGAAAAACATATCAACAACGTGTAGTGAGTTTTACAACTCAGTGAGTAGATAATACCTTCTATGACCTATTAGGTCAACATATGTATGTACTCTTTATTTTTAAAACTTGTCACATTGAAAATCACAATTCAGAGGTACATCTATATGGGACCCGCATTTCAAATAATCTCTGTTCAAATTCATATTCATATTCAATTCATAGGTAATGCTGTAATAACGATAAGAAAATCATGGTATGCATCAACATAATTCTAATAAAAACTTTTGGAGAATCTCATATCAGAACCACCATATTAGAGTTTAACCCATTTCGTACTTTAGTGGTATAGGATTTTCCTAAACTCAGCATCCCATCGAGGTTTGCCCTACTACCATTCAAGAGGACACGCGAAGGGATTCAATATGGGTATTTTCCAAGCACATAGCAAGGGAAGGCAAATCACATCTCATATAACTGACATCTTACCCATATAGGAGGTATTTCGCTCTCCTTCACATGTCATCTCCCATGTGTTGGCCCTTACACGAAGCTAGCACCACCCCCTGCTAACTGAGGCAATCAAGGTGCACCAGAGCTAACATTACCTGCTGTTAGCAGATAGTGTTTCCAATAGGATTCTTCCATAAAACCATAATCTCATATATTCCATATTAATCAAAACAGAGGTACTATTATAATACAGCATTTTCATTCTCAGTATATTTCTCTGTCAAAACTTTTCAATAAGGGGAATCACGTATACATGCCCATATCCAAGGAAAATATATCACTATATAAATCAATATCATATGCATAACATATTTGCTTTGCCATATAATGAGAAATACATTTAAAATCACATGTTCAATGTGTTTCAAAATTCATTTCAAAAGTCTTACTCTTCTTGAACTAGATATCATATTGCAACCGTTTTAGATATTCTAAACCATTTTAGGAACATATAAAATTATAAATAACTTGTAAACATACTCATTTATCAATTTAAAATTCAAAAAGAGTAAAGGCAAGTCATAGAAAGAATCATCGACTTACATGGTAAGAGTCCCAGATTGGATAGCCCTAAAATGCACTTTTTCAATTTCAATTTGATTAAATAGACCTCAAAAACGTATTCGGAGTGTTCAAAAACTTAGAAAATGACTCAGGGAGCTTAATCACTATTGACGACCGAAAAATATTGTTCATGCCGGCCGAAATCACTATTCACCACCGAAAAATACTATTCACCCACCGGAAATCACTATTCACAACGAAAAAAAAGCTGTCAAATGGCCGAAAAATATTTATATCCTAAGGTTTATCTAACTCCTGAATCCATCTACTGTGTCAGATTTTCAATTGGAGATCTCCAAGTAAGAGATTCAGACTGTACCTTTTTCTGAGATTTTCTACTTCAGATCTATGGCGATTCGACGGCTGATTTGAGAGATTGTTTGGTCAAAATCGTAGTATTCTTTATCCAGAATCCAGTGGTACCCTTAGTTTTGAGATCAGAAGCCAATATAATTATTTTAATTAAAAGTATACTTACTTTTAGCAAAACATAATTATTTTTAAACAAATAAAAATATATTTGTTTATAGCAAAACACTATCTTTTAAAAATAAAAATTATGTCCCAAAACGTAAATTCTCATATTTTCTTTGTAATTCTTTAACCCATGTAGTAAATATACATGTTTTCTACGGTTCTTATCTCCATTTTCGAAATTCTCTCTTTTATTCCAAATTTTCTTTAAGTGGAATTTTCGTTAAATTTTATGGTTATTACATTCTTCCCCCTTAAAGAAATTTGGTCCCCGAATTTTATCACTATAATCGCAGATAAATACTAACCTCATTGTTCAAATAAATGTGGATATCTTGTGCGTATATCATCATCTCTTTCCCAAGTAGCTTCCTCATAAGAGTATTTTTTCATATCACTTTTACTGTAGGTATTTCTTTTGACCGAAACTTCTTTACTTGTCTGTCCATTATCGCTACTAGTTGTTTCTCATAGGTCAAATCTTCTTGTAACTGAATCTGTGGACACTGTATAACATGTGTAGGATCCGGTAAATATTTCCATAGCATAGACATATGAAAAACTGGATGGACATTACCCAATTCAGGAGGCAAAGCCAAATGATAAGCTACTGGACCGATCCTATCAAGAATTTCAAATTGTCTTATATACCGTGGACTTAACTTCCCTTTCTTCCCAAATCTCACTACTCTCTTTATAGGAGATATTTTTAGAAAAACATGTTCACCTATGGCAAATTCCAATGGGTGACGTCTATTATCAACATAGGGTTTCTGTCTACTCTGAGATGCTAACAACCTTTTCTTAATTAATTTTTCCTTGACCAGTGCATCCTGTACCATATCAGGCTCTAAAACCTTTGCTTCGCCCATCTCAAATCATCCAATTGGGGAACGGTAATGCTTGCCATATAATGCCTCAAAAGGAGCCATTTGTATATTGTCTTGATAAATATTGTTATAAGCAAATTCAGCTAAAGGCAAAAATCTTTTCCAACTACCTTGAAAATTTAAAACACAAGCTCGAAGCATGTCTTCCAATATTTGAATGGTTCGCTCAAACTATCCATCCGTTTGAGGATGGAATGCAATACTGAGATTCAACTTCGTGCCTAAAGCTTTTTGGAAGGCTCTCCAAAAACGAGCTGTGAATTGTGGTCCTCGATAAAAAAAAATTGATATTGGCACTCCATGATGACTCACTATTTCATTCAAATATAATCTTGCATACTGAGCTACATTGTATGTGGTTTTCACTGGTAGGAAATGTGCTGACTTAGTCAACCTATCAATGATTACCCATATTGAATCAGACCCTTTTGGTGTTCTTAGTAACCCTGTAACAAAATCCATAGTTATTCTTTCTCAAATCTATTCAGGTATCTCTATCTGCTGATGTAGTCCTGTAGGTCTTTGATGTTCTGCTTTCACCTGCTGACAGGTTAAATATCGAGACACGTAATCCACTGTGTCCTTCTTCATACCTTCCCACCAATATTTTTTTTTAGATCCTTATACATTTTAGTTATTTCAGGATGAATCGTATACATAGATTTATGGGCTTCCTCTAAAATTTCTTTCTTAAGTTCTTCTTTATTAGGTACACATATCTACTTGCCAAATCTCAGAATTCCTTTAGAGTCTATAGTGAATTCAACTTCACCACCATTCTTCACTTCTTCCATTTTCTTGCACAAATAGGCATCCTCTCTCTGTGCCTTTTTCACCTGTTTGATCAAAGATGATTGAAATTTTATATGGGCTAATAATATTTCAAGCTCCTTCACTTCCATTACTACTCCATCACTTTCCAGCTTATGCATTTCTTTAACCAACGACCTTCTTACCATTGTAATATGAGCCAAACTACTCATAGACTTCCTACTTAATGCATCAGCCACAACATTGGCTTTACCTGGATGATATAGTATTGTGCAATCGTAATATTTAAGTAATTCCATCCATCGTCTTTGTCTCAAATTAAGATCTTTTTGTTGAAAAATATATTTGAGACTTTTATGATTTGTATAAATTTCGCATGTCTCACCATACAGATAATGTCTCTAAATTTTAAGAGTAAAAACTACTGCTGCCATCTCCAAATCATGAGTTAGATAGTTTTCCTCATGTGGTTTAAGCTGTCTAGATGCATATGCAATGACTTGAACATTTTGCATCAACACCATCTTAATCCAATTCTCGATGCATCACAATATACTGTGTATCCTTTAGTACCTGAAGGAATAGCCAATATTGGCGCCGTAGTCAAACATCCTTTGAGTTGTTGAAAACTTCTTTCACATTCATCTGACCAGTCAAACTTTATTCCCTTTTTGGTCAACCTCGTCAAAGGAGCAGCTATCTTTGAAAAATCCTTAATGAATTTGCGGTAATAGCCTGCTAAACTAAAAAAACTACGAATCTCTGTAACTGTTGTAGGGCGTGGCCATTTTTGCACCATTTCTACCTTTCTAGGATCAACTTGAATACCATCTTTAGTAACTATATTCCCTAGGAAGGTAACACTATTAAGTCAAAATTCACATTTTGAAAACTTAGCATACAACTGGTTTTCCCTCAGGGTTTGCAATGCTATTCTTAAATGTCGCTCATGCTCCTCTGAACTCTTTGAATATACCATGATATCATCTATGAATACAATGACGAATTGATCCAGAAAAGATTTAAATACCCTATTCATGAAATCCATGAATGCAGCTGGAGCATTGGTTAAACCAAATGGCATTACTAAAAACTCATAATGCCCATATCGAGTTCTAAAAGTAGTTTTCAAAATATCCTCCTTCTTTATCCTCAATTGATGATACCCATATCTCAAATCAATTTTTGAAAAACATTGGACACCTTATAGCTGGTCAAATAAATCATCTATACGAAGTAATGAATATTTATTACATACTATCACCTTATTCAACTGTCTGTAATCAATACACAACCGTAACGATCCATCTTTCTTTTTCACAAATAGAATAGGAGCACTCCAAGGAGAAGTACTAGGGCGTATAAATCCGTTGTCTAACAAGTCTTGTAACTGGTTTTTCAATTCCTTGAGCTCAGTCAGTGCCATTCTATACGAGGGTATAGACACTGGTTGAGTTTCAGGAAGTAAATCAATACTAAATTTAATTTCCCGTTTTAGGGGTAACCCTAACAACTCATCAGGAAACACATCAGAAAATTTCCTAACCACTGGAACTTGCTCTACCTTGGTGTACTTCATATCGACATCTTTGACTATTGCTAAATACCCTTGGCATCCTTTTTGTAACAGTTTATGAGTTGTTAAAACTGAGATTAAGTTACTAGGCACCTCACTATAATCTCCTTGTATCGAAAAGGAAGATTCTCTGAAAATGTTAAACTTAATCACCTTAAGGTGACAGTTTAGAATGACATGACATGATGACAACCAATCCATTCCTAGTATCACATCAAAATCTACCATATCTAGAACTATCAAATCTACAAGAGTCTCCTTATCATCTATCGAAATCTTGCATGATTTATACACATCATTTACTAATAGAAATTCTCCCATTAAAGTAGCAACCATGAAAGAACAATGTAAACTAACAGGATCTCTATCCAATTTCTTAGCAAACCATGGTGATATATAAGAATGAGTAGAACTAAGATTGAACATGACATATACTTTATAAGAACATATTGATAATGTACCTGTCATAACAGCATTTGAAGCTTAAGCATTCTGTCGTGTCAAGGAAAAAATTCGAGCTTGTTCTCGGCCTCAACTTCCTGATCTTTTACCAGTACCACCACTACTTGCTTGAACTGAAGCTACTCTATTTGGTCGTGCTGGCACATATGCAGGAGGTGAAACTGGTTGTACTGATGCTTGACTAAAACTTCGTAGTTGTGGACAATTTCTCATCAAATAACCCATTTGTCCGCACTTAAAACATGCACTAGTTTCTTTGCGACACTGTCCAGTATGAGGCCTGCCACAAATAGGACATGGTGGAATTGATCTTGAATCTTGTTGGCAAACATATCTCATATCTCTTTGATTCATTCTCTGCTTATTGATATTCATTGATGTCTGGTTAGAGCTATCAGTACCTGTTTAAGTGAAATGCTACGGATTTTGAAATCTTGATCCTCTAACATTAGGATTATAACTTGTCTGAACATTACTATCTCGCTCTCTTTTTCTTCTCTTAATACCTTCTATGTCTCATTGCTCTCGTGTTTCCATCATTCTAGCACAGTCCACAGCTGCTGAATAAGTTGAAAAATGATTCATCTGAGGACCCACCGACTTAAACAATGGGCGTATAATCCCGAGAAAAACCTCTTAATTCTATCATTTTCAGTAAGGACCAGATATGGTGCATATCTGGACAACCGGGTAAAACAGATGTCATATTCAAAAACTGTCATGTTCGGTGTCTGTTTTAATTCTTCAAATTCTCTAACCCTCTTATCCCTTTCACTCATTGGCAAAAAACGATTCATAAATGCTTCTTTAAATTCTTCCCACTCCATTGGTGGTAAATTAATTGCCCTTCCTTGTACAAGTGTCTCAAACCAAACTTGGGCCACATCAGATATTTGAAAAGACACTAATTCAATAGATCTCCTACTAGAACACCCCAAAGCTCTTAGGACTTGTTCCACTATATCAATAAATATCTGTGGATCTTCCTGAACATCTGACCCAGAAAAATTCGGAGGTTTCAACTTAAAGAATTACGGTAATGTCACCTCAATCCCTATAAGCTTGCCCTCTTGTTCAACTATTTTTCCTAGTTCTTGCACTTTAGGACCATTTTCCAGTGGCTGGCCTTCCTTTCTGCCCTATTCCACTATGAATCCAGCCAATGTCTCTAAACTCCTATGTATACCAACAATCATATCGGCTGTTCTATCATGTGGCTCACGAGGGGGTTCTAGGCTTTCCTCAGGAACTATATCAGATACATGAGTCTGTTCATCTTGTCTTGGGGTTCTCATACCCCGTGCATTCCCTTAACCTCTACCTCTTCCTCTAGGTCGACTTCTACCACGACCTCTTTGTACTGAAATTGTAGATTGTGCAGACTCTTCTGTAGAGGGTGCACGATCTACAGCTTCTCTAGTAACCGCTCTAGTTCTTGGCGGTATCATTGACTATAAAGAACAAAACACTTTTTTAGGATACCATAACATTCAATCAAACCTTACTCTAGGAGTTTAAGCAAACTTGGAATAAAAAGGAAGTTAATATTTTATATAATCCCTCAGCAGCACCTGAAGTATAAATATGTCCGGCTCATATCGATACTAAAGGTCTTACTAAAGAATCCTTTGCTCTGATAGCCACAGGGAAACCTAATGCTCTGATACCAACTTGTCACGCCCCTACTTTTTGGGCAAGTGAAACACATATACCATAAACATATATTTTTCATAAACATGCATATTTCAATCCTTTAACATGTAAATCAATACCTATAGGTTTCCATACATATACAATATACAGATTAAGTACATAAATGCCAAAGTAACAATAGAAGTAGAAATCCTGCCTGTGATGTTCAGAGCAACTCTAGAGTACAATTATATTACAATTTAAACACTGACAGCCTAGAAATAATTTAAGCTCACCATAGAAGTACGACACCTAGTCGATCAAGAAGTCGAAGGACCAAACTCTAAGTTTTTATCTGAAAAACATATCAATAATGTGTAGTGAGTTTTACAACTCACTACACATTGTTGATATGTTTACAACTCAGTGAGTAGATAATACATCATATGACCTCTTAGGTCAACATATAGATGTACTCTTTTTTTTTAAAAAAAACTTGTCACATTGAAAATCACAATTCAGAGGTACATCCATATAGGACCCGTATTTCAAATATTTTCTGTTTAAATTTATATTCATATTCAATTCGTAGGTAATGCTGTAAGAACGATAAGAACATCATGGTATGCATCAACATAATTCTTATGAAAACTTTTGGAGGATTCCATATCAGAACCGCCATATTAGAGTTTAACCCCTTCCGTACTTTGGTGGTATAGGATTTGCCTAAACTCAACATCCCGCTGAGGTTTTCCTTACTACCATTTAAGAGGATACGCGAAGGGACTATATATGGGTATTTCCTAAGCACATAGTAAGGGAAGAAAAATCTCATCTCATATAACTAGCATCTCGCCCATATAGGAGGCATTCCGCTCTCCTTCACATGTCATCTCCCGTGTGTTGACTCTCACATGAGGCTAGCACTACCCCCTGCTAGCTGAGGCAATCAAGGAGCACTAGGGTTAACATCACCTACTATTAGTAGATAGTGTTTTCAATAGGATTTCTCCATAAAACATAATCTCATATATTCCATATTAATCAAAACAAAGGTACTATTATAATACTACATTTTCATTCTCAGTATATTCCTCTGTCAAAACTTCCCAATCAGGGGAATCACGTATACATGCCCATATCCAAGGAAAACATATCATTGTATAAATCAATATCATATGCATAACATATTTCCTTTGCCATATAATGAGAAATACATTTAAAATTACATGTTCAATGTGTTTCAAAATTCATTTCAAAAGTCATACTCTTCTTGAACTAGATATTATATTGCAACCGTTTCAGATATTCTAAACCATTTCAGGAATATATAAAAGTATAAATAACTTGTAAACATACTCATTTATAAATTTAAAGTTCAAGAAGAGTAAAGGCAAATCATAGAAAAAAGCATCTACTCACAGGGTAAGAGCCCCAGATTGGATAGCCCTAAAATGCACTTTTTCAATTTCAATTTGATCAAATAGACCTCAAAAACATATACGGAGGGTCCAAAAATCTAGAAAAGAATTCCGGGAGCTTGGTCACTATTCGCGATAGGAAAATATTGTTCACGCCAGCCGAATCACTATTCACCATTGGAAAAAACTATTCACTCCCCAAAAATTACTATTCACGACGAATAAAAAGCTGTCAGATGGCCGAAAAATATTCATATCTTAAGCTTTATCTAACTTCTGAATCCATTTACGATGTCGGATTTTCAATTGGAGGTCTCTAAGTAAGAGTTCCAGATTGTACTTTTTTTTGAAATTTTTTATTTCGGATCTTCGGCGATTCAACGGCTGATTTTAGAGATTGTTCGGTCAAAATCGTAGTATTCTTTATCCTGAATCCAGTGGTACTTTTAATTTTGAGATCGGAAGCCAATATAATTATTTTAAATATAATAACAATTATTTTAACTAAAAGTATACTTACTTTTAACAAAATATAATCATTTTTAAACAAATACAAATATATTTGTTTATAGCAAAACACTATCAGTTAAAAATAAAAATTATGTTCCAAAATGTAAATTCTTATATTTTCTTTGTAGTTCTTTAACTTATATAGTAAATATACATATTTTTTACGGTTCTTATCTCCATTTTCGAAATTCTCTCTTTTATTCTAAATTTTTTTTAATAGAAATTTTCGTTAAATTTTACAGTTATTAGATCATTATTAAAAGTATTAACAATGGTTGAAACTTGTCACGTCCGTACTTTACGAACGCGAATACCGTTTCTATCCGAAAATCTTTTCATTACACATGTACAAATGATCTCACGATAACACATATTCAAATATTATTCAACGTTCACAAGTTTACAAAAACCAATAATTATACATGCCAAATCTATATACATCAAGTTTACAGCGGAAACAAGGATCCTGCCTGTGACTTTCAGAGCAACACTAGAGTACAAATATATTACAATATAATACACTGAGAGCCTAGAAACAAGTTAGGCTCACCACTGAGGCACGACACCTAGTCAGTCAAGTAGCTGCGGGACCAAATTCTGGGTCTTTATCTGAAAAATATGTCAACCACGTGTAGTGAGTTTTACAACTCAGTGAGCAGATAACACCTCCTATGACTTCTCAGGTCAACATAAGGATGTACTCATATTGTAAAATTTATCATATCAAAATATACCGTTCAGAAGTACATTCTTATGGGACCCGCATTTTCAAATATCCTCTGTTCAAAAATCATAATCAGGTCTTTCAAACTGTATGCGATACTGTATAAACAATGCTCATCAAGTTCAAAATCATATTCAATACTGTAAAATTATTAATCAAATTATGCTATGCATCAAAACATTTCTGTTAAAATATTCGGAGGATCCCATATCAGAACCACCACATCAGAGTTTGACCCCTTCCGTACTTTGGTGGTATAGGATTTGCCTAAACTCAGCATCCCGCTGAGGTTTGCCCTACTACCATTCAAGAGGACACGCGAAGGGACTCTGTATGGGTCTTTCCCAAGCACACAGCAAGGGATGGCAAAATAACATCTCATAACTGGCATCTCGCCCATATATAGGAGGCATTCCGCTCTCCTTCACATATAATCTCCCGTGTGTTGGCCCTCACACGAGGCTAGCACCACCCCCCTGCTAGCTGAGGCAATCAAGGTGCGCACCAAGGCTAACATCACCTGCTGTTAGCAGACAGTGTTTCCAATAGGATTCCTCCACAGAAAAATACCATATGCACATATGCCATATAATCCAGTATAAATTCTCATTATAATACAGACTTTCAGTCTCAAAATACTCATATGTCAAAACTTCCCATTCAGGGGAAACATGTATACATGCCCATATCCAAGGCAAACATATCACTATAAAATCAATGTCACATGTATACCATATTTTCTTTGCCATGTCATGCGAATTACGTGTAAAAATCACATGCTTAATGTGTTTCAAAACTTATTGCAAAATCAAACTCTTCTTGAACTACATATCATATATTAAATATTTCAGACATTTCCAAACCATTTCAAGAACATATGGAAGTATAAATAACATGTAATCATACTCATTTTTCAATGTAAAGTTCAAGAAGAGTAAAAACAAGCCATAGAAAGAATCATCTACTCACCTCTTTGAAGCACAAAGTTGGACACCCTTAAAATCCTATTTTCTGATCCGAATTCAGTGAAATAAACCCCAAAATCGAGTCCGGAACGTCCGAAAACCTTGAAAACGACTCCGGATTTGCGAAATTTGGCCTCCGGGAGCTCGGTCAACGCAGGTCAACGCGAGAAGGTCCGGCTGCCACGCGCTACACGCGCCGCCAGAGGAGCTGCGCGTGGGCGTCACTCGCCGAAGGAGAAGCGGCGCGTGGGGGCGCGTGCGGTGGTGGATAGGCCTGAAATTTGAGATCCAAAGGTTTCGGTGCCTTCTGGATCGATCTACGGTGTTAGTTTTGGCGTTTGAGAACTAAAAGTAGGAGTTTCGGAGGTTACCTTTTTGGCCGTTTTTCCCTTCAATTTTCCGACCAATTTCCGGCCAATTCTCCAGAAACCAATCGGATGGATTCGAAGAACTCTTCGTCTTGAGTCCGTTGGTGGTGGTGGTGTCGAAATCCGAGGTCCGTAGGCGAAGAAATCTTAGAGAGAAGTTAGAGGGTTTTCGGGGAGAGTTTTCTGAAGAGAGATGGAAAAATCTGCGAATGATTGCTTCCGGAGTGATTGAGGCCCTTAAAATATCTCGGGGGACCTTTCTGCAAAATTTCAATTTTAGCGGAAAGTCCTTGCAAATTTTTCTTATTTATATTTTAACCCCGAAACTTTTAAGAAATTGCATTTTTGCCCCGAAACGTAAATTCTTAACATTTCTTTTATAATTCTTTAATCCATATAAATAATAACTTATTTTCACCGTGTCCTAATTCCATTTTTGAAATCCTTTGTTTTAATTCCAAAATTTTCCTTAATTAAAATCTCCATTTTCCAAAATTGTCACTTTTATTCTAAATTCCTTTAGTTGAACTTTCTCGTTAACTTTACGGCTATTACATTCTTCCCCCCTTAAAGAAATTCGGTCCCCGAATTTCATCACCATAGTAGCAGATAAATACTAACCTCGTTGTTCAAATAAATGCGGATATCTGGCGCGGATGTCATCTTCTCTTTCCCACGTAGCTTCCTCAGACGAGTGATTTTGCCATATCACCTTAACCATAGAAATATCTCGTGACCGCAACTTTTTTACTTGTCGATCAGCTATAGATATCGGCTTTTCCTCATAAGTTAGATCCTTATCCAATTGAATTTTCTGGGGTTGAATGACATGAGTAGGATCTGGTAAATATTTCCGTAACATAGACACATGAAATACTGGATGAACATTCAGTTCTGGTGGCAGAGCTATGCGATATGCCACTGCACCTATTCTGTCCAATATTTCAAAAGGGCCTATATACCGAGGGCTTAACTTCCCTTTCTTTCCAAATCTCATCACTCCTTTCATGGGTGAGACTTTCAGGAACACTTGTTCACCCACTGAAAATTCTAACTCCCTTCGTCTATTGTCAACATATGCCTTTTGTCTGCTCTGAGCTGCCTGCAGCCTGTCTCTAATCAGCTTTACCTTGTTCAGTGCTTCTTGTACAAGATCTGGCCCTATAAGTTTAGCCTCGCCCACTTCGAACCATCCAATGGGAGATCTGCACCGTCTACCATACAAAGCTTCAAATGGGGCCATCTGTATACTAGTCTGATAGCTATTATTATATGCAAATTCAGCCAAAGGCAAATACATATCCCAACTTCCACCAAAATCAAAAATACAGGCTCGAAGCATGTCTTCTAAAATCTGAATCGTACGCTCAGACTGACCATCAGTTTGCGGATGGAAAGCTGTGCTCAAGTCCAATCTCGTTCCTAATGCTTCTTGAAAAGCTTTCCAAAATCGTGCCGTGAACTGCGGCCCTCGATCAGATATAATTGATATAGGAACTCCATGTAGCCTAACTATTTCATTTAAATAGAGCCTGGCATACTGAGCTACATTGTAGGTTGTTTTCACAGGCAGAAAGTGTGCTGACTTGGTCATGCGGTCTATAATGACCCAGATAGAATCATTTCCCTTGGAAGTTCTTGGTAATCCAGTGATAAAATCCATAGTAATTCTCTCCCACTTCCATTCTGGTATCTCTATTCGCTGATGTAAACCTGCAGGTCGTTGATGTTCAGCTTTTACCTGCTGGCACGTCAAACAATGGGAAACATATTCCGCAATATCCCTCTTCATACCATCCCACCAATACAATTCCTTTATGTCTTGGTACATCTTTGTCATTCCTGGGTGTATGGTATATGTAGATCGATGTGCTTCCTCCAAAACTTGTTTTCTCAAATCATGAACATTTGGAACACACAATCGTCTACCGTATCTTAATATCCCTTCAGTATCCACCGAGAATTCAGAATCCTTACTATCCTTCATTTCACTCTTAATCTTGAGCAAATTAGCATCCTTGTCTTGATCGGCTTTGATTTGCTCAACTAAGGAAGATTGGAGCTGCACATGAGCCAATAATATTCCCGGTTCTTTTATTTCAAACCTTATTCCCTTACTTTCTAACTTATGGATGTCTTCTAACAATGGTCGTCGCACCTCTGCTATATGAGCCAAACTTCCCATTGACTTTCTGCTTAGAGCATCAGCTACTACATTTGCTTTACCTGGATGATACAAAATCGTACAGTCATAGTCTTTCAGTAGCTCCATCCATCTTCTTTGCCTCAAATTAAGATCCTTCTGTTGAAAAATATACTTGAGGCTCTTGTGATCTGTATAAATCTCACAAGTTCTACCATACAGGTAATGTCTCCAAATCTTTAGAGCAAATACTACAGCTGCCATCTCTAAATCATGGGTGGGATAATTCTGTTCATGCGTCTTCAACTGTCTAGATGCATAAGCAACTACTCTTCCATTTTGCATTAACACACAGCCTAAGCCCACTCTAGATGCATCACAGTATACTACGTAATCTCCTGTATCCGTAGGAATGGTAAGGATTGGGGCTGTAGTTAAGCACTCCTTTAATTTCTGAAAACTCTTTTCACAAGCATCAGACCACTCAAATTTTATTCCTTTCCTAGTCAACCTGGTCAAAGGAGCAGCTATCTTTGAAAAATCTTTAACAAATCTACGATAATATCCTGCTAACCCAAGAAAGCTACGAATTTCTGTAACTGTCGTGGGGCGTGGCCATTGCTGTACTGCTTCTATCTTTTTGGGATCAACATGAATACCCTCTTTGGTAACCACATGCCCTAGGAATGTAACATTACTAAGCCAAAATTCACACTTTGAAAACTTAGCATACAATTGATGTTCTCTTAGGGTTTGCAAAGCTATCCTTAAATGTCGCTCATGCTCCTCTGAACTCTTTGAATACACCAGAATATCATCGATAAATACAATAATAAACTGGTCTAGGAAAGGTTTAAATACCCTATTCATTAAATCCATAAATGCAGCTGGGGCATTCGTTAAACCAAATGGCATTACTAAGAACTCGTAGTGCCCATACCGAGTCCTAAAAGCAGTTTTTGAAATATCTTCCTTCTTTATTTTCAGTTGGTGATACCCAGATCTCAAATCAATTTTTGAAAACCATTGAGCACCCTGTAACTGATCAAACAAATCATCTATTCTGGGTAAGGGATATTTGTTTCTTATAGTCACCTTGTTCAACTGCCTATAATCAATACATAGACGTAATGATCCATCCTTTTTCTTCACAAAAAGAACAGGAGCACCCCAGGGAGATGTACTGGGTCGAATAAAACCTTTATCTAATAAATCTTGTAGTTGTTCCTTCAATTCCTTAAGTTCTGCAGGTGCCATCCGATAAGGAGGTATGGATATTGGTTGTGTTTCAGGGAGAAGGTCAATACTAAACTCAATCTCTCGGTCTGGTGGTAAACCTGGCAACTCTTCAGGAAACACATCAGGAAATTCTTTAACTATTGGAACTTGCTCTAAACTTGTATACTTCATATCAACATTCTTGACTATTGCCAGATATCCCTGACACCCTCTTCGTAACAGTTTATGAGCTGTTAAGGCGGAAATTAAATTACTAGACTTCTTACTACAATCTCCTTGTATCATAAAAGAGGATTCTCCAGGTACATTAAACTTAATCACCTTATTATGACAGTCTAGAATGGCATGGCATGATGCCAACCAATCCATTCCCAAAATCACGTCAAAGTCTATCATATTTAGAACTATCAAATCTATAAAAGTCTCCTTGCCTTCTATCGAAATCTCACATGATTTATACACATCATTTACTACTAGAAGTTCTCCCATAGGAGTAGCAACCATGAAAGAACAATGCAAGCTAGCAGGATCTCTATCCAAGTTCTTAGCAAAGCATGGTGATATATAAGAATGAGTAGAACCAGGATCGAACAGAACATATGCTTTATGGGAACATACTGATAATGTACCTGTCATAACTGCATTTGAGGCCTGAGCATCCTGTCGTGTCAAGGCAAAAACTCGAGCTGGTTCTCGCCCTTGATTTCCTGATCCTCTACCAGGACCCACACTACTTGCTTGGACCGAGGCTGCTCGAATAGGTCGTGCTGGCACAGATGCAGGGGGTAAAGCTGGTTGCACTGTTGCTTGACTAAAACTTCGCAGTTGTGGACAATTCCTCATCAGATGACCCATTTGTCCACACTTAAAACATGCACCAGTTTCTCTGCGACATTGTCCAGTATGGGACCTACCACAATGTGGACATAGTGGAATTGATCTTGAGTCTTGCTGACTCGAGGGTCTCATATCTCTTTGGAACATTCTCTGCTTGTTAATATTACCTGATGGCTGGTTAGAACTACCAGCTCCTGCTTGATTAAAACGCTGTGGATTTTGAAATCTTGACCCACTAACAGTAGGATTAGATCTAGTCTGGACATTACTATCTCGATCTCTCTTCCTTCTCTTAAAACTTTCTATGTCAGCTTGCTCTCGTGTTTCCATCATCCTAGCACAGTTCACAGCTGCTGAATAAGTTGAAAAATGATCCATCTGAGGACCCACTGACTTAAACAAGGGGCGTATCAATCCCAAAACAAACCTCTTAATTCTATCCTTTTCAGTTGGGACCAGGTATGGTGCATATCTGGACAATCGGGTAAAACGAATGTCATATTCAGAAACTGACATGTTTGGTGTTTGTTTCAATTCCTCAAACTCTCTGGCCCTCTTGTCTCTTTCACTTGTTGGTAGAAAGCGATTCATAAATGCTTCCTTAAATTCATTCCACTCCATTGGTGGTAAAACAGCTGCCCGTCCTTGTACAAATGTCTCAAACCAAACTTGGGCCACATCAGATAGTTGAAAAGACACCAACTCCACGGATCTTCTACTAGAGCACCCCAAAGCTCTGAAAATTCGTTCCACAGCATCAATAAAGATCTGTGGATCTTCCTGAATATCTGACCCAGAAAAAGTCGGAGGTTTTAACTTAAGGAATTGCGGTAATGACACCTCAATCCCTCTCAGCTTATCCTCTTGGTCAGCTGTTCTTCCCAGTTCTTGCACTTCAGGATCATGTTCTGCTGGCTGGCCTTCCCTTCTACCCTGTTCCACTATAAATCCAGCCAATGTTTCTAAACTTCTATGAATACCAGCAATCATATCAGCGTTTCTATCAGGTGGCTCCTGAGGGGTTTCTACTCTTTCCTCAGGAACTCTATCAGGTACAGGAGTCTGTTCTCCTTGTCTTGGGGTTCTCAAACCCCGTGCACGTCCTCTACCTCTACCTCTTCCTCTTCCTCTAGGTCGGCCTCTACCACGGCCTCTTTGTACTGGTATTGTAGATTGTGCAGACTCTTCTGTAGAGGGTGCACGATCTACAGCTTCTTCTCTAGTGACCGCTCTAGTTCTTGGCGGCATCATTAACTATACAGAATAAAACACCTCTTTAAGACACATGTATTCAAACTTTACTCAAGGAATTTAAAGACACTTGGAAAGGAAGTGAATATCCTATAGATTCTCTCAGCAGCACCTGAAGTATAAATATGTCCGGCTCATATCGATACTAAAGGTCCTACTAAAGAATCCCTTGCTCTGATTGTCACAGGGAAACCTAATGCTCTGATACCAACTTGTCACGTCCGTACTTTACGAACGCGAATACCGTTTCTATCCGAAAATCTTTTCATTACACATGTACAAATGATCTCACGATAACACATATTCAAATATTATTCAACGTTCACAAGTTTACAAAAACCAATAATTATACATGCCAAATCTATATACATCAAGTTTACAGCGGAAACAAGGATCCTGCCTGTGACTTTCAGAGCAACACTAGAGTACAAATATATTACAATATAATACACTGAGAGCCTAGAAACAAGTTAGGCTCACCACTGAGGCACGACACCTAGTCAGTCAAGTAGCTGCGGGACCAAATTCTGGGTCTTTATCTGAAAAATATGTCAACCACGTGTAGTGAGTTTTACAACTCAGTGAGCAGATAACACCTCCTATGACTTCTCAGGTCAACATAAGGATGTACTCATATTGTAAAATTTATCATATCAAAATATACCGTTCAGAAGTACATTCTTATGGGACCCGCATTTTCAAATATCCTCTGTTCAAAAATCATAATCAGGTCTTTCAAACTGTATGCGATACTGTATAAACAATGCTCATCAAGTTCAAAATCATATTCAATACTGTAAAATTATTAATCAAATTATGCTATGCATCAAAACATTTCTGTTAAAATATTCGGAGGATCCCATATCAGAACCACCACATCAGAGTTTGACCCCTTCCGTACTTTGGTGGTATAGGATTTGCCTAAACTCAGCATCCCGCTGAGGTTTGCCCTACTACCATTCAAGAGGACACGCGAAGGGACTCTGTATGGGTCTTTCCCAAGCACACAGCAAGGGATGGCAAAATAACATCTCATAACTGGCATCTCGCCCATATATAGGAGGCATTCCGCTCTCCTTCACATATAATCTCCCGTGTGTTGGCCCTCACACGAGGCTAGCACCACCCCCCTGCTAGCTGAGGCAATCAAGGTGCGCACCAAGGCTAACATCACCTGCTGTTAGCAGACAGTGTTTCCAATAGGATTCCTCCACAGAAAAATACCATATGCACATATGCCATATAATCCAGTATAAATTCTCATTATAATACAGACTTTCAGTCTCAAAATACTCATATGTCAAAACTTCCCATTCAGGGGAAACATGTATACATGCCCATATCCAAGGCAAACATATCACTATAAAATCAATGTCACATGTATACCATATTTTCTTTGCCATGTCATGCGAATTACGTGTAAAAATCACATGCTTAATGTGTTTCAAAACTTATTGCAAAATCAAACTCTTCTTGAACTACATATCATATATTAAATATTTCAGACATTTCCAAACCATTTCAAGAACATATGGAAGTATAAATAACATGTAATCATACTCATTTTTCAATGTAAAGTTCAAGAAGAGTAAAAACAAGCCATAGAAAGAATCATCTACTCACCTCTTTGAAGCACAAAGTTGGACACCCTTAAAATCCTATTTTCTGATCCGAATTCAGTGAAATAAACCCCAAAATCGAGTCCGGAACGTCCGAAAACCTTGAAAACGACTCCGGATTTGCGAAATTTGGCCTCCGGGAGCTCGGTCAACGCAGGTCAACGCGAGAAGGTCCGGCTGCCACGCGCTACACGCGCCGCCAGAGGAGCTGCGCGTGGGCGTCACTCGCCGAAGGAGAAGCGGCGCGTGGGGGCGCGTGCGGTGGTGGATAGGCCTGAAATTTGAGATCCAAAGGTTTCGGTGCCTTCTGGATCGATCTACGGTGTTAGTTTTGGCGTTTGAGAACTAAAAGTAGGAGTTTCGGAGGTTACCTTTTTGGCCGTTTTTCCCTTCAATTTTCCGACCAATTTCCGGCCAATTCTCCAGAAACCAATCGGATGGATTCGAAGAACTCTTCGTCTTGAGTCCGTTGGTGGTGGTGGTGTCGAAATCCGAGGTCCGTAGGCGAAGAAATCTTAGAGAGAAGTTAGAGGGTTTTCGGGGAGAGTTTTCTGAAGAGAGATGGAAAAATCTGCGAATGATTGCTTCCGGAGTGATTGAGGCCCTTAAAATATCTCGGGGGACCTTTCTGCAAAATTTCAATTTTAGCGGAAAGTCCTTGCAAATTTTTCTTATTTATATTTTAACCCCGAAACTTTTAAGAAATTGCATTTTTGCCCCGAAACGTAAATTCTTAACATTTCTTTTATAATTCTTTAATCCATATAAATAATAACTTATTTTCACCGTGTCCTAATTCCATTTTTGAAATCCTTTGTTTTAATTCCAAAATTTTCCTTAATTAAAATCTCCATTTTCCAAAATTGTCACTTTTATTCTAAATTCCTTTAGTTGAACTTTCTCGTTAACTTTACGGCTATTACAAAACTGTCACTAAAATTCATTGTTTTCATAATGCCTGTGAAGTACTTTTTGAAGAACTAATATTTTTATTGTTAATATTGAATTTATCTTTCTTTATACTACTATTATCTCCAAGTTCATTTTGTTTACAATACTTTTTGTCTGTAATTGCACTTGTAATTTTAAAACTTGAGCATTGGTTCTTTAATTAGAATTTGTTAAGGTAAAAAAAAAATTGGGATGAAAATTGTCACTTATTCAGTTAGGGAAAATCCAAAAGAAATAGGAAGCCTAATCGTAAATGTTCTTTTACTAGATTTTTTATAAGGTCAAAACTTATTTTCGGGAAGAAAATTTTACAAATATTTTTTATTGGGAAAACCAACATATATATCCATTTTAAAATATATTTATCAACGTACTCCCTTTTATTTGCTAATTAATTTTTAAGGCTTTCTTTTCATAAAGATATAATTATGTGTCTAAATTAATTAGGGAACATATTAATGCAAAAAAAAAAAAATTTGTCGTTATTTTGGGTAACGATATCTTTATCATTCAATAACATATTTTAATTCCTTCAAATAAAGGAAATGATTAAATATAATAAAATTAATATGTTTCCTAATCATATATTAATGATTTTAAAAATATATAATTCATGCATTTATATCTTTAATAATTCTTGACAAATTTGAAACAAAATCTAGGATTTAAAAGTTGCCTAATGCCAAAGACGATTTGCAAGTCCAAATTAAATATTGAAGCAAATAACTGTTTATACATCGCATCTTGTTCTCCTTTGCATCCCAAATTAATAAATTAATAAAACACAAATAATTTGTGAGACCCACCTATGATTTGTATATACCTCCATGCATTCCTCATGGTTATATGCGGTTATACCAAAGATTGAGATTAAATATTATTGACCTTTGCTGCAGTCAAAATGGCCAAAACTTCCATCACTCAGATTTTCCTCCTTGTGATTCTCATTTCAGGTAAGTTCGCTAAAAATTTATCAATTTCTCGTTCAATTTCTTATAGCATCTTTACGATGCATTTGATTAGTTTATTAAAGATAGTTGGAGAAAACTATTATAACTATAACTTTATTGAGTTAGCTCTGTCTCTAGGTATACGTGGCCAGACATAATGGACTTAGGTGTTGTCACGCTCCAATTTAATGAAATGTGAATAACACATCTATCAGAAAATTTCACTACTTATTTATTTGCATACGGCTCATGAAATCACATATAAAGAAAATATCATATGATTACAAGTTTTTAGTATAGTTAATTATACATGCCAAAACTACCTTTTAACATTATTACAGCAGAAACAGAGATCCTGCTTGTGGCATTCAGAGCATACTCTAGATTACAATGACATAATATTTTAAAACATTTCAATCCTTGGAAGCAATGTAAGTTCAATCAGAGAATATAACACCTAACGGATCATGTAACAGCAGGGTCTGTAACAACTCCATTTTTTTACATAAATACATATATTAAAATCCCATGAAGTCATTACCTTTATTTAACTCATAATAACATTCAATTAATTTAACCAAGTATAATTAAGGTTTACACATCATTAATTAACAACATTTGTACACAAATCACATACATATATGTCTATATTTTATTCATCCTTGTTGACCAGTTCTAAAAATACGGGTGCGGGTGGTTACACCTTCACCGGAATTTTAGCCAACTCGACCACAAACACCTTATAAATTTATGGGATCTGTCATATATAGAGTAACTCGATCCAACATACACTAAGAGCCAAAGTCAAAGAAAATATGCAAAACTAGTTTTCTAAACATGATATGGAAATATGGTGAGAATTAAATCCTAGTAGGTTCAACAATAAATCACAATCATTATCAATATAGATCATCATGTTATGTTCATTTGTATAAACTATAGCAATTACCTTAGGTCACATGAATGCGCTTTATCTATGCACATGAAAATCATACAGTAATAACATGGATGACATAAATAACCATTTTCAGAATATCATATGATGACTATCAATTTATTCTCATATCAAGCTACCCTAATCAGGGTGAGTATTTTCTACTATCCGGTACGAGCTTTTCTCGCTTCGTTCGACATGGCACACTTTTTTTTCTTATTATCATAATTATAACTGTTAGTAAGACGTTCCCTACTGGTGCACCACACGGATTGCCATGTGACCATGCTTATTTCTTTTCTTTTCACATTAATAGCCAAAAATATGATTTCAATAACAAGTATGTTCATTATACTCACATGCCATAATGTTTCATCAAAATATTTTCATGTCAAAATTACACACTTAAGATGGTAAGGAGTTTATACAATGACAATGACTATGGCATATACTTGTCATTTATAAGATTCTTCTTCTTTTTTAAATATTATTTTTATCTCTTCATTTTCTTTATGCATGACCTCTAGTCACTTTTTTCCTACTTATATCATTTTCAACACATCTTCTCACAAATTTAATACAGTATTATTCATCAATTTGGTTTCTACTAATATCCAATAGTTAATTATGTTCATTTAGAGTAGACAAAATATTGAAAATAAGTTTTACTAACTTCCAAACCAGCCTAAATGTATCTTATAACATGGCTTGGCCATTTACTATAAAACAGCCACGCTTTAGGCTTCAAAATGCCATTTTTAGCATAGAACATGGCCTGGCCGTGCCTTGAAACACGATCATGCTTTAGGTTGAGTTATTCCCTGATGCAGGTTTTCATCCTATCTGACATTCTCCCACTAATTGGAGTATAACACCCTCCTTTTAACTCCGATTTAGGTGATCTTGGTGTCAATTTAAAGATAAAAAAATTATCTAAAACTATTATGTTGAATAGTTTTGCTAAATATTAAGGAATCTTGGTGATATTACTTCCTCAAATTACAGGTTATTTCTTCTCGGGTAGGTTCTGATCTTTACTTACTAATCTATCTATATCTCCCTCATAAGAATTTCAAATTAAGTGATTCCAGTGGCTAAAATTCTATGACACATATATCTATAATTTTTATATTAACTATTTATTTTAATTCTCTACATAATGTTCTCAGAAATTCAAACACAGAAACTTTCCTAATAGATTCTTCTCTGATTAACTATTTTTTGACCACTGTTTACTAATCGGACCATATCTAACTCATATGGACTCCAAATTGAGTGATTCCAGTGGGTGAAAATCCGTAAAACATAGATAAAATTTTTTCATGTTAAGAATTTCTTTTAATTGCCTACATATTTATCCCAGAAATTCAAACATAGAAGCATACCTGACAGATTCTTTCCTGATTAACCATTTTCTGATCACTGTTTACTAATCGGACCATATCTAACTTATATGGACTCTAAATTGAGTGATTCTAATGGCTAAAAATCTGTGAAACATAGATATAAATTTTTCATGTTAATAATTTCTTTTAATTCCCTACAGATTTATCCCAAAAATTCAAACACAGAAGCATACCTGATAGATTCTTCTCTGATTAACTATTTTTTGATCACTGTTTACTAATCGGACCATATCTAACTCATATGGACTCCAAATTGAGTGATTCCAGTGGCTAAAAATTCGTGAGACATAGATCTACATGTTTTATGTTAACCATTTGTTTTAATTCCTTACCAATGCTTCCCATAATTTTTAAAACTGAAGTGTAAAAGTTTGCCACCCATAGCCATACCTATGCAAAACTATCTACACCACCCTAAGTATTCAAACATACATCACATGCAAGATTAATATGTAACATGATATAGCAACATCTATGACCAATCATCAAAGTTCTAAGATAAAAATCCCATATAAATGTTATAAATTTCAAAACTTTTTAAAAAGAAATATTGTTAAACCTACCTTGAGCACTTGGTCTTCTAGACTTCTCCTTCCTATTTCTTCCTCTCCTTTCCTCACTCTACCTTGCTTATATTTTTCCTCTCCCTCACTTGGAAAAAATTATAATGTTATAAATGTGGGTTTTGCTTAAATAGACTATTAAATAATTCACCTTTCATGATCATGGGTCTACTTTATCACAATTAGGATGCACTTGGTTGATTTTTGAAAAACAAACAACTTATATTCTTGTCTTCCTCTTCCTTAGTCAAGATATACATAGAAAAATGAGATTTGTATTTTGAAAATTAAGATAATATGTTCTTAAGATAAGGGACAAGGTCCCTTTGATTTATGGATTCATTTCCTTTTTCTTTGTCTTAATTAAGTATGATAGGTTTGCCTTTTTAGGTGGCAAATTTTCAACCCTTGAATCTTCCTTGCTTAGCTAAAATTATTTGTGTAGGATAAGGATGTTTTGTTATATTGCTATGTATTATTACCCACTTGCTAAAATTATGAGTGTAGGATATAGATGTTTTGTCCTAATGCCATGTATTTTCATACCACTTGCTAAAATTATGAATGTAGGATATCACACCACTTGCTGAATTTTTGTCTTAATGCCATGTAACCTAATCTTTATTATTATTACACTATTATTTCATCACATGATTTATTTTATTTTATTTTTCCTCTCGGATTTGGGTTCATTCCTACCCATTTTCTTTGCTTTGGATAAAATTCTACCTTTCTTAGAGGGTTTGGTCATATTTTCATAATTTTTGGGCTACCGGTCCAACTTTTATATCCTAGTCCAAGTTTATGTTTTATTTCTTGCTTAGGTTATCCAATGGACTTACTAGAAACTTATATGAAGTGGAAAAATTCTATATGAAGTGTCCATAGGTGAAAGCCCAATTTATGAGTGGAGATGTTAAATTTAGAAATTTCTAACTCTTGAATTTAGGAAAAATTACCCTAATCCAATCTTCTTAAAATTTTAAGACCTTTACTTACTTCACAAAAATTTATCTTCCTTACCAAAGAATTTTGCCTATATTTAGTATATTATTTCTAATTTTTTTCTATTAAGTTTTCTCTCTTTACTTGTTTCCTTATTGTTAGAAACATTTTTCATGCATACACATAAGGTGAAGAATTTCTTAGGATTATATCTCCTTAATTAAATATTTATATATCTTTAAAGAAACAAAATTAGGAAATATTTATGTACCTTTATTAATAAAAGAAACAAAATTAAGGATGTTACAGGGTCAACCTCTGTATCTTTATATGAAAAATGTGGAAATATCGTGTAGTGAGTTTGACAACTCAGTAAGCAGATAATACCTCCTATGACCTCTTAGGTCAACATATGAATGTACTCTTTTATTAAAATTTATCATTTTATAAATTACAGTTCAGAAGTATATCTATATGGAATCCGTATTTTCAAATATTCTCAGTTCAAATTAGTTCAGATGCCTGTATCCTACAATATGATCATTAATCAAACAGTGATATGCATTTAAAAAAATTTCTTATACAAAATATTAGGAGGATCCCATACCAGAACCACCATATCAGAGTTCAATTCTCTTCCGTACTTTGCTGGTGTAGGATTTGCCTATACTTAGCATCTCAGCCAAGATTTGCCCTACCACTATTCAAGAAAACACGCGAATGGATTTTAATATGAGCAATTTCCCAAGCACAAAGCAAGGGAAGACAAATCACATTTCATATAACTAGCATCTCACCCAGATAAGAGACATCCTACTCTCCATCACATATCATATCCTGTGTGTTATCCCTCACACGAGGCTAGCACCACCCCTGCTAGTTGAGGTATCAAGGTGCACCATGGCTAACACCACCTGTTGTTAGCAGACAGTGTTTCTAATAAGATTTTTTCACTAAAATTATATGCACATATTTCATATCATTCAAAACAGAGCTTCATTTCATTATAATATAGAATCTCAGTTTCAATACAGCTCATCTGTCATAAGTTCCATAATCAGGGTTTATTACATATATATACTCTTTCTCGAGTCAATCACATAACTTTATAGATCAATATCATGTGCATAAATATTCATTTCACCATTTAATGAAAAATACATGTGAAATAAGATATATCATGAGTTCATAAATCCATTTCTCAAAACTATATTCTTCTTGAACTATAATCAAAATTGTAAGCAATTCAGATAGTTTTAATACATTTCAGAAACATATAAAAGCGTTAATATATCATAAACATAATCAAAAACATGCTTAAAGATCAAGAAGGGTATAGGACAAATCATATAAAGAATTATCTACTCACAAAGTCGGGGTACCAAGTTGGACAACCCTAAAATCAATGTTTCCGATCCGATTTTGGCCAAAAATGAGTTTAGAAGGTCCAAAAACTTTGAAAATGACTCAGAATTTATGAAATTTGGCCTCCGAGAGCTTGGTCAACGCAACAGGGTTCGGTTTCACGCGCTGCACGCGCTACCAGGGGAGGCTGCGCGTGGTTTTACTTGCCGAGGAAGAAGCGGTGTGTGGAGGCACGTACGTGCAAGGGAGGATGGTCCTGAAATTTGAGATTCTAAGGTTTTGGTACTTTCTAGATTGATTTACAGTGTTATTTTTTGCATTTGAAAACCATAGATAAGAGTTTCGAATATTACCTTTTTAGGCAAATTTTTCTTCAATTTTTTAGTTAATTTTCCAGAAACTAATCAGATGGATTTATAAAACTTTTCGTCCTGAGTCCGTTGGTGGTGATGGTGTGAAAATCCGAGGTCCGAAAACGGATAAATCTTAAAGAGAAGTTTTAAGGTTTTGGGAGAAAAAATTCTGAGGAGAGAGAGAGAAATCTGGATTTTCTGTTTTTTTGAGTGGCTGAGACCCTTAAAATATCTCGGAAAACCTTTTTGTAAAAATTCAATTTTAGAGGAAGGTTCTTGTAAATTTTTCTTATTTACATTTTAACCTCAAAACGTAAATTCTCATATTTTCTTTGTAATTCTTTAACCCATGTAGTAAATAAAGATATTTTCAACGGTTCTTAACTCTATTTTCAAAATCTTTTCTTTTATTTAAATTTTTCTTTAATTTAAGATTTTCTTTAATTTTTATTGCTATTACAGGTTTAGACTGAATATTAGGGCCAATAGGCTTAAATTCGAGTTAAATTGAATCAATTGGATAAAAATTTTCAAAAGTCATTTAATTAATTTGACTGTTGGGTTTTCAATTTTAAAATCTAATTCCAACCTAACCGACTACTTAATTAATAATTTAAATAATTTATAAATTATATTATAATTATATGTATTGTAATTTTGTTTTTGTTCACTGAGCTTTAACTGATTTTCAAACTTAAAACCTCAATCTTAGAGATATATGATTCTAGAACCACTACACCAACTAGCTTATTGGTAAATTAATTAATTGAAAATATGATTATTTAGGAACCTATTAACTCTTCATAATATTAAAAATTCTATTACTTGGGCTAGTGCAACATTAAAATTCATCGTTTTTTTGTCCAATTTTTTCTGAAGTTTTGTATTATATTCATTGTTTATTCTTTATTCTTCATATATTCTGTTGTGCAGTCATGACAATGAGAATTGAAGTGGTTAATGCGCAAAGATGCACCCAAATCATGGATCCGAATAGTTGCGATCTTGAAAAATGCAAGCAGATATGCTCGCAGGCACATGAGCAAGGCACCGGACTATGCACCGGAAAACCTCGTGGACCAGGATCTCAATGTGTTTGCTTCTATAAATGTCCACCTCTTCTTCATTAATGTTTTTTGTTTTATGGCTATAGAATATTGTCGAATCCAATAATGTAATGGAACCAATCAAAAATAAATAAATAAATAAATAAAAAAGCCAAGGACTTCAGAGTTCTTTTTGTTGTTGCTCAATCCCCATTTTAAAAACCCTAGTCAATTGATTCGATTGGAGGTGATTTTTCAATTCAACCCACAGAAATAGTATTCAAGTTACGTTGGTCTGGGTTCATTTTCAGAAATAATATTTTAAAAAATTTAGAAATTAAATATGAAAATAATAAAATTCAAAAATTTAAATTTATTATTTTATAAGATAAAATAATTAATCTTATATATACATACACACACGCAATGGCTTCTCAACACGCACTACGTGTTAATTTGTTATTGCAGTTTTAATGTTATAATTTTTTTAAGCATAAAGTTAAACCTTTCAATTGATGGTGCTATTGTATTTTTAGTGATATATTTTAATTCGTTGTTGCATTTATACCCATTTTTCGTGTCTTAATGTTTTTATTAAGTTAACCTATCTATTGATAGTGCTATTGTGTTTTTAATGACACAATTTAATTCGTTGTTGTGTCTCTAGGATTTTATTTCCTTAAATGATCAACTTTTGGACCATAATCTTTTTTAAAAAAATTCACTCTAATGAGAAAAATCTGGAATAGAAAATACAGGAGGGGGATATTTCTTTGAATCAGATAACAACATGTCTAACTATGTTGAGGTATTCAGTTTTTTGCAAAGATGTAAGCATTTAATAAATTTCAGTTAGGTAACCAAATTATCAATACATCAATAAGCTACAATATTAAAAAAAAAAATAGAGGTATACCCAAAAACAAATTAAATCTGTGTGTTGTAGAACCTAAAATAATTAAAAATTATTGATTTTCATTTAAAAGGTAGGCCTAATTGCAAGTTTTGGTTTTCTATTTTCAAGAATGCGTCAATTTAGTCTTCTTATAATTTGTAATATGAATTAGATTTATCTAATTTTAATAAATGAGTCAAAATGGTCTCTTTAAGTTTATCATTTATTATACCGTTAGTTTGCCATGTATAAACCACATGTGAATCACTAAATCTATCATTAATATATTTTTTGGGTGACCGGATATTTAATGATGTACACATGGCATACGCATAACATATTAACGACAAAATATACAATGAACTCAACCAAAAAATTATTTTGAGTCTTTTGTTAAAGTTAAAAAGAATAAATTTAGATTATAAATTATAGAAAGAATAAATTAATTTTTTTTGAAAATAAAAAGACCAAAACTATTATTAATTGTAAAAGTATATTTTTTTAGAGAAAAAAAAATTAAGAGACCAATAAACTATTCTATTTTTAAAGTTGGTGAATATAAAAAATAAATCACCTATAAGAAATGAACCCGGATATTGGTATATTTTGTTAACTTCAAGTTCGAATCCCTTAAAATTTGATGGAACTCAACTCACAGTAATATATTTTTATAATAGCAAATCAATTTACTATGCCACGAATCCTTTTGCACGTCATACTTGATTGAGGATCAACACCACGGATTAGTGGTCTGAGCACACTATAGGGAGACTACATTGCGTGAATATATTATGCTTGCAACATTGGGTACACCCTTATATAACTAAATCTATTGTTAATGTATTTTTTTTGGATAACTGAACATAACACATGTCATTTATTGATGTATACATGATATACAGATGACATATTAATGACAAAATGATAATAAACTAACTAAAGAAATTATTTTGACTCATTTTTACATTACAAATTCTAGGGGATGAATGCATATTAAACTTATCACAATAAAATTCATTAATGTCTGTATTCAGTATGATCTCTTAATTTTCACAGTATAATCTCTTAAGAGGGGGTGAATGAAAAGTAAACAAATTAATCACAGGATAACCTCTTAATGTCCGAATTTAGCATATAATGTCTCGAGGGACGCCTGAATGCGCATTTGAATGAAAATTAAACAAATTATAAATTTTTTGTGAAAAAAGTTTATTTTAGATGAATGCAATACGACATTTGACTTGTACATGCAATATGACATTGACATAGATATCATGATATGATAAATTTTGAAATGTCTACATATAATTTAAATATTTATATTATGTATAATACGATACATGCCAAAATTCAATTTAATCTTTTTTTTTTTAGTTTAAAAACGTCTTTAACATTTTAAAACCATCCTTTATTGGTCCTTGACATTAACTTTAATAAGCTTTTGCCAAAGCGGCACCTCCTTAACTGTCGATGTACCATCTACTTTTCTCATTTCGTTTTCTCTCTCCTTCTCACCGTGCACACACCAAACACCAACAATTCTTGGAGTATTTCACTCTTCACTCGGTGATTTCTGGTTGTTTTACGTATTTAGCTGACTGAATACTCATCCATGTGTCTTGCTTTATGTACCACATGTATTTCCTTTGTTCCACGTGTATTTCAGTGTTCCACGTGTATTTCAGTGGTCTTCAGTATATATATGTACAGAAGCCACTTATTTTGTACAAGTTTTATGACAGAAATAATAATAGAAAAAGATTTTTCCCGTTTTGTTTGAAATGGTATCAGAGCCGAATATTCCAAAATTTTCCCTCTGAAATTTTCTCGCAAGCCAAACATACTGTTCTTGGCTTTTCACCATGTCTTACTCGGATATCTTGAATAATCAGAGGCAATCGGCGAGAGCTGATGATCGACAAGTACAACAGTCAACGATCGCTAGACCAGAAGACAGTCCAGCGAGTCCCTATTATCTTCATCCGACTGAAAATCCCTCACTAGTACTTGTGTCTCCTGTTCTCTCTGGAGATAATTATCATAGCTGGTATAGATCTATGCGAATGGCATTGCTCTCCAAGAACAAGCTCAAGTTTGTTGATGGAAGTATCAAAAGTCCTGAAAAGGAAGATCCTCTGTTTTCAGCCTGGGAACGATGTAATACGATGGTGTGTTCTTGGTTGATCCGATCGTTATCGTCTTCAATTGCTAAGAGTATATTGTGGCTTGATAGTGCAGCAAATATTTGGAAGGATTTGCATGATCGATTTTCGCAGGGAGATGCAGTGAGAATTGCAGAACTTCAAGAGGAGATTTATTCGTTTAAGCAAAATTCACTTTCGATAATTGAGTATTTCACACAGTTAAAGATCTTATGGGATGAATATAGTAATTTGCGGCCGATTCCTGTTTGCACATGTGATCCGCAATGTAAGTGTGAGGCGCTTAAGTAAGTAAAAGTAGCACAGCATAATGACTATTCGATTCGGTTTCTAAAAGGTTTGAATGATTCATTTTCTACGGTGAGATCTTAGGTTTTGTTAATGGATCCACTTCCAAGCATTAATAAGTTGTTCTCTCTTATACTGCAACATGAAAGACAGTTTAGTGTATCAGCTGGAAACAATGAAGAACCCTCAGTGTTTGTTGCACAAGGACAGTACACCAGTCCACAGAATGTACAGCAGTGAAGATATAATGGTTATGGCTCTAATGTTCAATCATTTGGCAGAAATAATAATGGCAATCAGAGACATTTTTATAATTCTGGAAACAAGCCAGTTTGTAGTTACTGCAATTATTCTGGGCACACGATTGAAACATGTTACAAAAAACATGGATATCCCATTGGATTCAAAACCAAGGGAAAGTTTGGGCACATACAGGCAAATCAAGTTAGCTCTGGTGATACAGAAGAAAAGAATGGCTATTATGCAGATTTCGATCAGAAAATTCCGAATAACTCATTTGAGCAATTGGATTTCCGTGACAAAGTTCAAACTCAATCTAGTGAATGTGAATATACTGAGGGCCAAGCTGTGATCACTCAAAGTCAGTACAAGCAACTCATGTCACTACTCCAGCAAGCCAACAATGTTACCAATACTCCTACGCCTCAAGTAAATCAATTGACTTCCAAGTTTGAATCAAGTGCTGCAGTGCAGGGTAATTTTATTCTTTCCTGTGTTGATGTTAATATGCCTCAGAATGTGACTTGGATTTTGGACACAGGTGCCACAGATCATATTGCCTATTCACTTAGCTGTTTTTCTAACTACAAACCTCTTTCACATACATTTGTAAGTCTGCCAAATAAACAAAAAATTTTAGCCACTCATATCGGGACAGTTTTCATTACTCAAAGTCTTGTTTTACATGATGTTTTGTATGTTCCACAATTCACATTCAATCTGATTTCTGTGAGCCGCCTTACTTCTTCCTATTCTTATGGCCTTACATTTCACCATAACTTTTGCCTTATCCAGGATCTCCAGAAATGGAGGATGATTGGATTAGCTAAAAGAAAACATGGACTTTACCATCTTGTTCCTCATCAAGATTCGGTTCCAGCTTCCCATTCATTAATAGCATCCACAACAACTTCTGTCTCCTTCAATTCTCCTTCAGGTCCTAAGGATACTGCTGCTATTTGGCACTATCGGATGGGACACCTATCAGCACCTAGGCTTCAAGTCTTACAACAGTATGATAGTTCTATTGTAATTCCATCTTTTAATCACTGTCATGTTTGTCATTTAGCTAAACAGAAACGTATCCCTTTTCCCAACAGCCTTTCTGTATCTACTTCTTGTTTTGATTTAGTACATGTTGATATTTGGGGCCCAGCTCATGTTGTTTCTTTGTATGGGCATAGATATTTTCTTACAATTGTGGATGATAAAAGTCGTTATACATAGATATTTTTGATGAAATCCAAGTCTGAGTGCAGGCAGCTTTTGCAAAATTATTGTTTCTTTGTTGAAACCCAATTTGATGTGAAAATCAAATGCATTCGGTCTGATAATGGGTTGGAATTTAATCTACCTGACTTTTATTCTTCTAGAGGAATAATACATCAAACTACCTGCATATACACTCCACAGCAAAATGCTGTTGTTGAGAGGAAACATCAGCATATTTTAAATGTTGCCTGAGCCTTAAAATTCCAAGCTAGCTTGCCCATTGAATTTTGGGCAGATTGTGTTTCTCATGCTGTTTACTTGATAAATAGAACTCCATCGCCCATCATTTCTAATAACACTCCATTTCAAGTTCTGTTTGGTGTGTCTCCTAATCTTTCCAATATTAAAGTTTTCGGCTGTCTTTGTTATGCTTCCACAATTCCCCTTCATCGTTCCAAATTTGATTCTAGAGCATCAGAGTGTGTTTTCATTGGCATTCCTTCCACCACCAAGGGTTTTCGTGTATATAATTTGCATACTTCCAAAATCTTTGTTTCCCGTGATGTTTACTTTTATGAGCATGTTTTTCCATTCCAGACCATACCTGATGCTTATCCTCATCCCTCTTCTGATTTTGTTCTTCCTACCACTTTTACTGTTCCACTTGAAGATCCACTTTCTACTTCGGTTCTTATTCATTCACACTCACCAGAATTCATTCCTTCTCCTTCAGCCTCTTCTCAGCATCCACTTCAACCTCCTCTTCGTCGGTCTACTAGACAATCCCATCCACCTTCTTACGTAGCAGACTATCATGTACCCACTATTACTTCACCACATCCTATTTCATCTCATGATTCCTTTGCTCTTTTAAGCCCCACCTATTCACTATACGTTAAACAGCTTTCCCAACATAAAGAGCCCAAGTCTTATAATGAGGCAATTAATCATTCTTGTTGGCGAGATGCTATGAATAAGGAGATTGCTGCTTTGGAACACAATCACACTTGGGTGTTGACTGATCTGCCACCCGGTAAACAACCCATTGGATGTAAGTGGGTTTATAAAATCAAGTATCATGCTGATGGCACAGTTGAGAGGCATAAAGCCCGTTTGGTAGCTAAAGGTTACACTCAGCAGCATGGTCTTGATTATCTGCATACTTTCTCACCCGTGGCTAAGAGTACAACTATTAGAGTTCTTCTTGCTCTTGCTGCTTCAAATAACTGGCATCTTCACCAGTTGGATATTAATAACGCTTTTCTTCACGATGATTTGCATGAAGAGGTTTATATGACTCTTCCTCCCGGGTTTCAGTGTTCTGAGCCACAAAAGGTGTGCAGATTGACAAAGTCTTTTATGGGCTCAAGCAGGCTAGCCGCCAGTGGAATGCAAAGTTGACTGCTGCTTTGTTATCCCATGGTTTTGTTCAGGCTTCTTCTGATCCGTCATTGTTTACTCTGTAGCACTCCTCTGCTTTCTTGGCACTTTTGGTTTATGTGGATGATGTCATCTTGGCTGGTACTGATCTTTCTCTTATCACTGACACTAAGCAGTTTCTTCATTCTGCTTTTCAAATCAAAGATCTTGGTCAGTTAAAGTTTTTCTTGGGTATCGAGGTAGCTAGATCACGAGTTGGTCTCAATATTTCACAGTGGAAGTACACTGTTGATTTGCTTGAGGAGACAGGTTTTCTTCATTGCAAGCCTGCTCCTACACCGATGGTGTCTTCTTCCAAACCATGTCCTGATGCTCCTTTACTCCCTGATATTACTTCATATCGTCGTTTGGTAGGAAAGCTCTTATATTTGTGTCATACCCGGCCAGACATTACCTATGCAGTTCAGCAATTGTCTCAATTCTTGGATTGTCCCACAGCTTTTCATCTTCAATCTTTACATCGCATTCTGCGTTATTTGAAAGGTACTCCTGGGCAAGGCTTATTTTTTCCTTCCTCTGCATCGCTTCATCTCACTGCTTATGCAGACTCGGATTGGGCTTTAGCTGCTGTGACATGTGAACTTCAGTGGCTTCAGTACTTGTTTCATGACTTGCATGTTTCTCTTCCTCTGCCCTTCTCCATTTTCTGTGATAATCACTCTGCTATACATATTGCCAAGAATCCAGTCTTCCATGAGTGCACTAAGCATATTGAGATTGACTGTCATGTTGTGCGTGAAAAATTGCTTTTTGGGTTAATCCATTTACTTCCGGTTTCTTCTTCCAACCAGCTTGCTGACTGCTTCACTAAACCTCTTCCTCCCAACGTCTTTACTGCTACTATCTCCAAGCTGGGCATCCAGAATCTGTATGCTCCAGCTTGAGGGGGGGTCTTGGAGTATTTCACTCTTCACTCGGTGATTTCTGGTTGTTTTACGTATTTAGCTGACTGAATACTCATCCACGTGTCTTGCTTTATGTACCACGTGTATTTCCTTTGTTCCACGTGTATTTCAGTGGTCTTCAGTATATATATGTACAGAAGCCACTTATTTTGTACAAGTTTTATGACAGAAATAATAATAGAAAAAGATTTTTCCCGTTTTGTTTGAAAACAATCTCCGTCAATTTTTGGGTTTCGCATAATCAATTTCTTATTTTCAAAAATTTCTTCTATAAAAAATTGAGATGAATCTTCTGATTGAAGAAAAAAGTACACACAGACAGAGACATATCAATCAGTTATAACAAGTGTTGTCGATCGGAAGATTCAGTGCCGTTAAATACACAGTAATTGGGTGGGTTTCAAGGTTCTGTTTTTAAGTGTTTGCCATGAAATTTGAAAAGGCTTTCGAAAAATAATCAGTTTGGAAAATGGTGTTCTGTAATTGGCAAAAGTGGAATTTATTTTGAACTTCTTTGTGTTTTGTATAGTACAAATTTGGTATTTTTCTGCTACAAGACGTATGATCTTTTGAGCCAATTTGGTTAAGCAAGGGTTAGTGATTTGATATTTCTCGATTTCTTTCAATTATATATTTAAAATAAAATTCGCAGCTTTGAAGAATTGACGCAGCCTAAATTAAATTTAGACATCTTTTATATATATTGGCAATTGAAATATTAATTAATTTCCCTTTGGATAATTAAACAAAATACAAAATAATATAACAAAGAAAGATTTTAAACCATAGCTATTTCAATAACATACTATTAATTACTATTCTTTATGAGTGTTGTAAAAAGTTGATTGAATCGGCTAGTTAAACCAAAAAATTGATGAACTGGTTTGGTTTTTCGGATCCCAATCAATACCAAATAAACCAAGAAGTTATCTTCATGGAGAATATTATTGATGATTGCCGATATGATTCAAATCTCCTCTAATGGTGTCAAAATTTGGATAAGGTTAGTGATCGGAAGGACTATATTTTATGAAGTTTCATTTGGATATAGAGTGGTCAGCAAAGGTTTTGTGCATGTATAATTAGCTTCATAAAATATTATTTATATTAATTAAAAAAATATATGACACATTTTATATGGTAGTTATTCCCTTATGTGAATAGGTGACCATATGAGAAGATGCAACCTTATATGTGTGAAAATATGTCTCTATGTGAAAATGTATCTTTATATGAAAATATGTCCTTATATAAAAATGTATCCCTTCGTAAAAATATGTTTTTATATGAAAAAGTACATGATAGTTATGTCAACCATTTATCAATTATAAATATTTTTTCTTTAATAGAAAGAAAGAAATAGTGAAACATTTGAAAAATATTTTTCTAATATAAGGGTCTTTAGTCTACAAGAAAATTTGTAATTTTTCATCAAATATACATATCAAGATTTTGGAATAGATTAGACAAATTTTTTCTATTCTGATTTATATATGGTGATTGTATTTATGGGGAATCTAATTATTATGGCTAGAGATATGTTTTTTGAACTTCTGCTTTTAGTTTATTACACTTGTGCAAATTTATGGTTTACATAAAACTGCATTTAATTATATATCTCACAACAATATTTGATATTAATTTCTTGTTTTCTTTCAATTATTTTTCTCAACAATTGTCTAAAAATGGATGATGTATTCAAAACGAATTTCCCCGGCACTAAAGAGTTGCCACAAATATAAAGTAGCCTAAATAAACTAATTAAGGTATCTCTATATATATTGGCAATTAGCAATTGAAATATTATTTCATTCCCCTTTGGATAAACAAACAAAATAATAAGTATTTAACATGTAATTGGGGCAAGACATAAAAAATCAAAGTTATTTTTATTTTTTATTTAAACTATAACGAGAAACATTTTAAACCGTAGCTATTAACATACTAGGCTCTCTTTACATGTATATATATACACCTCCATCGCCTAAATTCCCATTACCAACATATAGAAACTAAAGAGTTACATTTATATATTGGCGTTTGCTTGTTAGCGATGGCTGCCAAGATTTCCTTCTCGAACATTTGCCTCCTTGTTCTTATTGTTTTAGGTTCCTTTTTTTATTCATTTATATCCTAACTATATTCTTATGATTTACACAAACCTAGGGATGAATATGTTTCCCGTTTGTGGATATCCTTGTGAGGATTGCCCTGCATGGGGTTAAAGATGGAGATAATGTCTCTCCCCTTCTATATCATCTTGTTCTTCTTTTTTGACTCCGGTTTTGAACTTTTAATTTGCAGTGATTGCAATTCCGATGGCAAGTCGTGCGCGCCAGAACTGTGAAGAAGTGTACGAGAATGTAGTTTGCATCCCTACAGAATGTCAAAAAGTATGTCAACAGAAACATGGTAACCACAGCTATGGAGATTGCACTGTGATTGGGGAATTATACCATTGTGTATGCTTCTTCGATTGTCCACCTCCAGTTTCTCCTTGATCCAGCATATCTTCAGGCTCATATATGCTGCATTTGAAGGAGGAAGAAAAGCTCTAGTGAAAACTAATAAAAAGTATTATGAATTTCTACATACTCTGCTTTTTTGCCTTTGCGACTTACAATTTATATATAAAGGCAAATGATGATGCTACTTAATAATTTATATTTTTGAGCTAAAATTATTCTTGACATATTATGTCAAGATTGTCAAGATCTGGATTCTTGCCACACCTCATTTTCCTAATTAAAAAATGATAATTTCAGTACAAAGAATGATAGGTTCATATATCCTTTATTCACGTTACAAATTAAATTTTTAGATAGTTACTTTAATTGAAGACTCAATTTTTCACTAGGATGAATTTTTTATTATTATTGTTAATTTGGCTCCAATTCAAATTCGAAACAATTAGTTTTAAAGATTACTCCAATACATAAAATAAATTAATTCATTGATATAAATGAAGCCATTTACAAAATGGCTAAAGGAGGATTTGAACTTGGTACCTCATTGGTAAATGAACTCATTTACTGTTTTTAATAATTCATCACTAAATTCACACTTTCACTGACAATTTTGAGCGTGGTCAGTAAGAAGTGATCACCACTGAAAATGGAGTGAATCACTGATCTTTGTTAGTGCGGTTTCTTTTTTCAGCGTTTGAGTCTGAAATGTTTATCTCCTTTCTCATGAAGTATCGAATAAAGAAGAAGAGTGACTTGCTACAGCGTGGCAGAGATCGAGGCTGTTAATGACATTTTCATTTTTAGACGTACCTGCTTTCCTTTTGATGCTTACCAGTTTCGTTTATTCATTCTTAGTTTAGCTTTAATTTAAAGGATGGGTTAAAAGAACATAACTTTGTTTTAAAGCTTGTCAGCGTAACATAATGGAAATCCAATTACGAGGATATATAATGCTAATTTGACGCAAAAACAGCACGTCAAGTTAATGTGTTGAGAGATTCAGAGGCGTCAATGTTGAATTAATTTATAATTAATTTATGTAAATTAATATTATTTAATTAATTAATTTAAATATAACATTAATTAAATAATTAATTTTAAAATAAATTAAATTTTAATAAAATATAAATAATATGTGATAAGTCAAATTACTTATATATATCTTAATTTACAGTCTGTTGTATAGTCATTTTTTATCATAATATTGACCGAAAATAATAATAATTAATTATTTATAAAATAATAATTGTTATTATTATTTAATTAATATTTTAATTATATAAAAATCTTAATTTTTCTTAATATAAATAGGTAAAATTTTCTTTTCTTTTTTAATTTCATTTTGTTTTTGTTTTTTCTTTTAAATTTGTTTCTCAAAAAGGGAGGAAGCTTGTCAGACAATCAAGTGGCTATCTCAACTAAGATAGAACCAGCTGAGAACGATCTTCTCGAGCCAGGTGGACCCCACAAAGTCCCCCATTACTAACGCTCTGATCACTCGATCATAGTTCATCCACTTGGCCTTTGTTCTTATCTCCTTAGAACTTAAAAGATATAGAGGTATGAGCTTATAGAACAGATGAGTCCAACTAGTGGCTAATTTGTTGATGAGCACTTGAATCTTATGACGAATGTCTCAAGCGATCGACAACGTAACTTAACATCCACAAATCGTACAACATTGAAAGCCTATTTTTGATATAACGCAAATGAGGGACGACTCTGCTTAAAACTATATAAAAGACAAATTATCAAGAATTAAAAGTACCTAAAATTGTTCAATTTTTTTTATTAATAATCCACGTAATAGTTTAAATAGTTGAACATTGATCGGTAAAGATAGTGGCAACTTTTTAAGTTGTTACTGAAAATTAATTATTTTATTGTGAATTTATGTCATTTTTTAAGTCTTGAATTAACTGTCGTTAAGATGGTACAAATGTTTAACGATGGTTTAGTGTGAAATCGTTGTTAAATCAAATAATTTTTAATTGTAGTTGAATCGCATAACTTAATGACGGTCTGTAACTATTGTTAAAAAATGTTTTTTTGACTATTATTAAAAGTATTAACAATAGTTAAAATCATCACTAAACTTAATAATTTTTAGTGCCTGTGAAGTACTTATCGAAGAAGAAGTAATATCTTTATCATTAATATTGAACTTATCTTCTTTGTCCTACCACTGTCTCCAATTTCATTTGTCTATAATTGGACTAGTAATTTTAAAATTTGAGCATTGGTTCTTTAATTAGATTTTGTTAATGTCAAAAAAAATTTGGGATGAAAATTGTTGCATATTCAATTATGGAAAATCCAAAATAAATAGGAAGCCTAATCGTAAATGTTCTTTAACTAGATTTTTTATAAGGTCAAAACTTATTTTCGGGAAGAAAATTTTACAAATATTTTTTATTGGGAAAACCAACATACGTATCCATTTTAAAATATATTTCTCAACTCCCTCTTATTTGCTAATTAATTTTTAAGGCTTTCTTTTCGTAAAGATATAATTATGTGTCTAAATTAATTAGGGAAACATATCAATGCAAAAAAATTTATCGTTTTTTTTGTAACGATATCTTTATCATTCAAGAACATATTTTAATTCCTTCAAATAAAGTAAATGAAATAAATAATAAAATTAATATGTTTCCTAATAATATATTAATGATTTTAAACATACATAATTCATGAAAAATTTGAAACAAAATCTAGGATTTAAAAGTTGCCTAATGCCAAAGACGATTTGCAAGTCCAAATTAAATATTGAAGCAAATAACAGTTTATACATCGCATCTTGTTCTCCTTTGCATCCCAAATTAATAAATTACTAAAACACAAATATTTTGTGCGACCCACCTATTATTGATATATACCTCCATGCATTCCCCACGGTTATATGCAGTTAGACCAAAGATTGAGATTAAAGATTATTGACCTTTGCAACAGTTGAAATGGCCAAGATTTCCTTCAGTCAGATTTTCCTCCTCGTCATTCTAATTTCAGGTAAATTCGCTAAAAATTTATCAATTTCTCGTTCAAATTCATATAGTATCTTTACGATGCATTTGATTAGTTTATTAGATAGGTAGAGCAAAACTATTATAACTATAACTTATTTGAGTTAGCTCAGTCTCTGGGTGTTCGTGGCCATACATATTGGCCAATAGGCTTAAATTCGAGTCCACCCTACTAGCTAGGTTTATATATGCATTTAAGGGTAACATGGACTTGCTCGGAAGGGTGCTCAAAATTAATTTTATCTAATTCCAGACCGAACTGATTCAAATCAATTCAATAAAAATTGATTTTTAAATTGAATCAATTGGATAAAAAATTTCAAAAGTCAATTTAATTAATTTGACTGTTGGATTTTCAATTTTAAAATCTAATTCCAACCCAACCGACTACTTAATTAATAATTCAAATAATTTATAAATTATATTATAATTATATGTATTGTAATTTTGTTTTTTCCTTTTCACTGAGCTTCAACTGATATTCAAACTTAAAACCTCAATCTTAGAGATATATGATTCTAGAACCACTACACCAACTAGCTTATTGGTGAATTAATTAATTGAAAATATGATTATTTAGGAACCTATATATTAACTCTTCATAATATTAAAAATTCTATTACTTGGTCTAGTGCAACAGTAAAATTCATCGTTTTTTTTCAATTTTTTTCTAAAGTTTTGTATTATATTCATTGTTTATTCTTATTCTTCATATATTCTGTTGTGCAGTCAGGACAATGAGAATTGAAGTGGTTAATGCGCAAAGATGCACCCAAACGATGGATCCGAATAGTTGCGATCTTGAAAAATGCAAGCAGATATGATCGCAGGCACATGAGCAAGGCACCGGACTATGCACCGGAAAACCTCGTGGACCAGGATCTCAATGTGTTTGCTTCTATAAATGTCCACCTCTTCTTCATTAATGTTTTCTGTTTTATGGCTATAGAATATTGTCGAATCCAATAATGTAATCGAACCGATAAAAAAAAAAAGCCAACGACTTCAACGTTCTTGTTGTTGTTGGTCAATCCCCATTTTGAAAACCCCTTAGTCAATTGACTCGGTTGGAGATGATTTTTCAATTCAACCCGCAGAAATAGTATTCAAGTTAAGTTGGGTTCATTTGCAGAAATAATATGTACATATGTATATATGTGTGTGTGTGTGTATATATATATATATATATATAAAGACACACGCATTGGCTTCTCAACGCACTACGCGCGTGTCGATTTGTTTTTTCAGTTTTAATGTTATAATTTTTTTAAGCATAAAGTTAAACCTTTCAATTGATGGCGCTACTGCATTTTTAGTGATATATTTTAATTATTAACATGCTACTTCAGTTTAGACACACAATTAGCCTCAGTGACATATATTTTTGCTTTGCAATGTTTGCACACATAGATTTACTTGCTGTCCCATACTAAAATAATAACATGTAACGTGTTATTGTAAGTTTGTGCTGGTGGGGTCTCTCCCTCTCTTTTATCTTTAATACGCATCCATCAAATTGGGTTTTCTTTCTGGCCTGTCTGTTTAAATATATTTATAAATTTGTAACAGGACAAATTGCTGTGGAACTGAACTGAATGGAACCGGCATGCTTAGACTCTGATGGGGGTGTCTCACGTAAGAAAAATTTGAAATCCATTTCTGCACGGACAACAATCTCTGATAGTGATAATGGTTGCTTTGATTGCAATATATGCTTGGAGTCAGCACATGATCCTGTGGTCACTCTGTGTGGTCATCTGTACTGCTGGCCTTGCATATTCAAGTGGCTTCAAGTCAAGAGTTCCCCTTTATGGCCGTGGAACTTCTAGTTCAGATTCTGAAGCCAAGAAACCCCAGACGGTCCTAGGAATACCTCGTTGGCCGCCTCCTTACAGTTTGAATGATATGTTAAATTCTACGAGTGCATCTGCTTCTCATCCAGGTCAACTCCACCCAAATTATTTCCCTTCACAACCACCGCCATTTCATTATCAGCTATACTTGCCTCACCATTATCGAGGCTCTGCTGCAACTGGATCACCATATCTTGGGGGTGCAGCTATGAGTAGTTTCTCTAATCCAATTATTGGTACGTTTGGGGAAATGGTCTTCACAAGGATTTTTGGGAGCTCAGATGCTAATTTTTTTACTTATCCTTATGTCAATCTTTACCCTCATAATGGAAGTGGCAGCCTTAGAATGAGAAGGCAGGAAATACAGATTGATGAGTCTCTAAGCAGAGTATCTATCTTCCTTCTCTGTTGTATCATTCTGTGTCTTCTATTATTTTGAAGAAATTTTATTTCAGACTGTATAGGCACATATCATGTGCAGTCTCCTGGATACACATGCAGGTCGTGTGGTTGCCAGGACATGTAGATAGTATATTTTTGTTTGATATATTTTACTATATTGACTAGCAGCTAAAAGAAACATATACGACACTTAATCCTTTGTTTTTCTGATAAAGTATGATCTGTATGTGGCTTTAAATAAAAGTTTCTATGTCTGAATTGAAGCCAAATGACTCATGAGACTGGTGGAGGGGTTTGTTATGGGGACTTCGGAGAGGATGAAGGAAGATCCCAAAATATTGGGACTAAAAAGAGCAGACAGTAATCTTTATATCCAAAACTTGTATTTGACATAATGCACCTCTTTAAATTACACATTGACTCTGTTAATTTTGTTGTGTCTGTATTTGTGTTGTTATTGAGTTTGTATACCAAGACTAAAAAGAGCACGGACACTAATAATTCGTATCCGAAACTTGTAGTTGACACGACGCATCTCTTTAAATGATACACAGACTCTGTTAATTTTGTGTCTGTAATAGTGCTGTTATTGGGTTCGTGTTGTTGTCTATGCTTCCTATATTATGACTCATGTTTTAATGAATTAGAGACAGGGACACTTGGCCCCTTCCCTCCATTGTATTGTGTCCATTTGTAGTGAGATTCACTACTACAAAAGTGTGGAATAACGACGATGGTTTAACGACGAAAAAAAAAACCGTCGTTAAATCATGTTTTAACGACGGTTATTTAACCGTCGTTAAAATAAGGAATATAACAACGATTTTAAGTTAACCGTCGTTATATTACGACGGTTACTATTTAACCATTGTTGTATAACGACGGTTAGAGGAAAACTGTCGTAACCCGACACTGATATCTATGAACAGTCCATTTTCCGTTTCAACTAACGACGGCTAGCATTAACCGTTGTTATTTGATGATGGTTAGTTTGAAACCGTCGTTAAATCTCACAAAAAATGGACCGTTTATGAAAATTAGGGTCAGGTTTAACGACGGTTTACCAAACCGTTGTTATATCACGCGCCATTAAAACGACGATTTGTGATAAAACCGTTGCTATAACTAGATGTAACAACGGTTTTATCAAAACCCTCGTTAAACCATGATTTTTCTTATAAATTCATGGTTCCTCCTTCATTTTCATTGTGCAATTCAAAATTCTCTCTTCTCCTTGCGAAAAATACTCGTGACTTTATTGGTATCGGTTGTTCGAAATTATTTACTCTTTGTTAGTGTTAGTTTTTAAATATTTTTATTATTGTGAATTAATTTATTCAAATGCAAGTTTAAATAAATTTATTAAGATATTTTTTTTTAACTTTTTGTGTAGATACTTTGGTTATTTATAGACATTTATCATTCAGAATTGTTTATTCTCACATAAGGTATGTATTTTAATTATTTTTAATGTTGTGAATTTTTTTTATATTTGTATGTTTGATTTAAATTATAATTTTAAATAAAAATAGTTTATTAAAAATTGTATGTTATAATTTTAGTAAATGTTGTATTATGTTATGTAAGTTAAATATATGTTTTTAATTTAATAAAATTAACGGTAAAAATTATTTAATATTTACATTTATTATAATAATAGAATAATTATTAATTATTATTTAAGAAGAGTGACATAATTATTAAGTTAAAATTTTATGTTAATAATTATAAAGTGAAGCAAATTAAATTAATTAAGAAATACAAAGTATAATTAAGTTACAAAAGTAGTAAATTTTGTAATTGTTATTAAAAAATAAGAACATAGTAATAATAGTATTAATAAATGTAATTAAATATTATACATAAATTATTAATAGAAAAATTGGTTAATGATAATTAATTAGGAAGTGAAAAATAAAGTCAAGTTATATATAAAAAAGTAACAATTATTTTTAAAAAATAGAAGCATAAATAGAAGTATAATAATATAAATTTACTGGTTTATAACAGTATGATAAATAATTTAGATATAATAAATTTTGTTGTTATATAATTAAATGTAATTAATTATTTGACTTAAATTATTAATAGAGGAATCAAAATCTTGGTTAAGGACAAGTATTTAAAGTGAATTAAATACATGTTTATTATTTAGAAACAATATAATATAATTAATAAAGTAAACATATTATTTTTATGATTATTAAATTAATTAAGAAGTAAAAAATAAAGTGTAGCGTTTTTTTTAACAATTATAAATAATTTAGATATAATAATTTTAGTAAATATATAATAAAACGTAATAAAATATTAGATTTAAATTATTAATAAATGAATCGAATTAATGGACATTATGCAATGATATCATATGAAAAAATGAAATATATTTTTTACATAATATATATGACAAACGAGTAAAAATTCTATATGATAAAATAAAATTGTCAATAACAATAATTTGTCACATTAAATGCATATGTTTTATAGTTAAATTTATTATTTAGTTTAACTTAAACATAATTAGTTAACTTTAAGTATGCAAATTAGGTAGGAGTGTTAAATTGTTAAATAGATGTGAATATTTTTTCTCTTCAAATTTTATTATTTAGTTTAACTTAAACATAATTAGTTCTGTTTAAGTATGTAAATTAGATAGAAGTGTTAAATTGTTAAATATTTCTTTGTTGTATATTAATTCTCGAAGAGGGGATAGATTATGAAGTAATGCATTAAGAATGCATTATTCAGTGAATTATTATTTAATTTTTTTTTATTTCATAATGGTTTCAGACATAGATAAGTTTTGGATCCATAAATCTCGACACACCCAAGAGTATTTAAAAGGTCTACAAAGTTTTTTAGAATTTGCAAATGCTAACTCGAATGTGGAAGGTAAAATAATTTGCCCATACCAAAAGTGCAGATTTAAAAAATGGCAAGTTACGGAGGTTGTTCGTCAACACTTGATCGTCAAGCCTTTTCCACAAAGGTACAATTTTTGGAGTACGCACGGGGAAAGGCTAACAGAAGATTCTACTACGGGACATCAAATAATATCCCATGCTGTTGTAGAACGTACCATCGTTCAAAATGACCCTGTACAAGACATGGTCCGTCATGTATTTGAAATTCATCATGAACATAAAAGTGTTGAATCTGTGGATATGCTGGTTCCACCGTCAGGTGAAAGGATGGACAAAAGCACGAAAGAATTTTTTGAATTACTGAAAGATGGGCAGAAACCATTGTACAAAGGGTGTGAGAAATACTCCAAATTGTCATTTTTGGTAAATTTGTAGCACATCAACTATTTGTACGAGATATCCGACAAGGCTATGTCAATAATACTGCAGCTATTGGTTGACGTCTTTCCAGATGCAAAGATTCCAACTTTATTTTACGAGGTTAAAAAAATCATTAATAAGTTGGGGCTGAACTACAAAAAAATACATACATGTAAGAATAATTGTATGTTATTCTGGGGGAGGATGAAAATAAAGATGCTTGTAATAAGTAAGTGCACCAAGGTGGAAACCGAGGAGAAAAGGGGAGAAGCGAAAGAAGATGGCTAATAAAGTCCACAGATACTTTCCATTGAATAAGGGTATACAAAACCGATCCGGACCGACTGAACCGAACCAAACCGAATAAAACCAATTAAAATCGGTTTTGTTCAATTTTTTTTTAAAAAAAAAACTGACCAATTCAGTTCGATTTTCAGTTGGGATAGAGTCCCAACCGAACCAAACTGAACCGACCGAATTATTTTAAATATATTAAATTTATATTATTAAATTTATTTTTTTATATTTTAAAAATATTTTACAAGATTTTTTTTCAGACTTTCTGAAATAGGCTCAAAAAAATTTGAAATGGGCCAAAAAATAACAAAATAGATACAAAAATAAAAAAAATGGGCCTAAAAAAATTCAAATGGGCTAAAAATAAAAAAAATTGACAAATTTTTTTTCTTCAGAAAATCGAAAAATCAAACTAAACCGAACTGCATTCAATTAGTTCAGTTTGGTTCGGTTTTATAGAAATTAATTGAATCGACAAGGTCCAATTTTTGCTACACTTTTCATGGTCGGTTCGGTTTGGTTGAGCCTCCAAAATCATACCAAACTGAACCGTGAACACCCCTACCATTGAAGACCTAGCTACAAACTGTTCATGTCTTCTAAGATTGCTGAATATATGATATGGCATTCTACAGACGAAAATAGTGACGGCATGATGAGGCATCCGAGTGACTTCGAGGCATGGAAGAGATTTGACATCTTGAATCCTCAGTTTGTATCTGATCCTAGAAACGTGTGTTTGGGCCTTGCTACCGTTAGTTTCAATCCATTTGAAAATTTAAGTACAAGTTACAGCATATGGCCAGTCGTTCTGATCCCTTACAATCTTTCTCCTTGGATGTGTATGAAGCAGAGTTCTTTTATGTTGTCAATGATAATTTCTGGTAGAAAGGCACCAGAAAATGATATAGATGTATTTCTGCAACTGTTGATTGAAGAGTTGAAGGAGCTATGGTTCGACAGTGTGCAGATTTACAATTCATTCAACAGTAACATGTTCAACATGTATGCTGCTCTCATGCGGACAATCAGTGATTTTTCTGGTCTTGGATGTTTATCAAGTTGGAATACTCATACTGAATTAGCCTGTCCACACTGTAATTTTGATTCAACTCTTGTGCACATTCCTTATAATCAAAAGTGGTGTTTTATGGGACATCGTCGTTTTCTAAACCTGAATCATAAATTTCGAATGGCCTGTAACAGGTTTGATGGAACAGATGAGAGAAAAAATTCTCCACTACAATTGAATGGTGTAGATATTTTGAGACAAATTAAAGATATTAATGTTGTATTCAGAAAGAATGGGGAACATAAAGGTCGAGAATAGAGGTCCTGAAGTCATGGAGGGGTTGAAGCTGGGACTCAACAATGGCAGAAAAAAGCATATTCTTTAAACTTCCATATTAGGCAAACAATTTGTTGCGTCATAATTCTGATTTGATGCATATCGAAAAAAATGTCTGTGACAACATCTTGTATACTTTGTTAAACAACACTGGCCGTTCAAAAGATCACATCAATGCACGAAGAGATTTACAAGAGTTGGGTATAAGGTCAGAGCTTTGACCAGATGAGAATGGTAAATATCCGTCTGCCTTGTTCATGTTAACAAATGCAAGTAAAAATATCTTTCTCAAAACACTGAAAAACATCTCTGTGCCTAACGGATATTCTAGCAATATTTCTAGATGCATTGATTTGAGACAACGTAATATTGGGGGGTTGAAAAGTCATTATTGTCATATTCTAATGGAACAACTACTATCCTTAGCCATAAGGAAGGCACTTCCTGAGCAAGTGTCTACAGTTCTGGTTGAGTTCTGTTCATTCTTTCGACATGTTTATTTCAGAGTTTTAAATGTCAGCAAACTTGACCAACTTCAAAATTGTATTGTTCTGATGTTGTGTCATACGGAGATGTTATTTTCACCTTCCTTCTTCACAATCATGGTGCACTTAATAGTTCACTTGGTCCAAGAAGCCAAGTTAGGTAGATCAGTTCAATATCGTTGGATGTATCCTATTGAAAGGTACAAAGCAAAAAATTCAAATCTATTTTATTTTGTTTCCTTTGTTTTGTTTTATCAATTTTTTTTTCGTTGAACATATTATGTACATATACTTAGGTAAGTTTAAGTCATTTGTTCGAAATAAAGTAAGGTCAGAAGGCTCAATAGCCGAGTCATGTGTCATAGAAAAAGTTTTAATATTTTGTTCAAGGTATTTGGAGGGTGTAGAGACGGTGTTCAATCGTCCTATTCGGGTCGACGATTGACCTGATGTTGGGACGTCTGGGGGGTACGTTGTTTCCACAAGTAGGAAGACCAGTTGGTGGGTTCAAGTATTTTACACTTTCTCCGCAGGAAAAATTGCAAGCCCATCGTCATGTCTTAACAAACTGTCAATAAGTCGATCCTTACCTTCAGTGAGTACACCAAGAATTAGTGTTGTATTAATATTTATATGATAGATATGAAGCATTAAGTTTACCTATAATTTTTTTTGTACAAAGAATTTAGAGATTTCGTAAGGCATAGCTTACGAAGTAGAACCCGATCGTCTTTTGAGATAGATAAAAAAGTTCACAAGGAGTTTGTTTCTTGACTCACTCGTCATGTAAGTATGCAATTTACCTAGTCCATTTGTATTTATAGTTTACCATGAGCACAACTCATGGCTCTATTTTTCTTTCCCAGATGGCAAATGATAGTAGTGGGACTTTGTCAATTGATCTAAATTTTCTGGCAATTGGGCCCCTAGATAGAGCACGCCGATACAGTGCATATAATGTAAACGGATTCAAATTCCGAACGTTAGAACGAGACCAAGGGTTGACAACCCAAAATAGTGGAGTTCATGATATTTTTGGGACAAAGAGTTGTACAAGTAGCAGTGACCGAAATATGCAATTCGGTATAGTCCCGTATTATGGGAAATTATTGGATATTGTAGAATTGAATTATCATGGTCACTTTACAGTTACTTTATTCAAATATATGTGGGCCAATACAACAATAGCGAGGGGCATTACCACGGATGGCTTCGAGGTGACATTTGTCAATTTTTCACGGTTGATTCATACCAGTGAAAATAACGATGACAAAACGTATATCCAACCATCCGAAGCGCATCAAGTATACTATGTAGAAGATGCGGTTGACAACAAATGGAGTATGGTTGTACATTTGAAATCTCGTGATTTATATGAAATAGGGGAGGACAATGATAATATTTTATATGATAGTGATCCGTTGCATGTTCAAAATTTAGAAATATTATTTCCAGAAGAAAAAGTGAATCTATGTCTATTACGATATTAATTTAATACTGTAATTTCATGAATATATTTTGATTTTGTTTATGAACAATTTATGATTGTTATGTAATTTGATATATGTTCTTATTATTTTCTTATTATTTTCAAATGAACAATTTTTAATTGTTATGTAATTTGATACTAATGTTATTACTTTTGTTCTGACAGGAATAGTGACAATGCAGAGGGGTAGATTTGGATTCACGGGCAGAGTAGGTGTGTCGAGCTCATTTAGGCATGTTACTCGCTCGATGAGTAGTGAGGGAGGATAGCCCAGTGATGATGATATTGTCTAGTCGGCAGCTGTCCCGTCCACGGTACCTCCAGATCTAGGGCGCCAGAGTCAGAGGCTGGACCGTCTACAATACCCTCGCCTAACTCTAGGGTGCTGGAGTTAGAGTCAGTCTCGTCCACATTCCCCTCTTTCGACGCCCAGGGACCAGATGAGGATTTTGATATCGACATAGACGTCGATAACTTGTTGGCGGTTATTGAGGTGGAGCATCAGATAGCTCAGCATGAGCGTAGACGTATGAGGAGCTGGACAGTTGATGTCATAGGTAAAATATAGAATATTTCTTGTATTTATAATAATTAACGCCCAAATATTAAGTTAACACATTCATTTTATATTCTAACAGATGAGACTGGACAGGTGACGTCCAAACAGATGACTATCCACGATGTTTGGACGTTACCTAATGGGCACAGGGTGGTTGTCCGGTTTAACAATACCCACCAGCCCATCGGAGACGACGGTGGTCTCCTTGGTGTTTTTCTCGGCACCATTGGGGATAACTTCCGTTTCTTTTCGATCTTATATAAAGATTGGAGGAGCATTTCCGAAGATTACAAGACAAGAGTGTTTATAAATACGATACAGGTATGGACTATTAATTATTCTTAATTATATATTAATAATTTTAGTGTTTAACTGATATTTGTACTATTTTTTGTAGACACATTTTAATGTGATAGGCCTCCACAAGAAGTTAATTTTACAGTCACTTGGAGCAAAGTGGAGAGTCGCACGTTATAATGTATTTCGGCTCAAGTATGATGAGACGAAATCTAAGGAAGAGTTGCTGAATGACGTCCCAGCTGGCATCCCACGTGACCACTGGGTTACGTTCATTGACTACCGACTTAACGTGAAGACCAGGATAATTATTTATATTTATTTTTTTATTTATATTTTTTTCAAAGAGATTAATCAATTAATCTATTTATGCAATTATTTAGGATGTGGCTACTCAAAATAAACGTAACAGAAGACGTATGGCGATGTCACATACCACTGGATCCAAGAGCCTTGCACGTAGAAAAGCTAAATTTGTGAGTTTCCTTTAATAAGAATCTTATTTCATTTTACATAAAATACAAATTCATTTAAAATTTTTATTAATTATTAACATAATCAGGAGGCTGAGGTTGGGGCCTCAGTGACTCGCGGCGATGTATGGACAGCGACTCATAAAAGGGCTGACGGAACATACATCAACAATAAGGCTCGAGTAGTTGCGGTACGTATAATTTTGTTATAATTTTGTTTATTTATTGTTTTATTTGATTGTTTGTTAATTATAATCAAAATTTAATGTCTATTTTTTTATTTTGTAGGAAAAAATTGCCTCGATCCAACAGGAGGATAGCTCTTCCCAAGAACTCTCGATAGGTTATTCACTTGCGAGAGCCTTGGGAACTGGGGAGCACTCGGGTCGCATTCGAGGATTTGAGTTAGGTGTTTGTCCAACTCAAGCCTTCAGACGTAGCTTAGTTAGGTTGAGCTCTAGGTCTAAACCTTCATACGAGGAATTACAGGATGAGGTGGCTCGTCTGAAAGCAATCATACATGTGCAATACGTCGAGCAGTAGCGACGTGACGTTGACATCACAGTCCGACAGAAACAGATGGAGGCAGCTATGGCATTCTTGCTCCAAAACTTTCAGAGTCAAGTGCCGCTTGAAATTGCACTTGCTCACAGTGTAAATCCTAGGGTAATTTTTTAATCTTAAATTTCGTAAATAATTGTTACTATTATTTTATTTTATTTCAAAATGTTTACATAATAAAATTGATTTTCAGGTTCCCAGTGATAAAATAAGTGGACATCAGTCATATCAGACGCCACAGTATCCTCAGGGTCTGAATTCATAATTATATTGTATATTATTATTTTTATAGTAAATAGTAAATTGTAATTTTAATTATTAAGTGATTATTAATTTTTTTCACAATTTATGTATGAATGTGATTTGCATTAAATTATTTTTTTATATTTAAATTGTGAATATATATCGATATATGTCACAAAAAATTTACCATTATAAAATAATAATTCTCAAATAAATGTATATATTTTAAAAAATTAAATATGAGAACAATTTTATAAAATTAAATTATAATGTAAATTAAGAAAAATAAATAATTTAAAAAAATATATATTTCAAAAAATTAAATATGAGAATAATAATATGAAATTAAATTATAATATAAATTAAGAATTATAAATAATTTAAAAAATTATACAAAATAATTACTATTCGAGGAACCGTCGTTAGACTCTGACATGGAGACGGTTTCGGAACCGTCGCTAAGACAAGTCATAACAACGATTAACAAAATATAGTGACGGTTCTTAAACCATCACTATACCTAGTCTTAACGACATCATTCCCGTAGTTGGCTTAAACCATCGCAAATATACTCGTTTTACGACAGTTTGGCCAATCGTCGTCATGGTCTTTGTTGTGGTGATTGGTCATGAGTAGTGCATGCAATTTACATACTAATGTATCCAAGAAAGTATGTGTGGAAGTGAAGTGTTTGATTCTATATTGGCAATGAAAACTAAGGCGTGCTTACAAGTTGTATTTGGTGTGTGGATTTCTTCATGCATATATATGCCTTCTAGAAATTATAGATTTACAATGATTTGGATTCTCTCATCTCATATTGAGAAATAAATACAATTATTTTTGCTCTTTTGTAATATATTATTTAGTGTCTATCTCTTTTTTTACATTATTATAGTATTAAATGAAAGAATTCAAATTCGATAAATAGTCTGTAAAATGGTTAAAATGTATGTATTTAGTGTGCGACAAAGATCTCCTACTCATTTTTATTTGGTGTGATATAACTCCTTTAAAGAATATTAACTCAAAATATTTAAAATAAATTATATTTATCTTTTTTGACATTTGTAAAATTATACTTATATTCTTTTTAATTTCAAATTATACAAAATTCTATTCACAAAATTGTCAACAAAACTAATATTTACATGTAATTTTTTAAAAACTCGTAAATAGATTATCAAAATATCAAATTAATATTTATAAAAATTTAAAATAAAAAAGTTAGTATAAGTTTTTTCTTTTTATAAACACTTGAAGTATATAAGTATAAGTTTTATAAATTTTATAGAAATTTTTTATCTCATTTTAAAATTAAAAAAATGAATGTAATTTTTATAAATTTAAAAAATTTTTTACAAATATTTATAAAATAAGCACTGCCAATATGTATGATAAATTTCCACAATTCAAATAGAAGATAAAGAAAAATTTGAAGAGGATTATATGGCATGAGAGTCTATCTTTTTTTTTTGGACCTACCTAGAAAGTTTAGGGTATGCTGGTTTGGTAGCTTGATCAACATTCTGAAAATCCCTTTGCTCTTGTCAAGAACTTTAGTGGAATTGGCCATTTTGAATTCTAGTTTGGTTTGAAGAATATGCTCATTTGAACAAGTATGTTAAAAATTATAATAAAATTAATTGTATATTTTTAATAATTTAAATTTAAATTAAAATAATTATTGACATAATTTTAAAAATTTGAAGATTAAATGATTAAAAGTAGGAGTGTTTCAAGGATGAGTTTGGTCAAGTTAAAGCAAAAATTAAACGTGATCGAACAGTGATCAAGTTGTAAAATATCTATCCGAATCTGCAGGGTCGGCCCAACACTTACGAAGGCCGAAAACAAATTTTAAAGTGAGACCTTTTAAAATAAATAATAAAATTTTATTAACATTATTATATTTTTATTTAAAATTTATCTTTCGTGCTTTTTGAGATGAAAAATCGTTTATTAAATTATTGTAATCGATTTCATTTAACAATCCTTTCTCAATCGATAATAAAGTTAATACACTTAATATTTGTTGAGATATTGTCAATCTTAGATAAGATTTTATTAATTTTAATTTTGAAAAACTTCTTTTAATTTGCCGAAACAACAGTTACGGGAATCGTTAACATTATTCTATAAGCAATATGCGTATTTGGAAAAGAATCAAGTCTTGTTATATAATTAAGTATATCAATTGGTGTATCATTTTCCACTTGTATAATTTTTCTTAAAATTTTTAATTTTGTAAATAAATCTAATCCATCAATATCAGAGTTGTCATTATGTTTTAACGAACATTCAAGGTTAAGACAATTTTCTTTTAAATTGTTATTATCTAATGACTTTAATTTCTCAATGTTAAATAGAAAACCAAAAATATCTTGATACATTTTAAATTGTTCAAATCTACTTTGAAATGAAGTGATTACTTTATCTATTATGTACAAAAAATAATCAACTTTAAATGATTCTTCAGGAGATTTTACAATTTCATTGTCAATAATTTCATCAAATTGTTTCTTTCTACGAATAGTACGTTTTTCATGGAATTTAGATTCTATATTCATTTCTATAGCAATTGCTTTGGTAGAAATTATAGCATTTTCAAATCCGTCTTCCCTATATTTTTCAAAAAAATAAAATAAGACCTTTCAATTGTTGTATAGCAATATCAATACACATATCTTTTGATTGCATATTTTTACTAACTGAATTTATCGCAAACAATATCTCATACCAAATAATCATGCCTAATAAAAATTTAAAATTTTCTAACTCATAAGATGCTAAACAATTAGCTTCACTTTTTATTTTAGGTTCTTCATTAATTTCACCTAATTTCAATAAAACATCTCTTATTTGTGAAGTTTGAAATCTTAAAGCTTTTACACTTTCAATACGACTTTCCCAACGTGTCTGTGACAATGATTTAATAGTTAAGCTAGGAATATGATCTTGTAGAATTTGTCATCTTTTAGTAGATGAAGAAAATATAGTATATATACGTTGTAGCACTCCAAAAAAAGATATAACTTTAGGATAACAATTAGTCATATCACAAAGTATCAAATTTAGACTATGACAACCACATGGAGTATAAAATGATCTAGGATTAATATCTAAAAACCTTTTTTGCACACCTTGATGTTTTCTTTTCATATTAGACCCATTATCATAACCTTGTCCTCTTAAGTTACTAATATCAAGTTCAATAATATTTATTTCATTCATAATAGTATCAAAAAGACATTTTCCGGTTGTATCATCTACTTTTAAAAATTCTAAAAAATATTCAAATATTTGAATTGGGGTTGAAGAAATATCTACACATCGTAATACAAAAGACATTTGCTCTTGATGACTTATATCAGGAGTACAATCAAGTATGATTGAAAAATATTTTGCGTTGATAATTTTTTTTTATAATTTTTGTTTTAATTTCATTTGCTAGCAAATTTATCAATTCATTTTGTATTCTATGTCCAAGGTAATGATTATGAATTTCATTATCTTTAATTCAATGAATGTGTTCTTGCATTATAGGATTAAATTCTGCAATCATTTCAATTAGATTTAAAAAATTTCCATTATTTTCTTGGTAAATCTTTTCGTTTGTTCCACGGAAGGCTAAGTTACTTTTTCTAAGACTTTTTAACAACTGCAATAATTCTAAATAACACATTTCTCCAATGTTCTCGATCTCTATTTATTTGTTCTTGAACATGTTTGTCAATTGTTTTATTTTTTAACAATCTCATCTCTAAATCAATCTATGAACTCATATTAACAATGTACTCATTACTTATCTCATGACTCTTTAATTTTTTACTAATATTTTTCCAATCCCTACTACCTTCATTGGCTAAACTACTTGTACTAGGAAGAGCTTTAAGCAATTTGCAACAAAAACAAAATACTCTATCCAAATCTTGAGAATAAATAAGCTATTTTCTTTCACGTTTTTCACCATTAGTCAATTTTTGAATGTAAAGTGATGAAGAAAAGTGTCTTAAAAATTCATCTTTAGGAAAATCTACATTAGTAACTTTAACATGATATTTTTCTATTAATAAATCTCTCAAACTTACATCAATATTTATCCATTGACTTGGATCATATATATTTTTAGTAGTGGATTCTTCTAATTTATTAATTTTTATTTCTTGTTCATTAACTAACATTTCTTCTCTATTTTTATTTTCATCCATGTTTACATTATTAACTTGTTCATTCAATGAACAATCACCTATATTTTCAACTTTCTTATTTGTCTCAAAAAATTTCTCGATAGCCCCCCTTTGTGATTCAGTTAAAGCTTTAACTTTTTTCTTTTTTTTTTTAGTTTCGAATAACCTGATTCAAATTTTCTAATTGACATTTCTATATGTTAAAATAAAAAAAACAATGTATATTTCATAAAATTAAATTAAACAACTATAAATCAAAATTAAAGAAAAAAGTTAGAACAATAGAATTTGATTGTCAAAAAAATTCTTCTAATTTAAATGTTTGCTTGTTGAGCCAAATGCAATATTTTACACCAAATAGAAAACTATAGCCAGATGAAATAAGCCTCCTCAATTAAAATATTTTTCTGTATCGCGTCTCCTGTCTCCAACTGTCCAACGTTTAAGATCAATGCAAGTATGTAACGCACAGTAACACTTCGGCGATGGGCAATGCAATATACAAACGGCGCTGACACCTAAAGAAAATAACTCCAGGGTTTTAAAAGTCACCTTTCCATCTCCTTGGACCCACCAAAAATTAAATAATTGATGTATTGAAAAAGAAAATGTGGCTAAGGCGCTAGCATCCAAAATGAATAAAGCAACGGTTTTGGTTTTGAAAAGTCAAATCTTTTCATTTTTATGGACCCACAAAATAATAAATAGGTGATGTATTGGAAATATAAAGCAATAAAACGTGACTTGAAAATTGGAAAAGTAAATGAGTTGAAAAAATAAAAACTCTTCAAATTCTAAAAATATTTTTCTTAAAAAATAATTATTAAAAAACAATTTTTTAGGAGGCCTAAAGTCCTTGCTTTGTTGGCTTCTAGCTGGGTCCGGGCCTGCGAATCTGACCATATTTTTGGATTATCTGCACAAATCAAGTTCAATCAAGTTCAACATGCTTCGATCGGATAATTAGGTTACTCGAACTCAAACTCAATAATTTGCAACAAATAAAAAAAAATTAGATGGATGGTTCAGATTTAAAATTAGTTAAAACAAATAGCTTACTTACTAAAAAAAGCTACACAAACTACCCACTTTCCTTAAAGCCTTTTCAATTTTTGGCCCTATCTCCAAAGCACCATTTCCATCACCATTATGACTTGATCAGTGACATGAAACATGACAGCTGTTATCAATTTTCCGTCTCTAAAGCACCCATTGCCGGCCTTTCTTTATTGCCACTTTCTTTTTCTTGTAAGTTTTTTTTTATTTCTTCGTTTCCTCTTCTCATCTTCCTTCTTCTTCTACTTCATATTTTCTTACGTTTTCTTCATCTTCCCATATTTTCCACTTTAAACGCTATAAATAACCATGAGCTCCAACCCCAACGACACCAACTTTAACCCAAAGCATCACTCCACTTACCCAAAGCACCATGCACCGTAAGAAAAAAATCAAAGAAGTAATTCTATCATTGTTCTGGGAAAGTAAAGCGACAAAATACCATACTGGAGATGAAGAAGAGCCAAAGAAGAATTTCTCCACTTTGACTATAAACCATGGAGGCGTGGACAGCGCCATTGTGTTAGGGCTACCAATGTTGTGGAGTGTGAAGAAAAAAGAACGTCTGCTGCTGATGTCAGCTACCAGAGATGAGGAAGAAGAATGTCTTCTACCGTGGAAGCATGGAATGTGGCTGGAGTATCGTGCTAGGCCTCAATGTCAATGGAGTTTCGGAAAGGTGAGATTGAAATCGAGAGAGACCACATTTGTTAGTGAGAGAAGTGTGAAGGAGAAAATCAAAGAGAAACATGTTGTTCCACCGTCCACTCCACTCTTCTAAATGCTTCTTCTATCGGGTCGAGTTACACGGGTACGAACCCGATCCAACCGATGCAATTCGATAATTAAAAATAGTTGACCCGCTTTAATCTATTAACCCGATTCAAATAATTTAAAATGATAATTTTCAATCAAGTTCGAGTTATGAACACCCCTAGTAAAAAGTGTGATCATTGCTGCTTTTATTTTTCATAAGTAAATGAATTTTTAGTAGTAGGTAGATGAATTTGTATCTTACCCACTTTAAGATCAAAGGACTTGAAAAGTTTTCACGACCCCAAATGACGAAACACATGACCGCCACGGCATAAGGGTTTCCCCCTAGCCGCAAGCCTAACACATCATAGCGTGCACAAACATCCAGCACACAATCCAGAATACATAATAAATATAACTGGCCACATATGCCACATCTAATATCAAAAAATATTGTATCTATATATATATATATATATATATATATATATATATATATATATATATATATATATTTTATGAATCCAACATCCGTGATTCAACTTGGCCCATGGCCTCATAATATTCATGTTATTCAACTTGGCCCAAGGCCTCATAATACCAACATCGTTGTAAAACATAAAACCGTTTTCCAAACAACACATCAAAATATGCAAGAAGCGAGGATCCTGCCTGTAAGTTCATGGAGATACACTAGACATAAACTAAACTAGACAAACAGTACAAAAATGCCTTGCCCAAACTGGGGCTCACCAACACTATCTTCAGCCTCCTACGAAGTTGTAGCTGGATCAAAGTCTCTTTGACTATCTGTGGGGAGGAAACAGAAGAGGGGTGAGATCACATCTCAGTGAATGGGTAAATCACACTATAACAGAAACAGGGCAAACCAAGCACGAATGTTTCGCAATGAGTTTAATAATTGAAATCAAAGTGTAAAGATAATAATAGAAACATTAAGCATTTAACCATATTTATTGAAAGAAAAGCTAAACAGTTCAAATGTATGTTCAAAAGATAAAACATGATTAAATCAATAACCGTAGAGCAAATCAATTATGCATGGTAAGTAATAAATGAAGTTATTTATGTAATAACAATGATGAATGAGATTGTTTAGAAATATTTAATCTTAAAGAAAAATACACTAGTCTATTGGAGGTCTTTTCTAACAGATCAATCATCTTCCCCAAGCACACAGCAAGGGTAGGGTAATCACTGTAGGCGTAGACATAAATCCACCCTAAATTCCCCCAAGCACACAGCAAGGGTATGGCAATCACTGTAGGCGTAGACATAAGTCCACCCTAAATCCTTGTGTCTTAGGCAATCATATGCCCGTCACAGTATTCTAGGCCGAAACCTTCGCATGAAATCATGTGTCTTAGGCAGTCATATGCCCGTCACAGTATCCTAAGCCGAAGCCTTCGCATGACCATGGTGCACCAGGGCTAGCACTCCCTGCGGCTAGCTAACAGTGATCTAAAAGGTTTCCTCCAATGGAAAACATTTGAAAATATGTTATTCAAAGAGTTTAAAGTAAAACATTTCAATAACATTACAATAAAGTTATAATTTTCCATCTAGCTCTTTTCATGCATAAAATTCCGTTCTAAAATATGTTTCATCCATGTATTCCCATGGAGACTTTTATCATCATAAACTTTCCCTTTAAACATATCGTCCGTAGACGTCGCATAGATGTTCGTATGCATCAAATCATTTCATGGCTAACTTAGTTCATTTCTATGACTAAGTTCGCATTTCTATAAATCTAGCTTAAATGGAGAATTATCAGTCTAGATGTTTGCCCTGCATACCTAGGGTTCAACTAAGATTGAAATTTATAATTTCTAATATGGTTGGAACATATTGATTTTCAAAGCGGTAAAACAATTTAGCATACATTCCAACTAGTTAAAATCATACGAGAGAGTTATAAACCAAATTCGTAAAACATGTGCTATAGTATGAAAAACTAACTCACCGGTAAGGGCTCCAGATTGGACATCCCTAAAATCATCGTTTCTGGTCTGAATTCGGTAAAACAAACCCCAAAATCGAGTCCGGAAGGTCCAAAAACCTTAAATGAGCTGGGGCACTGTTCACCACCGGAAAACACTATTCACCACCACTATTCATCGTCGGAAAATACTATTCACCGTCACAAAAATTTTACCGAATCAACAAAAAAATTTCATATCCTAATATTTATTTAGTTTCTGAATCCATCTACGGAGTCAGATTTCTAATTAGAAGTCTCTAAGTAAGGTTTTTCAGAACTTACCTTTTACCGAAATTTTTTACTTTAGATCTACGGCGATTCAACAGTTGATTTGAAAAACTGATCGGTCAAAACCGAAGTACTCTTCGTCCTGAATCCAATAACATTTTTAGTTTTGAGATTGAAAGCCCATAAGCACTCCAAATCGAAAGATGAAATTGGATGTTACTATTCATACACTATTTAGTACTATGCATTTTCTTCATTTTTCTCGAATCCGATCGTCACCCCCCGATTTTCGTTTTATGGTTTCTAGTTTTTTTTTAATATAATAATAATTATTAAATAATTAATAATAGGATTTTCTTTTATAAAAATTCATATAAATTTCATTTTTCATCATAAAATATCCCAAAAATTTTTAAAAATTTTCATTTTCGTATATCTTTAGTTAAACTCTTAAATCACGATTTTTCTTGATAAAAATCATAATAAAAAAAATTTAAAATAAATATCTTTATTCATATTAAAAGAAAGAATATTTCTAAAAATACCATAAAAATTCATTAGAGGCCGATATAATTATTTTAAGCAACACAATACTTCTTTTACTTAAAATTCCACATACTTTTAACAAATCATAATCATTTTTACATAAATAAAAATATATTTGCTTATAGCAAAATACTATCATTTAAAAATAAAAAAGTACGCGCCAAAACATAAATTCTCATATTTTCAAAATTCTCTCTTTTATTCTAAATTTCCTTTAATTGGAATTTTCGTTAAATTTTACGGTTATTACATTCTTCCCGCCTTAAAAAAATTCGGTCCCCGAATTTCATTATCATAGTTGCAAATAAATACTTTTTTCATTGTTCAAATAAATGCGGATATCTGGCGTGTATATCCTTCTTTCTTTCCCAAGTAGCTTCCTCAAAAGAGTGATTTTTCCATATCACCTTTACTGTAAATATTTCTTTTGTCCGTAACTTCTTTACTTGTCTGTCCATACTGGTTGTTCCTGTTAGGTTAAATCTTTCTGTAACTGAATCTATGGACACTGTATAACATGTGTAGAATCCGGTAAATATTTCCGTAGTATAGACACATGAAAAACTGGATAAACATTATCCAATGCAAGTGGTAAAAACCAAACAATAAGTCACTGAACCGATCCTATCAAGAATTCAAATAATTCTATATACCGAGAGGGTAATTTCCCTTTCTTTCAAAACTTCATTACCTCTTCTATGGGTGAGTTCTTCAAGAATATATATATATATATATATATATATATATAGTCACTAACTAATACTTTCTCGTGCTCAACATTCATAGTCCTTATAAACTTTTGACTTGTATTGAGTTTTCAGTATTCTTTTTCTAATCAATTTCACTTTATCAATGACATCTTATAATAAATCTAACTCAACTGAGTCATTTAACAGAACATTTGTAACACCTCTTACATTAAGTTTAAATCTTCTAATATCATTTTATTATAGACAGATTATGCTAAGGAATCTCTCACCAATCTTAAAAAAATATGCTTGAAGCATGCTCTCCAAGTTAGCATCATCAATTTAGATAAGTCATATTCTATCTATTGCATGTTATTTCAAATTGGATTTCCAAAAAGTTTAACTTTTCTCAATTCACTCACATATTAAGAAACCTATGATGTTTATGTAAAACTTCAAATGATGCCATTGTATATTGGCATGATAATTACTGATATGAGTAAGTTCAATTAAGAACAATTAATTTCTCCCAACTTTCACCACAATAATATAAAGATACTTAAAGCATAATTTCTAATGTATAAACACATCATTTAAATTTAGTATCAGTCATACTATAATCTAATAAAGATCCTTAGACTTCCTGAATAACTCTCTTGAGATAATATATTCAAATCGTACTTGTCAACATACCCGCCAATGAAAAATTTCACTTGTATCTTCTTTTTACCATTATACTAGTACCATGTTTTTTATCTCAGTATATCCTTATTACCTCGGGTCATCCATATTCACAATCTATGGCTTCTTCTGAAATCTCCTTTCTCAACAATTATCCATACGTGAATTTCCAATCTCAACATAATTTACATTCTAGATATTAGTCTCAATTTAGCAAGGTATAAATACTTAACACAAATATCTTAATCACTTACATTATTCTCAAAGATGATTCTCAAAATATTCTCCATGTTTCCGAATTAAAAATTTCGAGATTAGTTTAAATCTTACTTTCCATACTTTACTCCTCAAAAACTTCAACACCGTTAATTTCTTTGATTACATTCGTCAAAGCACCATTACATCATCATCCATCTATCCTTGTCAAAATCTCTATTACTTTAATCTACTAATCAAAATCTTGCATTTAATGCCAAATATTAATGTAGGGCAATGCAGCAGAAAATGCGAAACACGTAATAGAGCATAGTGCCAAAATAAGAAGTCAGAAGTTTGGACAAAACATTGACAGAAAATTAAAATTGGTGGCCGTAATGCTTGAAAATCTATAAACAAAATCTATCTACGATTTCAGCAAAAATCGGTAGCCGCAAATTTTGAATATATGTGCCAATATTTAATACAAAGATATTGTTATTCGGCGGAAGCATATCATATGAAAAAGAGATATCTCTGAGCTTATAAAGTCTGTGAAAAACAAGAGCACACAGTTAACTGGTAGGATGCAGTTGGTTGCTTCAAAATATATATAATTAATCAACTGTAAATAACCAGTCCAAATTAAAATTTCTCAAAATAGTTAGTCGACTTATAAACCAATAGTCGACTGGTAAAAACATTGAGAAAACAAAATAAACCATTTGATTGTTCCTCTTCAACAATTAATTGGTTTGTATTTTCACTCTTTTTTTTCTTCTTTTTTACAATGACGGCTATCACCTACAACCTTTCTACAAAAATCAAGACATCAATGTTTCATCAAAGACAACAAGAAAAAGACAGATTTCTGGTGATATTTTATCTTATACTCTTTATGTGCTTAATATGGGTCACAGTCATAACTACTGTACATATACATGCTTGCCTTTTTTTTTTTGAAATTTTTGTTTTACCTGTAATTTAGCTGATATCCACCAATCACTCACATAGTTGTTCTAATAATACCCAGCCTATTGGCATAGCTATTATAAATATACCCTTCTCCGAGTTTTATAAATGCTTATATTAGTATTTTTATCTTTATACTCAAAGTTAAGGTAAGAGAAATTATGGAGGGAACCGCATTTCGTCAGTTTCGAAATATTTGTGTCTTTTGTGGTTCCAGTCCTGGAAAAGATGGGGAATATGTGAAAGCAACACAAAACCTGGGTATGGTGCTGGCCAAAAGAAAAATTCATCTAGTCTATGGTGGAGGTAACTGTGGGTTAATGGGGTGTGTGGCTACAGCTACACATGTAGGAGGATGCCAAGTTCTAGGTATTATTCCTACAGCTCTAATTGCATCTAGCAACATAGGGAAGACAATTGGGGAAGAATATAGAGTAGCTTCCATGCATGAACGCATGGCTAGAATTATGAGCAATGCTGATGCCTTCATTGCCTTACCAGGTGGTTTTGGTACTTTAGAGGAGATTTTCCAAATAGTCTCTTGGGCACAACTGAATATGCATCACAAACCAATAGGTTTGTTAAATGTTAATCACTTCTTTGATGGTTTGTTATCTTTCCTTGATCATGCTGTGGAACAAAGGTTTATCCCACACTTAGCACGACGAATTCTCATCTTAACTTCAGATGCTGAAGAGTTGATTGATGCTTTACAAGCATATGTTCATGTACCTGATCCAATCATAGCTCAAATAGAATGGACAACAAACCATAGCAGAAAGCGCAAATTAGACTTGGATCTTCATCTGTAACTGTAGCAAGATGTGGACATTGCTGTACCACTTTTACTTTCTTAGGGTTATCTTGGATACCATCTTACTAAACATACTCCTTTAGAGTTTGTAAAATTATCTTTAAATGTTGCTTACGATCCTTTGAACTCTTGTAATATTTTAGTATATCGTCAATAATTATAATAACAAATTGATCCAGAAATGGCTTAAGTACTCTCTTTTTTATCAAGTCCATGAATAAAGCTTGGATATTTTTTAAACTAAATGACATCACCAAGAACTCATAATGCCATAACGAGTCCTAAAAGAAATTTTTCGAATATCTTCTTCCCTTATCCTCAATTGATGAGATCCAGATATCAAATTAATTCAATTTTTTTTAAAAAAATGTTGAGCACCTTGTAGCTGGTCAAACATATCATCTATATAAGGTACTGAGTATTTATTCCACATTGTCACTTTATTCAATTGTCTATAATCTATGCATAGTCATAGTGATTCATCTTTCTTTTTCATAGATAAAACTGGAGCACTCCAAGTAAAAGTTCTAGGGCTTTTAAATCCATTGTCTAACTTGTCTTGTAACTACTTCTTTTTCAGTTCTTTAAGTTCAGTGGGTGCCATTCTATATGGAAATATAGACGTTGGCCAGGAAATAAATCAATACCAAATTTTATTTATTATTTCGGGGTAATCCTGACAATTCCTCAGGAATTATATCAGAAAATTCTCTAATCACTGGAACTTGATTCACAGTGGTATACTTTATATCAGCATCTCTCACCACTGCCAACTATCATTGGCACCTTTTTGTAATCACTTATGGACTGCTAAAGCAGAGATTAGGTTACTGGGTATCTCACTAAGATTTCTTTGTATAAAGAGAGAAAATTCTCTAAGAATATTGAATTTAATCACCTTCTAGTGACATTTCAAAATGACATGACATAATGCCAACAAATCATTCTCAATATCACATCACAATCTACCATATCTAGACAACCGGGTACAACGGATGTCACATTCAGAAACCATCATGATGTCACATTCAGAAACTATCATATTTGGTATCTATCTCAATTTCTTAAATTCTTTAAGACGCATCTCGTTATAAAACAGAGATAGCCCAACCGTCACTTAACCATGCCAACATATAAACTGACTTACTTGAACAAAAAGACAACATCCTATCGAACCCCTTTAGCAGCACCATGAGTATAAGCATGTTTGGATTCATACCCATACTCAAAGTTCTACCTAAAGGTCTGTTACTCCATGAACACAGGAAAACCTAAACCTCTGAGTACATAATAAATATAACTGGCCACATATGCCATATCTAATATCAAAAAATACTGTATATATATATATATATATATATATATATATATATATATATATATATATATATATATATATATATATATATATATATATATATTATGAATTCAACATCCGTGATTCAACTTGGCCCATGGCCTCATAATATTCATGTGATTCAACTTGGCCCAAGGCCTCATAATACCAACATCGTTGTAAAACATAAAACCGTTTTTCAAACAACACATCAAAATATACAAGAAGCGAGGATCCTGCCTGTAAGTTCATGGAGATACACTAGATATAAACTAAACTAGACAAACAGTACAAAAATGCCTTGCCCAAACTGGGGCTCACCAACACTATCTTCAGCCTCCTACGAAGCTGTAGCTGGATCAAAGTCTCTTTGACTATCTGTGGGGAGGAAACAGAAGAGGGGTGAGATCACATCTCAGTGAATGGGTAAATCACACTATAACAGAAACAGGGCAAACCAAGTACGAATGTTTCGCAATGAGTTTAATAATTGAAATCAAAGTGTAAAGATAATAATAGAAACATTAAGCATTTAACCATATTTATTGAAAGAAAAGCTAAACAGTTCAAATGTATGTTCAAAAGATAAAACATGATTAAATCAGTAACCGTAGAGCAAATCAATTATGCATGGTAAGTAATAAATGAAGTTATTTATGCAATAACAATGATGAATGAGATTGTTTAGAAATATTTAATCTTTAAGAAAAATGCACTAGTCTATTGGAGGTCTTTCCTAACAGATCAATCAACTTCCCCAAGCACACAGTAAGGGTAGGGTAATCACTGTAGGCGTAGACATAAATCCATCCTAAATTCCCCCAAGCACACAGTAAGGGTATGGCAATCACTGTAGGTGTAGACATAAGTCCATCCTAAATTCCTGTGTCTTAGGCAGTCATATGCCCGTCACAGTATTCTAGGCCGAAGCCTTCGCATGAAATCCTGTGTCTTAGGCAGTCATATGCCCGTCACAGTATCCTAGGCCGAAGCCTTCACATGACCATGGTGCACCAGGGCTAGCACTCCCTGCGGCTAGCTAACAGTGATCTAAAAGGGTTCCTCCAATGGAAAACATTTGAAAATATGCTATTCAAAGAGTTTAAAGTAAAACATTTCAATAACATTACAATAAAGCTATAATTCTCCATCTAGCTCTTTTCATGCATAAAATTCCGTTCTAAAATATGTTTCATCTATGTATTCCCATGGAGACCTTTATCATCATAAATTTTTCCTTTAAACATATCGTCCGTAGACGTCGCATAGATGTTCGCATGCATCAAATCATTTCATGGCTAACTTAGTTCATTTCTATGACTAAGTTCGCATTTCTATAAATCTAGCTCAAATGGAGAATTATCAGTCTAGATGTTTGCCCTGCATACCTAGGGTTCAACTAGGATTGAAATTTAGAATTTCTAACATGGTTGGAACATATTGGTTTTCAAAACGATAAAACAATTTAGCATACATTCCAACTAGTTAAAATCATACGAGAGAGTTATAAACCAAATTCGTAAAACATGCGCTATAGTATGAAAAACCCACTCACCGGTAAGGGCTCCAGATTGGACAGCCCTAAAATCCTCTTTTCTGGTCTGAATTCGGTAAAACAAATCCCAAAATCGAGTCCGAAAGATCCAAAAACCTTAAATGACCTTGGGTACTGTTCACCGCCGGGAAATACTATTCACTGTAACTATTCATCTCCGAAAAACACTATTCACCACCACAAAAATTTTACCGAATCAACAAAACAATTTCATATCCTAATATTTATTTAGTTTTTGAATCTATCTACGGAGTCAGATTTCTAATTAGAAGTCTCTAAGTAAAGTTTTTCAGAACTTACCTTTTACCGAGATTTTCTACTTCAGATCTACAGCAATTCAACGGTTGATTTGAAAAACTGAAGTACTCTTCGTCCTGAATCCAATAACATTTTCAGTTTTGAGATTGGAAGCCCATAAGCACTCCAAATCGAAAGATGAAATTGGATGTTACTGTTCATACACTATTTAATACTATGCATTTTCTTCATTTTTCTCGAATCCGATCATCGCCCCCGGTTTTCGTTTTATGGTTTCTGTTTTTTTTAATATAATAATAATTATTAAATAATTAATAATAGGATTTTCTTTTATAAAAATTCATATAAATTTCATTTTTCATCATAGAATATCATGAACATATATTTTTCATAAACATGAATATCTCAATCCTTTATCAAGGAAACAGATACATATAGGTTTTCCCATACAGATACCATATATAAATCAAGTACATATACATCAGAGTACAGCAGAAGCAAGGATCCTGCCTGTGACATACAGAGCAACTCTAAAGTACATTTATATTACATTTGTAAATACTGAGAGCCAAGAAACAATTTAGGCTCACCACAGAAGTACGACACCTAGTCGATCAAGAAGCTGCAGGACCAAACTCTAGGTTTTTATCTGAAAATATGTCAACCACGTGTAGTGAGTTTTACAACTCAGTGAGTAGACAATACCTCCTATAACCTCTCAAGTCAACATATGGATGTACTCTTTATTTTTAAACTTATCACATTGAAAATCACAATTCAGATATACATCCATATGGGACCCGCATTTTCAAATTTTCTCAGTTCAAATCACATTCGAATATCTGTAACTACATATAATACAATATGGTCTTAAATCAAACTTAATATGCATTAAAAATTCATTCTTTTTACATAATGCTCAAGTATGTCACAATTTTTAATATACTCAATAGATAAACATGGAATGTGAGTTCATCACCCTTCTGCCTCCTCACATTACCACTGTCATCATCACAATAGGTAATTAGGGAATGTGAGTTCATCACCCTTCTTCCTCCTCACATTACCACTAATACCCCATTCACAATACCGTCTCAAGCCATATAACCCGTCAATATTCATCAACACACACACACACACACACACACACACACACACACATATATATATATATGTATAAAAGTGCACATCCATCAAATGCAATGCATAATTATCAAACAACTCGCCATGAGCGTTATGCTTGCTATTCAGTCATATTCAGCAACTTATAACTTTACATATCATTCAAAACAGAGCTTTCAATCTCAGTACATTCCTCTGTCAAAACTTCTCAATCAGGGAATCAGATATACATGCCCAAATCTGAGGCAAACATATCAATATCATGTGCATAACATTTTTCATTTGCCATATAAAGAAAAAATATATGTAAAAATCGCATGTTCAATGTATTTCAAAATTCATCTATTATAAATTATCACACACACACACACACACACACACACACACACACACATATATATATATGCCCTTTCTCCAAGGCAATCAAATAACGTTATAAAACAATGCGTCGTATACAATATCACATATTCAATGAGTTCAACAATCTCATTTGCAAAATCATACTCTTCTTGAACTATATTTCCGATAGTAATCAATTCCAGATACCTTAATTCATTTCAGATACATATAAAAGCATAAATCACTTATAAACATAATCAATTATACAATTAAAGTTCAAGAAGAGTATATGTAAAGTTATAGAAATAGTTATCTACTCACAGGGTAGGGCTCCAGATTGGATAGCCCTAAAATGTTCTTTTTCAAGTCTGAATTTGACTAAATAAGTTTCAAAAACGTGTCCGAAGAGTCCAAAAATCTTGAAAATGACTTCGGGAGTTTGGTCACTATTCACCGTCGAAAAACCCTATTCATTGCCACTCAATGGTGAATTTGAAAAACTGATCGGTCAAAACTACGGTGTCAGGAAAACACTAAGGTTTATCTAGCTTCTGAATTCATTTACGGTGTCAGATTTCCAATTGGAAGTCTCTAAGTAAGAGTTTCAGGATTTACCTTTTACAGAGATTTTCTACTTCAGATCTACAGCAACTCAATGGTGAATTTGAAAAACTGATCGGTCAAAACTGAAGTATTCTTTGTCCTGAATCCAATAACACCTTTAATTTTGAGATCGGAAGCCAATGGACACTCCAGATCAAAAGAAAAAGTTAAATATTACTATTCACTCACTATTCACTACTATGCATCTTTCCGGATTTTTCTTTCGACTGATTACTCATCCCCGTTTCGTTTTATCATTTCTGCTTTTTTTTTAAATATAATAATAATTATTAAATAATTAATAATAGGATTTTATTTTATAAAAATTCATATAATTTCCATTTTTCATCATAAAATATCCCAATTTTTTTTAAAAAAATTCAATTCTCATAAATCTTTAGTTAAACTCTTAAATCATGATTTTTCTTGATTAAAAATCGTAATAAAACAAATTTTAAAACAAATATATTTATTCATATTAAAATAAAGAATATTTTTACAAATACCATAAAAATTCATTAGAGGCTGGTATAATTATTTTAAGCAACACAATACTTCTTTTACTTAAAAGTCTACTTACTTTTAGCAAAACATAATCATATATTTGCTTATAACAAAATATTATCATTTAAAAATAAAACTTACGTGCCAAAACGTAAATTCTCATATTCCTTTTGTAATTCTTTAATCCATGTAATAAATATACATATTTTCTACGGTTCTTATCTCTATTTTCAAAATTCTCTCTTTTATTTTAAATTTCTTTTAATTGGAATTTTCATTAAATTTTATGGTTATTACAATTACATTCCAAAATTAAGTTGAAATAAAATTATTTACGAATCTTTAATTAATATTGTAAGTTCTTCAGCGAAAATTTACATTGAGATAGTTATATTGAAGTTTTTGTGCGAAATATTGGATAGAAACTTCTTATTATTCTTGGTGAAATAAAGATAAAGAGAAAAGAAATAATTTTCATATAGTTGTGTAAGACTCTTAATGAAAGGATCAATTGTTAAAAAAGAGTCCGCTGCAAAAATGTTAAATATAAACAATTTGGTTTTACCTATTTAGCTTAGATTCTCTAATTCTTTTAATATATTAATTAATTTTTGAAATTATCAACTCATTATATATTAATAATTTTATTATTTTTTAAAATATAATTTTTTTATTAATATACAATAAATTTGACATTTTATGAGAGGAACTGGATGTTCTCTCTCAATATATATATTGGTATAATTTACCAATGGTTTTTCTTTGTCTAAGGGGTAGTAGAAGACTAATTCCTTGGATCCTTGAACGTAATGAGTTATAGTTAACGTGGCATCTTCAGAATTGGAACCTTTACCATATCCTAGAGTTTAAACAGCTGTTTACCGTTATCATCAAACAACCTTAACTTATATATATATTTGGAGTCTTCTTAGTAGATCTCTTTACTATATAATGAGCCGCCATCTAGTGGTTGGTATTGTCCATGTAACGACTAAAACATTTCCAGCGAAGCAAGACTTAACTTTTGATGCATTGCAAGTATTGTTGCAAAATTGAGAAACAAAGCAGATCCTTTGTTTATTTTTAGTGTATTCTAGTCTATGTTTCATTTTTATATAGCAAGAAACATGGGATTTTGTTTATGAGAAACAAGACACTCAAATGAGGGCCATTGTTTTCCTTCAGTTTTTCTAAATTGGCTCATATGTCGGCTCAACTTCCTTGCCTTCTTTTTTGTTTTCTTTGCCAAAAGAGATTAGTAGTTCTCCCTATATATATTTATGGAACATCATTGTGTCAATATTCATCATAGGGTAAAATATTCAAGAAGATATGGCAACTTCAAAATTGTTGTTGATGGTTTTGTCCTTTATTGCTCACCAAGTTCTCACTGCCAATGCCAAAGGCAAACCTCCCTTGGTACCAGCATTGTATGTTTTTGGTGATTCAAGGGTAGATGCTGGAAATAACAACAATCTTAATACACGTGCAAAGGCAAATGTGTGGCCTTATGGTATTGATCTTAATAACACAAGGGGTCGATTCACTAATGGCAAAACTGGAGCCGACTTTGCTGGTAAGTTTCATACAAGAAGAAAATTACCTAATCAATTATTCACATTTGGGTTTTAATTTTCTTTGTAATTTTTACTTCTTCTTTTTTTGCATTTACTGCAACGATCACCATGTAAAATTTACTACTATGTCAAAAATTGTAGTCATTTGCATATATATAACCCAAATAACAAAATGGTTATGGTGTTCTTTGTTTCCTTTGCAGCTATTAATCTGGGTTTACCAATGCCTCCTCCATACTTGAATCTCTCCGATGGGGAACGAAGTCAAGTAACTACTGGAATAAACTATGCATCAGGAGCATGTGGAATCTTAAACACAACCAGAGTAGTAAGAGATTGAAACTTCTCAAAAACTTTCGTCTCGCGTTCCCTTTTGTTAATGGCGTCTTTTAAAATTTGTTTTTTTCAGCACTAAATTTTGTTGGTCTCTAACCATTTTCTAAATACTTTATGCCAAAGGGAGAATGTTTGTCTCTGGTGCAACAAGTCGGATACTTCACCTCAACTGCGACGAGAGATCTTCCGATAGCAATAAAGAATAAAGAGAAGTTGAAGCATCATTTATCTAGATCCATATACCTTGTCCTTATTGGCACTAATGATTACAATAATGGTTTGAATGGCAACATTATGGAAAAATTTAGTCCACAAAACTTTGCAGAATACCTTCTTGATGAAATAACAAAACATATCAAGGTTCATTCTACATCATTTTTAATTTTCCCTACGATTTATTAGAGGACTCAAGGTTTTAAATTGTGGTTTGCGATTCCATATTTCTTGGCATCTTATTGGATTTTACAACAATTGCCACCTCTGCAACTACAATTTAAAACCTTTAAGAGAACCAATCATAGAGTTGAATTGACACAATCTATATCATGGTTTGTAGACTGACATGTTTTCATTTGAATCTTTCTCAGACACTTTATAGTCTTGGAGCTAGAAAGTTTGTAGTGTCTGGCATTACATCTTGTGAGCCCTATCACTATATACATTGTGAATCAAGGTACTATGCAGATAAGCTTCCTCAAAGGCTAGTAGAGTTGTAGTCTGAACTCCTTGGTTCATTATTTACAATGTATGATGGAGTCAACATATCCAAAGAAATTCTGCAAAATCATGACAATTATGGTAATAAATTTCTGTTAGAATATTTCTTTAAACGTCAAGCTATTCATAAAATCATCTTTGTGTTTTTTTTAAAAAAAAATTTGGCAAATTGCCCTAGTCATCTATACTCCAAATTTCAGTTTCCCCCATAATATTAAAAAATTAAAATATTCCTTCCAATTCATATGTTTTATTATAATGAACACTCTTTCGTTTAAATTAGATATTTCAAGAGTCATGTGCATTATATGTGAATTTTGTACTATGCAGCCAACTTCTAAAGTTTACTATGTCTCTCTCCTTACCTATTTACACCCCTAACCATCTCAACACTAATTGAAGAAATAATATGGATGAGTGGTATAGGTAGGTAGGTAAGTGGAGAAGTATAATGAATTTTTTTAGTTAGCTGGATAGTACAAGACTATACAATACATATGACTCTTGAAACATAACTTTTGATTTGGACGGATGATACTCATCGCAATAGCTAAGACATATAAATTGGAGGAAACATTGCAATATTTCTTGAATTAGAGAAGAAACAGCAATTGAAAATTTAGATTAAGGTTGATAAGTGCAATTTTCCTTTTTTTATGTATATATATTTCAATTACATATTGTTTCTTAAAATGTACAGGAATCACCAATGTAAATGATCCTTGCTACGTGGAAGGAAAGCCCATTTGTCCCGATAGATCAAAGTACCGTATTTTTGATATGTGGGGTCATTAAACTGAAATCTCGTATGAGATTGCTTCGAAGAACTGCTTTAATGGAACTTCTTGCACTCCTTACAGTCTTTGGGAGTTGGCCATGGCACCCATTAATTAAATTCCATCAGAAATATGTTCCAAAATAATATAATTCTTCATTTGAATTATTTTATTTTCTATTAAAAGTATGTACTATTATGAGTAATTTGTGAAATAAAGACGATTTAATTGCGTTTTCACATCCCCATTCTAGTTTAAAGGTGTTCCATTACAATTTGGATACGAGTAATCTTAGACAGAACAAAACAAAAGTCAGTGTATAGGAAAGTTTGTTAAATTAATTATATAAAAATCGTATTAATTAGTTTTTAAAATCATGAAATACAAGACAAGATAACTTTTTAATATGTGATAGTACGTACATGCTTTCAAAATCTTAAAATCAATTTTTAAATATAATAATAAAACTTACAGATTCAACACATGCTATTGATTAAAATTTCTAATTTCAAAAAAATTAGAATATTGATAATAGATTACTTATAAACCTAAAAGCATGAATACATCTAACATATATATTCATATTACAATATATTGGTAATTTATATTACACTAATGACAGTGGAAACACTTTTACTATTTTTTTTGCATTTACTGCAACGATCACCATTTAAAATTTACTACTATGTCAAAAATTGTAGTCATTTGCATATATATAACCCAAATAACAAAATGGTTATGCTGTTCTTTGTTTCCTTTGCAGCACTTAATCTGGGTTTACCAATGCCTCCTCCATACTTGAATCTCTCCGATGGGGAACGAAGTCAAGTAACTACTGGAATAAACTATGCATTAGGAGCATGTGGAATCTTAAACACAATCAGAGTAGTAAGAGATTGAAACTTCTCAAAAACTTTCGTCTCGCGTTCCCTTTTGTTAATGGCGTCTTTTAAAATTTGTTTTTTTCAGCACTAAATTTTGTTGGTCTCTAACCATTTTCTAAATACTTTATGCCAAAGGGAGAATGTTTGTCTCTAGTGCAACAAGTCGGATATTTCACCTCAACTGCGACGAGAGATCTTCCGATAGCAATAAAGAATAAAGAGAAGTTGAAGCATCATTTATCTAGATCCATATACCTTGTCCTTATTGGCACTAATGATTACAATAATGGTTTGAATGGCAACATTATGGAAAAATTTAGTCCACAAAACTTTGCAGAATACCTTCTTGATGAAATAACAAAACATATCAAGGTTCATTCTACATCATTTTAATTTTCCCTACGATTTATTAGAGGATTCAAGGTTTTAAATTGTGGTTTGCGATTCCATATTTCTTGGCATCTTATTGGATTTTACAACAATTGCCACCTCTGCAACTACAATTTAAAACCTTAAGAGAACCAATCATAGACTTGAATTGACACAATCTATATCATGGTTTGTCGACTGACATGTTTTCATTTGAATCTTTTTCAGACACTTTATAGTCTTGGAGCTAGAAAGTTTGTGGTGTCTGGCATTACATCATGTGAGCCCTATCACTATATACATTGTGAATCAAGGTACTATGCAGATAAGCTTCCTCAAAGGCTAGTAGAGTTGCAGTCTAAACTCCTTGGTTCATTATTTACAATGTATGATGGAGTCAACATATCCAAAGAAATTCTGCAAAATCATGACAATTATGGTAATAAATTTCTGTTAGGATTATTCTTTAAATGTCAAGCTATTCATAAAATCACCTGTCTCTTTTTGTTATAATTTTTTTTTTATTTTGGGAAATTGCCTTAGTCATCTATACTCCAAATTGCAGTTTCCCCTCATAATCTTAAAATATTACAATATTCCTTCCAATTCATATGTTTTATTACAATGAACACTCTTTCGTGTGTGTATATATATATATATCTCAATTACATGGTTTCTTTAAATGTGCAGGAATTACAAATGTAAAAGAACCTTGCTACGTGGAAGGAAAGCCCATTTGTCCCGATAGATCAAAGTACCGTATTTTTTATATGTGGGGTCATCAAACTGAAATTTCATATGAGATTGCTTCAAAGAACTGCTTTAATGGAACTTCTTGCACTCCTTACAGTCTTTGGGAGTTGGCCATGGCACCCATCAAATTCTGTCAGAAATATGTTCCAAAATAATTTAATTCTTCATTTGAGTTACTTTATTTTCTATTTAAAGTTTGTACTATTATGAGTAATTTGTGAAATAAAGACGATTTAATTGCGTTTTCACAGCCCCATTCTAGTTTAAAGGTGTTCCATTACAATTTGGATACAAGTAATCTGGGGCAGAACAAAACAAAAGTCAGTGTATAGAAAGTGTGTTGAATTAATTACATAAAAATCATATTAATTAGTTTTTAAAATCATGAAATACAAGACAAGATAACGTTTTAATATGTGATAGTACGTACATGCTTTCAAAATCTTAAAATCAATTTTTAAATATAATAATAAAACTTACAGATTCAACACATGCTATAACTACAAGAAAACTGACAATTTGTGACCATTTTTCTGTGACGACTAAAAAAATTGTCACTGAAAATTATACTTTGAGTGACGAATTTTCAAAGTTGTCACAAAAACACAACCTTTCAGTGACAACTTTATAAGTCGCCACAAAAAAGTCGTCACCAATTGTCAGTTTATGAGTTTTTGTGACAAATTTTTGAAATCGTCACTAAAATATTACAATCAGTGACGACTTAGTCATCACTGAAAGTTAAAAAATTAAAATTTTCTTCTTCAACTTTTTAGTGACCACTTAGTTGTCACTAAAAGTTAAAAATACACCAAACTATAGATTATGCTCTGATTTTATGAGGAAATATTTTTTTTGTTTCAAAATTAATTTCTATCATATTTTTAAAGTTTAAAATTTTCAACAAATTATTTTAAACTATTTTATTTTTAAAAATTGAAGAAAAAATAAAATTTAAAAATATAATTAGTTTAATATAATTTTGTCTTTAAAAGTTTGTCAAAAAAATCAAAAGTGGAAATAGTTTTAAAGAGATAATAATTTTTTAGATAATTTATTTGAAAAAAATAAAATATGAGAATAATTTGTTAGAAAAATAAAATAATTTGTTGAAAAAATAAAATAGAAATGCAACCAAAACAAAATAAAAATAATTTTAAAAAAATAATCTATCGTCACTAATGTCATTGGAAGCTCAGACAATGGAAAAAAGAATTGTAAGCCAATAAAATTAGAAAGAATTAAAGTTTTCATCAAAGAAGTTGTCAATCACAAGCAACCAAAATGAGTACAAGGATGCAAAATATTATTCTATCTATTAGCTAAGTCAGAAAAACATAATAAAAAAACATGAATAGTAACTTATTTAGCATGATCTTTATTTTCGATCAGTAAATTACAATAAAATCTCATTTGAAAAGTTTATGTCTTTTAAAGTTATGAGATCTACCATGCACCAAAAAAAATGGGGTTCAAGTTAGTTCCACCAACATGCCTCCTTGTTATAAACCATAAGGAAACAAAAGTATACAAATTAAGTAAGCAATTTAGATTCTCACTCTCCCAACTAAATGTTAAATAAATGTAGTATTGTTAATCGATGATCAAATGCCATAAATATCAATTTTACTTTTATAGAACATAGTGTTAGTTTTAGGAAAAGCCATCGTGTATAAGAATTTATCTCAAGTCACAATAAAATTTTAAAATAATTTTATCTTTAAATTTTTGTTGAAAAACTTTAAAACCTTATTAAAAAATCAAAAGTGGGAATAATTTTAAGGAGATATTAATTTTTTAGATAATTTATTTGAAAAAATAAAATATGAGAATAATTTATTAGAAAAATAAAATAATCTATTAAAAAAATAAAATAAAAATACAGTCAAAACAAAATATAAATAATTAAAAAAAATAACAAAAACCAAAATGTAGCCAAAACGCGGGATAGGGAAGCTGTGTCCCGCTCAAACGAAAACAACGCATAGCACATTCTGTTTTCTCACGCTAGCTGTGAACCCATAGCACATTCTGTTTTCTCACGCTAGGAAAGCTGTGTCCCGCTCAAGCCATTTTCGGTTCTCAGAAGTCTTCCCCAGGTTTTTTTCCCTTCCTCTGACGTTTGTTTTTCCTCTCTTCCTTTAAGAGCTCTCAGAACTCCCAAAATCCCACCACAAAGCATTGAGACGTGAACCACTGCGTGGGTGGCCACCGTGAACAGCATTCTTCCTGAGTTCATTGTAACGCCGTCGTGAAGCATCTCAGGTGACTATCCTGTCAACACTCTATTTTATATTTTGAGTAACCCATGATTCAGTTTGGGTATTGCTCTTTTCTGTTTGGATGTTTTTTCAGGGATTTCTTTGGATTTAAGCTAACAATTTGCTAAGCTCAGTTCCAATTACGGAGGTTGGGGGAAATTGGTTCCGTCATCCTTCTGCGCTCAAAATCTCAGAACTCTTCCCCAAGTTTTTACTCTTCCTATGACCTTCGTTTTTCCTCTCTTCCTCTAAGAACTCTTAGGACTCTCAGCCCCACTGCGAAGCACTGAGACGCGAACCACTGTGTGCGTGGTCGCCGTAAAGAGCATTCTCCTGGTGTTTTTCTTACTCAAATTACGAGTAGAGTGAGTTATAGTAGCTAGAATGAAGGTTCTGTGTTAAACTCAAGGTTTTATCATCTTAGCATCAGATGGTCTAGCTTCTGATAAGGCTAACAGTATTGATTGACTGGGTTTTTGTTTTTTAGTTTCTTTAATTGCTGTCTTAGCCTCTATAAATGAACAATTTATTATGCATAGCATTTAATGCATTGCTAATGGCAAAATATCTGGTCATTTATTTTATGCTTCGATTCTATTTTGTGCATTTGTTACTTGTTTAAGGCACCCTAATATCAACAGTCAAAGTGGAGCTATTTGCTTAGACATCTTGAAGGATCAATGGAGCCTAGCACTGACATTGAAGAATTTGATAATTTTCCCCTTACAGAGAAAATCTTGGTAACAGAATGCTCCTATGGCACGGTAGGTTGTGATGCTATTAGTTTACATTGATGTTTACTGTAGTGAAATATCCTTCTATGACATCATGAATAAAAGGAAAAATTGAAAGAAACACAAGCTAATTACTTAGCAACATCAAAACAATTATGGACTTCGAGCTCTGAATTTCCCTCATTGAATCCTTCTCATAAACCTGACATTAAATGAACTTCATTGGGATGTGAAGAAAATTCTAAACAGAGGAGTTTTAAAGCTGAAATACACTAGTTGCTATGAGTAAATATAATCACATGATTATTATGTTTATTGCAATTTGATATTAAAGTTCAGTATTGCTCGATGGGACATCAAGAGAATGAAAATGTGTACAAATTTAGAGTTAGACCTATAACCAAAATGTTCTGTTACAGGTTCTAGGTTGACGAATTTTGTGGGTATACTTAGTCAAGGACTCATAATTGTACCTCCTGAACCCCCAGCAACTGGCTATATGGTTCTTTCACTCTCTACCCTCGCATGTTTCTCATTTATGTTTTTATTTTCAAGCATGTGTACATAATTACAATCAGAATTTGAATATTTTGCTTTATAGTTTGGCAAAGGGTTATACTTTACTGACCTGATCAGCAAGAGTGCTCAGTATTGCTACACTAATAAGAAAAATCCTGTTGGTCTGATTCTTCAGAGTGAAGTTGCCCTAGCAAACATCTATGAGCTCAAGAATGCTAAGGTAGAATTATGCATATGGGTGTATATGGGCTTGTGGTTGATTGTTAGTTTGTTACTAAATATGCATGCATTCAAAATAAGAAATAATTTTTATTCAGTTTTTTTTTCTTTTAATGTCTAGTGAATTTTTTTTGCCAAATATATATTTGCAATGTCTTTGGCTTCTGATGGTCTTTGCCTTTTCTGCCATTAAGTATATGGAAAAAGCTCCGGAAGAAAAGCACTCTACTAAAGGACTGGGAAAGAAAGTACCTAATCAATCAGAATTTGTAAGTTGGAGGGATGACGTCATTGTTCCTTGTGACAAATCCATGCCATCAAAAGTCAAGACTTCTGAGCTCATGTACAATGAGTATATTGTTTATAATACTGCTCAAGTAAGTTTTTAATCTCAGTTATTGTGTTTTTGTCTTACCAACCAAGCTAGGATACTTGTAAATTTTTATTATGTCCAATTAGTATTAAATGAATTGAGGAGGAAGCTTCTGCTGAAATGTACATTATTGATTTGTTATCCTAATACATTCATGTGAATTGGAAGTAATCTAGATGTCTGCTATTTCTGGGTATCATCTGTCCCGAGTTGTGGTCTTGTTGTGATTAAGTATTATTTTTATACCAAAGAAGTAGCGGTGGCCTTGTTGTGACTATTGACTATTTTTGTACCAAATAAGGGGTTTTCCTAGTAAAGTCAAAAAAATGAGGCAAGGAAGGTATTGGTGTCTTGTCTTCTGCCCTTGAGTTATTTCTTATTTTCTCTCTTCATTTTCTTTCTTAGGCCACCACCATACTTAGTTCTATCTAGGGTTTTCACTTTGTTCTTCAAAGGTCTGACCATGCATAACAAATTAGCTTTAAAACTGAAGGTTACATTTTTAGGTCAAAGGAAAGAAACAATTTTTGCTCTTATTTTTAGGTCAAAGGAAAGAAACAAATTCAAGGTCTTTGTAATTTTGGTAGATGGAAAGAGGATGGTACTCTATTGAATGAAATGATGGAAAATGGAGTCATGCCAAATGTGCAAACTTATAATATTTTAGTAGATGCTTTTTGCAAAGAGGGAATGATTCTAAGGGCTAAAAGCATAATCGGTATCATGATTCAAATGGGGAAGGAGCCTAGTGTTGTCACCTATAATGCTTTGACTGGTGAATGATTCTAAGGACCACTCTTATAGGTGGGTTTTGCCAAGTGGGTAGACCACTAGCTGCTAAAGAACTGTTTTAAATATACATACATATGGCCAAGATCTCAGTCTTCAGACTTGTGCCATTATATTAGATGGACTATTCAAGTGCAGACTTCATTCTGAGGCAATATCATTGTTTAGAGCAATGGAGAAGATGAATTTGGATCTTGATATTGTGATTTACAATATTTTTCTTGACGGAATGTGCAATGCTGGAAAATTGAATGCTGCTTGGAGTCTTTTTTCTTGTTTTCTTGCTAAAGGGTTGCAACTTACTTGTTGTATATATAACATAATGATTAAAGGTCCGCGTTGACCATGCATAACATATCTCTTGTGTTTTGCTCTTCTTTATAGTTAGAAATTATTTAAAAGTATATATAATAATTGTTATTATTTAATTAGCTTGTACTTTGTATTATTTGCTGATTATTAATTTGTTTTCATGTGTTGTAAATAGGGACAAATTTCAATTCTGCCAACGGAGCGTTATACCAAATTCTACAACGAATGCAACACCAGCAACTTCAAGAGAACCATAGACCTAATACTTTTTATTTTGTCAATATTTTATTATTTGTATTTTAATTTTCTGTTAACGGACATATGGTTGTTACTTATCAACAAATTTTTGTTGTAGTTGAAATTATTTTAATATATATTGTTTTATTAAAAAAATTTATTTCAATTGATATCATAGTGTAGGTTTTATTTTTAAAGAAAATCAAATGGTTAAAAGATAATAATACAAAAGATTTAGTGACAATTATTTTTGTCATTGAATCCTTATTTACATAAAACTTTTAGTGACAACTAATGTTAGTTGTCACTAAAAATACTTTTAGTGACAATTTTTAATATCACTGAAAATAAAAAATGTGTGTTATATATAGTTCAAATACTTTCAGTGACAACTTTTATTGTCACTAAAAACATACTTTCAGTGATGATTTATGTAAGTTGTCACTAAAAACACTTTCAGTGATGATATAAGTCATCACTAAAACTCATTACGTTTAAAACTTTCAGTGACGATTTTTATAAATTGTCACTAAAAACACTTTTAGTGACGAATTCTATCGTCATTAAAACTCATTATGTTTAAGGCTTTCAGTGACGACTTTTACAAATCGTCACTAAAAACCCTTTTCAGTGACGACGTATATCATCACTAAAGGTTCAGATTCACGAAACTTTTAGTGACAACAAAAAAAGTCGTCACTAAAGATACATTTAGTGACGATTGAAGTTGTCACAAAAGACTTTCATAGTCTCACTTTGTAATCTTTCTGTGACGATTTTTGCCTTTTAGTGACGAGTTTTTTTTGTTTTAGTGACGACTTAAAAAATTGTCACAAAAAACTTTTAGCGACAATGTTTTTAGCGGCCAAGGAGTGACGACAAAAAGTCGTCACAAAATGTCTTTTGTGATGACTTTTAAGATTTTCGTGACGACTTTAGTTGTCACAAAAGCTCTTTTTTCCTTGTAGTTTGATTAAAATTTCTAATTTCAAAAAAATTAGAATATTGATAATAGATTCCTTATAAACCTAAAAGCATGAATACATCTAACATATATACTCATATTACAATATATTGGTAATTTTTATTATACTAATGATGGTCGAAACACTTTTATACATTTATGGTGTATCAAATATTAACTCATTAATATACTAGTCAATATCTGAATTTTGGAATTCCTTTGATATGATCATTTAAATTATAAAAAAAAGGCTATACACACACACACACACACAAATACATCATCAGTTTCTCACTACTACATACACAGATAGAGTTTAACAGACAAATTGTGTTAATTTCAAGACAGAACACACTACAACAGAACGTTGGAGCTACCTATCAGAGATGGCTAAGATTTCTTTAACTAACATTTTCCTTATCCATTTTTAAATCCTTAACTTTTAAGAAAAATTATATTTTTTTTATTTTGATCATGCTCTTAATTGTAATTTTTCTCTAATTAATTAATTCTTACAATTAATCTCTTAATTTATTTGTCCTATTGTATTTATCATTTACTTTCTAAATTAGATATTAACTTTAAAAGTAGTTATGTGAAATGATCAAAAATGCATTTTTATAAAGAGGAGAACGAAATAGGATATCAATAAATAGGAGAGTGTTTTCGTAATTTTTCATATATGCTGTTCAAGTTATCATAGGAGGTTAAATGCAATAAAATAGATTATTGATTATGAGATCATTTGCAAAAATTAAAGAATAGGGTGTATGGAAATTGTGATTTAACACAAAAATAAAGATAAGAAAGTGTAATTTCTTCTAATTTATATGCTATAACAAAAATTAGTACATCAAATTCTCTTCATGTATGATTTTGCAATAGCCTCATATGCCAATTTTGTTCACTTTAAAGGAAATGAAATAAATTATAATATACTGCAAAAAATAAAGATAATATATTTAAGTTGCCTGGTTTATAGATTCAAAGGATTTTATTTAAACGATATTTTTACATATTTGGATTACAGCAGACTACATAATCATTATGGAAAATTATTAATTAATAAAAAAAGTGCTTCATGTGGTGCGTTAGTATGTATATTACAGTACATAGTTTTCTCCTACAAATATTCAAAGAATTTTATTATATACTTCTACTCATTTGCAATCAAGGTACTAAAAAAAATAACTTTCGGTGGCGACTAGAAGAAATTGTCACCAAAGGGTTGTCTGACTAAAAATGTTGCCCCATAGTCCTTCCATGACAAATGACTTTGCCACAGAAAAGGACTTTTAGTGGTGACTTTATATGCCACTAAAATTATATTTTGGGGCTAAATTTTGTTTTTGTCACTAAAATCACAGTCAGTGAATACGTCCACATAAACAAGAATATTACTTCTTAAGCGCAAAAGGCTTTGTAAAAATATTCAATCAAATTCATGAAGTATCTAACAAAACTGGCATTACTAAAAATGATGTAGCATCTTTGTTTCTTCCTTAAAGATAGAACATGGTCTTCTTACTGCTACCTAGAGGTCTCCTACCTTTTTTCCTTTAGGTTTTAACTAACGTTTTCAATCCACAAAGCCAACCTTTTGCATGACAAATTAATTTAGTAAACAATTCATTGCCTTGGTTTGTCTAATTCATGAAATACATTATCATCTTGACAATAATAACTTTCGAAAGTTGCCACCTAAAGGTTAAACCTTCATTGGTGACTATCAAAAGTTTGCTACTCGCAGTTGCACATTTAATGGTAAATTTTAAAGCACAGAGAGTGAGTGACAACTATCCTTCAAAGATTACTTTTTTAGTTTCTACCTAAAATTCATCACCGAATATTTTATTTCTTGTAGTGATATAAAACAACATTTTTTTTCCTAATTCATATATAGAAAGGTTTCGATGCTTATGAACAATGTTAAAGTTTTTACACGCTCACCTAGTAATATGCCAAATAATTATTAACATCTAAAGATCTGATTTTACTTCTTTCTTTTTTTCTCAGTGATGAGTCATCGTGAGGTCGGTGGTAATCAATGTCAAGAGGCGATGGATCCTAATAGCTGTGATGCCTGCAAGTGCATGAAGCAATGCTATGTTAAACATGGTTCTGTAGCCGGTGGACAATGATTTCTCATCCTCGTGAAAAATCTTATAGATGTATTTGTACCTATAATTGCTGATCTTTATTACGTTCAGCTGTATTTTCAGCTCAAATTTGGCTGTGCCAATAATATATATCGCTATTATTCTATGTTCCATATTAATGAATTTCAATAAGAGGCATAAGCAAATGGACTAAAAAAGTTTATTATTTCTCTTTCATGGTAAATATCATGTGACGAAATTCATCATCTTTAATTTGCTATGTTCGGTTAATTATGATTTCTGTTGTAGAAAAGTAGGCAAAGTAAAAGGCTCAACCTTCAAGGAATTAGCTAATGGTCACATAGCCAAATTAGTTTATTTAGGCTACTTTATATTTGTGGCAATTCTTTAGTGCCGGGGAAATTTGTTTTAAATACATCATCCATTTTTAGACAGTTGTTGAGAAAAAATAATTGAAAGAAAACAAGAAATTAATATCAAATATTGTTTTGAGATATAAAATTAAATATAGTTTTATGCAGCTATTTATACATGCACAAAACCTTTGCTGGCCAATCTACATCCAAATGAAACTTCATAAATTATGGCTCTTGTGATCATAACCTTGTCCAAAATTTTATTACGATTTCTTACTCTGATCTTATGGTATTTAGTTACCTTTTGATTTACCAAGATGCGTTTTTCAAGTATATTTCTAAACCCATTTTGTAAAAATTAATTAGGGAATCACGTATGTTACAACATCATTTTATTATTAGATAAAATATTTGATTCCTTTGACATTATAAAAAATAAAAGATGTTGCTTGATTCGTGGCTACTTTGTTCCCAAATTAACGAGGAAAATTATGAAATCATTATTAATTTTGTGACCAACTAGGATCTATATATTCCTCCATTCCCCACGGTTACTTGCACAGAGAACAAATATTGAGAAGATCATTGACCTTTGCAGCAATTGCCAGAAAAATGGCCAAGATTTCATTCACACAGATTTTCCTCCTTGTTGTTCTCATCATTTCAGGTTAGTTTACCAATAATTTCTTTATGTTCAATGATTGGAAACAATTTTTTTATTGTTTATTCATGATTGATGTGATCTACGCGACATTTTTGCAGCAATAGCAATGAGAAGTGAAGGGGTTAATACGAAAAATAGATGCACGGAAGTGATGGATCCTAGTGGGTGCAATCTTGCAAAATGCCAACAGAAATGCTTTCAAGCACACCAAGGCTCCGGACAATGCATTGGCAATGTTGCTGGAACATCTTATCAATGTGTTTGCGTCTATAACTGTTAATCTCTATGTGTGTGAACAAGAAATCTGTGAGAGAATGAAACTAATAAATTGATGAGTTTTCTTATATATTCCTACATGTTTTTATTATGAATTCTTTGCCACAAGCACTTAATCTCATCATGAACCCAGCTGCAAATATATTTTTGTCAATTTTCAGAGGAAATAAAATTCAACAAAATTTTATGTAAATAAAGTTCAAATTCCAACACCATTAATCAACCATGACTTCCTTGACCGGATGTGTCAAAAAGTGTTAATTTATGGGAGTTCAGTTTCTCACTTCCCTTTTCTCTATATCAATATCTTCGATGAAAAAAATAAATTAGTATAATCATAGGTGGAGTGTGGATATGATTTTTGTCAATTTTTAAAGGAAAACCCTGTAAATTGTTATGTAAATACTGTACAAAATCTAACACACAATCTTATCTACTGATAAGTTTCTTTTAGTTACATGACTAAGCAGAAATTGGATTTTTGTTCTTGTTTTTTCTTTTAAATTTGTTTCTCAAAAAGGGAGGAAGCTACCTTGTCAGACAATCGAGTGACCATCTCAGCTAGATAGAACCAGTTGAGACTGATCCTCCCGAGCTAGGTGGATCCCACAAAACCCCTTGCCATTGCTCGTGCTCTGATCACCCGATCATAGTTCATCTATTGGGCTTTTGTTCTTATCTCCTTAGAACTTAGAGGGCTGTTTGGTTGGGGGGAATGGAGGAGACCCTATTTGATTCAAGATTTTGGAGGGACGGGAAGGGAAAATGTATAAAATTTTACATTTTTAACCTTTACATACACCTGTTGTTGCCATTTTGACACCGAAGAACCAGAAATAAAAGTTCAAACATGTTTTAACAGTTTGTCTCTTCCCTTCCCCTCTCCTTTCTGTAACTTTTTTTTTTAATAAAAGATATTAAAGGAAAAAAAGTTAAAAAAATTTAGAGAACCATTTATTTTATACTAATATATTTTAAGACTTTATATCATGTTGATTAAACAGTTTATTTTTTTATTATATTTAATATGTTTCATTTTTTTTATATGTATATTAATTTAAATAATTATATCTGTTATTTTCATATTATATTTCACGATCAATTGAATTATTAAATAAAAAATAACATTTATTATAATTTCTAAGTTGGATAAAATACTTTAGTATAAGTTTATTAATGAACATTTCTATGCATAAATTAAGTGAGTTTTAGTATATAAAAATTGTAATTATTATTATTTATTCTCAGTTATTTATGTTCTAGCTTCATAAAATAATCTTATTTTTAGTAAAAACAAAATAAAAGAGTATAATAGTCATTTTATTATTATTTTTTTCTCTTTCCCTTACAACTCAAATAAAGAAAATTTTATTTTCTCTCCCCTCCCCTCCCCCCAAATTAAACCAAATAGAGAAATTTTATTTTCTCTCTCTTCCTCTCACCTCTCTTCTCCTCCATTAAAATTTTTCTCCTCCCTCTCTCTCCGTTAAACCAAATATGCCCTAAAGATATAGATGTATGAGCTTATAGAACAGAGGTGTCCAACTAGTGGCTAATTTGTTGATGAGTCTTGCTTATGATGGATGTCGCAAGCGATCGACAACATAACTTAATTAACATCCACAAATCGTACAATACTGAAAGCCTATTTTTGAAATAACGCAAATATGTGACAACTTTGATTAAAACTATATAAAAGACAAATTATCAAGAATCAAAAGTATCTAAAAATGTTCAATTTTTGATTATTAATAATCCATGTAATAGTTCAAATAGTTGAACATTGAGGTAAAGATAGTGGCAACTTTTTAAGTTGTTACTAAAGGTTGAATTTTAATAACAATTTTATTTTGTTGTGAATATATGTCATTTTTTAAGTTTTGGACTAAATTTTAACGATGGTTTAATATGAAACTGCTGCTAAATCAAAAAATTTTTTAATTATAGTTGAGTCGTATAATTTAATGACAATCTGTAACCGTCATTAGGATATGACTTAATGACGCCTTTTTCCACAGTTTGATAAAAACGTTGCTAAGTCTCTAGTTCTATGATGGTTTCTCTAGCTATTATTAAAGACATTAACAATGGTTGAAACTGTCACTAAAACTCTCTTTTTTTAATGCGTGTGAAGTGCTTTTTGAAAAACTAATATTTTTAGTTAATATTGAATTTATCTTTCTTTGTCCTACTATTATCTCCAAGTTCATTTTGTTTACAATACTTTTTGTCTATAATTGGACTGGTAATTTTAAAATTTGGGCATTGGTTCTTTAATTAGATTTTGTTAAGGTCAAAAAAATTTTGGGATGAAAATTGTTACATATTCAATTAGGTAAAATCCAAAATAAATAGGAAGCCCAATCGTAAATGTTCTTTTACTAGATTTTTTATAAGGTCAAAACTTATTTTCGGGAAGAAAATTTTACGAATATTTTTTATTGGGAAAACCAACATACATATCCATTTTAAAATATATTTCTCAACTCCCTTTTATTTGCTAATTAATTTTTAAGGCTTTCTTTTCATAAAGATATAATTATGTTTCTGAGTTAATTAGGGAACATATTAATGCAAAAAATTTCTATCCTTTTTTTTGTAACCATATCTTCATCATTCAATAACATATTTTAATTCCTTCAAATAAAGGAAATGATATAAATATAATAAAATTAATATGTTTCCTAATCATATATTAATAATTTTAAACATACATAATTCATGCATTTATATCTTTAATAATTCATGACAAATTTGAAACAAAATCTAGGATTTTAAAGTTGCCTGATGCCAAAGACGATTTGCAAGTCCAAATTAAATATCCAAGCAAATAACAGTTTATACATCGCATCTTGTTCTTCTTTGCATCCCAAATTAATAAATTACTAAAACACAAATAATTTGTGCGACCCCACCTATGATTTATATATACCTCCATGCATTCCCCATGGTTATATGCGGTTAGATCAAAGATTGAGATTAAAGATTATTGACCTTTGCAGCAGTTGAAATGGCCAACACTTCCTCCACTCAGATTTTCCTCCTTGTCATTCTCATTTCAGGTATATTCGCTAAAAATTTATGGATTTCTCGTTCAAATTCTTATAGTATCTTTACGATGGATTATTAAACAAAGGTAGAAAAAAACTATTATAACTGTAAACTTATTGAGTTTGCTCTGTCTCTGGGTATACGTGGCCATACATAATGGACTTAGGCGCGAACCTAATATTAGGGCCAATAGGCTTAAATTCGAGTCCACCCTACAAGCTAGTTTTATATATGCATTTAAGGGTAACATGCACTTGCTTGGAAGGGTGTTCAAAATTAATTTTATCTAATTCAAATTGAACTGATTCAAATCAATGCAATAAAAACTTATTTTTAAATTGAATCAATTGGATAAAATTTTTCAAAAGTCAATTTAATTAATTTGACTGTTAGATTTTTAATTTTAAAATCTAATTCCTACCCCAACCGACTATTTAATTAATAATTCAAATAATTTATAAATTATATTATAATTATATGTATTGTAATTTTATTTTATTTTGGTCACTGAGCTTCAACTGATATTCAAACTTAAAACTTCAATCTTAGAGATATATGATTCTAGAACCACTACACCAACTAGCTTATTGGTGAATTAATTAATTGAAAATATGATTATTTAGGAACCTATATATTAATCCTTCATAATATTAAAAATTCTATTACTTGGGCTAAAAACAGTAAAATTCATCGTTTTTTTTTCAATTTTTTTAAATTTTTGTATTATATTCATTTTTTATTCTTATTCTTCATATATTCTGTTGTGCAGTCATGACAATGAGAATTGAAGTGGTTAATGCGCAAAGATGCACCCAAACTATGGATCCGAATAGTTGCGATCTTGAAAAATGCAAGCAGATATGCTCGCAGGCACATGAGCAAGGCACCGGACTATGTACCGGAAAACCTCGTGGACCAGGATCTCAATGTGTTTGCTTCTATAAATGTCCACCTCTTCTTCATTAATGTTTTTTTTTTATGGCTATAGAATATTGTCGAATCCAATAATTTAATCGAACCAATAAAAATAAAAAAGCCAAGGACTTCAGAGTTCTTTATGTTGTGGCTCAATCCCCTTTTTAAAAACCCCTTAGTCAATTGACTCGGTTGTAGGTGATATTTCAATTCAACACGCAGAAATAGTATTCAAGTTACGTCGGGTTCATTTGCAGAAATAATATTTTTAAAAATTTAGAAATTAAATATGTAAAATAAAAAAATTCAAAAAATTAAATTTATTATTTTATAAGATAAAATAATTAATCCTATACATACATACATACATACATACATATAAAGACACACGCATTGGCTGCTCAACACGCACTAGGTGTTGATTTGTTTTTGCAGTTTTAATGTCATAATTTTTTTAAGCATAAAGTTAAACCTTTCAATTGATGGCACTACTGTATTTGTAGGGATATATTTTAATTCGTTGTTGCATCTATACATGTAAATTGGTTTGTTGTTGTATTTATGTATGGTATTTCAATCTGCTGTTGATCTGTTTACCCATTTTTAGTGTCCTAATTTTTTTTTTAAGTTAACCTATCTATTGACAGTGCAATTGTGTTTTTAATGACATAATTTAATTCGTTGTTGTATCTCTAGGATTTTATTTCCTTAAATGATCAACTGTTGAACCATCATCTTTTAAAAAAAAAAATTCAAGGACTCTAATGAGAAAAAATTGGAATAGAAAATGTAGGAGGGGGATATTTCTTTGAATCAGACATCATGTCTAACTATGTTGAGGTATTCAGTTTTTTGCAAAGGTGTAAGCATTTAATAAATTTTAGTTAGGTAACCAAATGATCAATACATCAATAAGCTACAATATTAAAACAAATTTTAGAGCTATACCCAAAAACAAATCTGTGTGTTGTAGAACCTAAAACAATAAAAAATTATTGATTTTCATTCAAAAGGTAGGCTTAATTGCAATTTTAGGTTTTCTACTTTCATAAATGCGTCAATTTAATCTGCTTATAATTTGAAATATGAATTATGTTTATCTAATTTTAATAAATGAGTCAAAATAATCCCTTTAAATTTATCATTTATTCTACTGTAAGTTTGCTATGTACAAGCCACATGTACATAACTAAATCTATCATTAATATATTTTTTGGGCGACTAGATATTTGTTATGTATATATGGCATATGCATGGCATATTAATGACAAAATATACAATAAACTCAACCAAAGAATTATTTTGGCTCATTTGTTAAAGTTAAAAAGAATAAATTCAGATTACAAATTATAGAGCGAATAAATTAAGTACTTTTGAAAATAAAAAGACTAAAACTATTATTAAGTCTAAAAGTATATTCTTTTAGAGAAAAAAAAATTAAGAGACCAATAAACTATTCTAATTCAGATTACAAACTATTATTTGTTAAAGAATCCCTTAAAATTTGATAGAACTCAACTCACAGTAATATATTTTCATAATAGCAAATCAATTTACTATGCCACGAATCCTTTTGCACGTCATACTTGATTGAGGATCAACACTGCAGATTGGTTGTCTGAGCACACTATAGGGAGACTAAATTGCGTAAATATATTGTGCACGCAACATTGGATAAACTATTATATAACTAAATCTATTGTTAATGTATTTTTTGGATAATTGAGCATAACACGTGTCATTTATTAATATATACATGATATATAGATGACATATTAATGACAAATGATAATAAACTAACTAAAAAAATTATTTTGACTCATTTTTACATTAAAAATTCTAAGGGATGAATGCACATTAAACTTATCAAAATATAATTTATTAATGTCTGTATTCAGTGTGATCCATTAATTTTTACAGTATAATCTCTTTAAGAGGAGGTGAATGAAAATAAAACTAATTAATCGCAGGATAATCTCTTAATGTTCGAATTCAGCATAATGTCTCAAGAGGGGGTGAATGCACATTCGACTAATCATAGGTTGATCTATTAAGAGGAGACGAATGCCCCACTCAAGCATAGATATTGACTTGTATATGTAACGTAATATTGATACAAATATCATGATACGATAAATGAAATGTCTATATATAATTTGAAGACTTGCGTATGATACAAATGGCCAAAATTCGATTTAGTCCTTACTTTATTATTTTAGTTTTAAAACGTTTTAACATTTTCAAACCATCTGTTATTGATCTTGACATTAACTTTAACAAAGCTTTTGCCAAAGTGGCACCTCTTTAACTGATGATGTACCATCTACTTTTCTCATTTCGTTTTCTCTCTCGTCCCCGTGCACACACCAAACACTAACAATCTCCGTCAATTTTTGGGTTTCGCATTATGAATTTCTTATTTTCAAAAATTTCTTCTATAAAAAATTGAGATGAATCTTCTGATTGAAGAAAAAAGTACACATAGACAGAGACATATCAATCAGTTATAACAAGTGTTATCGATCGGAAGATTCAGTGCCGTTAAATACACAGTAATTGGGCGGGTTTCAAGGTTCTGTTTTTAGAAGTGTTTGCCATAAAATTTAAAAAGGGTTTCAAAAAACAACCAGTTTGGAAAATGGTGTTCTGTAATTGGCAAAAGTGGAATTTATTTTGAACTTCTTTGTGTTTTGTATAGGACAAATTTGGTATTTTTCTGCTACAAGACGTATGATCTTTTGAGCCAATTTTGTTAAGCAAGGGTTTGTGATTTGATATTTCTCGTTTCTTCCAATTATATATTTAAAACAAAATTGGAAGCATTGAAAAATTGACAAAGCCTAAATTAAATTTAGACATCTTTTATATATATTGGCAATTGAAATATTAATTAATTTCCCTTTGGATAATTAAAAAAAATACAAAATAATATAACAAAGAAAGATTTTAAACCATAGCTATTTCAATAACATACTATTAATTACTATTCTTTATGAGTGTTGTAAAAAGTGAATTGAATCGACTAGTTAAACCAAAAAATTGATGAACTGGTTTGGTTTTTCGGATCCCAATCAATACCAAATAAACCAAGAAGAAGTTATCTTCATGAAGAATATTATTGATGATTGCCGATATTTGATTCAAATCTCCTCTAATGGTGTAAAAATTTGGATAAGGTTAGTGATCAGAAGGACTATATTTTATGAAGTTTCATTTGGAAATAGAATGGCCAGCAAAGGTTTTGTGCATGTATAATTAGCTGCATAAATGTTAATTATATTAATTAAAAAAATATATGTGGCTCATTTTATATAGTAGTTATTTCCTTTGAGAAGATGTGACCTTATATATGTGAAAATGTGTTCTTATGTGAAAAAGTATCATTACATGAAAATATGTTCTTATATAAAAAAAAAATATCCCTACGTAAAAAGGTGTCCTTATATGAAAAGGTACATGGTGGTTATGACAATCATTAATTAATTATAAATACTCATTTTTTTTTGGGAAGAAGGAGATAGTTTGATGGGAAGAACGAGATAGTGAAACATTTAGAAAATATTTTTTTTGATATAAGGGTATTTAATTTACAAAAAAAATATATGATTCTCTATTAAGTATACAGATCAAGATTTTAAATAAACTAAACAAATTTTCTCTATTCTGACATATATCTAGTGATTGCATTTATGAGGAATCTGATTACTATAGCTAGAAATATATTCTTTAGATTTTCGCTTTTAGTTTATTGTACTTGTGCAAATTTATGGCTTATACGAAACTGTATTTAATTATATATCTCACAACAACATTTGATATTAATTTCTTGTTTTCTTTCAATTATTTTTCTCGAAAATTGTCTAAAAATGGATGATTTATTCAAAAAGAATTTCCCCGGCACTAAACAATTGCCACAAATATAAAGTAGCCTAAATAAACTAATTAAGGTATTTCTATATATATTGGCAATTAGCAATTGAAAAATTAATTAATTCCCCTTTGGATAAACAAACAAAATAATAAGTATTTAACATGTAATTGGGCCAAGACATCAAAAATAAAAAAAAATTTATTTAAACTATAACGAGAAACATTTTAAGCCGTAGCTATTAACATACTAGGCTCTCTTTACATGTATATATATACATCTCCATCGCCTAAATTCCCATTACCAACATATAGAGACTAAAGAGTTACATTTATATATATATTGGCGTTTGCTTGTTAGCGATGGCTGCCAAGATTTCCTTCTCGAACATTTGCCTCCTTGTTCTTATTGTTTTAGGTTCCTTTTTTTTTCATTTATATCCTAACTATATTCTTATGATTTAGACAAACCCAGGGATGAATATGTTTCCCGTTTGTGGATATCCTTGTGAGGATTGTCCTGCATGGGGTTAAAGATGGAGATAATGTCTCTCCCCTTCTATATCATCTTGTTCTTCTTTTTTGACTCTGGTTTTGAACTTTTAATTTGCAGTGATTGCGATTCCGATGGCAAGTCGTGCACGCCAGAACTGTGAAGAAGTGTACGAGAATCTAGGTTGCGTCCCTACAGAATGTCAAAAAGTATGTCAACAGAAACATGGTAACCACAGCTATGGAGATTGCACTGTTATTGCGGAATATTACCATTGTGTATGCTTCTTCGATTGTCCACCTCCAGTTTCTCCTTGATCCAGCATATCTTCAGGCTCATATATGCTGCATTTGAAAGAGGAAGAAAAGCTCTAGTGAAAACTAATAAAAATTATTATGAATTTCTACATACTTTGCTTTTTTGCCTTTGTGACTTACAATTTATATATAAAGGCAAATAATGATGCTATGTGTTAGATTATAATAAAATTATTACAAATCTTCACTTAATAATTTATATTCGTGAACTAAAATTATTCTTGACAAATAGTGCCAAGATTGTCAAGATCTGGATTCTTGCCGCACCTCATTTTCCTAATAAAAAAAAATGATAATTTCAGTACAAGGAAAGATAGGTTCATATATCTTTTCTTCACGTTACAAATTAAATTTTTAGTTCAGTTACTTTAATTGAAGCCTCAATTTTTCACTAGGATGAAAGTTTTTTATTATTGTTAATTTGGCTCCGATTCAAATTCGAAATAACTAGTTTTAAAGATGACTCCATACATAGGACAAATTAATTCATTGATAAATGAACCCATTTACAAAATGGCTAAAGGAGGATTTGAACTTGGTACCTCATTGATAAATGAACTCATTTACTGTTTTTAATAATTCATCACTAAATTCACACTTTCACTGACAATTTTGAGCGTGGTCAGTAAGAAATCACCACTGAAAATGGAGTGAATCACTGATCTTTGCTGGTGCGGTTTCTTTTTTCAGCGTTTGAGTCTGAAATGTTTATCTCCTTTCTCATGAAGCATCGAATAAAGAAGGAGAGTGACTTGCTACAACTTGGCAGAGATCGAGGCTGATAATGACATTTTCATTTTTAGACGTACCTGCTTTCCTTTTGATGCTTACCAATTTCGTTTATTCATTCTTAGTTTGGCTTTAATTTAAAGGATGGTTTAAAAGAACATAACTTTGTTTTAAAGCTTGTAGGCTTAACATAATGGAAATCCAATTACGAGGATATATAATGCTAATTTGACGCAAAAAAAGCAAGTCAAATTAATGTGTTGAGAGATTCAGAGGCGCCATTACGCCATTACTCAAAGAAAAGTGTCCAGTGTCATATTTCCAAAAACTTCAAAAGCAAAATAATTCAGTGAATCTGTAAATTGCATTGCGTTTTGGAGAAATTGCGTGCACCAGAGGTCACCGCTAAATTCACTCAGTGACACTTTTAGGTACCGTCACTAAAACATTGTCACTCAAAGTGTAGTGAATCAGAACCCACTTAATGATGAAAAATAAAATCAGGCTGTTTTATGATATATTATATGCACGCCCCAAATGTTCGACATATGGGATAAACTATTCAGTATATCACATATATTAATATTCTATATCTTTATAAATAAAATAATTAAATACATTTAAAAGAAATAAAAATTACTATATCTATTTCCTTTCCGTTCTCATTACACCAAAAAAGATAGATTGAACACAATGCACGATCGAATTTCTTTAAATTTCTTTCAAACACAGTTTTTATTCAATTTTTAAGATATATATTTAAATTATAAATGTCCATATTTTTTATAAAAATATTAAATATATTATATAATTATGACACAACATTTAAAATCTAATTAAAATATTCATTAAAAGTTTCTCGATCTAATATTGTGAATGGTTGGTGTTGCTAATGATCACAACGCTGTGAACATAAGATAACTTTTAAAATTCACAAATATTCATCACAATCCTCCCAATATAGAAGTTACACACATTTATGTATGTCTTCTCGTTTTCTTTCAGGTATATATATCTTTAAGCATTTCTCTGATTAACATAATAACTTTAAAATATAATCCTCGGCAAAAATGCAGGTTAAAGTTACGTCTAATTTATACAGTTGGTGATAAATGCAATGGGACAGAAAAATTAAGAGGTTAATTGCATACAGTGGGCAAGCCTTTTCATACATTGGCAATGTTGCTGGAACATCTTATAAATGTGTTTGCGTCTATAACTGTTAATCTCTATGTGTTTGAACAAGAAATCTGTGAGGGAATGAAACTAATAAATTGATGACTTTTCTTATATATTCCTACGTGTTTTTATTATGGATTCTTTGCCACAAGCACTTAATCTGATGATGAACCCGGTGTGGATATCATTTTTGTCAATTTTCAAAGGAAATAAAATTCAACAAAATTTTATGTAAATAAAGTTCAAATTCCAACGCCATTAATCAAATCATCTTTCATGATTGGATCAACCGTTACTTCCTTGACCGTATGTGTCAAAGAGTGTTAATCTATGGGAGTTCAATTTCTCACTTCCCTTTTTCTCTATATCAATATCTTCAATGAAAAAAATAATTAGTATAATCATAGGTGGAGTGTCGATATGATTTTTTATCAATTTTTAAAGGAAAACCCTGAAAATTGTTATGTAAATAATGTATAAAATATAACACACAATCTTATCTACTGATAAGTTTCTTTTAGTTACATAACAAAGCAGAAATTGGATTTTGTTTTTCTTTCAAATTTGTTTCTCAAAAGGGGAGGAAGCTTATCAGACAATTGAGTGACCATCTCAGCTACATAGACGATAGAACCAGCTGAGAATAATCCTCTCGATCCAGGTGGACTCCACAAAGGCCCCTGCCATTACTCACACTCTGATCACCCGATCATAGTTCATCCACTGGGCTTTTGTTCTTATCTCTTTGGAACATAGGGGGCTGTTTGGTTGCGGGGAATGGAGGAGACCCTATTTGATTCAAGATTTTGGAGGGAAGGGGAGGGAAAATAGAGCTTCAAAATTCACTCTCCTCCAAAAATGAAGAGATTTGGAGGGGAGGGAAAATTTGACAAAAATGTCCTTTAAAAATGTGTAGGATTTTACATTTTTAGCCTTTCCAAACACCTGTTGTTGCCATTTTGGCACTGAAGAGCAAGGAATAAAAATCCAAGCATGCTTTAGTAGTTTAGCCCTTCCTTTTTCCTCTCTTTTCTGTAATTTTTCTTTTTAATAGAAGATATTAAAGGAAAAAAAGTTTTAAAAAACTAGATAACCATTTATTTTATATTAATATATTTTAAGACTTTGGCTATGCTTAACAAAAATAGTTTATAAGTTTTCAACTAATTTAAATTACTCAAATGAACTTGTTTATCAAATACTTTTAATTTGATCCAACAAACTTATAAGTTAATCAAATAAACTATAAGTTAACTTATTTGACTTGTCAAGCACACTCATTGTATCACGTTGATTAAACAGTTCATTTCTTTATTTTATTTAATATATTGCATTGTTTTTTATATTTATATTAATTTTAATAATTATATCTATCATTTTCATATTATGATTTCACAATCAATTGAATAATTAAATAAAAAAGAATATTTATTATAAATTTTAAGTTGGATAAGATACTTTAGTATAATTTTATTAGTGAACATTTTCATGCATAAATTAAATGAGTTTTATTATATAAAAATTATAATTATTATTATTTATTCTCAGTTATTTGTCTTTTAAATTCATAAAATTGTCTTACGTTTAGTGAAAATAAAATAAAATAATATAATAGCCATTTCATTTTATTTTTGTCCTTTATTCTTGCAACTCAAACAAAGAAAATTTTATTTTTCCTCCTCTCCCCTCCCACTAAATTAAACCAAATAGAGAAATTTTATTTTCTCTCTCCTCCTCTCAACTCTCCATTCCTCGGTTAAAATTTATCTCCTCTTTTTTTTTCTGTTAAACTAAACATGTCCTAAAAATATAAATGTATGAGCTTATATAACATACGTGTCCAACTAGTGGCTAATTTGTTGATGAGTTTGAATCTTATGATGGATGTCACAAGCGATCGACAACGTAACTTAACATCCACAAATCATACAATATTGAAAGCCTATTTTTGATATAACGCAAATGTGTGACAGCTTTGGTTAAAACTATATAAAAGAAAAATTATCAAGAATCAAAGGTACCTAAAAATGTTCAATTTTTTTTATTAACAATCCATATAATAGTTCAAATAGTTGAACATTGAGGTAAAGATAGTGGCAATTGTTTTTTGGTACAAGGAAACGGAGTCCATGGGACTACACGTAGCAAGTCCTTGGGGTTGTTAAGCCCCTCAGATCATTCAGCAAGTTCAGGCCTAACCCATGTGGGGGTCTTTCAAATGTGTGCAAGCCTAGGCCCAACAAATGAGCCCAGTTTGCAATCCAGTCCGCAACCCTATTCGCCTCTTGCACTGTGTGCGATATTTTCACTTCCAAGCTTTTTCCGAGGAAGCTTCTAATCCTTTATACCAGTCTTCCACACGGGTGGCTTGTAGAGCAACCCTGGATGCACAAATCCACTACTGTCAGTGAGTCTAACTCTATCTCCAATTGTTTGTAGTCTAGCCTCCATGCCATTTCTAGCGCCGTGATAACCCCCCATAGCTCCACTTCGATGATGCTACATCGCCCTAGCTTCCTAGCAAAACCATAGAGAAATCCCCTAGCCGCGTTTTGTAGGACTCCTCCGCAAGCTGCTAACTCTCCCTGATGCACTAATCCGTCGGTGTTGAATTTAACCCAGTTGTCTTTTGGGAAGATCCATCCAACATCTATTACTCCGATTCTCCTCCCTTGTAGTCTCGCTTCGAATTCTTTCCAACTCATACATTCTTTGGCCTTGTAGAGACACCAGAAGAGCAAGTCATTAAATCTTGCGTTCTCTGGTTTGAAAACCAACTCACATCTACGGATCCAGATGTTCCATAGCGTAACCCCAAAGAGAATCTTCCAGTCCAGGTGTGCATATTCTTCTCTTCCAAATGCTCTCAATGGGTTCCTTCCTAGCCACTCTTGTGTGTCGAGTTCAAAGAAACTCCCCCATTTGCTAGGTTTGACCATCCTTAACCAGATGTTCCTTGCATGTTCGCAATTCCTTAGACAGTGAATTGTGGTCTCCATCTCCTTTTTGCAGACTGGGCATGTCCCAATTGGGTCAATATGTCGATTGAACCTTAGGCCATTAGTTAGGAGTTTATCATGTCCGATGAGCCACATCAGCATTCTAATTTTCTGAGGCTCAGGCCACTGCCAAATCTTCCTCCATATAGGGTTGCCTGATTGTTGTGCCTGAGTCCTTGCTCCATAAGCCGAGCTTACCGTGAAATCGCCACTGCTACTGTATTTCCATCTCTGGGCATCCTGCCCTGCTTTACTGCTTGGTTTCAGTGATGCCTCGAGTCTTAGTCTAGTTTTTGGTTTGGTGTAAGGGGCTATTGTTTGCCAATCCTATTTCCCTGAAGTAGTCACCATTTCAGCCATTGTTCGAGACAGAACAGTCTCTGGGATTGGTACATCCAAGTCAAGGACTAGCTTACCACCCCTTGTGATCCAATCGTCCAGCCAGAAGTTGGTAGATCTCACATCTTTTACATTCCAGCATGTACCCTCCTCAATCAATCCTTTCACTTTCTGGATACCTCTCCATAAATTAGAACATTTCTTCATTTTACCCTCCTGCCTGGGGCCCTAATGCTCCTCCTATTTGTACTTTGATTTAAGAGTTTCTACCCAAAGGGTGCCTGAGTTGTTGTAGATCCCCCAGGCCACCTTCATGAGGAAGGCCTCGTTCATTTCCCTTAGATTCCTAACCCCTAGTCCTCCTTCCATTCTTGGTCTACAAACTTGTTCCCAGTGGACAAGGTGTAGTTTCTTAGTGTTATCTCCATATCCTCAAATGAAACTTCTACTGATTCTCTCTAGGTCATCGCATAACCCCAGTGGTAGCAGAGCAGTCTGCATAGAGTAGTAGGGTAGGTTATTCAGCACACTAGAATTTAGGGTCACCCTTCCTATTAGGGAAAGTGTCTTAGCCTTCTAGCTATTTAATCTCCCTTTCACTCTGTTCTTGATATGCTTGAATGTATTCTTGCTTACCCAACTGTGGATTAAGGGCATCCCCAGATAATTTCTTAGGTCTCTGGTTGAATGAAATGCCAACTCCCTACTGTATTGCTCCAGTCTAGTGTGGTTAATGTTCTTAGAGAAGAAGCATTTAGATTTGAGATCATTAACCAGTTGGCCTGAGCTAGTGCAAAAAGTATCAAGGCAGTTCTTGATAATTTTGCATTGATCCATATTTGCTTCTGCAAACAGGATTAGATCATCCGCGAAGAATAGGTGGAAAAGTTGGGGACCTTTCCTGCATAGCTTAATAGACTTCCACCATTTGTTTTGTACAGCCTAGTCTATATAGTGGGCTAATCTCTTTATGCAAAGGACAAATAGGTAGGGTGAAAGAGGGTCCTCTTGTCTGATACCTCTTGAGATTGGGAATTGATCAGTGATCTCCCCATTCCATAGGATGCTCATAGAAGCTGTTGAGATTCATCTCATTATGAGTCCCCTAAAATGACTTCTCATCCCAATTTCCTTTAGGGTATTATCCTCTAAAAAATCCCATCTAACCCTATCATATGCTTTCTCCAAGTCAATTTTTATGGCCATCATCCCTTTCCTTCCTTTCTTCATCCTCATCGAGTGTAACACCTCCTGAGTTATAATCACATTATCATTAATGTTCCTTGAGGGAATAAAGCTGCTTTGGCATGGGCCTATCCACCAGTTCATGAAAGGCTTGAATCTATTAGCAATAGCTTTGGTTAGGATCTTGAAAATGACATTGCAAAGGGCAATTAGTCTGAATTCCTTTTTGAAGAGATTTTGGAAGAAGTCTTTTCCCATAGCCTTCAGTTGATCCTTTCCCTGTATCTAGTTGCCTTCCTTATACTTCAAGGCTAATATTTTGTTGGATCTTCTTCTGGCCATAGTCGAAGCATGAAAGAACTTGGTGTTTCTATCCCCTAATCTAAGCCAGTTGCAACGTGCCTTCTGATGCCATATTGCTTCTTCCTTAGTCAGAATTTTCTCATACTGCTTCCAAAGGGCCTGCTGGAGATTAGAAAGGAAAGGGTTAGCTTTAATGCTAAATGCTTTATCAATACCTGATAGTCTCCTAAAGAGTTCTCTCTTTTGTTTGAAGACATTCCCGAACACCTCTTGATTCCATGTAGTAATTTGATTTTTGAAGTGTTCAGCTGCTTCTTTCCAATTATTCTCTCTTTTCCATGAATCCTTTACAATGTCTGAGAAGGAATCTTCTAAAAGCCATGCTGATTGGAGTATGAATGCTTTATTTCTAGATTTGGGCTCATTTAAGGGCTTCAATACCACATATAGGGGTCTGTAGTCTGATTTGAGGGTTGGGAGGTGAAAGACCAGTGAGTCTAGGAACTTTGAGCTCCATTGGAGGTTAGTGATGGCCTAGTCTAGCCTCTCCTTGACTATTCCCCTTTCCCAGGTAAAATTAAGTCCTTTAAATGCCATCTCCAACATAGCATAGTCATTGACAAAATCACTGAAATCATTCACAGAACTACAGTTTATGTAATTACTGCCTTGCTTTTCTTGTGAGTGTTTGTAGGCATTAAAATTGCCTATGACTTACCAGGAAGAGGTGATGCTTGTGTTCAGGCCTTTCAGCTCTCTCCATAATTCTTTCCTTCTCTGGTTTTTGGGGTTGCCATAGACGAAGGTCACCAGGTACTTTTTGACACATTTTGTATCCTCAAAAGTTATCTCTGTATGTATGAATTTCCTGTATTTTTTGATTGTTTCCACTGCAATTTGATTAGGATCCCAGATTACCCAAATTCCACCAGCCAGACCTTTACATTCCACCATGTTGTTGCCTGTCCAGCCAATCTTGTTAATCACTTTCTCTGCTCTTCTACCACTTATCTTGGTTTTAAACAAGGCTACAAGGTTGAGCTTATGTAAGCTGATCATGTCTTTAATTAAGTTTGGGAAGGATCTAGTTTCTGCACCTCTGTAGTTCCAGGTAAATAGATTCATAAGGAAACAGTGGGGGTGGGGGAATTTATAGCAGCCTGTATTCCCCTTGGGCCTATCTGCATACCTCTATTGCTGGACATTCTTCACCCTCTTCAGGAGTCTGTGCCATGGTGTCTTCCTTCCTGTGACCTTTTGGGTCCGGGGGTTCCTTCTGTGTGAGTGAAGTTTGGGTAGTGTTCCCGAGCTTCCCACTCTCCTTTGTCCAATGCTGCTCTGGGTATGGTATGGCTATGCTGCTGTTCTGGACCAGCTAAATGGGGCCTGTATCTGATCCCTCTACAGGAATAGGTCTGTTATTTTGGATGTTTGACTTGGAGAGGTCTACCAAGGCCCCTCGGACTGGGTATGGGCCTTGGATGTTTTTCTGTTTAGGTCTAACCTGTGAAGGGAATACAGTTGTTTTGGACTTGGTCCTACTAAGGTACTTAGTCTGTGTTGTTGCTAGAGCAAGTTTCTTTTTCTTCTGAGATATTGATCTGACACCAAGCCTTGTGTTTTTTTCCCTACAGGTATTTGCTTGTTCGTGAACCTTGAAGTAGAAACTTCTTCCTCGACTTTCTGGATTTCTCCCTGCTGACTATCTAAATCTAGCTTTTCACCATCGATCCTGTGCACAACAGGACTGTCTTGCACATCTAGTAAGCTTTCCAGAATCATGTATCTTGCTGTCAAATTTAGCTTTTCGATATTAGCCATTCTTGTGTCCCCTCTTTCTTTGTCTCTGTCCCCAAGAAACCTCTGTATGCTTACCGATGCCTGAGCTTTGCCTGACCTTCTTCTCTCCAGATGCTTGACCAGCATCCATGGGCCAAAAGGGTCCTTATTCTAAGCCTGAAAAATCGAGGGAGTTCCCTTATTTTGTGGTTCATGGTAGTTTTTTGGCTCTGTGCCTCCTTCTTCCTCTCTGATGCTTTGATTCCTTCCTCTGTCTGCTTGGTATAAGTCTTGATGATGCCCATATTTACCACATTTAAAGCAAATGGCATGTAGTCCTTCATACTCGACTAAGAACACCTTCTTCCTCAGCTTGAACTTTGATACCAACTTTTTTCTAAGGTCTATTTCAACGCATAACTAGGAAACTTTGCCCCTGACCACCCCTGCATCCTCTCCTGTATCAGAGTTCATGTTCCTTAAGGTGTGAGAGTCTATTTTCAGGGTTTTCCCCACCCTATCACCTACTCTCCATAAGAAATGACTATTGTAGTACTCTATGGGTAGCCATGGTATTCTAATTCTAGATGGCAACCTTCTTAAAATTGTCTTCGTAAGGCCTGAAATCTGGACTCCAACATTGGACTACAAGGTCGTGATTTTCTATCATCCAAGGGCCTTCATGTAGAGCAAAACCATAGTCTTCTTGTGTGTTGAAAGTAGCTAAGTAGTAGTCATTCCCCAGGTCTATTAGGTTGAAACCTCTTGTTGTATTCCATAGCCTTGTTAACTTGTCCTTTAGATATTTAAACCCTATTCTTCTGCCCATTAACTTGATTGTTAATGATTTTCTCCAAGGTTGCAGTAGTGTCGGCATTCTTCTGTTGAGATTTCAACTGTTGGGATTGCTTCTTCATCAGGTGTCCTCCCCTGTTTCTTTTGGTTCGGACTCCTCCTCTGGCTAGTTCTCTTCTGAATCTTCCTCCAGGATATTTGAGTTGTTGGCAATTCCATTGAATCCCATAAGTCTGTCTTTGTAAGAGATAACTGTTCCTGAGTTAGGGGACTTTGAGAGTATGTTGGGGGCATTCTGGATGTATTGTTGAGATGTTTGCTTGAGTTTGCCTGATTTGAGTTGAGGCTGCTTGATTTGAATCTATCATACTGGCCTGGTGTTCCAGTTGAATGCTCTCCTTCGTTTGCTCTCTCATTTCATCGTCCATCAAATCTTCCTAGATTTCTGATGCCTTGATTTTTTTTGCAGCTTCTCTAAAGAATTGTCCTCTTCTTCTTTGGACAAGATTTGCGTTCCCTCTATCTCAAGAGGGTTTTTCGAGAGACTGTGTTTCCATCTGGTAACACTCAATCCCTCTGTCTCAAGTGGTTTTGATAGCAAGCGTAGTGGCAATTTTTTTAAGGTTGTTACTGAAGGTTGAATTTTAATAACAATTTTATTTTGTTGTGAATATATGTCATTTTTTAAGTTTTGGACTAAGGTTTTAATGATGGTTTAGTATAAAACTGTTGTTAAATCAAAACAATTTTTAATTGTAGTTGAGTCATATAATTTGATGACAATATTATAATCATCGTTAGGATATGATTTAATGACGGCTTTTTTCACAGTTTGTTAAAAACATAGTTAAGTCTTTGGTTCTATGATAGTTTCTTTAGCTATTATTAAAGGCATTAATAATAGTTGAAACTGTCACTAAAACTCTCTTTTTTGTTTGTAATGCCTTTGAAGTAATTTTTGAAGAACTAATATTTTTATCGATAATATTGAATTTATCTTTCTTTGTCCTACTATTATCTCAAATTTCATTTTGTTTACAATGCTTTTTGTCTATAATTGGACTGGTAATTTTAAAATTTGAGTATTGGTTCTTTAATTAGATTTTGTTAAGGTCAAAAAAAATTTGGGATGAAAATTGTTACATATTCAATTAGGGAAAATCCAAAATAAGTAGGAAGCCTAATCGTAAATGTTCTTTTACTAGATTTTTTATAAGGTCAAAACTTATTTTTCGGGAAGAAAATTTTACAAATATTTTTATTGGGAAAACCAACATACATATCCATTTTAAAATATATTTCTCAACTCCCTTTCATTTGATAATTAATTTTTAAGACTTTCTTTCGTAAAGATATAATTATGTATCTAAATTAATTAGGAAACATATTAATGCAAAAAAAAAATTTATCATTTTTTTTTTGTAATAAAGGAAATGACATAAATATAATAAAATTAATATGTTTCCTAATCATATATTAATGATTTTAAACATACATAATTTAAGCATTTATATCTTTAATAATTCATAACAAATTTGAAACAAAATCTAGGATTTAAAAGTTGCCTAATGCCAAAGACGATTTGCAAGTCCAAATTAAATATTGAAGCAAATAACAGTTTATACATCGCATCTTGTTCTCCTTTATATTTGCATCCCAAACTAATAAATTACTAAAACATAAATAATTTGTGCGACCCACCTATGCTTTATATATACCTCCATGCATTCCCCATGGTTATATGCGGTTAGATCAACGATTGAGATTAAAGATTATTGACCTTTGCTGCAGTTGAAATGGCCAAAACTTCCATCACTCAGATTTTCCTCCTTGTGATTCTCATTTCAGGTAAATTCGCTAAAAATTTATCAATTTCTCGTTCAAATTCATATAGTATCTTTACGATGCAATTTGATTAGTTTATGAGATAGGTAGGGCAAAACTATTATAACTATATCTTTATTGAGTCAGCTCTGTCCGTGGGCATACGTGGCCAGACATAATGGACTTAGGCGTAGACCTTATATTAGGGCCAATAGGCTTAAAATCGAGTCCACCCTACCAGCTAGGTTTATATACGTATTTTTGGATAAATGGTAAAAAAATTTATTCTCAAAAATTATATATTTTAAAAAATATAATTGATGAGAATTATAATTCTTAAGAATGTATAAAATATACTTAGTTGACCTTTAAGATAAAGGAGAATTTTTAAATAACGTTTTCTGAAAAAAAATTATTCTTCTGTTTGGTTATATTTATTTTTATAAGAATCTTCGTATATTTTTGAAAAATATCCCTTATTTTTATGAGAGAGAAAATAAGAGTGAAGAGAGAGAATAAGAGAGAAAGTGAAAGAGAGGATGAAAGAAAAAGTGAGAAAGTAAAGAGAGAAATATATAAAAAAGAGTGAGAGTAAAGAGAGAGAGTAATATTTTTTTTTATTATTATAATTATGCTATTAATGAAAGGTATAATTATATTTTAACATCATAAGAAGATTTTTATATTTATGAGAAATTAAAATTCACATCTCTCTTTATGAGAATCTTTTTGTAGGAAACTTAATAAAAAACCATTCTTGAGAATTTTATTAGCTTCTCAAGAACGAATTTTTTAAAATTTGTACTAAATATAAGAATTTTTATTTCTCAAATTGAGATTTTTAAAAAAAAAAAATCTGTGTATCAAACGCTTTCTGGTAGTATCGACTTGCTAGGAAGGGTGTTCAAAATTAATTTTATCTAATTCCAACTTAATTGATTCAAATCAATTCAATAAAAACTGATTTTTAAATTGAATCAATTGGATAAATTTTTTCAAAAGTCAATTAATTAATTTGACTGTTGGATTTTCAAGTTTTAAATCTAATTCCAACCCGAACAACTACTTAATTAATAATTCAAATAATTTATAAATTATATTATAATTATATCTATTGTAATTTTTTTTTGTTCACTGGGCTTCAACTGATATTCAAACTTAAAACCTCAATCTTAAGATATATGATTCTAGAACCCACCAGGCAAATTAATTAATTGAAAATATGATTATTTAGGAACCTATTTATTAAATCTTCATAATATTAAAAATTCTATTACTTGGGCTAATGCAACAGTAAAATTCATCGTTTTTTTTTCAATTTTTTCTAAAGTTTTGTATTATTTTCATTTTTTATTCTTATTCTTCATATATTCTGTTGTGCAGTCATGACAATGAGAATTGAAGTGGTTAATGCGCAAAGATGCACCCAAATCATGGATCCGAATAGTTGCGATCTTGAAAAATGCAAGCAGATATGCTCGCAGGCACATGAGCAAGGCTCCGGACTATGCACAAGAAAACCTCGTGGACCAGGATCACAATGTGTTTGCTTCTATAAATGTCCACATCTTCTTCATTAATGTTTTTTGTTTTTTGTTTTTTGTTTATATACAAAAGAGCCCATGGGCTAAGAGAAAACGGTTCGAGGGGTCAGCCCACCCTTAAGATCTTTCAACAAAATCGTCCCCATTCCTTCAGGCGGAGAGTCCCACATGTGCGGCCCCAAATCCAGCTTTAGGGATTCAGAATATTGTCGAATCCAATAATGTAATCGAACCGATAAAAAAAAAAAAAAAAGCCGAAGACTTCAGCGTTCTTTTTGTTGCTCAATCCCCATTTTAAAAACCGCTTAGATAGTGTTTGGTTGGAGGGGAGAGGAGGGAAGGAGGAGGGAGGGGAGGAATTTTTAAAAAATGCCCCCTTTTGGTTCAACATTGAGGAAGGGAGGGGAGGAAATATGGAGGAATAAAATTCTTTCCCTCCCTCAAAATTTCTCCCCCCAAAATTGGGAGGAGGGAGGGGGGACGCTGCTTTCATCTTTTAAAAGTTGTTTTTTTATTTTTATTTTTTAAATAATAAAAAAATAAAATAAAATAAAATAAAATATTTTTTTAAATAAAAAGATAGTAAACTAAACTCCTTAATAAAAAATTTTAATAAAAAAAAATTAATATAAATAATTATTTTTATTTTTAATAAAAATAAAATAATACGGATATTATGATCATATTATTTTATTTTTTCTTTCTTCTCTTTACAAATCAAATAAAGAAAAATTATTATCTCTTTTCTCTATCCTCTTAAACTCAATCAAACAAAAAAATTTATTTTTCCTCAACTTCTCTCTCCTACTTTCCCTTCTATTAAAATCCCTTCCTCCCCCTCCTCTCCTCTAAACCAAACGAACCCTTAGTCAATTGACTCGGTTGGAGGTGATTTTTCAATTCAACCAGCAGAAAAAGCATTCAAGTTACGTTGGGTTCATTTGCAGAAATAATATTTTAAAAAATTTAGAAATTAAATATATAAAATAAAAAAAATCAAAAATTTAAATGTATTATTTTATAAGATAAAATAACTAATCAAAGACACGCAATTGCTTCTCAACACGCACTACGTGTTGATTTTTTTTTGCAGTTTTAATGTTATAATTTTTTTAAGCATAAAGTTAAACCTTTCAATTGATGGCGCTACTGTATTCTTAGTGATATATTTTAATTATTAACATGCTACTTCAGCTTAGATACACAATTAGCATCAGTGACATATATTTATGCTTTGCAATGTTTTCACACATAAATTTACTTGCTGCCCCATACTAAAATAATAACATGTAACGTGTTCTTGTAAGTTTGTGCTGGTGGGGTCTCTCCCTCTCTTTTACTTTTTAATACGCATCCATCAAATTGGGTTTTCTTCCTGGCCTGTCTGTTTAAATATATTTATAAATTTGTAACACGACAAATTGCTGTGGAACTGAACTGAATGGAACCGGCATGCTTAAACTCTGATGGGGGTGTCTCACGTAAGAAAAATTTGAAATCCATTTCTGCACGGACAAGAATCTCTAAATAGTGATAATGGTTGCTTTGATTGCAATATATGCTTGGAGTCAGCACATGATCCTGTGGTCACTCTGTGTGGTCATCTGTACTGCTGGCCTTGCATATTCAAGTGGCTTCAAGTCAAGAGTTCCCCTTTATGGCCGTGGAACTTCTAGTTCAGATTCTGAAGCCAAGAAACCCCAGATGGTTCTAGGAATACCTCGTAGGCAGCCTCCTTACAGTTTGAATGATATGTTAAATTCTACGAGTGCATCTGCTTCTCATCCAGGTCAACTCCACCCAAATTATTTCCCTTCACAACCACCGCCATTTCATCATCGGCAATACTTGCCTCACCATTATCGAGGTTCTGCTGCAACTGGATCACCATATCTTGGGGGTACAGCTATGAGTAGTTTTTCTAATCCAATTATTGGTACGTTTGGGGAAATGGTCTTCACAAGAATTTTTTGGGAGCTCAGATGCTAATTTGTTTACTTATCCTTATGTCAATCCTTACCCTCATAATGGAAGTGGCAGCCTTAGAATGAGAAGGCAGGAAATGCAGATTGATGAGTCTCTAAGCAGAGTATCTATCTTCCTTCTCTGTTGTATCATTCTGTGTCTTCTATTATTTTGAAGAAATTTTATTTCAGACTGTATAGGCACATATCATGTGCAGTCTCCTGGATACACATGCTATAGGTCGTGTGGTTGCCGGGACATGTAGATAGTATATTTTTGTTTAATATATTTTACTATATTGACTAGCAGCTAAAAGAAACATATACAACACTTAATCCTTTGTTTTTCTGATAAAGTATGATCTGTATGTGACTTTAAATAAAAGTTTCTATGTCTGAATTGAAGCCAAATGACTCATGAGACTGGTGGAGGGGTTTGTTATGGGGACCTCGGAGAGGATGAAGGAAGATCCCAAAATATTGGGATTAAAAAGAGCATATACACTAATCTTTATATCCAAAACTTGTATTTGACATGATGCACCTCTTTAAATTACACATTGACTCTGTTAATTTTGTTGTCTATATTTGTGTTGTTATTGAGTTTGTATATCAGGATTAAAAAGAGCACAGACACTAATAATTCGTATCCGAAACTTGTAGTTGACACGACGCACCTCTTTAAATGATACACAGACTCTGTTAATTTTGTGTCTGTAATAGTACTGTTATTAGGTTCGTGTTGTTGTCTATGCTTCCTATATTATGACTCATGTTTTAATGAATTAGAGACAGGGACACTTGGCCCCTTCCCTCCATTGTATTGTGTCCATTTGTAGTGAAGATTGGGCATGGGTAGTGCATGCAATTTACATACTAATGTATCCAAGAAAGTATGTGTGGAAGTGAAGTGTTTGATTGCTATATTGGCAATGAAAACTTTTATAAGGCGGGCTTACTAGTGTATTTGGTGCGTGGATTTCTTCATGCATATATATGCCTTCTAGAAATTATAGATTTACAATGATTTGGATTCTTTCATCTCATTTTGAGAAATAAATTATACAATTATTTTTGCTCTTTTGTAATATATTATTTAGTGTCTATCTGTTTTTTTACATTATTATAGTATTAAATCAAAGAATTCAAATTCGATAAATAGTCTGTAAGATGGTTAAAATGTTTGTATTTGGTGTGCGACAAAGATCTCCTACTCATTTTTATTTGGTGTGACATACCTCCTTTAAAGAATATTAACTCAAAATATTTAAAATAAATTATATTTATCATTTTTGACATTTGTAAAATTATACTTATATTCTTTTTAATTTCAAATTATACAAATTTTTTTGTCTATTCACAAAATTGTCAACAAAACTAATATTTATATGTAATTTTTTAAAAACTCATAAATAAATTATCAAAGTATCGAATTAATATTTATAAAAATTTAAAATAAAAAAGTTAGTATAAGTTTTTTTTCTTTTTATAAACACTTGAAGTATATAAGTATAAGTTTTATAAATTTTATAGAAAATTTTTATCTCATTTTAAAATTAAAAAAATGAATGTAATTTTTATAAATTTTATACAATTTTTACAAATATTTATAAAGTAAGCACTGTCAATATGTTTGATAAATTTCCACAATTCAAATAGAAGATAAAGAAAAATTTGAAGAGGATTATATGGCATGAGAGTCTATCTTTTCTCTGCACCTACCTAGAAAGTTTAGAGTATGCTGGTTTGGTAGCTTGATCAACATTCTGAAAATCTCTTTGCTCCTGTCAAGAACTTTAGTGGAATTGGCCATTTTGAGTTCTAGTTTCTTTTGAAGAATATGTCCATTAGAACAAGTATGTTAAAAATTATAATAAAATTAATTGTATTTTTTTAATAATTTAAAATTTAAAATTAAAATAATTATTGACATAATTTTAAAAATTTTAAAATTAATTGATTAAAAGTATGAGTGTTTCAAGGATCAGTTTGGTCAGGGTAAAGCAAAAATTCAACGTGATCGAACAGTGATCAAGTTGTAAAGACCATATTTTTGGATAATCTGCACAAATCAAGTTCAATCAGGTTCAACATGCTTCGATGGGATAATTGGGTTACCCGAACTCAAACTCAATAATTTGCAACAAATAAAAAAAATAGATGGACGGTTCAGATTTAAAATTAATTAAAAAAATAGCTTACTTACTAATAAAAGCTACACAAACTACCCACTTTCCTCAAAGCCTTTTCAATTTCTCTTTTTTTTTTCTTTTTTCTCTGGCCCTATCTCCAAAGCACCATTTCCATCACCATTGTGACTAGATCAGTGACATGAAACATGACAGCTGTTATCAATTTTCCATCTCTAAAGGACCCATTGCCGGCCTTTCTTTATTGCTACTTTCTTTTTCTTGTAAGTTTTTTATTTATTTCTTCATCTTCCTTCTTCTTATACTTCATATTTGCTTGCGTTTTCTTCATCTTCCCATATTTTCCACTTTAAACTCTATAAATAACCATGAGCTCCAACCCCAACCACACCAACTTTGACCCAAAGCATCACTCCACTTACCCAAAGCACCATGCACCGTAAGAAAAAAATCAAAGTAATTCTATCATTGTTCTTGGAAAGCAAAGCGACAAAATACCATGCTGGAGATGAAGAAGAGCCAAAGAAGAATTTCTCCACTTTGACTAAAAACCATGGAGGCGTGGACAGCGCAATTGTGTTAGGGCTACCAATGCTGTGGAGTGTGAAGAAAAAAGAACGTCTGCTGCTGATGTCGGCTACCAGAGATGAGGAAGAAGAATGTCTTCTACCGTGGAAGCATGAAATGTGGCTGTAGTATCGTGCTAGGCCTCAATGTCAATGGAGTTTCGGAAAGGTGAGACTGAAATCGAGAGAGACCACATTTGTGAGTGAGAGATTAAGTGTGAAGGAGAAAATCAAAGAGAAACGATGTTGTTCCACCGTCCACTCCAGTCTTCTAAATGGTTCTTCGATCGGGTCGAGTTACACGGGTGCAAACCCGATCCAACCGATGCAATTCGATAATTAAAAATAGTTGAACCGCTCTAATCTATTAACCCGATTCAAATAACTAAAAATGATAATTTTCAATCAGGTTCGGGTTATGAACACCTAAAAAGTGTGATCATTGCTGCTTTTATTTTTCATAAGTAAATGAATTTTTAGCAGTAGGTAGATGAATTTGTATCTTACCCACTTTAAGATCTAAGGACTTGGAAAGTAGTGAGCATAGATATTGTAATAAAATTATTTAATAATCTTTAATTAATATTGTAAGTTCTTAAGTTGAAATAATCATTGACAAAGCTTACGGCTCCATTTACAACAATTTTTTTATGATAAAAAAGTTTTAGGTGAGGGGAGACTATTACATTCCAAAATTAAGTTGAAATAAAATTATTTACGAATCTTTAATTAATATTGTAAGTTCTTCAGCGAAAATTTACATTGAGATAGTTATATTGAAGTTTTTGTGCGAAATATTGGATAGAAACTTCTTATTATTCTTGGTTAAATAAAGATAAAGAGAAAAGAAATAATTTTCATATAGTTGTGTAAGACTCTTAATGAAAGGATCAATTATTAAAAAAGAGTCCGCTGCAAAAATGTTAAATATAAACAATTTGGTTTTACCTATTTAGCTTAGATTCTCTAATTCTTTTAATATATTAATTAATTTTTAAAATTATCAACTCATTATATATTAATAATTTTATTATTTTTTAAAATATAATTTTTTTATTAATATACAATAAATTTGATATTTTATGAGAGGAACTGGATGTTCTCTCTCAATATATATATTGGTATAATTTACCAATGGTTTTTCTTTGTCTAAGGGGTAGTAGAAGACTAATTCCTTGGATCCTTGAACGTAATGAGTTATAGTTAACGTGGCATCTTCAGAATTGGAACCTTTACCATATCCTAGAGTTTAAACAGCTGTTTACCGTTATCATCAAACAACCTTAACTTATATATATATTTGGAGTCTTCTTAGTAGATCTCTTTACTATATAATGAGCCGCCATCTAGTGGTTGGTATTGTCCATGTAACGACTAAAAAATTTCTAGCGAAGCAAAACTTAACTTTTGATGCATAGCAAGTATGTATTGTTGCAAAATTGAGAAACAAAGCAGGTCCTTTGTTTATTTTTAGTGTATTCTAGTCTATGTTTCATTTTTATATAGCAAGAAACATGGGATTTTGTTTATGAGAAACAAGACACTCAAATGAGAGCCATTGTTTTCCTTCAGTTTTTCTAAATTGGCTCATATGTCGGCTCAACTTCCTTGCCTTCTTTTTTGTTTTCTTTGCCAAAAGAGATTAGTAGTTCTCCCTATATATATTTATGGAACATCATTGTGTCAATATTCATCATAGGGTAAAATATTCAAGAAGACATGGCAACTTCAAAATTGTTGTTGATGGTTTTGTCCTTTATTGCTCACCAAGTTCTCACTGCCAATGCCAAAGGCAAACCTCCCTTGGTACCAGCATTGTATGTTTTTGGTGATTCAAGGGTAGATGCTGGAAATAACAACAATCTTAATACACGTGCAAAGGCAAATGTGTGGCCTTATGGTATTGATCTTAATAACACAAGGGGTCGATTCACTAATGGCAAAACTGGAGCCGACTTTGCTGGTAAGTTTGATACAAGAAGAAAATTACCTAATCAATTATTCACATTTGGGTTTTAATTTTCTTTGTAATTTTTACTTCTTCATTTTTTGCATTTACTGCAACGATCACCATGTAAAATTTACTACTATGTCAAAAATTGTAGTCATTTGCATATATATAACCCAAATAACAAAATGGTTATGGTGTTCTTTGTTTCCTTTGCAGCAATTAATCTGGGTTTACCAATGCCTCCTCCATACTTGAATCTCTCCGATGTGGAACGAAGTCAAGTAACTACTGGAATAAACTATGCATCAGGAGCATGTGGAATCTTAAACACAACCAGAGTAGTAAGAGATTGAAACTTCTCAAAAACTTTCGTCTCGCGTTCCCTTTTGTTAATGGCATCTTTTAAAATTTATGTTTTTTTCAGCACTAAATTTTGTTGGTCTCTAACCATTTTCTAAATACTTTATGCCAAAGGGAGAATGTTTGTCTCTGGTGCAACAAGTCGGATACTTCACCTCAACTGCGACGAGAGATCTTCCGATAGCAATAAAGAATAAAGAGAAGTTGAAGCATCATTTATCTAGATCCATATACCTTGTCCTTATTGGCACTAATGATTACAATAATGGTTTGAATGGCAACATTATGGAAAAATTTAGTCCACAAAACTTTGCAGAATACCTTCTTGATGAAATAACAAAACATATCAAGGTTCATTCTACATGATTTTTAATTTTCCCTACGATTTATTAGAGGACTCAAGGTTTTAAATTGTGGTTTGCGATTCCATATTTCTTGGCATCTTATTGGATTTTACAACAATTGCCACCTCTGCAACTACAATTTAAAACCTTTAAGAGAACCAATCATAGAGTTGAATTGACACAATCTATATCATGGTTTGTAGACTGACATGTTTTCATTTGAATCTTTCTCAGACACTTTATAGTCTTGGAGCTAGAAAGTTTGTAGTGTCTGGCATTACATCTTGTGAGCCCTATCACTATATACATTGTGAATCAAGGTACTATGCAGATAAGCTTCCTCAAAGGCTAGTAGAGTTGCAGTCTGAACTCCTTGGTTCATTATTTACAATGTATGATGGAGTCAACATATCCAAAGAAATTCTGCAAAATCATGACAATTATGGTAATAAATTTTTGTTAGAATATTTCTTTAAACGTCAAGCTATTCATAAAATCATCTTTGTCTTTTTTTAAAAAAAAATTTGGGAAATTGCCCTAGTCATCTATACTCCAAATTGCAGTTTCCCCCATAATATTAAAAAATTAAAATATTCCTTCCAATTCATATGTTTTATTATAATGAACACTCTTTCGTTTAAATTAGATATTTCAAGAGTCATGTGCATTATATGTGAATTTTGTACTATGCAGCCAACTTCTAAAGTTTACTATGTCTCTCTCCTTACCTATTTACACCCCTAACCATCTCAACACTAATTGAAGAAATAATATGGATGAGTGGTATAGGTAGGTAGGTAAGTGGAGAAGTATAATGAATTTTTTTAGTTAGCTGGATAGTACAAGACTATACAATACATATGACTCTTGAAACATAACTTTTGATTTGGATGGATGATACTCATCGCAATAGCTAAGACATATAAATTGGAGGAAACATTGCAATATTTCTTGAATTAGAGAAGAAACAGCAATTGAAAATTTAGATTAAGGTTGATAAGAGCAATTTTCCTTTTTTTTATGTATATATATTTCAATTACATATTGTTTCTTAAAATGTACAGGAATCACCAATGTAAACGATCCTTGTTACGTGGAAGGAAAGCCCATTTGTCCCGATAGATCAAAGTACCGTATTTTTGATATGTGGGGTCATCAAACTGAAATCTCGTATGAGATCGCTTCGAAGAACTGCTTTAATGGAACTTCTTGCACTCCTTACAGTCTTTGGGAGTTGGCCATGGCACCCATTAATTAAATTCCATCAGAAATATGTTCCAAAATAATATAATTCTTCATTTGAATTATTTTATTTTCTATTAAAAGTATGTACTATTATGAGTAATTTGTGAAATAAAGACGATTTAATTGCGTTTTCACAGCCCCATTCTAGTTTAAAGGTGTTCCATTACAATTTGGATACGAGTAATCTTAGACAGAACAAAACAAAAGTCAGTGTATAGAAAGTGTGTTAAATTAATTATATAAAAATCGTATTAATTAGTTTTTAAAATCATGAAATACAAGACAAGATAACGTTTTAATATGTGATAGTACGTACATGCTTTCAAAATCTTAAAATCAATTTTTAAATATAATAATAAAACTTACAGATTCAACACATGCTATTGATTAAAATTTCTAATTTCAAAAAAATTAGAATATTGATAATAGATTACTTATAAACCTAAAAGCATGAATACATCTAACATATATACTCATATTACAATATATTGGTAATTTATATTACACTAATGACAGTGGAAACACTTTTACTATTTTTTTTGCATTTACTGCAACGATCACCATTTAAAATTTACTACTATGTCAAAAATTGTAGTCATTTGCATATATATAACCCAAATAACAAAATGGTTATGATGTTCTTTGTTTCCTTTGCAGCACTTAATCTGGGTTTACCAATGCCTCCTCCATACTTGAATCTCTCCGATGTGGAACGAAGTCAAGTAACTACTGGAATAAACTATGCATCAGGAGCATGTGGAATCTTAAACACAACCAGAGTAGTAAGAGATTGAAACTTCTCAAAAACTTTCGTCTCGCGTTCCCTTTTGTTAATGGCGTCTTTTAAAATTTGTTTTTTTCAGCACTAAATTTTGTTGGTCTCTAACCATTTTCTAAATACTTTATGCCAAAGGGAGAATGTTTGTCTCTGGTGCAACAAGTCGGATACTTCACCTCAACTGCGACGAGAGATCTTCCGATAGCAATAAAGAATAAAGAGAAGTTGAAGCATCATTTATCTAGATCCATATACCTTATCCTTATTGGCACTAATGATTACAATAATGGTTTGAATGGCAACATTATGGAAAAATTTAGTCCACAAAACTTTGCAGAATACCTTCTTGATGAAATAACAAAACATATCAAGGTTCATTCTACATCATTTTAATTTTCCCTACAATTTATTAGAGGATTCAAGGTTTTAAATTGTGGTTTGCGATTCCATATTTCTTGGCATCTTATTGGATTTTACAACAATTGCCACCTCTGCAACTACAATTTAAAACCTTAAGAGAACCAATCATAGACTTGAATTGACACAATCTATATCATGGTTTGTCGACTGACATGTTTTCATTTGAATCTTTTTCAGACACTTTATAGTCTTGGAGCTAGAAAGTTTGTGGTGTCTGGCATTACATCATGTGAGCCCTATCACTATATACATTGTGAATCAAGGTACTATGCAGATAAGCTTCCTCAAAGGCTAGTAGAGTTGCAGTCTGAACTCCTTGGTTCATTATTTACAATGTATGATGGAGTCAACATATCCAAAGAAATTCTGCAAAATCATGACAATTATGGTAATAAATTTCTGTTAGGATTATTCTTTAAATGTCAAGCTATTCATAAAATCACCTGTCTCTTTTTGTTATAATTTTTTTTTATTTTGGGAAATTGCCCTAGTCATCTATACTCCAAATTGCAGTTTCCCCCCATAATCTTAAAATATTACAATATTCCTTCCAATTCATATGTTTTATTAGAATGAACACTCTTTCGTGTGTGTGTGTGTATATATATATATATATATATATCTCAATTACATGGTTTCTTTAAATGTGCAGGAATTACAAATGTAAAAGAACCTTGCTACGTGGAAGGAAAGCCCATTTGTCCCGATAGATCAAAGTACCGTATTTTTTATATGTGGGGTCATCAAATTGAAATCTCATATGAGATTGCTTCAAAGAACTGCTTTAATGGAACTTCTTGCACTCCTTACAGTCTTTGGGAGTTGGCCATGGCACCCATCAAATTCTGTCAGAAATATGTTCCAAAATAATTTAATTCTTCATTTGAGTTACTTTATTTTCTATTTAAAGTTTGTACTATTATGAGTAATTTGTGAAATAAAGACGATTTAATTGCGTTTTCACAGCCCCATTCTAGTTTAAAGGTGTTCCATTACAATTTGGATACAAGTAATCTGGGGCAGAACAAAACAAAAGTCAGTGTATAGAAAGTGTGTTGAATTAATTACATAAAAATCGTATTAATTAGTTTTTAAAATCATGAAATACAAGACAAGATAACGTTTTAATATGTGATAGTACGTACATGCTTTCAAAATCTTAAAATCAATTTTTAAATATAATAATAAAACTTACAGATTCAACACATGCTATAACTACAAGAAAACTGACAATTTGTGACCATTTTTCTGTGACGACTAAAAAAATTGTCACTGAAATTTTTTTTTAATGACGACTTAGAGAGGTTGTCACTGAAAGTTATACTTTGAGTGATGAATTTTTAAAGTTGTCACAAAAACACAACCTTTCAGTGACAACTTTATAAGTCGCCACAAAAAAGTCGTCACCAATTGTCAGTTTATGAGTTTTTGTGACAAATTTTTGAAATCGTCACTAAAATATTATAAGCAGTGACGACTTAGTCGTCACTGAAAGTTAAAAAATTAAAATTTTCTTCTTCAACTTTTTAATGACGACTTGGTGGTCACTAAAAGTTAAAAATACACCAAACTATAGATTATGCTCTGATTTTATGAGGAAATATTTTTTTTTGTTTCAAAATTAATTTCTATCATATTTTTAAAGTTTAAAATTTTCAACAAATTATTTTAAACTATTTTATTTTAAAAAATTGAAGAAAAAATAAAATTTAAAAATATAATTAGTTTAATATAATTTTGTCTTTAAAAGTTTGTCAAAAAAATCAAAAGTGGAAATAGTTTTAAAGAGATAATAATTTTTTAGATAATTTATTTTAAAAAAATAAAATATGAGAATAATTTGTTAGAAAAATAAAATAATTTGTTGAAAAAATAAAATAGATATGCAACCAAAACAAAATAAAAATAATTTTAAAAAAATAATCTATCGTCACTAATGTCATTGGAAGCTCAGACAATGGAAAAACGAATTGTAAGCCAATAAAATTAGAAAGAATTAAGGTTTTCATCAAAGAAGTTGTCAATCACAAGCAACCAAAATGAGTACAAAGATGCAAAATATTATTCTATCTATTAGCTAAGTCAGAAAAACATAATAAAAAAACATGAATAGTAACTTATTTAGCATGATCTTTATTTTCGATCAGTAAATTACAATAAAATCTCATTTGAAAAGTTTATGTCTTTTAAAGTTATGAGATCTACCATGCACCGAAAAAAATGGGGTTCAAGTTAGTTCCACCAACATGCTTCCTTGTTATAAACCATAAGGAAACAAAAGTATACAAATTAAGTAAGCAATTTAGATTCTCACTCTCCCAATTAAATGCTAAATAAATGTAGTATTGTTAATCGATGATCAAAGACCATAAATATCAATTTTACTTTTATAGAACATAGTGTTAGTTTTAGAAAAAGCCATCGTCTATAAGAACTTATCTCAAGTCACAATAAAATTTTAAAATAATTTTATCTTTAAATTTTTGTTGAAAAACTTTAAAACCTTATTAAAAAATCAAAAGTGGGAATAGTTTTAAGGAGATATTAATTTTTTAGATAATTTATTTAAAAAAATAAAATATGAGAATAATTTATTAGAAAAATAAAATAATCTATTAAAAAAATAAAATAAAAATACAGTCAAAACAAAATATAAATAATTAAAAAAAATAACAAAAACCAAAATGTAGCCAAAACGCGGGATAGGAAAGCTGTGTCCCGCTCAAACGAAAACAACGCATAGCACATTCTGTTTTCTCACGCACCCATAGCACATTCTGTTTTCTCACGCTAGGAAAGCTGTGTCCCGCTCAAGCCATTATCGGTTCTCAGAAGTCTTCCCCAGGTTTTTTTCTCTTCCTCTGACGTTTGATTTTCCTCTCTTCCTTTAAGAGCTCTCAGAACTCCCAAAATCCCACCACAAAGCATTGAGACGTGAACCACTGCGTGGGTGGCCACCGTGAACAGCATTCTTCCTGAGTTCATTGTAACGCCGTCGTGAAGCATCTCAGGTGACTATCCTGTCAACACTCTATTTTATATTTTGAGTAACCCATGATTCAGTTTGGGTATTGCTCTTTTCTGTTTGGATGTTTTTTCAGGGATTTCTTTGGATTTAAGCTAACAATTTGCTAAGCTCAGTTCCAATTACGGAGGTTGGGGGAAATTGGTTCCGTCATCCTTCTGCGCTCAAAATCTCAGAACTCTTCCCCAAGTTTTTACTCTTCCTATGACCTTCGTTTTTCCTCTCTTCCTCTAAGAACTCTTAGGACTCTCAAAGCCCCACTGCGAAGCACTGAGACGCGAACCACTGTGTGCGTGGTCGCCGTAAAGAGCATTCTCCTGGTGTTTTTCTTACTCAAATTACGAGTAGAGTGAGTTATAGTAGCTAGAATGAAGGTTCTGTGTTAAACTCAAGGTTCTATCATCTTAGCATCAGATGGTCTAGCTTCTGATAAGGCTAACAGTATTGATTGACTGGGTTTTTGTTTTTTAGTTTCTTTAATTGCTGTCTTAGCCTCTATAAATGAACAATTTATTATGCATAGCATTTAATGCATTGCTAATGGCAAAATATCTGGTCATTTATTTTATGCTTCGATTCTATTTTGTGCATTTGTTACTTGTTTAAGGCACCCTAATATCAACAGTCAAAGTGGAGCTATTTGCTTAGACATCTTGAAGGATCAATGGAGCCTAGCACTGACATTGAAGAATTTGATAATTTTCCCCTTACAGAGAAAATCTTGGTAACAGAATGCTCCTATGGAACGGTAGGTTGTGATGCTATTAGTTTACATTGATGTTTACTGTAGTGAAATATCCTTCTATGACATCATGAATAAAAGGAAAAATTGAAAGAAACACAAGCTAATTACTTAGCAACATCAAAACAATTATGGACTTCGAGCTCTGAATTTCCCTCATTGAATCCTTCTCATAAACCTGACATTAAATGAACTTCATTGGGAAGTGAAGAAAATTCTAAACAGAGGAGTTTTAAAGCTGAAATACACTAGTTGCTATGAGTAAATATAATCACATGATTATTATGTTTATTGCAATTTGATATTAAAGTTCAGTATTGCTCGATGGGACATCAAGAGAATGAAAATGTGTACAAATTTAGAGTTAGACCTATAACCAAAATGTTCTGTTACAGGTTCTAGGTTGACGAATTTTGTGGGTATACTTAGTCAAGGACTCATAATTGTACCTCCTGAACCCCCAGCAACTGGCTATATGGTTCTTTCACTCTCTACCCTCGCATGTTTCTCATTTATGTTTTTATTTTCAAGCATGTGTACATAATTATAATCAGAATTTGAATATTTTGCTTTATAGTTTGGCAAAGGGTTATACTTTACTGACCTGATCAGCAAGAGTGCTCAGTATTGCTACACTAATAAGAAAAATCCTGTTGGTCTGATTCTTCAGAGTGAAGTTGCCCTAGCAAACATCTATGAGCTCAAGAATGCTAAGGTAGAATTATGCATATGGGTGTATATGGGCTTGTGGTTGATTGTTAGTTTGTTACTAAATATGCATGCATTCAAAATAAGAAATAATTTTTATTCAGTTTTTTTTTCTTTTAATGTCTAGTGAAATTTTTTTGCCAAATATATATTTGCAATGTCTTTGGCTTCTGATGGTCTTTGCCTTTTCTGCCATTAAGTATATGGAAAAAGCTCCGGAAGAAAAGCACTCTACTAAAGGACTGGGAAAGAAAGTACCTAATCAATCAGAATTTGTAAGTTGGAGGGATGACGTCATTGTTCCTTGTGACAAATCCATGCCATCAAAAGTCAAGACTTCTGAGCTCATGTACAATGAGTATATTGTTTATAATACTGCTCAAGTAAGTTTTTAATCTCAGTTATTGTGTTTTTGTCTTACCAACCAAGCTAGGATACTTGTAAATTTTTATTATGTCCAATTAGTATTAAATGAATTGAGGAGGAAGCTTCTGCTGAAATGTACATTATTGATTTGTTATGCTAATACATTCATGTGAATTGGAAGTAATCTAGATGTCTGCTATTTCTGGGTATCATCTGTCCCGTGTTGTGGTCTTGTTGTGATTAAGTATTATTTTTGTACCAAAGAAGTAGCGGTGGCCTTGTTGTGACTATTGACTACTTTTGTGCCAAATAAGGGGTTTTCCTAGTAAAGTCAAAAAAATGAGGCAAGGAAGGTATTGGTGTCTTGTCTTCTGCCCTTGAGTTATTTCTTATTTTCTCTCTTCATTTTCTTTCTTAGGCCACCACCATACTTAGTTCTATCTAGGGTTTTCACTTTGTTCTTCAAAGGTCTGACCATGCATAACAAATTAGCTTTAAAACTGAAGGTTACATTTTTAGGTCAAAGGAAAGAAACAATTTTTGCTCTCATTTTTAGGTCAAAGGAAAGAAACAAATTCAAGGTCTTTGTAATTTTGGTAGATGGAAAGAGGATGGTACTCTATTGAATGAAATGATGGAAAATGGAGTCATGCCAAATGTGCAAACTTATAATATTTTAGTAGATGCTTTTTGCAAAGAGGGAATGATTCTAAGGGCTAAAAGCATAATCGGTATCATGATTCAAATGGGGAAGGAGCCTAGTGTTGTCACCTATAATGCTTTGACTGGTGAATGATTCTAAGGACCACTCTTATAGGTGGGTTTTGCCAAGTGGGTAGACCACTAGCTGCTAAAGAACTGTTTTAAATATGCATACATATGGCCAAGATCTCAGTCTTCAGACTTGTGCCATTATATTAGATGGACTATTCAAGTGCAGACTTCATTCTGAGGCAATATCATTGTTTAGAGCAATGGAGAAGATGAATTTGGATCTTGATATTGTGATTTACAATATTTTTCTTGACGGAATGTGCAATGTTGGAAAATTGAATGCTGCTTGGAGTCTTTTTTCTTGTTTTCTTGCTAAAGGGTTGCAACTTACTTGTATATATAACATAATGATTAAAGGTCCGCGTTGACCATGCATAACATATCTCTTGTGTTTTGCTCTTCTTTATAGTTAGAAATTATTTAAAAGTATATATAATAATTGTTATTATTTAATTAGCTTGTACTTTGTATTATTTGCTAATTATTAATTTGTTTTCATGTGTTGTAAATAGGGACAAATTTCAATTCTGTCAACGGAGTGTTACACCAAATTCTACAACGAATGCAACACCAGCAACTTCAAGAGAACCATAGACCTAATACTTTTTATTTTGTCAATATTTTATTATTTGTATTTTAATTTTCTGTTAACCGACATATGGTTGTTACTTATCAACAAATTTTTACTGTAGTTGAAATTATTTTAATATATATTGTTTTATTAAAAAAATTTATTTCGATTGATATCATAGTGTAGGTTTTATTTTTAAAGAAAATCAAATGGTTAAAAGATAATAATACAAAAGATTTAGTGACAATTATTTTTGTCATTGAATCCTTATTTACATAAAACTTTTAGTGACAACTAATGTTAGTTGTCACTAAAAATACATTTAGTGACAATTTTTAATATCACTGAAAATAAAGAATGTGTGTTATATATAGTTCAAATACTTTCAGTGACAACTTTTATTGTCACTAAAAACATACTTTCAGTGATGATTTATGTAAGTTGTCACTAAAAACACTTTCAGTAACGATATAAGTCATTATTAAAACTCATTACGTTTAAGACTTTCAATGACGATTTTTACAAATTGTCACTAAAAACACTTTTAGTGACGAATTCTTTCGTCACTAAAACTCATTATGTTCAAGGCTTTTAGTGACGATTTTTACAAATCGTCACTAAAATCCCTTTTCAGTGACAACCTATATCGTCACTAAAGGTTCAGATTCACAAAACTTTTAGTGACAACCAAAAAATTCGTCACTAAAGATACATTTAGTGACGACTGAAGTTGTCACAAAAGACTTTCATAGTCTCACTTTGTAATCTTTCTGTGACGATTTTTGCCTTTTAGTGACGAGTTTTTTTTGTTTTAGTGACGACTTAAAAAATTGTCACAAAAAACTTTTAGCGACAACGTTTTTAGCGGCCAAGGAGTGACGACAAAAAGTCGTCACAAAATGTCTTTTGTGACGACTTTTAAGATTTTCGTGACGACTTTAGTTGTCACAAAAGTCCTTTTTTCTTGTAGTTTGATTAAAATTTTTAATTTCAAAAAAATTAGAATATTGATAATAGATTCCTTATAAACCTAAAAGCATGAATACATCTAACATATATACTCATATTACAATATATTGGTAATTTTTATTATACTAATGATGGTCGAAACACTTTTATACATTTATGGTGTATCAAATATTAACTCATTAATATACTAGTCAATATCTGAATTTTGGAATTCCTTTGATATGATCATTTAAATTATAAAAAAAAGGCTATACACACACACACACACACAAATACATCATCAGTTTCTCACTACTACATACACAGATAGAGTTTAACAGACAAATTGTGTTAATTTCAAGACAGAACACACTACAACAGAACGTTGGAGCTACCTATCAGAGATGGCTAAGATTTCTTTAACTAACATTTTCCTTATCCATTTTTAAATCCTTAACTTTTAAGAAAAATTATATTTTTTTTATTTTGATCATGCTCTTAATTGTAATTTTTCTCTAATTAATTAATTCTTACAATTAATCTCTTAATTTATTTGTCCTATTGTATTTATCATTTACTTTCTAAATTAGATATTAACTTTAAAAGTAGTTATGTGAAATGATCAAAAATGCATTTTTATAAAGAGGAGAACGAAATAGGATATCAATAAATAGCAGAGTGTTTTCGTAATTTTTCATATATGCTGTTCAAGTTATCATAGGAGGTTAAATGCAATAAAATAGATTATTGATTATGAGATCATTTGCAAAAATTAAAGAATAGGGTGTATGGAAATTGTGATTTAACACAAAAATAAAGATAAGAAAGTGTAATTTCTTCTAATTTATATGCTATAACAAAAATTAGTACATCAAATTCTCTTCATGTATGATTTTGCAATAGCCTCATATGCCAATTTTGTTCACTTTAAAGGAAATGAAATAAATTATAATTTACTGCAAAAAATAAAGATAATATATTTAAGTTGCCTGGTTTATAGATTCAAAGGATTTTATTTAAACGATATTTTTACATATTTGGATTACAGCAGACTACATAATCATTATGGAAAATTATTAATTAATAAAAAAAGTGCTTCATGTGGTGCGTTAGTATGTATATTACAGTACATAGTTTTCTCCTACAAATATTCAAAGAATTTTATTATATACTTCTACTCATTTGCAATCAAGGTACTAAAAAAAATAATTTTCGGTGGCGACTAGAAGAAATTGTCACCAAAGGGTTGTCTGACTAAAAATGTTGCCCCATAGTCCTTCCATGACAAATGACTTTGCCACAGAAAAGGACTTTTAGTGGTGACTTTATATGCCACTAAAATTATATTTTGGGGCTAAATTTTGTTTTTGTCACTAAAATCACAGTCAGTGAATACGTCCACATAAACAAGAATATTACTTCTTAAGCGCAAAAGGCTTTGTAAAAATATTCAATCAAATTCATGAAGTATCTAACAAAACTGGCATTACTAAGAATGATGTAGCATCTTTGTTTCTTCCTTAAAGATAGAACATGATCTTCTTACTGCTACCTAGAGGTCTCCTACCTTTTTTCCTTTAGGTTTTAACTAACGTTTTCAATCCACAAAGCCAACCTTTTGCATGACAAATTAATTTAGTAAACAATTCATTGCCTTGGTTTGTCTAATTCATGAAATACATTATCATCTTGACAATAATAACTTTCGAAAGTTGCCACCTAAAGGTTAAACCTTCATTGGTGACTATCAAAAGTTTGCTACTCGCTGTTGCACATTTAATGGTAAATTTTAAAGCACAGAGAGTGAGTGACAACTATCCTTCAAAGATTACTTTTTTAGTTTCTACCTAAAATTCATCACCGAATATTTTATTTCTTGTAGTGATATAAAACAACATTTTTTTTCCTAATTCATATATAGAAAGGTTTCGATGCTTATGAACAATGTTAAAGTTTTTACACGCTCACCTAGTAATATGCCAAATAATTATTAAAATCTAAAGATCTGATTTTACTTCTTTCTTTTTATCTCAGTGATGAGTCATCGTGAGGTCGGTGGTAATCAATGTCAAGAGGCGATGGATCCTAATAGCTGTGATGCCTGCAAGTGCATGAAGCAATGCTATGTTAAACATGGTTCTGTAGCCGGTGGACAATGATTTCTCATCCTCGTGAAAAATCTTATAGATGTATTTGTACCTATAATTGCTGATCTTTATTACGTTCAGCTGTATTTTCAGCTCAAATTTGGCTGTGCCAATAATATATATCGCTATTATTCTATATTCCATATTAATGAATTTCAATAAGAGGCATAAGCAAATGGACTAAAAAAGTTTATTATTTCTCTTTCATGGTAAATATCATGTGACGAAATTCATCATCTTTAATTTTCTATGTTCGGTTAATTATGATTTCTGTTGTAGAAAAGTAGGCAAAGTAAAAGGCTCAACCTTCAAGGAATTAGCTAATGGTCACATAGCCAAATTAGTTTATTTAGGCTACTTTATATTTGTGGCAATTCTTTAGTGCCGGGGAAATTTGTTTTAAATACATCATCCATTTTTAGACAGTTGTTGAGAAAAAATAATTGAAAGAAAACAAGAAATTAATATCAAATATTGTTTTGAGATATAAAATTAAATATAGTTTTATGCAGCTATTTATACATGCACAAAACCTTTGCTGGCCAATCTACATCCAAATGAAACTTCATAAATTATGGCTCTTGTGATCATAACCTTGTCCAAAATTTTATTACGATTTCTTACTCTGATCTTATGGTATTTAGTTACCTTTTGATTTACCAAGATGCGTTTTTCAAGTATATTTCTAAACCCATTTTGTAAAAATTAATTAGGGAATCACATATGTTACCACATCATTTTATTATTACTCATACTGGATTAGGTAATCAATGTTGCTTGATTCGTGGCTACTTTGTTCCCAAATTAACGAGGAAAATTATGAAATCATTATTAATTTTGTGACCAACTAGGATCTATATATTCCTCCATTCCCCACGGTTACTTGCACAGAGAACAAATATTGAGAAGATCATTGACCTTTGCAGCAATTGCCAGAAAAATGGCCAAGATTTCATTCACACAGATTTTCCTCCTTGTTGTTCTCATCATTTCAGGTTAGTTTACCAATAATTTCTTTATGTTCAATGATTGGAAACAATTTTTTTATTGTTTATTGATGATTGATGTGATCTACGCGACATTTTTGCAGCAATAGCAATGAGAAGTGAAGGGGTTAATACGAAAAATAGATGCACGGAAGTGATGGATCCTAGTGGGTGCAATCTTGCAAAATGCCAACAGAAATGCTTTCAAGCACACCAAGTCTCCGGACAATGCATTGGCAATGTTGCTGGAACATCTTATCAATGTGTTTGCGTCTATAACTGTTAATCTCTATGTGTGTGAACAAGAAATCTGTGAGAGAATGAAACTAATAAATTGATGAGTTTTCTTATATATTCCTACATGTTTTTATTATGAATTCTTTGCCACAAGCACTTAATCTGATCATGAACCCAGCTGCGAATATATTTTTGTCAATTTTCAGAGGAAATAAAATTCAACAAAATTTTATGTAAATAAAGTTCAAATTCCAACACCATTAATCAACCATGATTTCCTTGACCGTATGTGTCAAAAAGTGTTAATTTATGGGAGTTCAGTTTCTCACTTCCCTTTTCTCTATATCAATATCTTCGATGAAAAAAATAAATTAGTATAATCATAGGTGGAGTGTGGATATGATTTTTGTCAATTTTTAAAGGAAAACCCTGTAAATTGTTATGTAAATACTGTACAAAATCTAACACACAATCTTATCTACTGATAAGTTTCTTTTAGTTACATGACTAAGCAGAAATTGGATTTTTGTTCTTGTTTTTTCTTTTAAATTTGTTTCTCAAAAAGGGAGGAAGCTACCTTGTCAGACAATCGAGTGACCATCTCAGCTAGATAGAACCAGTTGAGACTGATCCTCCCGAGCTAGGTGGATCCCACAAAACCCCTTGCCATTGCTCGTACTCTGATCACCCGATCATAGTTCATCTATTGGGCTTTTGTTCTTATCTCCTTAGAACTTAGAGGGCTGTTTGGTTGGGGGGAATGGAGGAGACCCTATTTGATTCAAGATTTTGGAGGGACGGGAAGGGAAAATGTTTAAAATTTTACATTTTTAACCTTTACATACACCTGTTGTTGCCATTTTGACACCGAAGAACCAGGAATAAAAATTCAAACATGTTTTAACAGTTTGTCTCTTCCCTTCCCCTCTCCTTTCTGTAACTTTTTTTTTTAATAAAAGATATTAAAGGAAAAAAAGTTAAAAAAATTTAGAGAACCATTTATTTTATACTAATATATTTTAAGACTTTATATCATGTTGATTAAACAGTTTATTTTTTTATTATATTTAATATGTTTCATTGTTTTTTTATATGTATATTAATTTAAATAATTATATCTGTTATTTTCATATTATATTTCACGATCAATTGAATTATTAAATAAAAAATAACATTTATTATAATTTCTAAGTTGGATAAAATACTTTAGTATAAGTTTATTAATGAACATTTTTATGCATAAATTAAGTGAGTTTTAGTATATAAAAATTGTAATTATTATTATTTATTCTCAGTTATTTATGTTCTAGCTTCATAAAATAATCTTATTTTTAGTAAAAACAAAAATAAAAGAGTATAATAGTCATTTTTTTTATTTTTTTCTCTTTCCCTTACAACTCAAATAAAATTTTTTTTATTTTCTCTCCCCTCCCCTCCCCCCAAATTAAACCAAATAGAGAAATTTTATTTTCTCTCTCTTCCTCTCACCTCTCTTCTCCTCCATTAAAATTTTTCTCCTCCCCCTCTCTCCGTTAAACCAAATATGCCCTAAAGATATAGATGTATGAGCTTATAGAACAGAGGTGTCCAACTAGTGGCTAATTTGTTGATGAGTCTTACTTATGATGGATGTCACAAGCGATCGACAACATAACTTAATTAACATCCATAAATCGTACAATACTGAAAGCCTATTTTTGATATAACGCAAATATGTGACAACTTTGATTAAAACTATATAAAAGACAAATTATCAAGAATCAAAAGTATCTAAAAATGTTCAATTTTTGATTATTAATAATCCATGTAATAGTTCAAATAGTTGAACATTGAGGTAAAGATAGTGGCAACTTTTTAAGTTGTTACTAAAGGTTGAATTTTAATAACAATTTTATTTTGTTGTGAATATATGTCATTTTTTAAGTTTTGGACTAAATTTTAACGATGGTTTAATATGAAACTGCTGCTAAATCAAAACAATTTTTAATTATAGTCGAGTCATATAATTTAATGACAATCTGTAACCATCATTAGGATATGACTTAATGACGGCTTTTTCCACAGTTTGCTAAAAACGTTGCTAAGTCTCTAGTTCTATGATGGTTTCTCTAGCTATTATTAAAGGCATTAACAATGGTTGAAACTGTCACTAAAACTCTCTTTTTTTAATGCGTGTGAAGTGCTTTTTGAAAAAATAATATTTTTAGTTAATATTGAATTTATCTTTCTTTGTCCTACTATTATCTCCAAGTTCATTTTGTTTACAATACTTTTTGTCTATAATTGGACTGGTAATTTTAAAATTTGAGCATTGGTTCTTTAATTAGATTTTGTTAAGGTCAAAAAAATTTTGGGATGAAAATTGTTACATATTCGATTAGGTAAAATCCAAAATAAATAGGAAGCCTAGTCGTAAATGTTCTTTTACTAGATTTTTTATAAGGTCAAAACTTATTTTCGGGAAGAAAATTTTACGAATATTTTTTATTGGGAAAACCAACATACATATTTATTTTAAAATATGTTTCTCAACTCCCTTTTATTTGCTAATTAATTTTTAAGGCTTTCTTTTCATAAAGATATAATTATGTTTCTAAGTTAATTAGGGAACATATTAATGCAAAAAATTTCTATCCTTTTTTTTGTAACCATATCTTCATCATTCAATAACATATTTTAATTCCTTCAAATAAAGGAAATGATATAAATATAATAAAATTAATGTGTTTCCTAATCATATATTAATAATTTTAAACATACATAATTCATGCATTTATATCTTTAATAATTCATGACAAATTTGAAACAAAATCTAGGATTTTAAAGTTGCCTGATGCCAAAGACGATTTGCAAGTCCAAATTAAATATCCAAGCAAATAACAGTTTATACATCGCATCTGTTCTTCTTTGCATCCCAAATTAATAAATTACTAAAACACAAATAATTTGTGCGACCCACCTATGATTTATATATACCTCCACGCATTCCCCATGGTTATATGCGGGTAGATCAAAGATTGAGATTAAAGATTATTGACCTTTGCAGCAGTTGAAATGGCCAACACTTCCTCCACTCAGATTTTCCTCCTTGTCATTCTCATTTCAGGTATATTCGCTAAAAATTTATGAATTTCTCGTTCAAATTCTTATAGTATCTTTACGATGGATTATTAAACAAAGGTAGACAAAAAAATATTATAACTGTAAACTTATTGAGTTTGCTCTGTCTCTGGGTATACGTGGCCATACATAATGGACTTAGGCGCGAACCTAATATTAGGGCCAATAGGCTTAAATTCGAGTCCACCCTACAAGCTAGTTTTATATATGCATTTAAGGGTAACATGCACTTGCTTGGAAGGGTGTTCAAAATTAATTTTATCTAATTCAAATTGAACTGATTCAAATCAATTCAATAAAAACTTATTTTTAAATTGAATCAATTGGATAAAATTTTTCAAAAGTCAATTTAATTAATTTGACTGTTAGATTTTCAATTTTAAAATCTAATTCCTACCCAACCGACTATTTAATTAATAATTCAAATAATTTATAAATTATATTATAATTATATGTATTGTAATTTTATTTTATTTTGGTCACTGAGCTTCAACTGATATTCAAACTTAAAACTTCAATCTTAGAGATATATGATTCTAGAACCACTACACCAACTAGCTTATTGGTGAATTAATTAATTGAAAATATGATTATTTAGGAACCTATATATTAATCCTTCATAATATTAAAAATTCTATTACTTGGGCTAAAGCAACAGTAAAATTCATCTTTTTTTCAATTTTTTAAAATTTTTGTATTATATTCATTTTTTTCTTATTCTTCATATATTCTGTTGTGCAGTCATGACAATGAGAATTGAAGTGGTTAATGCGCAAAGATGCACCCAAACTATGGATCCGAATAGTTGCGATCTTGAAAAATGCAAGCAGATATGCTCGCAGGCACATGAGCAAGGCACCGGACTATGCACCGGAAAACCTCGTGGACCAGGATCTCAATGTGTTTGCTTCTATAAATGTCCACCTCTTCTTCATTAATGTTTTTTTGTTTTATGGCTATAGAATATTGTCGAATCCAATAATGTAATCGAACCAATAAAAATAAAAAAGCCAAGGACTTCAGAGTTCTTTATGTTGTGGCTCAATCCCCTTTTTAAAAACCCCTTAGTCAATTGACTCGGTTGGAGGTGATATTTCAATTCAAACCGCAGAAATAGTATTCAAGTTACGTCGGGTTTATTTGCAGAAATAATATTTTTAAAAATTTAGAAATTAAATATGTAAAATAAAAAAATTCAAAAATTTAAATTTATTATTTTATGAGATAAAATAATTAATCCTATACATACATACATACATACATATAAAGACACACACATTGGCTTCTCAACACGCACTAGGTGTTGATTTGTTTTTGCAGTTTTAATGTCATAATTTTTTTAAGCATAAAGTTAAACCTTTCAATTGATGGCACTACTGTATTTTTAGGGATATATTTTAATTCGTTGTTGCATCTATACATGTAAATTGGTTTGTTGTTGTATTTATGTATGGTATTTCAATCTGCTGTTGATCTGTTTACCCATTTTTAGTGTCCTAATTTTTTTTTTTTTAAGTTAACCTGTCTATTGACAGTAGTGCAATTGTGTTTTTAATGACATAATTTAATTCGTTGTTGTATCTCTAGGATTTTATTTCCTTAAATGATCAACTGTTGAACCATAATCTTTTAAAAAAAATTCAAGGACTCTAATGAGAAAAAATTGGAATAGAAAATATAGGAGGGGGATATTTCTTTGAATCAGACATCATGTCTAACTATGTTGAGGTATTCAGTTTTTTGCAAAGGTGTAAGCATTTAATAAATTTTAGTTAGGTAACCAAATGATCAATACATCAATAAGCTACAATATTAAAACAAATTTTAGAGCTATACCCAAAAACAACTCTGTGTGTTGTAGAACCTAAAACAATAAAAAATTATTGATTTTCATTCCAAAGGTAGGCTTAATTGCAATTTTAGGTTTTCTACTTTCATAAATGCGTCAATTTAATCTGCTTATAATTTGTAATATGAATTATGTTTATCTAATTTTAATAAATGAGTCAAAATAATCCCTTTAAATTTATCATTTATTCTACTGTAAGTTTGCTATGTACAAGCCACATGTACATAACTAAATCTATCATTAATATATTTTTTGGGCGACTAGATATTTAGTTATGTATATAAGGCATATGCATGGCATATTAATGACAAAATATACAATAAACTCAACCAAAGAATTATTTTGGCTCATTTGTTGAAGTTAAAAAGAATAAATTCAGATTACAAATTATAGAGAGAATAAATTACGTACTTTTGAAAAGAAAAAGACTAAAACTATTATTAAGTCTAAAAGTATATTCTTTTAGAGAAAAAAAAATTAAGAGACCAATAAACTATTCTAATTCTAAAGTTGGTGAATATAAAAAATATATCACCTATAAGAAATGAACCTGGATATTGGTATATTTTGTTAACTTCAAGCTCGAATCCCTTAAAATTTGATAGAACTCAACTCACAGTAATATATTTTCATAATAGCAAATCAATTTACTATGCCACGAATCCTTTTGCACGTCATACTTGATTGAGGATCAACATTGCAGATTGGTTGTCTGAGCACACTATAGGGAGACTAAATTGCGTAAATATATTGTGCACGCAACATTGGATAAACTATTATATAACTAAATCTATTGTTAATGTATTTTTTGGATAATTGAGCATAACACGTGTCATTTATTAATATATACATGATATATAGATGACATATTAATGACAAATGATAATAAACTAACTAAAAAAATTATTTTGACTCATTTTTACATTACAAATTCTAAGGGATGAATGCACATTAAACTTATCAAAATATAATTTATTAATGTCTGTATTCAGTGTGATCTATTAATTTTTACAGTATAATCTCTTTAAGAGGAGGTGAACGAAAATTAAACTAATTAATCGTAGGGTAATCTCTTAATGCTCGAATTCAGCATAATGTCTCAAGAGGGGGTGAATGCACATTCGACTAATCATAGGTTGATCTATTAAGAGGAGACGAATGCCCCACTCAAGCATAGATATTCACTTGTATATGTAACGTAATATTGATACAAATATTATGATACTATAAATGAAATGTCTATATATAATATGAAGACTTGCGTATGATACAAATGGCGATTTACTCCTTACTTTATTATTTTAGTTTTAAAACGTTTTAACATTTTCAAACCATCTGTTATTGATCTTGACACTAACTTTAACAAAGCTTTTGCCAAAGTGGCACCTCTTTAACTGACGATGTACCATCTACTTTTCTCATTTCGTTTTCTCTCTCGTCCCCGTGCACACACCAAACACTAACAATCTCCGTCAATTTTTGGGTTTCGCATTATGAATTTCTTATTTTCAAAAATTTCTTCTATAAAAAATTGAGATGAATCTTCTGATTGAAGAAAAAAGTACACATAGACAGAGACATATCAATCAGTTATAACAAGTGTTATCGATCGGAAGATTCAGTGCCGTTAAATACACAGTAATTGGGCGGGTTTCAAGGTTCTGCTTTTAGAAGTGTTTGCCATGAAATTTAAAAAGGGTTTCAAAAAATAACCAGTTTGGAAAATGGTGTTCTGTAATTGGCAAAAGTGGAATTTATTTTGAACTTCTTTGTGTTTTGTATAGGACAAATTTTGTATTTTTCTGCTACAAGACGTATGATCTTTTGAGCCAATTTGGTCAATCAAGGGTTTGTGATTTGATATTTCTCGTTTCTTTCAATTATATATTTAAAACAAAATCGGAAGCATTGAAAAATTGACAAAGCCTAAATTAAATTTAGACATCTTTTATATATATTGGCAATTGAAATATTAATTAATTTCCCTTTGGATAATTAAACAAAATACAAAATAATATAACAAAGAAAGATTTTAAACCATAGCTATTTCAATAACATACTATTAATTACTATTCTTTATGAGTGTTGTAAAAAGTGAATTGAATCGGCTAGTTAAACCAAAAAATTGATGAACTGGTTTGGTTTTTCGGATCCCAATCAATACCAAATAAACCAAGAAGAAGTTATCTTCATGAAGAATATTATTAATGATTGCCGATATTTGATTCAAATCTCCTCTAATGGTATAAAAATTTGGATAAGGTTAGTGATCAGAAGGACTATATTTTATGAAGTTTCATTTGGAAATAGAATGGCCAGCAAAGGTTTTGTGCATGTATAATTAGCTGCATAAAATGTTAATTATATTAATTAAAAAAATATATGTGGCCCATTTTATATGGTAGTTATCTCCTTAAGAGAAGATGTGACCTTATATATGTGAAAAGGTGTTCTTACGTGAAAAAGTATCTTACATGAAAATGTGTTCCTATATAAAAAAAAATATCCCTACGTAAAAAGGTGTTCCTATATGAAAAAGTACATGGTGGTTATGGCAATCATTCATTAATTATAAATACTCATTTTTTTTTTATGGGAAGAAGGAGATAGTTTGATGGGAAGAACGAAATAGTAAAACATTCAGAAAATATTTTTTTTGATATAAGGGTCTTTAATTTACAAAAAAAAATATGTGATTCTCTATTAAGTATATAGATCAAGATTTTAGATAGACTAAACAATTTTTTTCTATTCTGATATATATCTGGTGATTGCATTTATGAGGAATCTGATTACTATAGCTAGAAGTATATTCTTTAGATTTTTCGCTTTTAATTTATTGTACTTGTGCAAATTTATGGCTTATACGAAACTGTATTTAATTATATATCTCACAACAATATTTGATATTAATTTCTTGTTTTCTTTCAATTATTTTTCTCGACAATTGTCTAAAAATGGATGATTTATTCAAAAAGAATTTCCCCGGCACTAAACAATTGCCACAAATATAAAGTAGCCTAAATAAACTAATTAAGGTATTTCTATATATATTGGCAATTAGCAATTGAAAAATTAATTAATTCCCCTTTGGATAAACAAACAAAATAATAAGTATTTAACATGTAATTGGGCCAAGACATCAAAAATAAAATTATTTTTATTTTTTATTTAAACTATAACGAGAAACATTTTAAACCGTAGCTATTAACATACTAGGCTCTCTTTACATGTATATATATACACCTCCATCGCCTAAATTCCCATTACCAACATATAGAGACTAAAGAGTTACATTTATATATATATTGGCGTTTGCTTGTTAGCGATGGCTGCCAAGATTTCCTTCTCGAACATTTGCCTCCTTGTTCTTATTGTTTTAGGTTCCTTTTTTTTATTCATTTATATCCTAACTATATTCTTATGATTTATACAAACCCAGGGATGAATATGTTTCCCGTTTGTGGATATCCTTGTGAGGATTGTCCTGCATGGGGTTAAAGATGGAGATAGTGTCTCTCCCCTTCTATATCATCTTGTTCTTCTTTTTTGACTCTGGTTTTGAACTTTTAATTTGCAGTGATTGCGATTCCGATGGCAAGTCGTGCACGCCAGAACTGTGAAGAAGTGTACGAGAATCTAGGTTGCGTCCCTACAGAATGTCAAAAAGTATGTCAACAGAAACATGGTAACCACAGCTATGGAGATTGCACTGTTATTGCGGAATATTACCATTGTGTATGCTTCTTCGATTGTCCACCTCCAGTTTCTCCTTGATCCAGCATATCTTCAGGCTCATATATGCTGCATTTGAAGGAGGAAGAAAAGCTCTAGTGAAAACTAATAAAAATTATTATGAATTTCTACATACTTTGCTTTTTTGCCTTTGCGACTTACAATTTATATATAAAGGCAAATAATGATGTTATGTGTTAGATTATAATAAATTATTATAAATCTTCACTTAATAATTTATATTTTTGAACCAAAATTATTCTTGACAAATAGTGCCAAGATTGTCAAGATCTGGATTCTTGCCGCACCTCATTTTCCTAATAAAAAAATGATAATTTCAGTACAAGGAATGATAGGTTCATATATCTTTTCTTCACGTTACAAATTAAATTTAGTTCAGTTACTTTAATTGAAGCCTCAATTTTTCACTAGGATGAAAGTTTTTTATTATTGTTAATTTGGCTCCGATTCAAATTCGAAATAACTAGTTTTAAAGATGACTCCATACATAGAACAAATTAATTCATTGATAAATGAACCCATTTACAAAATGGCTAAAGGAGGATTTGAACTTGGTACCTCATTGATAAATGAACTCATTTACTGTTTTTAATAATTCATCACTAAATTCACACTTTCACTGACAATTTTGAGCGTGGTCAGTAAGAAATCACCACTGAAAATGGAGTGAATCACTGATCTTTGCTGGTGCGGTTTCTTTTTTCAGCGTTTGAATCTGAAATGTTTATCTCCTTTCTCATGAAGCATCGAATAAATAAGAAGAGTGACTTGCTACAACTTGGCAGAGATCGAGGCTGATAATGACATTTTCATTTTTAGACGTACCTGCTTTCCTTTTGATGCTTACCAATTTCGTTTATTCATTGTTAGTTTGGCTTTAATTTAAAGGATGGTTTAAAAGAACATAACTTTTTTTTAAAGCTTGTAGGCGTAACATAATGGAAATCCAATTACGAGGATATATAATGCTAATTTGACGCAAAAAAAGCAAGTCAAATTAATGTGTTGAGAGATTCAGAGGCGCCATTACGCCATTACTCAAAGAAAAGTGTCCAGTGTCATATTTCCAAAAACTTCAAAAGCAAAATAATTCAGTGAATCTGTAAATTGCATTGCGTTTTGGAGAAATTGCGTGCACCAGAGGTCACCGCTAAATTCACTCAGTGACACTTTTAGGTACCGTCACTAAAACATTGTCACTCAAAGTGTAGTGAATCAGAACCCACTTAATGATGAAAAAGAAAATCAGGCTGTTTTATGATATATTATATGCACGCCCCAAATGTTCGACATATGGGAGAAACTATTCAGTATATCACATATATTAATATTCTATATCTTTATAAATAAAATAATTAAATACATTTAAAAGAAATAAAAATTACTATATCTATTTCCTTTCCGTTCTCATTACACCAAAAAAGATAGATTGAACACAATGCACGATCGAATTTCTTTAAATTTCTTTCAAACACAGTTTTTATTCAACTCTTAAGATATATATTTAAATTATAAATGTCCATATTTTTTATAAAAATATTAAATATATTATATAATTATGACACAACATTTAAAATCTAATTAAAATATTCATTAAAAGTTTCTCGATCTAATATTGTGAATGGTTGGTGTTGCTAATGATCACAACGCTGTGAACATAAGATAACTTTTAAAATTCACAAATATTTATCACAATCCTCCCAATATAGAAGTTACACACATTTATGTATGTCTTCTCGTTTTCTTTCAGGTATATATATCTTTAAGCATTTCTCTGATTAACATAATAACTTTAAAATATAATCCTCGGCAAAAATGCAGGTTAAAGTTACGTCTAATTTATACAGTTGGTGATAAATGCAATGGGACAGAAAAATTAAGAGGTTAATTGCATACAGTGGGCAAGCCTTTTCATACATTGGCAATGTTGCTGGAACATCTTATAAATGTGTTTGCGTCTATAACTGTTAATCTCTGTGTTTGAACAAGAAATCTGTGAGGGAATGAAACTAATAAATTGATGACTTTTCTTATATATTCCTACGTGTTTTTATTATGGATTCTTTGCCACAAGCACTTAATCTGATGATGAACCCGGTGTGGATATCATTTTTGTCAATTTTCAAAGGAAATAAAATTCAACAAAATTTTATGTAAATAAAGTTCAAATTCCAACGCCATTAATCAAATCATCTTTCATGATTGGATCAACCGTTACTTCCTTGACCGTATGTGTCAAAGAGTGTTAATCTATGGGAGTTCAATTTCTCACTTCCCTTTTTCTCTATATCAATATCTTCGATAAAAAAAATAATTAGTATAATCATAGGTGGAGTGTCGATATGATTTTTATCAATTTTTAAAGGAAAACCCTGAAAATTGTTATGTAAATAATGTACAAAATATAACACACAATCTTATCTACTGATAAGTTTCTTTTAGTTACATAACAAAGCAGAAATTGGATTTTGTTTTTCTTTCAAATTTGTTTCTCAAAAGGCGAGGAAGCTTGTCAGACAATTGAGTGACCATCTCAGATACATAGACGATAGAACCAGCTGAGAATAATCCTCTCGAGCCAGGTGGACTCCACAAAGGCCCCTGCTATTACTCACACTCTGATCACCCGATCATAGTTCATCCACTGGGCTTTTGTTCTTATCTCTTTGGAACATAGGGGGCTGTTTGGTTGCGGGGAATGGAGGAGACCCTATTTGATTCAAGATTTTGGAGGGAAGGGGAGGGAAAATAGAGCTTCAAAATTCACTCTCCTCCAAAAATGAAGAGATTTGGAGGGGAGGGAAAATTTGACAAAAATGTCCCTTAAAAATGTGTAGGATTTTACATTTTTAGCCTTTCCAAACACCTGTTGTTGCCATTTTGGCACTGAAGAGCAAGGAATAAAAATCCAAGCATGCTTTAGTAGTTTAGCCCTTCCTTTTCCCTCTCCTTTCTGTAATTTTTCTTTTTAATAGAAGATATTAAAGGAAAAAAAGTTTTAAAAAACTAGATAACCATTTATTTTATATTAATATATTTTAAGACTTTGGTTATGCTTAACAAAAATAGTTTATAAATTTTCAACTAATTTAAATTACTCAAATGAACTTGTTTATCAAATACTTTTAATTTGATCCAACAAACTTATAAGTTAATCAAATAAACTATAAACTAACTTATTTGACTTGTCAAGCACACTCATTGTATCACGTTAATTAAACAGTTCATTTCTTTATTTTATTTAATATATTGCATTGTTTTTTATATTTATATTAATTTTAATAATTATATCTATCATTTTCATATTATGATTTCACAATCAATTGAATAATTAAATAAAAAAGAATATTTATTATAAATTTTAAGTTGGATAAGATACTTTAGTATAATTTTATTAGTGAACATTTTCATGCATAAATTAAATGAGTTTTATTATATAAAAATTATAATTATTATTATTTATTCTCAGTTATTTGTCTTTTAAATTCATAAAATTGTCTTACGTTTAGTGAAAATAAAATAATATAATATAATAGCCATTTTATTTTATTTTTGTCCTTTATTCTTGCAACTCAAACAAAGAAAATTTTATTTTTCCTCCCCTCCCCTCCCACTAAATTAAACCAAATAGAGAAATTTTATTTTCTCTCTCCTCCTCTCAACTCTCCATTCCTCGGTTAAAATTTATCTCCTCTTTTTTTTTTCTGTTAAACTAAACATGTCCTAAAAATATAAATGTATGAGCTTATATAACATACGTGTCCAACTAGTGGCTAATTTGTTGATGAGTTTGAATCTTATGATGGATGTCACAAGCGATTGACAACGTAACTTAACATCCACAAATCATACAATATTGAAAGCCTATTTTTGATATAACGCAAATGTGTGACAGCTTTGGTTAAAACTATATAAAAGAAAAATTATCAAGAATCAAAGGTACCTAAAAATGTTCAATTTTTTTTTTATTAACAATCCATATAATAGTTCAAATAGTTGAACATTGAGGTAAAGATAGTGGCAATTTTTTTTGGTACAAGGAAACGGAGTCCATGGGACTACACGTAGCAAGTCCTTGGGGTTGTTAAGCCCCTTAGATCATTCAGCAAGTTCAGGCCTAACCCATGTGGGGGTCTTTCAAATGTGTGCTAGCCTAGGCCCAACAAATGAGCCCAGTTTGCAATCCGGTCCGCAACCCTATTCGCCTCTTGCACTGTGTGTGATATTTTCACTTCCCAGCTTTTTTTGAGGAAGCTTCTGATCCTTTATACCAGTCTTCCACACGGGTGGCTTGTAGAGCAACCCTGGATGCACAAATCCACTGCTGTCAGTGAGTCTAACTCTATCTCCAATTGTTTGTAGTCTAGCCTCCATGCCATTTCTAGCGCCGTGATAACCCCCCATAGCTCCACTTCGATGATGCTACATCACCCCTAGCTTCCTAGCAAAACCATAGAGAAATCCCCTAGCCACGTTTTGTAGGACTCCTCCGCAAGCTGCTAACTCTCCCTGATGCACTAATCCGTCGGTGTTGAATTTAACCCAGTTGTCTTTTGGGAAGATCCATCCAACATCTATTACTCTGATTCTCCTCCCTTGTAGTCTCGCTTCGAATTCTTTCCAACTCATATATTCCTTGGCCTTGTAGAGACACCAGAAGAGCAAGTCATTAAATCTTGCATTCTCTGGTTTGAAAACCAACTCACGTCTGCGGATCCAGATGTTCCATAGCGCAACCCCAAAGAGAATCTTCCAGTCCAGGTGTGCATATTCTTCTCTTCCAAATGCTCTCGATGGGTTCCTTCCTAGCCACTCTTGTGTGTTGAGTTCAAAGAAACTCCCCCATTTGCTAGGTTTGACCATCCTTAACCAAATGTTCCTTGCATGTTCGCAATTCCTTAGACAGTGAATTGTGCTCTCCATCTCCTTTTTGCAGACTGGGCATGTCCCAATTGGGTCAATATGTCGATTGAACCTTAGGCCATTAGTTAGGAGTTTATTATGTCCGATGAGCCACATCAGCGTTCTAATTTTTTGAGGCTCAGGCCACTGCCAAATCTTCCTCCATATAGGGTTGCCTGATTGTTGTGCCTGAGTCCTTGCTCCATAAGCCGAGCTTATCGTGAAATCGCCACTGCTACTGTATTTCCATCTCTGGGCATCCTGCCCTGCTTTACTGCTTGGTTTCAGTGATGCCTCGAGTCTTAGTCTAGTTTTTGGTTTGGTGTAAGGGGCTATTGTTTGCCAATCCTATTTCCCTGAAGTAGTCACCATTTCAGCCATTGTTCGAGACAGAACAGTCTCTGGGATTGGTACATCCAAGTCAAGGACTAGCTTACCACCCCTTGTGATCCAATCGTCCAGCCAGAAGTTGGTAGATCTCACATCTTTTACATTCCAGCATGTACCCTCCTTAATCAATCCTTTCACTTTCTGGATACCTCTCCATAAATTAGAACATTTCTTCATTTTACCCTCCTGCCTGGGGCCCTAATGCTCCTCCTATTTGTACTTTGATTTAAGAGTTTCTACCCAAAGGGTGCCTGGGTTGTTGTAGATCCCCCAGGCCACCTTCATGAGGAAGGCCTCGTTCATTTCCCTTAGATTCCTAACCCCTAGTCCTCCTTCCATTCTTGGTCTACAAACTTGTTCCCAGTGGACAAGGTGTAGTTTCTTAGTGTTGTCTCCATATCCTCAAATGAAACTTCTACTGATTCTCTCTAGGTCATCGCATAACCCCAGTGGTAGCAGAGCAGTCTGCATAGAGTAGTAGGGTAGGTTATTCAGCACACTAGAATTTAGGGTCACCCTTCCTATTAGGGAAAGTGTCTTAGCCTTCTAGCTATTTAATCTCCCTTTCACTCTGTTCCTGATATGCTTGAATGTATTCTTGCTTACCCAACTGTGGATTAAGGGCATCCCCAGATAATTTCCTAGGTCTCTGGTTGAATGAAATGCCAACTCCCTACTGTATTGCTCCAGTCTAGTGTGGTTAATGTTCTTAGAGAAGAAGTATTTAGATTTGAGATCATTAACCAGTTGGCCTGAGCTAGTGCAAAAAGTATCAAGGCAGTTCTTGATAATTTTGCATTGATCCATATTTGCTTCTGCAAACAGGATTAGATCATCCGCGAAGAATAGGTGGCAAAGTTGGGGACCTTTCCTGCATAGCTTAATAGACTTCCACCATTTGTTTTGTACAGCCTAGTCTATATAGTGGGCTAATCTCTTTATGCAAAGGACAAATAGGTAGGGTGAAAGAGGGTCCTCTTGTCTGATACCTCTTGAGATTGGGAATTGATCAGTGATCTCCCCATTCCATAGGATGCTCATAGAAGCTGTTGAGATTCATCTCATTATGAGTCCCCTAAAATGACTTCTCATCCCAATTTCCTTTAGGGTATTATCCTCTAAAAAATCCCATCTAACCCTATCATATGCTTTCTCCAAGTCAATTTTTATGGCCATCATCCCTTTCCTTCCTTTCTTCATCCTCATCGAGTGTAACACCTCCTGGGTTATAATCACATTATCATTAATGTTCCTTGAGGGAATAAAGCTGCTTTGGCATGGGCCTATCCACCAGTTCATGAAAGGCTTGAATCTATTAGCAATAGTTTTGGTTAGGATCTTGAAAATGACATTGCAAAGGGCAATTAGTCTGAATTCCTTTTTGAAGAGATTTTGGAAGAAGTCTTTTCCCATAGCCTTCAGTTGATCCTTTCCCTGTATCTAGTTGCCTTCCTTATACTTCAAGGCTAATATTTTGTTGGATCTTCTTCTGGCCATAGTCGAAGCATGAAAGAACTTTGTGTTTCTATCCCCTAATCTAAGCCAATTACAACGTGCCTTCTGATGCCATATTGCTTCTTCCTTAGTCAGAATTTTCTCATACTGCTTCCAAAGGGCCTGCTGGAGATTAGAAAGGAAATGGTTAGCTTTAGTGCTAAATGCTTTATCTATACCTGATAGTCTCCTAAAGAGTTCTCTCTTTTGTTTGAAGACATTCCCGAACACCTCTTGATTCCATGTAGTAATTTTATTTTTGAAGTGTTCAGCCGCTTCTTTCCAATTATTCTCTCTCTTCCATGAATCCTTTACAATGTCTGAGAAGGAATCTTCTAAAAGCCATGCTGATTGGAATATGAATGCTTTATTTCTAGAATTGGGCTCATTTAGGGGTTCAATACCACATATAGGGGTCTGTGGTCTGATTTGAGGGTTGGGAGGTGGAAGACCAGTGAGTCTAGGAACTTTGAGCTCCACTGGAGATTAGTGATGGCCTAGTCTAGCCTCTCCTTGACTATTCCCCTTTCCCAGGTAAAATTAAGTCCTTTAAATGCCATCTCCAACATAGCATAGTCATTGACAAAATCACTGAAATCATTCACAGAACTCCAGTTTATGTAATTACTGCCTTGCTTTTCTTGTGAGTGTTTGTAGGCATTAAAATCGCCTATGACTTACCAGGAAGAGGTGATGCTTGTGTTCAGGCCTTTCAGCTCTCTCCACAATTCTTTCCTTCTCTGGTTTTTGGGGTTGCCATAGACGAAGGTCACCAGGTACTTTCTGACACATTTTGTATCCTCAAAAGTTATCTCTGTATGTATGAATTTCCTGTATTTTTTGATTGTTTCCACTACAATTTGATTAGGATCCCAGATTACCCAAATTCCACCAGCCAGACCTTCACATTCCACCATGTTGTTGCCTGTCCAGCCAATCTTGTTAATCACTTTCTCTGCTCTTCTACCACTTATCTTGGTTTCAAACAAGGCTACAAGGTTGAGCTTATGTAAGCTGATCATGTCTTTAATTAAGTTTGGGAAGGATCTAGTTTCTGCACCTCTGTAGTTCCAGGTAAATAGATTCATAAGGAAACAATGGGGGTGGGGGAATTTATAACAGCTTGTATTCCCCTTGGGCCTATCTGCATACCTCCATTGTTGGACATTTTGGGCCTGTGCCATGGTGTCTTCCTTCCTGTGACCTTTTGGGTCCGGGGGTTCCTTCTGTGTGAGTGAAGTTTGGGTAGTGTTTCCGAGCTTCCCACTCTCCTTTGTCCAATGCTGCTCTGGGTATGGTATGGCTATGCTGCTGTTCTGGACCAGATAAATGGGGCCTGTATCTGATCCCTCTACAGGAATAGGTCTGTTATTTTGGATGTTTGACTTGAAGAGGTCTACCAAGGCCCCTCGGACTGGGTATGGGCCTTGGATGTTTTTCTGTTTAGGTCTAACCTGTGAAGGGAATACAGTTGTTTTGGACTTGGTCCTACTAAGGTACTTAGTCTGTGTTGTTGCTAGAGCAAGTTTCTTTTTCTTCTGAGATATTGATCTGACACCAAGCCTTGTGTTTTTTTCCCTACAGGTACTTGCTTGTTCGTGAACCTTGAAGTAGAAACTTCTTCCTCGACTTTCCGGATTTCTCCCTGCTGACTATCTAAATCTAGCTTTGCACCATCGATCCTCTGCACAACAGGACTGTCCTGCACATCTAGTAAGCTTTCCAGAATCATGTATCTTGCTGTCAAATTTAGCTTTTCGATATTAGCCATTCTTGTGTCCCCTCTTTCTTTGTCTCTGTCCCCAAGAAACCTCTGTATGCTTACCGATGCCTGAGCTTTGCCTGACCTTCTTCTCTCCAGACGCTTGACCAGCATCCATGGGCCAAAAGGGTCCTTATTCTAAGCCTGAAAAATCGAGGGAGTTCCCTTATTTTGTGGTTCATGGTAGTTTTTTGGCTCTGTGCCTCCTTCTTCCTCTCTGATGCTTTGATTCCTTCCTCTGTCTGCTTGGTATAAGTCTTGATGATGCCCATATTTACCACATTTAAAGCAAATGGCATGTAGTCCTTCATACTCGACTAAGAACACCTTCTTTCTCAGCTTGAACTTTGATACCAACTTTTTCCTAAGGTCTATTTCAACGCATAACTGGGAAACTTTGCCCCTGACCACCCCTGCATCCTCTCCTGTATCAGAGTTCATGTTCCTTAAGGTGTGAGAGTCTATTTTCAGGGTTTTCCCCACCCTATCACCTACTCTCCATAAGAAATGACTATTGTAGTACTCTATAGGTAGCCATGGTATTCTAATCTAGATGGCAACCTTCTTAAAATTGTCTTCGTAAGGCCTGAAATCTGGACTCCAACGCTGGACTACAAGGTAGTGATTTTCTATCATCCAAGGGTCTTCATGTAGAGCAAAACCATAGTCTTCTTGTGTGTTGAAAGTAGATAAGTAGTAGTCATTCCCCAGGTCTATTAGGTTGAAACCTCTTGTTGGATTCCATAGCCTTGTTAACTTGTCCTTTAGATATTTAAACCCTATTCTTCTGCCCATTAACTTGATTGTTAATGATTTTCTCCAAGGTTTGTAGTAGTTTCGGCGTTCTTCTGTTGAGATTTCAACTGTTGGGATTGCTTCTTCATCAGGTGTAGTGTCCTCCCCTGTTTCTTTTGGTTCGGACTCCTCCTCTGGCTAGTTCTCTTCTGAATCTTCCTCCAGGATATTTGAGTTGTTGGCAATTCCATTGAATCCCATAAGTCTGTCTTTGTAAGAGATAACTGTTCCAGAGTTAGGGGAATTTGAGAGTATGTTGGGGGCATTCTGGATGTATTGTTGAGATGTTTGCTTGAGTTTGCCTGATTTGAGTTGAGGCTGCTTGATTTGAATCTATCATACTGGCCTGGTGTTCCAGTTGAATGCTCTCCTTCATTGGCTCTCTCATTTCATCGTCCATCAAATCTTTCTAGATTTCTGATGCCTTGATTTTTTTTGCAGCTTCTCTAAAGATTGTCCTCTTCTTCTTTGGACAGGATTTGTGTTCCCTCTATATCAAGAGGTTTTTCGAGAGACTGTGTTTCCATCTGGTAACACTCAATCCCTCTGTCTCAAGTGGTTTTGATAGCAAGCGTAGTGGCAATTTTTTAAGTTGTTACTGAAGGTTGAATTTTAATAACAATTTTATTTTGTTGTGAATATATGTCATTTTTTAAGTTTTGGACTAAGGTTTAATGATAGTTTAGTATAAAACTGTTGTTAAATCAAAACAATTTTTAATTGTAGTTGAGTCATATAATTTGATGACAATATATAACCATCGTTAGGATATGATTTAATGACGGCTTTTTTCACAGTTTGTTAAAAACATCGTTAAGTCTTTGGTTCTATGATAGTTTCTTTAGCTATTATTAAAGGCATGAATAATAGTTGAAACTGTCACTAAAACTCTCTTTTTTGTTTGTAATGCCTTTGAAGTAATTTTTGAAGAACTAATATTTTTATCGATAATATTGAATTTATCTTTCTTTGTCCTACTATTATCTCAAATTTCATTTTGTTTACAATGCTTTTTGTCTATAATTGGACTGGTAATTTTAAAATTTGAGTATTGGTTCTTTAATTAGATTTTGTTAAGGTCAAAAAAATTTTGGGATGAAAATTGTTACATATTCAATTAGGGAAAATCCAAAATAAGTAGGAAGCCTAATCGTAAATGTTCTTTTACTAGATTTTTTATAAGGTCAAAACTTATTTTTCGGGAAGAAAATTTTACAAATATTTTTATTGGGAAAACCAACATACATATCCATTTTAAAATATATTTCTCAACTCCCTTTCATTTGATAATTAATTTTTAAGACTTTCTTTCGTAAAGATATAATTATGTATCTAAATTAATTAGGAAACATATTAATGCAAAAAAAAAAATTTATCATTTTTTTGTAATAAAGGAAATGACATAAATATAATAAAATTAATATGTTTCCTAATCATATATGAATGATTTTAAACATACATAATTTAAGCATTTATATCTTTAATAATTCATAACAAATTTGAAAAAAAATCTAGGATTTAAAAGTTGCCTAATGCCAAAGACGATTTGCAAGTCCAAATTAAATATTGAAGCAAATAACAGTTTATACATCGCATCTTGTTCTCCTTTATATTTGCATCCCAAACTAATAAATTACTAAAACATAAATAATTTGTGCGACCCACCTATGCTTTATATATACCTCCATGCATTCCCCATGGTTATATGCGGTTAGATCAACGATTGAGATTAAAGATTATTGACCTTTGCTGCAGTTGAAATGGCCAAAACTTCCATCACTCAGATTTTCCTCCTTGTGATTCTCATTTCAGGTAAATTCGCTAAAAAATTATCAATTTCTCGTTCAAATTCATATAGTATCTTTACGATGCAATTTGATTAGTTTATGAGATAGGTAGGGCAAAACTATTATAACTATATCTTTATTGAGTCAGCTCTGTCCGTGGGCATACGTGGCCAGACATAATGGACTTAGGCGTAGACCTTATATTAGGGTCAATAGGCTTAAAATCGAGTCCACCCTACCAGCTAGGTTTATATACGTATTTTTGGATAAATGGTAAAAAAATTTATTCTCAAAAATTATATATTTTAAAAAATATAATTGATGAGAATTATAATTTTTAAGAATGTATAAAATGTATTTAGTTGACCTTTAAGATAATGAAGAATTTTTAAATAACGTTTTCTGAAAAAAAATTATTCTTCTGTTTGATTATATTTATTTTTATAAGAATCTTCGTATATTTTTGAAAAATATCCCTTATTTTTATGAGAGAGAAAATAAGAGTGAAGAGAGAGAATGAGAGAGAAAGTGAAAGAGAGGATGAGAGAGAAAGTGAGAAAGTAAAAAGAGAAATATATAAGAAAGAGTGAAAGTAAAGAGAGAGAGTAATATTTTTTTTATTATTATAATTATGCTATTAATAAAAGATATAATTATATTTTAACATCATAAGAAGATTTTCATATTTATGAGAAATTAAAATTCACATATCTCTTTATGAGAATCTTTTTGTAGGAAACTTAATAAAAAACCATTCTTGAGAATTTTATTAGTTTCTCAAGAACGAATTTTTTAAAATTTGTACTAAATATAAGAATTTTTATTTCTCAAATTGAGATTTTAAAAAAAAAAAATCTGTGTATCAAACGCTTTCTGGTATTATCGACTTGCTAGGAAGGGTGTTCAAAATTAATTTTATCTAATTCCAACTTAATTGATTCAAATCAATTCAATAAAAACTGATTTTTAAATTGAATCAATTGGATAAATTTTTTCAAAAGTCAATTTAATTAATTTGACTGTTGGATTTTCAAGTTTTAAATCTAATTCCAACCCGAACAACTACTTAATTAATAATTCAAATAATTTATAAATTATATTATAATTATATCTATTGTAATTTTTTTTTGTTCACTGGGCTTCAACTGATATTCAAACTTAAAACCTCAATCTTAGAGATATAGATTCTAGAACCCACCAGGCAAATTAATTAATTGAAAATATGATTATTTAGGAACCTATTTATTAAATCTTCATAATATTAAAAATTCTATTACTTGGGCTAATGCAACAGTAAAATTCATCGTTTTTTTTCAATTTTTTCTAAAGTTTTGTATTATTTTCATTTTTTATTCTTATTCTTCATATATTCTGTTGTGCAGTCATGACAATGAGAATTGAAGTGGTTAATGCGCAAAGATGCACCCAAATCATGGATCCGAATAGTTGCGATCTTGAAAAATGCAAGCAGATATGCTCGCAGGCACATGAGCAAGGCTCCGGACTATGCACAAGAAAACCTCGTGGACCAGGATCACAATGTGTTTGCTTCTATAAATGTCCACATCTTCTTCATTAATGTTTTTTGTTTTTTGTTTTTTGTTTATATACAAAAGAGCCCATGGGCTAAGAGAAAACGGTTCGAGGGGTCAGCCCACCCTTAAGATCTTTCAACAAAATCGTCCCCATTCCTTCAGGCGGAGAGTCCCACATGTGCGGCCCCAAATCCAGCTTTAGGGATTCAGAATATTGTCGAATCCAATAATGTAATCGAACCGGTAAAAAAAAAAAAAAAAAACCGAAGACTTCAGCGTTCTTTTTGTTGTTCAATCCCCATTTTAAAAACCGCTTAGATAGTGTTTGGTTGGAGGAGAGAGGAGGGAAGGAGAAGGGAGGGGAGGGATTGTTAAAAAATGCCCCCCTTTGGTTCAACATTGAGGAAGGGAGGGGAGGGAATATGGAGGAATAAAATTCCTTCCCTCCCTCAAAATTTCTCCCCCCCCCCCCTTCTCCCCCCAAAATTGGGAGGAGGGGGGAGGACGCCGCTTTCACCTTTTAAAAGTTGTCTTTTTTTTTTTTTTTTGAATAAAAAAAATATAAAATAAAATATTTTTTATAAATAAAAAATAGTAAACTAAACTCCTTAATAAAAAATTTTAATAAAAAAATTAATATAAATAATTATTTTTATTTTTAATAAAAATAAAATAATACGGATATTACGATCATATTATTTTATTTTTCCTTCCTTCTCTTTACAAATCAAATAAAAAAAAATTATTATCTCTTTCCTCTCCCCTCTTAAACTCAATCAAACAAAAAAAAATTATTTTTCTTCAATTTCTCTCCCCTCCTTTCCTCTCTATTAAAATTCCTTCTCCCCCCTCCTCTCCTCTGAACCAAAGGAACCCTTAATCAATTGACACGGTTGGAGGTGATTTTTCAATTCAACCAGCAGAAAAAGTATTCAAGTTACGTTGGGTTCATTTGCAGAAATAATATTTTAAAAAATTTAGAAATTAAATATGTAAAATAAAAAAAAAATTCAAAAATTTAAATGTATTATTTTATAAGATAAAATAACTAATCAAAGACACGCAATTGCTTCTCAACACGCACTACGTGTTGATTTGTTTTTGCAGTTTTAATGTTATAATTTTTTTAAGCATAAAGTTAAACCTTTCAATTGATGGCGCTACTGTATTTTTAGTGATATATTTTAATTATTAACATGCTACTTCAGCTTAGATACACAATTAGCATCAGTGACATATATTTATGCTTTGCAATGTTTTCACACATAAATTTACTTGCTGCCCCATACTAAAATAATAACATGTAACGTGTTCTTGTAAGTTTGTGCTGGTGGGGTCTCTCCCTCTCTTTTACTTTTTAATACGCATCCATCAAATTGGGTTTTCTTCCTGGCCTGTCTGTTTAAATATATTTATAAATTTGTAACACGACAAATTGCTGTGGAACTGAACTGAATGGAACCGGCATGCTTAGACTCTGATGGGGGTGTCTCACGTAAGAAAAATTTGAAATCCATTTCTGCACGGACAAGAATCTCTAAATAGTGATAATGGTTGCTTTGATTGCAATATATGCTTGGAGTCAGCACATGATCCTGTGGTCACTCTATGTGGTCATCTGTACTGCTGGCCTTGCATATTCAAGTGGCTTCAAGTCAAGAGTTCCCCTTTATGACCGTGGAACTTCTAGTTCAGATTCTGAAGCCAAGAAACCCCAGATGGTCCTAGGAATACCTCGTAGGCAGCCTCCTTACAGTTTGAATGATATGTTAAATTCTACGAGTGCATCTGCTTCTCATCCAGGTCAACTCCACCCAAATTATTTCCCTTCACAAACACCGCCATTTCATCATCAGCAATACTTGCCTCACCATTATCGAGGTTCTGCTGCAGCTGGATCACCATATCTTGGGGGTGCAGCTATGAGTAGTTTTTCTAATCCAATTATTGGTACGTTTGGGGAAATGGTCTTCACAAGGATTTTTTGGGAGCTCAGATGCTAATTTGTTTACTTATCCTTATGTCAATCCTTACCCTCATAATGGAAGTGGCAGCCTTAGAATGAGAAGGCAGGAAATGCAGATTGATGAGTCTCTAAGCAGAGTATCTATCTTCCTTCTCTGTTGTATCATTCTGTGTCTTCTATTATTTTGAAGAAATTTTATTTCAGACTGTATAGGCACATATCATGTGCAGTCTCCTGGATACACATGCTATCGGTCGTGTGGTTGCCGGGACATGTAGATAGTATATTTTTGTTTAATATATTTTACTATATTGACTAGCAGCTAAAAGAAACATATACAACACTTAATCCTTTGTTTTTCTGATAAAGTATGAACTGTATGTGACTTTAAATAAAAGTTTCTATGTCTGAATTGAAGCCAAATGACTCGTGAGACTGGTGGAGGGGTTTGCTATGGGGACTTAGGAGAGGATGAAGGAAGATCCCAAAATATTGGGATTAAAAAGAGCACATACACTAATCTTTATATCCAAAACTTGTATTTGACATGATGCACCTCTTTAAATTACACATTGACTCTGTTAATTTTGTTGTCTGTATTTGTGTTGTTATTGAGTTTGTATATCAGGATTAAAAAGAGCACAGACACTAATAATTCGTATCCGAAACTTGTAGTTGACACGATGCACCTCTTTAAATTACACATTGACTCTGTTAATTTTGTTGTCTGTATTTGAGTTGTTATTGAGTTTGTATATCAGGATTAAAAAGAGCACAGACACTAATAATTCGTATCTGAAACTTGTAGTTGACACGACGCACCTCTTTAAATGATACACAGACTATTAATTTTGTGTCTGTAATAGTGGTGTTATTGGGTTCGTGTTTTTGTCTATGCTTCCTATATTATGACTCATGTTTTAATGAATTAGAGACAGGGACACTTTGCCCCTTCCCTCCATTGTATTGTGTCCATTTGTAGTGAAGACTGGGCATGGGTAGTGCTTGCAATTTACATACTAATGTATCCAAGAAAGTATGTTTGGAAGTGAAGTGTTTGATTGCTAGTTGTATTTGGTGCGTGGATTTCTTCATGCATATATATGCCTTCTAGAAATTATAGATTTACAATGATTTGGATTCTTTCATCTCATTTTGAGAAATAAATTATACAATTATTTTTGCTCTTTTGTAATATATTATTTAGTGTCTATCTCTTTTTTTACATTATTATAGTATTAAATCAAAGAATTCAAATTCGATAAAATAGTCTGTAAGATGGTTAAAATGTATGTATTTGGTGTGCGACAAAGATCTCCTACTCATTTTTATTTGGTGTGACATACCTCCTTTAAAGAATATTAACTCAAAATATTTAAAATAAATTATATTTATCATTTTTGACATTTGTAAAATTATACTTATATTCTTTTTAATTTCAAATTATACAAATTTTTTTGTCTATGCACAAAATTGTCAACAAAACTAATATTTATATGTAATTTTTTAAAAACTCGTAAATAAATTATCAAAGTATCGAATTAATATTTATAAAAATAAAAAATAAAAAAGTTAGTGTAAGTTTTATAAATTTTATAGAAATTTTTTATCTCATTTATAATTAAAAAATGAATGTAATTTTTATAAATTTTAAACAATTTTTACAAATATTTATAAAGTAAGCACTGTCAATATGTTTGATAAATTTCTACAAATCAAATAGAAGATAAAGAAAAATTTGAAGAGGATTATATGGCATGAGAGTCTATCTTTTCTCTGCACCTACCTAGAAAGTTTAGGGTATGCTGGTTTGGTAGCTTGATCAACATTCTGAAAATCTCTTTGCTCTTGTCAAGAACTTTAGTGGAATTGGCCATTTTGAGTTCTAGTTTGTTTTGAAGAATATGTCCATTTGAACAAGTATGTTAAAAATTATAATAAAATTAATTGTATTTTTTTAATAATTAAAAATTTAAAATTAAAATAATTATTGACATAATTTTTAAAATTTTAAGATTAAATGATTAAAAGTAGGAGTGTTTCAAGGATGAGTTTGGTCAAGTTAAAACAAAAATTCAACGTGATCGAACAGTGATCAAGTTGTAAAGACCATATTTTTGGATAACCTGCACAAATCAAGTTCAATCAGGTTCAACATGCTTCGATCGGATAATTGGGTTACCCGAACTCGAACTCAATAATTTGCAACAAATAAAAAAAAATAGATGGACGGTTCAGATTTAAAATTAGTTAAAAAAAAAGAAGCTTACTTACTAATAAAAGCTACACAAACTACCCACTTTCCTCAAAGCCTTTTCAATTTCTCTTTCTTTTTTTCTTTTTTCTTTGGCCCTATCTCCAAAGCACCATTTCCATCACCATTGTGACTTGATCAGTGACATGAAACATGACAGCTGTTATCAATTTTCCATCTCTAAAGCATCCATTGCCGGCCTTTCTTTATTGCCACTTCCTTTTTCTTGTAAGTTTTTTTTTTATTTCTTCATCTTCTCTTCTCATCTTCCTTCTTCTTATACTTCATATTTTCTTGCGTTTTCTTCATCTTCCCATATTTTCCACTTTAAACTCTATAAATAACCATGAGCTCCAACCCCAACGACACCAACTTTGACCCAAAGCATCACTCCACTTACCCAAAGCACCATGCACCGTAAGAAAAAAATCAAAGAAGTAATTCTATCATTGTTCTTGGAAAGCAAAGCGACAAAATACCATGCTGGAGATGAAGAAGAGACAAAGAAGAATTTCTCCACTTTGACTATAAACCATGGAGGCGTGGACAGCGCTATTGTGTTAGGGCTACCAATGCTGTGGAGTGTGAAGAGAAAAGAACGTCTGCTGCTTATGTCGGCTACCAGAGATGAGGAAGAAGAATGTCTTCTACCGTGGAAGCATGAAATGTGGCTGGAGTATCGTGCTAGGCCTCAATGTCAATGGAGTTTCAGAAAGGTGAGACTGAAATCGAGAGAGACCACATTTGTGAGTGAGAGATTAAGTGTGAAGGAGAAAATCAAAGAGAAACGATGTTGTTCCACCGTCCACTCCATTCTTCTAAATGGTTCTTCGATCGGGTCGAGTTACACGGGTACGATCCAACCGATGCAATCGATAATTAAAAATAGTTGACCCGCTTTAATCTATTAACCCGATTCAAATAACTAAAAATGATAATTTTCAATCAGGTTCGGGTTATGAACACCTAAAAAGTGTGATCATTGCTGCTTTTATTTTTCATAAGTAAATGAATTTTTAGCAGTAGGTAGATGAATTTGTATCTTACCCACTTTAAGATCTAAGGACTTGGAAAGTAGTAAGCATAGATATTGTAATAAAATTATTTACGAATCTTTAATTAATATTGTAAGTTCTTAAGTTGAAATAATCATTGACAAAGCTTACGACTCCATTCACAAAGCTGCAAAAGTGTTAAATATAAACAATTTGGTTTTACCTATTTAGCTTAGATTCTCTAATTCTTTTAATATATTAATTAATTTTAAAAATTATCAACTCATTATATATTAATAATTTTATTATTTTTTAAAATATAAATTTTTTTTAATATACAATAAATTGGATATTTTATGAGAGGAACTGGATGTTCTCTCTCAATATTTATATTGGTATAATTTACCAATGGGTTTTCTTTGCCAAAGGGGCAGAAGACTAATTCCTTGGACCCTTGAACGTAATGAGTTATAGTTAACGTGGCATCTTCAGAATTGGAACCTTTACCATATCCTAGAGTTTAAACAGCTGCTTACCGTTATATATATATATATATATATATATGGAGTCTTCTTAGTAGATCTCTTTACTATATAATGAGCCGCCATCTGGTGGTTGGTATTGTCCATATAACGAATAAAAAATTTCCAGCGAAGCAAAACTTAACTTTTGATGCATTGCAAGTGTTGTTGCAAAATTGAGAAACAAAGCAGATCCTTTGTTTATTTTTAGTGTACTCTAGTCTATGTTTCATTTTTATATAGCAAGAAACATGGGATTTTGTTTATGAGAAACAAGACACTCAAATGAGGGCCATTGTTTTCCTTCAGTTTTTCTAAATTGGCTCATATGTCAGCTCAACTTCCTTGCCTTCTTTTTTGTTTTCTTTGCCAAAAGAGAATAGTAGTTCTCCCTATATATATTTATGGAACATCATTGTCTCAATATTCATCATAGGGTAAAATATTCAAGAAGATATGGCAACTTCAAAATTGTTGTTGATGGTTTTGTCCTTTATTGCTCACCAAGTTCTCACTGCCAATGCCAAAGGCAAACCTCCCTTGGTACCAGCATTGTATGTTTTTGGTGATTCAAGGGTAGATGCTGGAAATAACAACAATCTTAATACACGTGCAAAGGCAAATGTGTGGCCTTATGGTATTGATCTTAATAACACAAGGGGTCGATTCACTAATGGCAAAACTGGAGCCGACTTTGCTGGTAAGTTTGATACAAGAAGAAGATTACCTAATCAATTATTCACATTTGGGTTTTAATTTTCTTTGTAATTTTTACTTCTTCTTTTTTTGCATTTACTGCAACGATCACCATGTAAAATTTACTACCATGTCAAAAATTGTAGTCATCTGCATATATATAACCCAAATAACAAAATGGTTATGGTGTTCTTTGTTTCCTTTGTAGCAATTAGTCTGGGTTTACCAATGCCTCCTCCATACTTGAATCTCTCCGATGGGGAACGAAGTCAAATAACTACTGGAATAAACTATGCATCAGGAGCATGTGGAATCTTAAACACAACCAGAGTAGTAAGAGATTGAAACTTCTCAAAAACTTTCGTCTCGCGTTCCCTTTTGTTAATGCCATCTTTTAAAATTTGTTTTTTTCAGCACTAAATTTTGTTGGTCTCTAACCATTTTCTAAATACTTTATGCTAAAGGGAGAATGTTTGTCGCTGGTGCAACAAGTCGGATACTTCACCTCAACTGCGACGAGAGATCTTCCGATAGCAATAAAGAATAAAGAGAAGTTGAAGCATCATTTATCTAGATCCATATACCTTGTCCTTATTGGCACTAATGATTACAATAATGGTTTGAATGGCAACATTATGGAAAAATTTAGTCCACAAAACTTTGCAGAATACCTCCTTGATGAAATAACAAAACATATCAAGGTTCATTCTACATCATTTTTAATTTTCCATACGTTTTATTAGAGGACTCAAGGTTTTAAACTGTGGTTTGCGATTCCATATTTCTTGGCATCTTATTGGATTTTACAACTAATGCCACCTCTGCAACTACAATTTAAAACCTTAAGAGAACCAATCATAGAGTTGAATTGACACAATCTATATCATGGTTTGTAGACTGACATGTTTTCATTTGAATCTTTCTCAGACACTTTATAGTCTTGGAGCTAGAAAGTTTGTAGTGTCTGGCATTACATCTTGTGAGCCCTATCACTATATACATTGTGAATCAAGGTACTATGCAGATAAGCTTCCTCAAAGGCTAGTAGAGTTGCAGTCTGAACTCCTTGGTTCATTATTTACAATGTATGATGGAGTCAACATATCCAAAGAAATTCTGCAAAATCATGACAATTATGGTAATAAATTTCTGTTAGAATATTTCTTTAAACGTCAAGCTATTCATAAAATCATCTTTGTCTTTTTTTTTTTTAATTTTGGGAAACTGCCCTAGTCATCTATACTCCAAATTGCAGTTTCCCCCATAATATTAAAAAATTTAAATATTCCTTCCAATTCATATGTTTTATTATAATGAACACTCTTTCGTTTAAATTAGATATTTCAAGAGTCATGTGCATTATATGTGAATTTTGTATTATGCAGCCAATTTATAAAGTTTACTATGTCTCTCTCCTTACCTATTTACACCTCTAACCACCTCAACACTAATTGACGAAATAATATGGATGAGTGGTATAGGTAGGTAGGTAGGTGGAGAAGTATAATGGATTTTTTGAGTTAGCTGGATAGTACAAGACTATACAATACATATGACTCTTGAAATATTAGACTTAATTAACTTTTGATTTGGACGGATGATACTCATTGCAATAGCTAGGACATATAAATTGGAGGAAACATTGCAATATTTCTTGAATTAGAGGAGAAACAGCAATTGAAAATTTAGATTAAGGTTGATTAGTGCAATTTTCCTTTTTTTATGTATATATATTTCAATTACATATGGTTTCTTAAAATTTACAGGAATCACCAATGTAAAAGATCCTTGCTACGTGGAAGGAAAGCCCATTTGTCCCGATAGATCAAAGTACCGTATTTTTGATATGTGGGGTCATCAAACTGAAATCTCGTATGAGATTGCTTCAAAGAACTGCTTTAATGGAACTTCTTGCACTCCTTACAGTCTTTGGGAGTTGGCCATGGCACCCATTAATTAAATTCCATCAGAAATATGTTCCAAAATAATATAATTCTTCATTTGAATTATTTTATTTTCTATAAAAAGTATGTACTATTATGAGTAATTTGTGAAATAAAGACGATTTAATTGCGTTTTCACAGCCCCATTCTTGTTTAAAGGTGTTCCATTACAATTTGGATACGAGTAATCTTAGACAGAACAAAACAAAAGTCAGTGTATAGAAAGTGTGTTAAATTAATTATATAAAAATCGTATTAATTAGTTTTTAAAATCATGAAATACAAGACAAGATAACGTTTTAATATGTGATAGTACGTACATGCTTTCAAAATCTTAAAATCAATTTTTAAATATAATAATAAAACTTACAGATTCAACACATGCTATTGATTAAAATTTCTAATTTCAAAAAAATTAGAATATTGATAATAGATTACTTATAAACCTAAAAGCATGAATACATCTAACATATATACTCATATTACAATATATTGGTACTTTATATTACACTAATGACAGTGGAAACACTTTTATACATTTATGGTGTATCAAATATTAACTCATTAATATACTAGTCAATATCTTAATTTTGGGATTCCTTTGATATGATCATTTAAATTATAAAAAGAAAAGGCTATATACATATATAGGCACATACACATACATCATCAGTTTCTCGCTACTACATACACAGATAAAGTTTACGAGACAAATTGTGCTAATTTCAAGACAGAACACACTACAACAGAACGTTAAGAGCTAAGATTTCTTTAACAAATATTTTTCTTATCCATTTTTAAATCCTTAATTTTTAAGAAAAATTATATATTTTTTATTTTGATCGTTGCTCTCAATTGTAATTTTTCTCTAATTAATTAATTTTTACAATTAATCTCTTAATTTATTTGTCCTATTGTATTTATCATTTACCATCTAAATTAGATATTGATTTTAAGAATAGTTATGTGAAATCATCAAAATGTATTTGTTATAAAGAGGAGAATGAAATATGATATCAACAAACAGAAGAGTATTTTCGTAATTTTTCATATATGCCGTTGAAGTTATCATAGGAGGTTAAATACAAGGAAATAGATTATTGATTATGAGATCATTTGCAAGTTAAATAATGGGATGCATGGAAATTCTGATTTAACACAAAAATAAAGATAAGAAAGTGTAATTTCTTCTAATTTATATGCTATAACACAAATTAGTACATCAAATTCTCTTCATGTATGATTTTGCAATAGCCTCATATGCCAATTTTGTTCACTTTAAAGGAAATGAAATAAATTATAATTTAATGCAAAAAATAAAGATAAAATATTTAAGTTGCCTGGTTTATAGATTCAAAGGATTTTATTTAAACGATATTTTTACATATTTGGATTACAGCAGACTACATAATCATTACGGAAAATTATTAATTAATAAAAAAAAGTGCTTCATGTGGTGCGTTCTTATGTATATCACAGTACATAGTTTTCTTCTACAAATATTCAAAGAATTTTATTATATATTTCTACTCATTTGCAATCAAGGCACTAAAAAAAAAAACTTTCGGTGGTGACAAGAAGAAATTGTCATCAAAGGGTTGTCTCATCAGTTACAAAGTTCTAATTCAAGATTAAAATTGTTACCACATAGTCCTTCCATGACAAATGACTTTGCCACAAAAAAAGACTTTTACTTGTCACTTTATACACCACTAAAATTATATTTAGGGCTATTTTTTTATGTTGCCACTAAAAGTCACTGTCAATGAATATGTCCATATAGTCAAGAACATTACTTCTTAAGCGCGAAATAAGAACTTAACTACATGAGGGCTTTGTAAAAATATTCAATCAAATTCATGAAGTATCTTACAAAACTGGCATTACTAAGGATGATGTAGCATCTTTGTTTCTTCTTTAAAGATAGAACATGATCTTCTTACTTCTACCTAGAGGTCTCCTACCTATTTTCCTTTAGGTTTTAACTAACGTTTTCAATTCACAAAGCCAACCTTTTGCATGACAAATTAATTTAGTAAATAATTCATTGCCTTGGTTTGTCTAATGCATGAAATGCATTATCATGTTGACAATAATAACTTTCAAAAGTTGCCACTAAAAGTCAAACCTTCATTGGTGACTATCAAAAGTTTGCTACGTAGTTGCACATTTAATGGTAACAAAGCACCATGCACTGTAAGAAAAAAATAAAAAAAGTAATTCTATCCTTGTTTTGGGAAAGCAAAGCAACAAAATACTATGCTGGAGATGAAGAAGAGTGGAAGAAAAATTTCTCCACTTTGACTATGAACCATGGAAGCATGGACAACGTAATTGTGTTAGGGCTACTGTTGCTGTGGAGTGTGAAGAAAAAAGAACGTTTGTTGATGTTGGCTACTGGAGATGAGGAAGAAGAACGTCTGCTGTGGTGGAAGTGTGGACTGTGGCTGGAGTACGGTGTTGGGCCTCAATGTCAATGGAGTTTCAAAAAAGTGAGACTGAGACAAAGAGAGACCACAAGTGTGATTGAGAGATTGAGTCGTAAAGGAGAAAATTAAAGAGAAACAATGTCGTTCCACCATCCACTCCATTATTCTAAATGTTTCTTCGGTCAGGTCGGGTTATATATATATATATATATGTCTAGCGAAGCAAAACTTAACTCTTGGTGCATTGCAAGTATAGTTGCAAAATTGAGAAACAAAGCAGATCCTTTGTTTATTTTTAGTGTACTCTAGTCTATGTTTCATTTTTATATAGCAAGAAACATGGGATTTTGTTTATGAGAAACAAGACACTCAAATGAGGACCACTGTTTTCCTTCAGTTCTTCTAAATTGGCTCCTATATCGGCTCAACTTCCTTGCCTTCTTTTTTGTTTTCTTTCCCAAAAGAGATTAGTAGTTCTCCCTATATATATTTATGGAACATCATTGTGTCAATATTCATCATAGGGTAAAATATTCAAGAAGGTATGGCAACTTCAAAATTGTTGTTGATAGTTTTGTCCTTTATTGCTCACCAAGTTCTCATTGCCAATGCCAAAGGCAAACCCTGGTACCAGCATTGTATGTTTTTGATGATTCAAGGGTAGATGCTGGAAATAACAACAATCTTAATACACGTGCAAAGGCAAATGTGTGGCCTTATGGTATTGATCTTAATAACACAAGGGGTCGATTCACTAATGGCAAAACTGGAGCCGACTTTGCTGGTAAGTTTGATACAAGAAGAAAATTACCTAATCAATTATTCACATTTGGGTTTTAATTTTCTTTGTAATTTTAACTATTTTTTTTGCATTTACTGCAATGATCACCATTTAAAATTTACTACTATGTCAAAAATTGTAGTCATTTGCATATATATAACCCAAATAACAAAATGGTTATGGTGTTCTTTGTTTCCTTTGCAGCACTTAATCTGGGTTTACCAATGCCTCCTCCATACTTGAATCTCTCCGATGGGGAACGAAGTCAAATAACTACTGGAATAAACTATGCATCAGGAGCATGTGGAATCTTAAACACAACCAGAGTAGTAAGAGATTGAAACTTCTCAAAAACTTTCGTCTTGCGTTCCCTTTTGTTAATGCCATCTTTTAAAATTTGTTTTTTTCAGCATTAAATTTTGTTGGTCTCTAACCATTTTCTAAATACTTTATGCCAAAGGGAGAATGTTTGTCTCTGGTGCAACAAGTCGGATACTTCACCTCAACTGCGACGAGAGATCTTCCGATAGCAATAAAGAATAAAGAGAAGTTGAAGCATCATTTATCTAGATCCATATACCTTGTCCTTATTGGCACTAATGATTACAATAATGGTTTGAATGGCAACATTATGGAAAAATTTAGTCCATAAAACTGTGCAGAATACCTCCTTGATGAAATAACAAAACATATGAAGGTTCATTCTACATCATTTTAAATTTTCCCTACGATTTATTAGAGGACTCAAGGTTTTAAATTGTGGTTTGCGATTCCATATTTCTTGGCATCTTATTGGATTTTACAACTAATGCCACCTCTGCAACTACAATTTAAAACCTTAAGAGAACCAATCATAGAATTGAATTGACACAATCTATATCATGGTTTGTCGACTGACATGTTTTCATTTGAATCTTTTTCAGACACTTTATAGTCTTGGATCTAGAAAGTTTGTGGTGTCTGGCATTACATCATGTGAGCCCTATCACTATATACATTGTGAATCAAGGTACTATGCAGATAAGCTTCCTCAAAGGCTAGTAGAGTTGCAGTCTGAACTCCTTGGTTCATTATTTACAATGTATAATGGAGTCAACATATCCAAAGAAATTCTGCAAAATCATGACAATTATGGTAATAAATTTCTGTTGGGATTATTCTTTAAATGTCAAGCTATTCATAAAATCACCTGTCTCTTTTTGTTATAATTTATTTTATTTTGGGAAATTGCCCTAGTCATCTATACTCCAAATTGCAGTTTCCCCCCATAATCTTAAAATATTACAATATTTCTTCCAATTCATATGTTTTATTACAATGAACACTCTTTCGTTTTAATCAAATATTTCAAGAGTCACGTGCTTTGTGTATGAATTTTGTGCTATGCAGCCAACTTATAAAGATTACTATGTCTCTCTTCTTACATATTTACACCTCTAGCCACCTCAACACTAATTGGGGAAATAATATGGAGGAGTGGTATAGGCAAGTAGCTAGGGGAGAAGTATAGTACATTTTTTGAGTTAGCTAAATAGCACAAGACTATACAATGCACATGACTCTTAAAACATTAGACTTAATTAACTTCGGATTTGGGCGGATAATACTCATTGCAATGGCTAAGACATATAAATTAGAGGAGAAACAACAATTGAAAATTTAGATTAAGTTTGATATGTGCAATTTTCCTTTATATATATATATATATATATATATATATATATATATATATATATATTTCAATTACATGGTTTCTTTAAATGTGCAGGAATTACAAATGTAAAAGAACCTTGCTACGTGGAAGGAAAGCCCATTTGTCCCGATAGATCAAAGTACCGTATTTTTTATATGTGGGGTCATCAAACTGAAATCTCATATGAGATTGCTTCAAAGAACTGCTTTAATGGAACTTCTTGCACTCCTAACAGTCTTTGGGAGTTGGCCATGGCACCCATCATATTCTGTCAGAAATATGTTCCAAAATAATTTAATTCTTCATTTGAGTTACTTTATTTTCTATTTAAAGTTTTTACTATTATGAGTAATTTTTGAAATAAAGACGATTTAATTGCGTTTTCACAGCTCCATTCTAGTTTAAAGGTGTTCCATTACAATTTGGATACAAGTAATCTTGGGCAGAACAAAACAAAAGTCAGTGTATAGAAAGTGTGTTGAATTAATTACATAAAAATCGTATTAATTAGTTTTAAAATAATGAAATACAAAACATGATAACGTTTTAAAATGTGATAGTACATACATGCTTTCAAAATCTTAAAATCAATTTTTAAATATAATAATAAAACTTACAGATGCAACACATGCTATTGATCAAAATTTCTAATTTCAAAAAATTAGAATATTGATAATAGATTACTTATAAACCTAAAAGCATGAATACATCTAACATATATACTCATATTACAATATATTGGTAATTTTTATTATACTAATGATAGTGGAAACACTTTTATACATTTATGGTGTATCAAATATTAACTCATTAATATACTAGTCAATATTTGAATTTTGGAATTCCTTTGATATGATCATTTAAATTATAAAAAAAAGGCTACACACACACACACACAAATACATCATCAGTTTCTCACTACTACATACACAGATAGAGTTTAACAGACAAATTGTGTTAATTTCAAGACAGAACACACTACAACAGAACGTTGGAGCTACCTATCAGAGATGGCTAAGATTTCTTTAACTAACATTTTCCTTATCCATTTTTAAATCCTTAACTTTTAAGAAAAATTATATTTTTTTTATTTTGATCATTGCTCTTAATTGTAATTTTTCTCTAATTAATTAATTCTTACAATTAATCTCTTAATTTATTTGTCCTATTGTATTTATCATTTACTGTCTAAATTAGATATTAACTTTAAAAGTAGTTATGTGAAATGATCAAAAATGCATTTTTATAAAGAGGAGAACGAAATAGGATATCAATAAATAGAAGAGTGTTTTCGTAACTTTTCATATATGCTGTTCAAGTTATCATAGGAGGTTAAATGCAATGAAATAGATTATTGATTATGAGATCATTTGCAAAAATTAAAGAATGGGGTGTATGGAAATTGTGATTTAACACAAAAATAAAGATAAGAAAGTGTACTTTTTTCTAATTTATATGCTATAACACAAATTAGTACATCAAATTCTCTTCATGTATGATTTTGCAATAGCCTCATATGCCAATTTTGTTCACTTTAAAGGAAATGAAATAAATTATAATTTACTGCAAAAAATAAAGATAATATATTTAAGTTGCCTGGTTTATAGATTCAAAGGATTTTATTTAAACGATATTTTTACATATTTGGATTACAGCAGACTACATAATCATTATGGAAAATTATTAATTAAAAAAAAAGTGCTTCATGTGGTGCGTTAGTATGTATATTACAGTACATAGTTTTCTCCTACAAATATTCAAAGAATTTTATTATATATTTCTACTCATTTGCAATCAAGGCACTAAAAAAAAAATAACTTTCGGTGGCGACTAGAAGAAATTGTCACCAAAGGGTTGTCTGACTAAAAATGTTGCCACATAGTCCTTCCATGACAAATGACTTTGCCACAGAAAAGGACTTTTAGTGGTGACTTTATATGCCACTAAAATTATATTTTGGGGCTAAATTTTGGTTTTGTCACTAAAATCACTGTCAGTGAATACGTCCACATAAACAAGAATATTACTTCTTAAGTGCAAAAAGCTTTGTAAAAATATTCAATCAAATTCATGAAGTATCTAACAAAACTGGCATTACTAAGAATGATGTAGCATCTTTGTTTCTTCCTTAAAGATAGAACATGATCTTCTTACTGCTACCTAGAGGTCTCCTACCTTTTTTCCTTTAGGTTTTAACTAACGTTTTCAATCCACAAAGCCAACCTTTTGCATGACAAATTAATTTAGTAAACAATTCATTGCCTTGGTTTGTCTAATTCATGAAATACATTATCATCTTGACAATAATAACTTTCGAAAGTTGCCACCTAAAGGTTAAACCTTCATTGGTGACTATCAAAAGTTTGCTACTCGCAGTTGCACATTTAATGGTAAATTTTAAAGCACAGAGAGTGAGTGACAACTATCCTTCAAATATTACTTTTTTAGTTTCTGCCTAAAATTCATCACTGAATATTTTATTTCTTGTAGTGATATAAAACAACATTTTTTTCCCTAATTCATATATAGAAAGGTCTCGATGCTTATGAACAATGTTAAAGTCTTTACACGCTCACCTAGTAATATGCCAAATAATTATTAACATCTAGAGATCTGATTTTACTTCTTTCTTTTTTTCTCAGTGATGAGTCATCGTGAGGTCGGTGGTAATCAATGTCAAGAGGCGATGGATCCTAATAGCTGTGATGCCTGCAAGTGGATGAATCAATGCTATGTTAAACATGGTTCTGTAGCTGGTGGACAATGATTTCCCATCCTCGTGAAAAATCTTATAGATGTATTTGTACCTATAATTGCTGATCTTTATTACGTTCAGCTGTATTTTCAGCTCAAATTTGGCTGTGCCAATAATATATATCGCTATTATTCTATATTCCATATTAATGAATTTCAATAAGAGGCATAAGCAAATGGACTAAAAAAGTTTATTATTTCTCTTTCATGGTAAATATCATGTGACGAAATTCATCATCTTTAATTTGCTATGTTCGGTTAATTATGATTTCTGTTGTAGAAAAGTAGGCAAAGTAAAAGGCTCAACCTTCAAGGAATTAGCTAATGGTCACATAGCCAAATTAGTTTATTTAGGCTACTTTATATTTGTGGCAATTCTTTAGTGCCGGGGAAATTTGTTTTAAATACATAATCCATTTTTAGACAGTTGTTGAGAAAAAATAATTGAAAGAAAACAAGAAATTCATATCAAATAATGTTTTGAGATATAAAATTAAATATAGTTTTATGCAGCTATTTATACATGCACAAAACCTTTGCTGGCCAATCTACATCCAAATGTAACTTCATAAATTATGGCTCTTGTGATCATAACCTTATCCAAAATTTTATTACGATTTCTTACTCTGATCTTATGGTATTTAGTTACCTTTTGATTTACCAAGATGCGTTTTTCAAGTATATTTCTAAACCCATTTTGTAAAAATTAATTAGGGAATCACGTATGTTACAACATCATTTTATTATTAGATAAAATATTTGATTCCTTTGACATTATAAAAAATAAAAGATGTTGCTTGATTCATGGCTACTTTGTTCCCAAATTAACGAGGAAAATTATGAAATCATTATTAATTTTGTGACCAACTAGGATCTATATATTCCTCCATTCCCCACGGTTACTTGCACAGAGAACAAATATTGAGAAGATCATTGACCTTGGCAGCAATTGCCAGAAAAATGGCCAAGATTTCATTCATACAGATTTTCCTCCTTGTTGTTCTCATCATTTCAGGTTAGTTTACCAATAATTTCTTTATGTTCAACGATTGGAAACAATTTTTTTTATTGTTTATTCATGATTGATGTGATCTTCGTGACATTTTTGCAGCAATAGCAATGAGAAGTGAAGGGGTTAATACGAAAAATAGATGCACGGAAGTGATGGATCCTAGTGGGTGCAATCTTGCAAAATGCCAACAGAAATGCTTTCAAGCACACCAAGGCTCCGGACAATGCATTGGCAATGTTGCTGGAACATCTTATCAATGTGTTTGCGTCTATAACTGTTAATCTCTATGTGTTTGAACAAGAAATCTGTGAGAGAATGAAACTAATAAATTGATGAGTTTTCTTATATATTCCTACATGTTTTTATTATGAATTCTTTGCCACAAGCACTTAATCTGATCATGAACCCAGCTGCGAATATATTTTTGTCAATTTTCAGAGGAAATAAAATTCAACAAAATTTTATGTAAATAAAGTTCAAATTCCAACACCATTAATCAACCATTACTTCCTTGACCGTATGTGTCAAAGAGTGTTAATTTATGGGAGTTCAGTTTCTCACTTCCCTTTTCTCTATGTCAATATCTTCGATGAAAAAAAAAATTAGTATAATCATAGGTGGAGTGTGGATATGATTTTTGTCAATTTTTAAAGGAAAACCCTGTAAATTGTTATGTAAGTACTGTACAAAATCTAACACACAATCTTATCTACTGATAAGTTTCCTTTAGTTACATGACTAAGCAGAAATTGGATTTTTGTTCTTGTTTTTTCTTTTAAATTTGTTTCTCAAAAAGGGAGGAAGCTACCTTGTCAGACAATCGAGTGACCATCTCAGCTAGATAGAACCAGTTGAGACCGATCCTCCCGAGCTAGGTGGACCCCACAAAACCCCTTGCCATTGCTCGTGCTCTGATCACCTGATCATAGTTCATCTATTGGGCTTTTGTTCTTATCTCCTTAGAACTTAGAGGGCTGTTTGGTTGGGGGGAATGGAGGAGACCCTATTTGATTCAAGATTTTGGAGGGAAGGGAAGGGAAAATGTATAAGATTTTACATTTTTAGCCTTTACATACACCTGTTGTTGCCATTTTGACACCGAAGAGCGAGGAATAAAAATTCAAGCATGTTTTAACAGTTTGTCTCTTCCCTTCCCCTCTCCTTTCTGTAACTTTTTTTTTTAATAAAAGATATTAAAGGAAAAAAAGTTAAAAAAATTTAGAGAACCATTTATTTTATACTAATATATTTTAAGACTTTATATCATGTTGATTAAACAGTTTATTTTTTTATTATATTTAATATGTTTCATTGTTTTTTATATGTATATTAATTTAAATAATTATATCTGTTATTTTCATATTATATTTCACGATCAATTGAATAATTAAATAAAAAATAACATTTATTATAATTTCTAAGTTGGATAAAATACTTTAATATAAGTTTATTAATGAACGTTTTTATGCATAAATTAAGTGAGTTTTAGTATATAAAAATTGTAATTATTATTATTTATTCTCAGTTATTTATGTTCTAGCTTCATAAAATAGTCTTATTTTTAGTAAAAACAAAAATAAAAGAGTATAATAGTAATTTTTTTTATTTTTTTTCTCTTCCCCTTACAACTCAAATAAAGAAAATTTTATTTTCTCTCCCCTCCCCTCCCCTCCCCCCAAATTAAACCAAATAGAGAAATTTTATTTTCTCTCTCTTCCTCTCACCTCTCTTCTCCTCCATTAAAATTTTTCTCCTCCCTCTCTCTCAGTTAAACCAAATATGCCCTAAAGATATAGATGTATGAGCTTATAGAACAGAGGTGTCCAACTAGTGGCTAATTTGTTGATGAGTCTTGCTTATGATGGATGTCACAAGCGATCGACAACATAACTTAATTAACATCCACAAATCGTACAATATTGAAAGCCTATTTTTGATATAACGCAAATATGTGACAACTTTGATTAAAACTATATAAAAGACAAATTATCAAGAATCAAAAGTATCTAAAAATGTTCAATTTTTTATTAATAATAATCCACGTAATAGTTCAAATAGTTGAACATTGAGGTAAAGATAGTGGCAACTTTTTAAGTTGTTACTAAAGGTTGAATTTTAATAACAATTTTATTTTTGTGTGAATATATGTCATTTTTTAAGTTTTGGACTAAATTTTAATGATGGTTTAATATGAAACTGCTGCTAATTCAAAACAATTTTTAATTATAATCGAGTCGTATAATTTAATGACAATCTGTAACCGTCATTAGGATTTGACTTAATGACGGCTTTTTCCACAGTTTGCTAAAAACATTGCTAAGGCTCTAGTTCTATGATGGTTTCTCTAGCTATTATTAAAGGCATTAACAATAGTTGAAACTGTCACTAAAACTTTTTTTTTTAATGCGTGTGAAGTACTTTTTGAAAAACTAATATTTTTAGTTAATATTGAATTTATCTTTCTATGTCCTACTATTATCTCCAAGTTCATTTTGTTTACAATACTTTTTGTCTATAATTGGACTGGTAATTTTAAAATTTGAGCATTGGTTCGTTAATTAGATTTTGTTAAGGTCAAAAAAAATTTTGGGATGAAAATTGTTACATATTCAATTAGGTAAAATCCAAAATAAATAGGAAGCCTAATCGTAAATGTTCTTTTACTAGATTTTTTATAAGGTCAAAACTTATTTTCGGGAAGAAAATTTTACGAATATTTTTTATTGGGAAAACCAACATACATATCCATTTTAAAATATATTTCTCAACTCCCTTTTATTTGCTAATTAATTTTTAAGGCTTTCTTTTCAAGTGGCTTCAAGTCAAGAGTTCCCCTTTATGGCCGTGGAACTTCTAGTTCAGATTCTGAAGCCAAGAAACCCCAGATGGTCCTAGGAATACCTCGTAGGCAGCCTCCTTACAGTTTGAATGATATGTTAAATTCTACGAGTGCATCTGCTTCTCATCCAGGTCAACTCCACCCAAATTATTTCCCTTCACAACCACCGCCATTTCATCATCAGCAATACTTGCCTCACCATTATCGAGGTTCTGCTGCAACTGGATCACCATATCTTGGGGGTGCAGCTATGAGTAGTTTTTCTAATCCAATTATTGGTACGTTTGGGGAAATGGTCTTCACAAGGATTTTTTGGGATCTCAGATGCTAATTTGTTTACTTATCCTTATGTCAATCCTTACCCTCATAATGGAAGTGGCAGCCTTAGAATGAGAAGGCAGGAAATGCAGATTGATGAGTCTCTAAGCAGAGTATCTATCTTCCTTCGCTGTTGTATCATTCTGTGTCCTCTATTATTTTGAAGAAATTTTATTTCAGACTGTATAGGCACATATCATGTGCAGTCTCCTGGATACACATGCTATAGGTCGTGTGGTTGCCGGGACATGTAGATAGTATATTTTTGTTTAATATATTTTACTATATTGACTAGCAGCTAAAAGAAACATATACAACACTTAATCCTTTGTTTTTCTGATAAAGTATGATCTGTATGTGACTTTAAATAAAAGTTTCTATGTCTGAATTGAAGCCAAATGACTCATGAGACTGGTGGAGGGGTTTGCTATGGGGACTTCGGAGAGGATGAAGGAAGATCCCAAAATATTGGGATTAAAAAGAGCACATACACTAATCTTTATATCCAAAACTTGTATTTGACATGATGCACCTCTTTAAATTACACATTGACTCTGTTAATTTTGTTGTCTGTATTTGAGTTGTTATTGAGTTTGTATATCAGGGTTAAAAAGAGCACAGACACTAATAATTCGTATCCGAAACTTGTAGTTGACACGACGCACCTCTTTAAATGATACACAGACTCTGTTAATTTTGTGTCTGTAATAGTGCTGTTATTGGGTTCGTGTTGTTGTCTATGCTTCCTATATTATGACTCATGTTTTAATGAATTAGAGACAGGGACACTTTTCCCCTTCCCTCCATTGTATTGTGTCCATTTGTAGTGAAGACTGGGCATGGGTAGTGCATTCAATTTACATACTAATGTATCCAAGAAAGTATGTTTGGAAGTGAAGTGTTTGATTGCTATATTGGCAATGAAAACTTTTATAAGGCGTGCTTACTAGTTGTATTTGGTGCGTGGATTTCTTCATGCATATATATGCCTTCTAGAAATTATAGATTTACAATGATTTGGATTCTTTCATCTCATTTTGAGAAATAAATTATACAATTATTTTTGCTCTTTTGTAATATATTATTTAGTGTCTATCTCTTTTTTTACATTATTATAGTATTAAATCAAAGAATTCAAATTCGATAAATAGTCTGTAAGATGGTTAAAATGTATGTATTTGGTGTGCGACAAAGATCTCCTACTCATTTTTATTTGGTGTGACATACCTCCTTTAAAGAATATTAACTCAAAATATTTAAAATAAATTATATTTATCATTTTTGACATTTGTAAAATTATGCTTATATTCTTTTTAATTTCAAATTATACAAATTTTTTTGTCTATTCACAAAATTGTCAACAAAACTAATATTTATATGTAATTTTTTAAAAACTCATAAATAAATTATCAAAGTATCGAATTAATATTTATAAAAATAAAAAATAAAAAAGTTAGTGTAAGTTTTATAAGTTTTATAGAAAATTTTTATCTCATTTATAATTAAAAAAATGAATGTAATTTTTATAAATTTTAAACAATTTTTACAAATATTTATAAAGTAAGCACTGTCAATATGTTTGATAAATTTCCACAATTCAAATAGAAGATAAAGAAAAATTTGAAGAGGATTATATGTCATGAGAGTCTATCTTTTCTCTGCACCTACCTAGAAAGTTTAGGGGTATGCTGGTTTGGTAGCTTGATCAACATTCTGAAAATCTCTTTGCTCTTGTCAAGAACTTTAGTGGAATTGGCCATTTTGAGTTCTAGTTTGTTTTGAAGAATATGTCCATTTGAACAAGTATGTTAAAAATTATAATAAAATTAATTGTATTTTTTTAATAATTTAAAATTTAAAATTAAGATAATTATTGACATAATTTTTAAAATTTTAAGATTAAATGATTAAAAGTAGGAGTGTTTCAAGGATGAGTTTGGTCAAGTTAAAACAAAAATTCAACGTGATCGAACAGTGATCAAGTTGTAAAGACCATATTTTTGGATAACCTGCACAAATCAAGTTCAATCAGGTTCAACATGCTTCGATCGGATAATTGGGTTACCCGAACTCGAACTCAATAATTTGCAACAAATAAAAAAAAATAGATGGACGGTTCAGATTTAAAATTAGTTAAAAAAAAAAGAAGCTTACTTACTAATAAAAGCTACACAAACTACCCACTTTCCTCAAAGCCTTTTCAATTTCTCTTTCTTTTTTTCTTTTTTCTTTGGCCCTATCTCCAAAGCACCATTTCCATCACCATTGTGACTTGATCAGTGACATGAAACATGACAGCTGTTATCAATTTTCCATCTCTAAAGCATCCATTGCCGGCCTTTCTTTATTGCCACTTCCTTTTTCTTGTAAGTTTTTTTTTTTATTTCTTCATCTTCTCTTCTCATCTTCCTTCTTCTTATACTTCATATTTTCTTGCGTTTTCTTCATCTTCCCATATTTTCCACTTTAAACTCTATAATCCAACCCCAACGACACCAACTTTGACCCAAAGCATCACTCCACTTACCCAAAGCACCATGCACCGTAAGAAAAAATCAAAGAAGTAATTCTATCATTGTTCTTGGAAAGCAAAGCGACAAAATACCATGCTGGAGATGAAGAAGAGCCAAAGAAGAATTTCTCCACTTTGACTATAAACCATGGAGGCGTGGACAGCGCAATTGGGTTAGGGCTACCAATGCTGTGGAGTGTGAAGAGAAAAGAACGTCTGCTACTGATGTCGGCTACCAGAGATGAGGAAGAAGAATGTCTTCTACCGTGGAAGCATGGAATGTCGCTGGAGTATCGTGCTAGGCCTCAATGTCAATGGAGTTTCGGAAAGGTGAGATTGAAATCGAGAGAGACCACATTTGTTAGGGAGAGAAGCGTGAAGGAGAAAATCAAAGAGAAACATGTTGTTCCACCGTCCACTCCACTCTTCTAAATACTTCTTCTATCGGGTCGAGTTACACGGGTACGAACCCGATCCAACCGATGCAATTCGATAATTAAAAATAGTTGACCCACTTTAATCTATTAACCCGATTCAAATAATTTAAAATGATAATTTTCAATTAGGTTCGAGTTATGAACACCCCTAGTAAAAAATGTGATCATTGCTGCTTTTATTTTTCATAAGTAAATGAATTTTTAGCAGTAGGTAGATGAATTTGTATCTTACCCACTTTAAGATCTAAGGACTTGGAAAGTAGTGAGCATAGATATTGTAATAAAATTATTTACTAATCTTTAATTAATATTGTAAGTTCTTAAGTTGAAATAATCATTGACAAAGCTTACGACTCCATTTACAACAATTTTTTTATGATAAAAAAGTTTTAGGTGAGGGGAGGCTATTACTGTCACGTCCTTAATTTTAGGGCACGTGAAATACGTATATCATGAACATATATTTTCCATAAACATGAATATCTCAATCATTTATCAAGGAAACAGATATATATAAGTTTTCCCATACAGATACCATATACAAATCAAATACATATACATCAGAGTACAGCAAAAGTAAAGATTATGTCTGTGACGTTCAGAGCAACTCTAGAGTACATTTATATTGCATTTGTAAATACTGAGAGCCAAGAAATAATTTAAACACATCACAGAAGTACGACACCTAGTCGATCAAGAAGTTGTAGGATCAAACTTTAGGTCTTTATCTGAAAATATGTCAGCCACGTGTAGTGAGTTTTACAACTCAGTGAGCAGACAATACCTCCTATAACCTCTCAAGTCAACATATGGATGTACTCTTTATTTTTAAACTTATCACATTGAAAATCACAATTCAGAGATACATCCATATGGGACCCGCATTTTCAAATTTTCTCAATTCAAATCATATTCGAATATCTGTAACCATATATAATACAATATGGTCTTAAATCAAACTTAATATGCATTAAAAATTCATTCTTTTTATATAATGCTCAAATATGTCACAATTTCCAATATACTCAATAGATAAATATGGAATGTGAGTTCATCACCCTTCTGCCTCCTTACATTACCACTGACTACAACTTCAACAAGTCAACAGGGAATGTGAGTTCATCACCCTTCTGCCTCCTCACATTACCACTGTCATCATCACAATAGGTAATCAGGGAATATTAGTTCATCACTCTTCTGACTCCTCACATTACCACTAATACCTCATCCACAATATTGTCTCAAGCCATATAACCTGTCAATATTCATCAATATATATATATGTGTGTATAAAAGTGCACATCCATCAAATGCAATGCATAATTATCAAACAACTCGTCATGAGCTTTATGCTTGTCGTTCAATCATATTCGGCAACTTATAACTTTACATATCATTCAAAACAGAGCTTTCAATCTCAGTACATTCCTTTGTAAAAACTTCCTAATCAGGGAATTACATATACATGCCCAAATCTGAGGCAAACATATCATATCATGTGCATAACATTTTTTATTTGCCATATAAAGAAAAATATATGTAAAAATCGCATGTTCAATGTATTTCAAAATTCATCTATTATAAATTATCCATTCAGGGTTTATCACACACACACACACACACACACACACACACATATATATATATGCCCTTTCTCCAAGGCAATAAAATAACGTTATAAAACAATGCGTCGTATACAATATCACATATTCAATGAGTTCAACAATCTCATTTGCAAAACCATACTCTTCTTGAACTATATTTCCGATAGTAATCAATTCCAGATACCTTATTCCATTTCAGATACATATAAAAGCATAAATCACTTATAAACATAATCAATTATACAATTAAAGTTCAAGAAGAGTATAGAGCAAGTTATAGAAAGAGTTATTTACTCACAAAATAGGACTCCAGATTGGATAGCCCTAAAATGTGTTTTTTCAAGTCTAAATTTGACCAAATAAGTTTTAAAAACATGTCCGAAGAGTTCAAAAACCTTGGAAATGACTCTGAAAGTTTGGTCACTATTCAACGCCGAAAAATACTATTCACCATTGAAATTACTATTCACCGCCACTATTCATGCCGAAAATCACTATTCACCTCCACATAAAAAGTTACCAAATAACCGAAAAAAAACTCCTATACTAAGGTTTATCTAACTTTTGAATTCATCTACGGTGTCAGATTTCCAATTGAAAGTATCTAAGTAAGAGTTTCAGGATTTACCTTTTATCGAGATTTTCTACTTCAGATCTACGACAACTCAACGGTGAATTTAAAAAACTTATCAATCAAAACTGAAGTATTCTTCGTCCTGAATCTAATAACACCTTCAGTTTTGAGATCGGAAGCCAATGGGCACTATAGATCGAGAGAAAAAGTTGGATGTTACTATTTACTTACTATTCACTACTATGCATCTTTTCCGATTTTTCTTTCGACTGATTACTCGTCCTCGTTTCGTTTTATCATTTTTGTTTTTTTTAAATATAATAATAATTATTAAATAATTAATAATATGATTTTCTTTTATAAAAATTCATATAATTTTCGTTTTTCATCATAAAATATCTCAATTTTTTTTAAAAAATTTCCATTCCCATAAATCTTTAGTTAAATTCTTAAATCATGATTTTTCTTGATTAAAAATCGTAATAAAACAAATTTCAAAATAAATATCTTTATTAATATTAAAAGAAAGAATATTTTTACAAATATCATAAAAATTCATTAGATGCCGGTATAATTATTTTAAGCAACACAATACTTCTTTTACTTAAAAGTCTACTTACTTTTAGTAAAACATAATCATATATTTGCTTATAACAAAATATTATCATTTAAAAATAAAACTTACGCGCCAAAACGTAAATTCTCATATTCCTTTTGTAATTCTTTAATCCATGTAATAAATATACATATTTTTTACGGTTCTTATCTCTATTTTTAAAATTATCTCTTTTATTATAATTTTTTAAATTAGAATTTTCATTAAATTTTACGGTTATTACAATTACATTCCAAAATTAAGTTGAAATAAAATTATTTACGAATCTTTAATTAATATTGTAAGTTCTTCAGCGAAAATTTACATTGAGATAGTTATATTGAAGTTTTTGTGCGAAATATTGGATAGAAACTTCTTATTATTCTTGGTGAAATAAAGATAAAGAGAAAAGAAATAATTTTCATATAGTTGTGTAAGACTCTTAATGAAAGGATCAATTGTTAAAAAAGAGTCCGCTGCAAAAATGTTAAATATAAACAATTTGGTTTTACCTATTTAGCTTAGATTCTCTAATTCTTTTAATATATTAATTAATTTTAAAAATTATCAACTCATTATAAATTAATAATTTTATTATTTTTTAAAATATAATTTTTTTTATTAATATACAATAAATTTGATATTTTATGAGAGGAACTGGATGTTCTCTCTCAATATATATATTGGTATAATTTACCAATGGTTTTTCTTTGTCTAAGGGGTAGTAGAAGACTAATTCCTTGGATCCTTGAACGTAATGAGTTATAGTTAACGTGGCATCTTCAGAATTGGAACCTTTACCATATCCTAGAGTTTAAACAGCTGTTTACCGTTATCATCAAACAACCTTAACTTATATATATATTTGGAGTCTTCTTAGTAGATCTCTTTACTATATAATGAGCCGCCATCTAGTGGTTGGTATTGTCCATGTAACGACTAAAAAATTTCCAGCGAAGCAAAACTTAACTTTTGATGCATTGCAAGTATTGTTGCAAAATTGAGAAACAAAGCAGATCCTTTGTTTATTTTTAGTGTATTCTAGTCTATGTTTCATTTTTATATAGCAAGAAACATGGGATTTTGTTTATGAGAAACAAGACACTCAAATGAGGGCCATTGTTTTCCTTCAATTTTTCTAAATTGGCTCATATGTCGGCTCAACTTCCTTGCCTTCTTTTTTGTTTTCTTTGCCAAAAGAGATTAGTAGTTCTCCCTATATATATTTATGGAACATCATTGTGTCAATATTCATCATAGGGTAAAATATTCAAGAAGATATGGCAACTTCAAAATTGTTGTTGATGGTTTTGTCCTTTATTGCTCACCAAGTTCTCACTACCAATGCCAAAGGCAAACCTCCCTTGGTACCAGCATTGTATGTTTTTGGTGATTCAAGGGTAGATGCTGGAAATAACAACAATCTTAATACACGTGCAAAGGCAAATGTGTGGCCTTATGGTATTGATCTTAATAACACAAGGGGTCGATTCACTAATGGCAAAACTGGAGCCGACTTTGCTGGTAAGTTTAATACAAGAAGAAAATTACCTAATCAATTTCACATTTGGTTTTTAATTTTCTTTGTAATTTTTACTACTTTTTTTGCATTTACTGCAACGATCACCATGTAAAATTTACTACCATGTCAAAAATTGTAGTCATCTGCATATATATAACCCAAATAACAAAATGGTTATGGTGTTCTTTGTTTCCTTTGCAGCAATTAGTCTGGGTTTACCAATGCCTCCTCCATACTTGAATCTCTCCGATGGGGAACGAAGTCAAATAACTACTGGAATAAACTATGCATCAGGAGCATGTGGAATCTTAAACACAACCAGAGTAGTAAGAGATTGAAACTTCTCAAAAACTTTCGTCTCGCGTTCCCTTTTGTTAATGGCATCTTTTAAAATTTATGTTTTTTTTCAGCACTAAATTTTGTTGGTCTCTAACCATTTTCTAAATACTTTATGCCAAAGGGAGAATGTTTGTCTCTGGTGCAACAAGTCGGATACTTCACCTCAACTGCGACGAGAGATCTTCCGATAGCAATAAAGAATAAAGAGAAGTTGAAGCATCATTTATCTAGATCCATATACCTTGTCCTTATTGGCACTAATGATTACAATAATGGTTTGAATGGCAACATTATGGAAAAATTTAGTCCACAAAACTTTGCAGAATACCTTCTTGATGAAATAACAAAACATATCAAGGTTCATTCTACATCATTTTTAATTTTCCATACGTTTTATTAGAGGACTCAAGGTTTTAAACTGTGGTTTGCGATTCCATATTTCTTGGCATCTTATTGGATTTTACAACAATTGCCACCACTGCAACTACAATTTAAAACCTTTAAGAGAACCAATCATAGAGTTGAATTGACACAATCTATATCATGGTTTGTAGACTGACATGTTTTCATTTGAATCTTTCTCAGACACTTTATAGTCTTGGAGCTAGAAAGTTTGTAGTGTCTGGCATTACATCTTGTGAGCCCTATCACTATATACATTGTGAATCAAGGTACTATGCAGATAAGCTTCCTCAAAGGCTAATAGAGTTGCAGTCTGAACTCCTTGGTTCATTATTTACAATGTATTATGGAGTCAACATATCCAAAGAAATTCTGCAAAATCATGACAATTATGGTAATAAATTTCTGTTAGAATATTTCTTTAAACGTCAAGCTATTCATAAAATCATCTTTGTCTTTTTTTTTTAATTTTGGGAAATTGCCCTAGTCATCTATACTCCAAATTGCAGTTTCCCCCATAATATTAAAAAATTAAAATATTCCTTCCAATTCATGTGTTTATTATAATGAACACTCTTTCGTTTAAATTAGATATTGCAAGAGTCATGTGCATTATATGTGAATTTGGTACTATGCAGCCAACTTATAAAGTTTACTATGTCTCTCTCCTTACCTATTTACACCCCTAACCACCTCAACACTAATTGAAGAAATAATATGGATGAGTGGTATAGGTAGGTAGGTAAGTGGAGAAGTATAATGAATTTTTTGAGTTAGCTGGATAGTACAAGACTATACAATACATATGACTCTTGAAACATTAGACTTAATTAACTTTTGATTTGGACAGATGATACTCATCGCAATAGCTAAGACATATAAATTGGAGGAAACATTGCAATATTTCTTGAATTAGAGAAGAAACAGCAATTGAAAATTTAGATTAAGGTTGATAAGTGCAATTTTCCTTTTTTTTATGTACATATATTTCAATTACATATTGTTTCTTAAAATGTACAGGAATCACCAATGTAAAAGATCCTTGCTACGTGGAAGGAAAGCCCATTTGTCCCGATAGATCAAAGTACCGTATTTTTGATATGTGGGGTCATCAAACTGAAATATCGTATGAGATTGCTTCAAAGAACTGCTTTAATGGAACTTCTTGCACTCCTTACAGTCTTTGGGAGTTGGCCATGGCACCCATTAATTAAATTCCATCAGAAATATGTTCCAAAATAATATAATTCTTCATTTGAATTATTTTATTTTCTATTAAAAGTATGTACTATTATGAGTAATTTGTGAAATAAACACGATTTAATTGCGTTTTCACAGCCCCATTCTTGTTTAAAGGTGTTCCATTACAATTTGGATACGAGTAATCTTAGACAGAACAAAACAAAAGTCAGTGTATAGAAAGTGTGTTAAATTAATTATATAAAAATCATATTAATTAGTTTTTAAAATCATGAAATACAAGACAAGATAACGTTTTAATATGTGATAGTACGTACATGCTTTCAAAATCTTAAAATCAATTTTTAAATATAATAATAAAACTTACAGATTCAACACATGCTATTGATTAAAATTTCTAATTTCAAAAAATTAGAATATTGATAATAGATTACTTATAAACCTAAAAGCATGAATACATCTAACATATATACTCATATTACAATATATTGGTAATTTATATTACACTAATGACAGTGGAAACAATTTTACTATTTTTTTTTTTTTGCATTTACTGCAACGATCACCATTTAAAATTTACTACTATGTCAAAAATTGTAGTCATTTGCATATATATAACCCAAATAACAAAATGGTTATGGTGTTCTTTGTTTCCTTTGCAGCACTTAATCTGGGTTTTGCCAATGCCTCCTCCATACTTGAATCTCTCCGATGGAGAACGAAGTCAAGTAACTACTGGAATAAACTATGCATCAGGAGCATGTGGAATCTTAAACACAACCAAAGTAGTAAGAGATTGAAACTTCTCAAAAACTTTCGTCTCGCGTTCCCTTTTGTTAATGGCATCTTTTAAAATTTGTTTTTTTCAGCACTAAATTTTGTTGGTCTCTAACCATTTTCTAAATACTTTATGCCAAAGGGAGAATGTTTGTCTCTGGTGCAACAAGTCGGATACTTCACCTCAACTGCGACGAGAGATCTTCCGATAGCAATAAAGAATAAAGAGAAGTTGAAGCATCATTTATCTAGATCCATATACCTTGTCCTTATTGGCACTAATGATTACAATAATGGTTTGAATGGCAACATTATGGAAAAATTTAGTCCATAAAACTGTGCAGAATACCTCCTTGATGAAATAACAAAACATATCAAGGTTCATTCTACATCATTTTAATTTTCCCTACGATTTATTAGAGGACTCAAGGTTTTAAATTGTGGTTTGCGATTCCATATTTCTTGGCATCTTATTGGATTTTACAACAATTGCCACCTCTGCAACTACAATTTAAAACCTTAAGAGAACCAATCATAGAATTGAATTGACACAATCTATATCATGGTTTGTCAACTGACATGTTTTCATTTGAATCTTTCTTAGACACTTTATAGTCTTGGAGCTAGAAAGTTTATGGTGTCTGGCATTACATCATGTGAGCCCTATCACTATATACATTGTGAATCAAGGTACTATGCAGATAAGCTTCCCCAAAGGCTAGTAGAGTTGCAGTCTGAACTCCTTGGTTCATTATTTACAATGTATGATGGAGTCAACATATCCAAAGAAATTATGCAAAATCATGACAATTATGGTAATAAATTTCTGTTAGGATTATTCTTTAAATGTCAAGCTATTCATAAAATCACCTGTCTCTTTTTGTTATAATTTTTTTTTTTGGGAAATTGCCCTAGTCATCTATACTCCAAATTGCAGTTTCCCCCCATAATCTTAAAATATTACAATATTCCTTCATATTCATATGTTTTATTACAATGAACACTCTTTCGTTTTAATCAAATATTTCAAGAGTCACGTGCTTTGTGTATGAATTTTGTGCTATGAAGCCAACTTATAAAGATTACGATGTCTCTCTTCTTACATATTTACACCTCTAGCCACCTCAACACTAATTGGGGAAATAATATGGAGGAGTGGTATAAGCAAGTAGCCAGGGGAGAAGTATAGTAGATTTTTTGAGTTAGCTAAATAGCACAAGACTATAAAATGCACATGACTCTTAAAACATTAGACTTAATTAACTTCTGATTTGGGCGGATAATACTCATTGCATTGCAATGGCTAAGACATATAAATTAGAGGAGAAACAACAATTGAAAATTTAGATTAAGTTTGATATGTGCAATTTTCCTTTATATATATATATATATATATATATATATATATATATATATATATATATATATATATATATATATATATATATATATATATATATATATATATCTCAATTACATGGTTTCTTTAAATGTGCAGGAATTACAAATGTAAAAGAACCTTGCTACGTGGAAGGAAAGCCCATTTGTCCCGATAGATCAAAGTACCGTATTTTTTTATGTGGGGTCATCAAACTGAAATCTCATATGAGATTGCTTCAAAGTATTGGCACAATTCATCATCTCGGCGTGAATTGTGGGACTCAAGGAAGTGTGATAAGGATGAGTGTAACGGTCGGAGTGATAAGGTTGAAGTTGTTGCCATTGATACTCCTACATCCTTCAACGTCTCTCCACTATTGTAGGATGAATTGTGGGTGTTGAAGTCCCACATTGGCTGGATGTTTAAAGAATATGCTCCTTATAAGTAAAGGCAATCCTCCCTCTCTTGACTCGAGTTTTGAGAGTAGAATTAGGCCCAATATTTCTAATATGGTATCAGAGCCTACTCCAGTTTCAATGTGATCCACCCGCAAATGTTCATGCCTGCAAACTTCACGCTCTAGATGTTCATTCCTAGGCGTGAGGGGGGTGTGTTGAAGTCCCACATTGGCTGGATGTTTAAAGAATATGCTCCTTATAAGTAAAGGTAATCATCCCTCTCTTGACTCGAGTTTTGAGAGTGGAGTTAGGCCCAATATTTCTAATATGGTAAACAGAAAAAAAAGGTCGTGAGCACAGCTGAAGAAGAAATACTTTTATTTCTTTTCTCTCTACCTTGCAATACAAAACTCAATGGATACGTACTCTATTTAAATACAAAGTCTGGAATTACGTTAAAAATAGAAATAACAAAACAAATTTATTTTCGTATGACTGGTAGCATAAAATCCGAGATTATTTGAAAAAATATTCCAAGAATGATCCGTGAGATGCTCTGCAAGGCTACTCCAATATATGCTTTGTTTTGGAGCTAAGATATGCTCAACCAATTTGTTGAGATTTCCTTAACTAGTCAAACTACCATTTTGGGTTGAAGTTGTTGCCATTGATACTCCTACATCCTTCAACGTCTCTCCACTATTGTAGCATGAATTGTGGGAGTCTTCAACCTTATCACTTCGACCGTTACACTCATCCTTATCACTTCCTTGAGTCCCACAATTCACGCCGAGATGCTGGATTGTGCCAATACCCTCCCTCAAACTGTGCCGGGGTTGGAGGCAGAGTTTGGTTCGAAAGTTTGTAAGTGCAGCTTTTGACATGGGTTTAGTGAGAGATCTACTATTTGCTTTGTAGTGGAGATATGTTGAGTGATGAGAAGTCCAAGTGCAACTCGTTCGCGCACAAAATGGTAGTCTAACTCAATATGTTTACTACGAGCATGAAACACCGGATTTATTGTCATGTGAAGAGCACTTATGTTATCGCAGTAGAGATGTGGTGTAGTTGCCAATGGAATACGAAGATCTTTAAGAATGAAAGACAGCCACGTGAGTTCAGCAGCTGTGTTTGCCATGGCACGATATTCCGCTTCCGTGCTTGACCGAGAAATCGTATGTTGTTTTTTTGCACACCAGGAGATGAGATTTTTGCCAAGAAATGTACAATAGCCAGTGGTTGTTCGTCTGGTGGTGGGACATCCCACCCAATCTGCATCAGAGAAAGCACAAAGATCAAGTGTTGTATGGGAAGTAAAATGCAAACCGATGTCAATGGTGCCTTTGACATATCGTAAGATCCTCCGAACCACTTTTAAGTGCGCAATGGTGGGTGCATGCATGAGCTGGGATGCATAATTGACACTGTATGAAAGATCCGGTCTCGTGAGAGTTAAGTATTGTAAGGTACCAACAAGTGCTCTAAAAAAAATTGGATCTTCAAGCAAGACATTTTCAAAAGAGGTCTTGGTTTTTGCTTCAAGAGGTGTGCTCATAGGTTTGCAATCGATCATGTTGGCTCTTTCAAGAATGGTAAGAGCATAATGAGATTGAGATAGGTGTAGACCATCAGTCGTTTGAGAGATCTCAATTCCAAGAAAGTGATGTATTTGGCCCAAGTACTTCATAGCGAATTCAGAGTTCAAAAGTTGAATGAATGTAGACACAATAGCTGTGGAGGAACCTGTGAGAAGTATATCATCGACATAAAGAAGGAGAATTAGGGATCCAAGGTTAGAGTGAAAAATAAACAAAGACAGGTCAGCTAAGATGTAAAAAAATCCATATTTAAGAAGAAAAGCACTAAACCGATCAAACCAAACCCGAGGTGCTTGTTTAAGGCCATAGAGAGCCTTTTGAAGCTTGCACACATGTTTGGGATGTTCGGGATCAGCCACTCCTGGAGGTTGTTCCATGTATATGTCCTCTGAAATTAAACCATGAAGGAATGCATTTTTGACGTCTAGTTGACGTATGGTCCATTTTTTAACAAGAGCAATCGTGATGATCATGCGTATGGTTCCAGGTTTGATGACAGGGGAGAAGGTTTATGTGTAGTCCATGCCGTCCACTTGATGATACCCTTTTGCCACAACCCGAGCTTTAAGACGATCTAATGAACCATCGGGTTTGAGTTTTGGTTTTAGAACCCATTTGGAACCAATAACATGCATATCCGAGGTGCGTGGAACAAGCTTCCAGGTATTGTTTTTATGCAAGGCTTCAAGTTCCTCATCCATTGCTACTTTCCAACCTAGATGAGCTAGAGCAGCTCAGATGTTATGGGGTTCGCGAGGGATACTGGCTGAGAACGTGGAAGAAGTCAAGGCGTATTTTGACCGTCGGCAATCATCAATAATGCACGACGGTTTTTTGACCGTCGTTAAATGCTTCAGCGACGGTTAAAACCATCGCTAAAGCCACTTAAAAACCGTCACGAAAAATCATTTTTCATGTAGTGACTATATAAAAGACAAATTATCAAGAATCAAAAGTATCTAAAAATGTTCAATTTTTTATTTATTAATAATACACGTAATAGTTCAAATAGTTGAACATTGAGGTAAAGATAGTGGCAACTTTTTAAGTTGTTACTGAAGGTTGAATTTTAATACCAATTTTATTTTCTTGTGAATATATGTCATTTTTTAAGTTTTGGACTAAATTTTAACGATGGTTTATTATGAAACTGCTGCTAAATCAAAACAATTTTTAATTGTAGTCGAGTCGTATAATTTAATGACAATCTGTAACCGTCATTAGGATATGACTCAATGACGGCTTTTTCCAGAGTTTGCTAAAAACGTTGCTAAGTCTCTAGTTCTATGATGGTTTCTCTAGCTATTATTAAAGACATTAACAATGGTTAAAACTGTCACTAAAACTCAATTTTTTTGTAATGCATGTGAAGTACTTTTTGAAAAACTAATATTTTTATTGTTAATATTTAATTTAACTTTCCTTGTCCTACCATTATCTCCAAGTTCATTTTGTTTACAATACTTTTTGTCTATAATTGGACTGGTAATTTTAAAATTTGAGCATTTGTTCTTTAATTAGATTTTATTAAGGTCAAAAAAAATTTGGGATGAAAATTGTTACATATTCAATTAGGGAAAATCCAAAATAAATAGGAAGCCTAATCGTAAATGTTCTTTTACTAGATTTTTTATAAGGTCAAAACGTATTTTCGGGCAGAAAATTTTACGATTATTTTTTATTGGGAAAACCAACATACATATTCATTTTAAAATATATTTCTCAAATCCCTTTTATTTGCTAATTAATTTTTAAGGCTTGCTTTTCATAAAGATATAATTATGTTTCTAAGTTAATTAGGGAACATATTAATGCAAAATATTTCTATCCTTTTTTTTGTAACCATATCTTCATCATTCAATAACATATTTTAATTCCTTCAAATAAAGGAAATGATATAAATATAATAAAATTAATATGTTTCCTAATCATATATCAATAATTTTAAACATACATAATTCAAGCATTTATATCTTTAATAATTCATGACAAATTTGAGACAAAATCTAGGATTATAAAGTTGCCTGTGCCAAAGACGATTTGCAAGTCCAAATTAAATATCCAAGCAAATAACAGTTTATACATCGCATCTTGTTCTTCTTTGCATCCCAAATTAATAAATTACTAAAACACAAATAATTTGTGCGACCCACCTATGATTTATATACCTCCATGCATTCCCTATGGTTATATGCGGTTAGATCAAAGATTTAGATTAAAGATTATTGACCTTTGCAGCAGTTGAAATGGCCAAAACTTCCTCCACTCAGATTTTCCTCCTTGTCATTCTCATTTCAGGTAAATTCGCTAAAAATTTATGAATTTCTCGTTCAAATTCTTATAGTATCTTTACGATGGTTTATTAAACATAGGTAGAGCAAAACTATTATAACTGTAACTTTATAGAGTTAGTTCTGTCTCTGGGTATACGTGGCCATACATAATGGACTTAGGCGCGAACCTAATATTAGGGCCAATAGGCTTAAATTCGAGTCCACCCTACAAGCTAGTTTTATATATGCATTTAAGGGTAACATTCACTTGCTTGGAAGGGTGTTCAAAATTAATTTTATCTAATTCAAATTGAACTGATTCAAATCAATTCAATAAATTTTTAAATTGAATCAATTGGATAAAATTTTTCAAAAGTCAATTTAATTAATTTGACTGTTAGATTTTCAATTTTAAAATCTAATTCCTACCCAACCGGCTATTTAATTAATAATTCAAATAATTTATAAATTATATTATAATTATATGTATTGTAATTTTATTTTATTTTGGTCACTGAGCTTCAACTGATATTCAAACTTAAAACTTCAATCTTAGAGATATATGATTCTAGAACCACTACACCAACTAGCTTATTGGTGAATTAATTAATTGAAAATATGATTATTTAGGAACCTATATATTAATCCTTCATAATATTAAAAATTCTATTACTTGGGCTAAAGCAACAGTAAAATTCATCGTTTTTTTTTTCAATTTTTTTAAAGTTTTGTATTATATTCATTTTTTATTCTTATTCTTCATATATTCTGTTGTGCAGTCATGACAATGAGAATTGAAGTGGTTAATGCGCAAAGATGCACCCAAACGATGGATCCGAATAGTTGAGATCTTGAAAAATGCAAGCAGATATGCTCGCAGGCACATGAGCAAGGCACCGGACTATGCACCGGAAAACCTCGTGGACCAGGATCTCAATGTGTTTGCTTCTATAAATGTCCACCTCTTCTTCATTAATGTTTTTTGTTTTATGGCTATAGAATATTGTCGAATCCAATAATGTAATCGAACCGATAAAAATAAAAAAGCCAAGGACTTCAGAGCTCTTTATGATGTGGCTCAATCCCCTTTTTAAAAACCCCTTAGTCAATTGACTCAGTTGGAGGTGATTTTTCAATTCAACCAGCGGAAATAGTATTCAAGTTTCGTCGGGTTCATTTGCAGAAATAATATTTTAAAAAATTTAAAAATTAAATATGTAAAATAAAAAATTCAAAAATTTAAATTTATTATTTTATAAGATAAAATAACTAATCCTATACATACATACATACATACATACATACATACATATAAAGACACACGTATTGGCTTCTCAACGCGCACTAGGTGTTGATTTTCTTTTGCAGTTTTAATGTTATAATTTTTTTAAGCATAAAGTTAAACCTTTCAATTGATGGCGCTACTGTATTTTTATGATATATTTTAATTCGTTGCTGCATCTATACATGTAAATTGGTTTGTTGTTGTATTTATGTATGGTATTTCAATCTGCTGTTGATCTGTTTACCCATTTTTAGTGTCCTAATTTTTATTTTTTTTAAGTTAACCTGTCTATTAACAGTGCAATTGTGTTTTTAATGACATAATTTAATTCGTTGTTGTATCTCTAGGATTTTATTTCCTTAAATGATCAACTGTTGAACCATAATCTTTGTAAAAAAATTCAAGAACTCTAATGAGAAAATTGGAATAGAAAATAGTTGGTATTTGGTACACCGGCAGTGGACAATTTTTTGTCCACCAGCGGTGTCCAGATTATGACACGTGGTAAAAATAATTTTAAAAATAATTATTTTTGCCATATGTCGCGATCTAAACGTCGTTGGTGGATAAAAAATTGTTCACTGCCGGTGGATCAAATATTTTTCCTAGAAAATATAGGAGGGGGATATTTCTTTGAATCAGACATCATGTCTAACTATGTTGAGGTATTCAGTTTTTTGCAAAGGTGTAAGCATTTAATAAATTTTAGTTAGGTAACCAAATGATCAATACATCAATAAGCTACAATATTAAAACAAATTTTAGAGTTATACCCAAAAACAAATCTGTTTGTTGTAGAACCTAAAACAATAAAAAATTATTGATTTTCATTCAAAAGGTAGGCTTAATTGCAATTTTAGGTTTTCTACTTTCATAAATACGTCAATTTAATCTGCTTATAATTTGTAATATGAATTATGTTTATCTAATTTTAATAAATGAGTCAAAATAATCCCTTTAAATTTATCATTTATTCTACCATTAGTTTGCTATGTACAAGCTACATGTACATAACTAAATCTATCATTAATATATTTTTTGGGCGACTAGATATTTAGTTATGTATGTATGGCATATGCATGGCATATTAATGACAAAATATACAATAAACTCAACCAAAGAATTATGTTGGCTCATTTGTTAAAGTTAAAAAGAATAAATTCAGATTACAAATTATAGAGAGAATAAATTAAGTACATTTGAAAATAAGTATAAAAGTATATTCTTTTAGAGAAAAAAAATTAAGAGACCAATAAACTATTCTAATTTTAAAGTTGGTGAATATAAAAAATATATCACCTATAAGAAATGAACCCGGATATTGGTATATTTTGTTAACTTCAAGCTCGAATCCCTTAAAATTTGATTGAACTCAACTCAAAGTAATATATTTTCATAATAGCAAATCAATTTACTATGCCACGAATCCTTTTGCACGTCATACTTGATTGAGGATCAACACTACGGATTGGTGGTCTGAGCACACTATAGGGAGACTAAATTGAGTTAATATATTATGCATGCACGGAAAATTGGATAAACTATTATATAACTAAATCTATTGTTAATGTATTTTTTGGATAATTGAACATAACACGTGTCATTTATTAATATATACATGATATATAGATGACATATTAATGACAAAATGATAATAAACTAACTAAAAAAATTTTGATTCATTTTTACATTACAAATTCTAAGGGATGAATGCACATTAAACTTATAACAATATAATTTATTAATGTCTGTATTCAGTGTGATCTCTTAATTTTTACAGTATAATCTCTTTAAGAGGAGGTGAATGAAAATTAAACTAATTAATCACAGGATAATCTCTTAATGTTTGAATTCAGCATAATGTCTCAAGAGGGGGTGAATGCACATTCGACTAATCATAGGTTGATCTATTAAGAGGAGACGAATGCCCCACTCAAGCATAGACATTGACTTGTATATGTAACGTAATATTGATACAAATATCATGATACGATAAATGAAATGTCTATATATAATTTGAAGACTTGCGTATGATGCAAATGGCGATTTAGTCCTTACTTTATTATTTTAGTTTTAAAACGTTTTAACATATTCAAACCGTCTGTTATTGATCTTGACACTAACTTTAACAAAGCTTTTGCCAAAGTGTCACCTCTTTAACTGATGATGTACCATCTACTTTTCTCATTTCGTTTTCTCTCTCCTCCCCGTGCACACACCAAACACTAACAATCTCCGTCAATTTTTGGGTTTCGCATTATCAATTTCTTATTTTCAATAATTTCTTCTATAAAAAATTTAGATGAATCTTCTGATTGAAGAAAAAAGTACACATAGGCTATGTTTGACAAAAATAGCTGATAAGTTAACTGAAAGCTGAAAAACTAATTTTTAGCTGAAAACTGTTAATTGAAAGTTGAAAACTATAAAGCTAATTTATCGAATTAGAAATGTTTGGTAAAATTAACTATTGAATTAGCTGATAAATGTAAAATAACATAAAATGATATATTTATATAAAATTTATTATTTTTTGTTAGTAATTACATTTCATTATATAATATCAAAAAATAAAAAATAAACATATCATCTAAAGTCTCATAATAAATTAGCAATATTATTGCGAATCTTTTTCATCTCAGTAGATGTCTCTAAATTTTTATTTCTTATGTCACTATCAATAATATCTAGAAGTTCATCATGAGTATGTAATTTAGATGTTGCTTGAGCATAGTAAAAATAATGTCATCTTGTGAATAGAATAGTGTTGAAATTTGAATAAAATAATAAGGATAAAAAATGAATAAAATTATAAAAGCTATCAGTTAAAAACTATACGCTACTTAAAGAAACGTATGATAAAAAGCTATAAGCTACTCAAATAAGCTTGTTTACCAAACACTTCTAATTTGATCAAACAAGCTTATAAGTTAGTCAAATAAGTTATAAGTTAGCTTCTTTGACTTGTCAAACAAGTTATAAGTTAGTTTATTTGACTTGTCAAACATACTCATAGACAGAGACATATCAATCAGTTATAACAAGTGTCACTACAAAAAACGCGGGGAATGGCAACGGAGGTTTTACGACGGTCACCAATAATCGTAGCTAAAATCTGATTTTGCGACGGTTATACAACCGTCGTTAAATAAAAGAATTTAACAACGGTTTATGAATAACCGTCGTTATATAACGAAGGTTATTCATAAACCATCGTTAAATAACAACGGTTATACATAAACCGTCGCTACGCCTTCTAACGTTCGAAATTCCAACCGTTACTCGGGGAGTGCAAAATTTAACGACGGTTTTAATAATAACCGTCGTTAAACCCATTTTGCGACGGTTTTCAAACCGTCGCTAAATCCAGGGCCTTCCTATATATGCGTTGCCCCACTTCATTTCCCTTACGAACAATTTTAAATTCACTTTTCTCGCATGCAATATTTTTTGAGAGTGTTATTTGTGATTTGTGGGTATTGGTGCTGAGTTTTTATTTTTGTGAAGGTATGTCTTTTAATTTTTTAATTTCATTTGTTTTTTTTATGTTTTTTGTTTTAAATAATTTCTTATATTATTTTTTATGTTTTTTTTAGATTTTGTGGCGACACTTCGCGAGTTTGATTTCGAATTTTGTCTCTTCTTTGTTTATAGTCAAATTGAAGGTATGTAATGTAATTTTTTTTATTTTAAATAAGTGTATGTTAAAATGCGATAGTATTAGATATTTTTTGTATTTAATATTTATTGTAGAAATATATTTATCATTGTGATGTACATAGATGAATAAATCCTAAGATTTTTGTACTGTTACAATGTTTATGATATTTAACATTGTAATATACCATGTCCGAAAAAATATGTAAGACGTAATGTCTTTCTTAATAAATTGAATTATTAAGCTTAATTCTTTTTTAAGTAAAATATTTGTATCTAATATTAGAAATACTTTATAGAAACAGAAAATAACGGTATTGATAGAATAATATGAAAAAATAATTAGACAGACTTAGTTAAAAATAGTATTTGTAAAGAAAAAAATTACAAGTAAGTTTTAAAAAATGAAAACAAATATATATAATGGCATAATTTAGTAGATTAATTGAAGTAAAATAATGAATTTTAATAAATAGACAGACAAAGTATTAAAAAATATTTTGTATAATTGTGACACAACTTTAAAAATATACGTATGTTTTAACAAATATATAAAATATTATCAATTTAGTATAAAATCATAGTAAAGTTTGTTTTAAATATAAATTATTTTGTGTTTAAGAAATATAATTAAAATTGATGTAAATGAATAAAAAATAGTTATTACATTGATAAAGTTTGTGTTTAAATAATATACATAAATTAGTAATAGTCAATTTTTATTCCAGTTGTTTGTAAAATATTAAAATATTTGTTCAATCGATGAGGCAAAGTAATAAATGTTAGTAAACTAGATGGAATTAGTTTTAGGAATTGGTTTGAAAGAATTAAAATGCTGATTTAAAAATACACGTAGTTTTTAAAATTTGAAAGCAAATATAATATACCATAATTTTAAAAAAAATATGAATACAGTCAGTTTTAGTGCGCTATGTTTTTATACTAGATTCTTTGTTAAGCAAGTTACAATCTCTTAGATGTAATTGAGTGGATTTATTCTTCAATATATGGCGACGGATATAGCCACTACTTTTACTCTTTCATATAGGGGATTGAAACTTCAATTCCCTATATGAGTTCGTTAGAAAATTTATCCTACAAATAGTATAATTGAAATCCTAGCGGCAGACATAAACTCATAACTCTATTTCTTGCTGCTAGCGACTGACCTTCCCAAAAAGTTAAGAATCGTATAGATTCAATCATGAAACTCATATTTTATATTGATGACATTAGGAGAATCAAATAAAATAAGCACATGATCAAAAGGCTGTATCAATGACACTGTTTCAAAAGTTAGAATTTTTGTTCTTAGATTCGTAGATATATTATTTCAAGTGTTTTATTTCATATTATGCAAGGCGGAGACATCATTTATCTCACTTTAATAAGGTGCGACAAGTCTTGCTAAAGAAATCTATAAATTTCGTACATTATACATTTGTTAAATTCAAATAGGTATCTTTTTCCTCTAATTATCACTCTCTTATTTATATTTGTTAATCTTTTTCGGATAAGGATTCGCTATTTATAGCGGACAAGTGACGCATATTTTTTATCCAACTCTGGAGTAGAAGGTAGAATTCTTTCAGCTAATTTCCTCTAATTATCATTAAATGTCAACTACAATCAAGTTTGTTAAACATTTTTTACACGTAAATCATTTTAACCCTCTTCAAAATTGTTTCAGCTATGGATAAATCTTGGATGAATAAACCTCGACAATCAACATAGTACTTTAATGGTTTAGACCGATTTCTAGAATTCGCAAATGCCAACTCTGGAGTAGAAGGTAGAATAATATGCCTATGCCCCAAATGTAGATTCAAGAAATGGCAACTAATCGAGGTTGTACGTCAATACTTGATCGTCAAACCATTTCTGGAGGGATACAATTTCTGGAGTTTGCACGGTGAAATGATCTCAGAAGAACCTGCTGTAGGACATGCTATAATGCCAATTGAGGTCTCCGAGCCCATAGTTCGAGATGACCCTATGCAGAACATTGTCCGTGATGCATTCGGGATTCACCCTGAAAATGAGAGCATCGATTCTGTGGATATGCCAGTTCCACAGTCAGCAGGAAGGATGGATGATAGTGTCAAAGATTTTTTTGAATTACTGGAAGATGGTCAACAACCACTCTACGAAGGGTGTGAAAAGTATTCTAGATTGTTTTTCTTGGTGAAGTTGTATCACATTAAGTGTTTGTGCGGGTTAAGCGACAAAGCAATGTCGATGGTTCTTGAGTTGCTTGTCGACGCATTTCCAGATGCCAAGATTTCGCCTTCATTTTACAAGGCCAAAAAAGTCATTAATAAGTTGGGGTTGAACTACAAAAAAATTCATGCATGTCAGAATAATTGTATGTTATACTGGGGCGAGTATGAAAATAGAGAAACTTGTACAAAGTGCTCCGCATCAAGGTGAAAACCGAAACAAAAGGGGGAGAAGCGAAAGAAGGTGCCTAATAAAATTCTAAGATACTTTCCACTCAAGCCAAGATTGCAGAGGTTGTTCATGTCATCCAAAACTGCTGAATCTATGAGATGGCATGCTCAAGACAGAATTTCTGACGGCGCCATGAGGCACCCAAAGGATTCCGAGGCATGGAAGAGATTTGATCTTCTCAATCCTCAATTTGCATCAGATTCGAGAAATATTCGTTTGGGTCTTGCAACGGATGGTTTCAATCCATTCGGAAACCTATCTACCAGTTACAGTATATGGCCAGTTGTGCTAATTCCATATAATCTTCCTCCTTGGATGTCTATAAAACAAAGTTCATTCATGTTGTCAATGATAATTCCAGGGAGAAAAGCACCAGGAAATGATATAGATGTATTTTTACAACCACTAATTGAAGAGTTGAAGGAGTTGTGGGTTGAAGGTGTTAAGACCTACGATGCCTTTAGCAAAGAAATGTTCAATATGCATGCAGCTCTTTTGTGGACAATCAGTGATTTTCCTGGTCTTGGATGTTTATCAGGCTGGAATACTCATACTGGATTAACATGTCCATACTGTAACTTTGACTCTACTCCAGTCTGTCTCCCTCACAGTCGAAAGTGGTGTTTTATGGGACACCGCCGCTTTCTATCTCTGGGTCATAAATTTAGGATGGCCCGCAATAGGTTTGACAGAAAAGAAGAAAGACGAAACCCTCCTCCACAACTGAGTGGCGTTGACATTTTAAGACAAGTCGATGATATTGAAGTTGTGTTTGGAAAAAATGTGGACGCTGATGTTGGGACTCATCAACGGCGTTCCCGAGGTCAGGGTTCGATTGATGCTGGAACTCAACAATGGCGCAAAAAAAGTATATTTTTCAAACTTCCGTATTGGATGAATAATATGCTGCGTCATAATCTTGACGTCATGCATATTGAGAAAAATGTCTGCGACAACATCATTTACACTTTACTTAATGACTCTGGCCGTTCGAAGGATCACTTAAATGCGTGAAAAGACTTAAAGGAACTAGGTGTGAGGTCTGAGCTGTAGCCAGATGATGACGGTAAATATGCACCTGCTGTGTTCACATTGACAAATGCAGGCAAGGAAGTATTTCTCAAAACCCTTAAGAATGTATCAGTACCTGACGGTTATTCAAGTAATATCTCCAGATGTATTGACGTAAGACAGCGTAAGATCGTCGGACTAAAAAGTCACGACTGTCACATCCTTATGGAACAACTGTTACCGTTAGCCATAAGGAAGACACTTCCGAAGCCGGTATCTACCGTTTGGATCGAGTTATGTTCATTTTTTCGACAACTTTGTTCTAGAGTTTTGAACGTTAATGAACTTGATCAACTTCAAGATCGAATCATTCTGACGCTGTGCCATCTTGAAATGTCATTTCCGTCGTCTTTCTTTACAGTCATGGTGCACTTGACTGTACATTTGACCATGGAAGCGAAGTTAGGAGGACCAGTTCAATATCGATGGATGTATCCCATCGAAAGGTAAAACATTAAAGACACATAATTCAAATTTCTTGCGTTATTGTTAATCCACTTTTATTCATTTAATATATATTGTATAGATACTTGGGGAAACTTAAATCTTTCGTGCGGAATAGAAAAAGGCCAGAAGGTTCAATAGTAGAGTCGTATGTCGCAGGAGAAGTTTTATTGTTCTGTTCCAAGTACATAGATGGTGTTTCCACTGTCTTCAATCATCCTCCTCGTGTGGATGATCGACCCGATGTTGGGACGGCTGACAGTGGGTTGTTTCCACCAATTGGGAGACCTGCTAGTGGATTTGAAAATTTCACACTTTCTCCTCAGAAAAAATTGCAGGCCCATCGGCATGTCTTAACAAACTGCAAAGAAGTTGATCCTTACTTACAGTAAGTTAACCCACAGTCTCCCTCAAGTTTCATATAATTTTTGTTCTGATGTAGCATTAAGTGTTTACACAATGTTGACCCAACAGGGAATTTATGGACTACGTACGGCATAGTTTGAGAAGTCGGACGCAGGCATCTACCGAGATAGATAAAAAAGTCCACAAAGAATTTGTCTCCTGGTTTTCCCGTCATGTAAGTATTACGGAAATGTTCACACTTCATTCGTTTGTCAAATATGACTTCAACTCATCATTTATTCGTTTTTCAGATCGCAATTGCTGATGAAGGATCGCAGTGTGCCGATTTAAAATTTCTTGCACTTGGTCCACTGGATAGAGCACGTCGATATAGTGCTTACTACGTAAATGGATTTAAATTCTGAACCTTAGAGCGAGATCAAGGGATGACATCTCAAAATAGTAGAGTTTACGGTACGTTCGGGACGAGGAGTTATGCAAGTAGTAGTGACAGAAACATGCAATTCGGTGGTGTTTCGTATTACGAAAAACTATTGGACATTATTGAGTTGAACTACCATGGCCAGTTTACAGTCGTATTATTTAAGTGTATGTGGGCTAACATAACCACATCGAGAGGAATTGCAGTTGACGAGTTTGGGGTGACGTCAGTTGATTTTTCTCGATTGATTCACACTGGGGAAATTGACGATGACGAGCCATATATCCAGGCATCTGAGGCTCATCAAGTGTACTATGTACAAGATGAGTTAGACAAAAACTGGAGTATAGTGATGCATTTGAAACCTCGTGACTTATACAAGATGGGCGATGAAGAGGAAAATCTCATATACGATAGCGATCCGTTACACGAGCAAAATTTAGAAAGACTGTTTCCAGAAGGAGAAGCTAATTTAAACTTGTTACGGTATTAGTTTTGACGTTTCCGCCTACTTACATATATTTTAGATTACACTACTTATAATTATTGTTCTAACTTATTTTTTTTTAGAACTTTTATTAGGCAATGCTTATTTTGTATTTGTTTTATGCAATGAATAATCTTATTAATTTCAATTTGGTAGGAGCGGTGACAATGAAGAGGGCTAGATCACTCTACACAGCAGGGGCGTCTTGTTCTCAGACTCCCCCGCCCCGCGGGGCGATCAGCGAGGGCGGCCAGCCTACTGCAGAGCCCGACACCGTTGTCTCTTGAGGAGCAGAGTCGGAGGCTATGGCGTCGTCAGTCCCTACCACTGCCTCCCTTTCTCTGGATTCTCAGGCCGTCCCCAGCACACTCCCCCCACCAGACGCTCAGGCACCAGACGATGATGATTCCTTCGATTTTTTCGTGCTCTTCGGCGTCGAGGAACAGGAGCATCAGCCCGGTGAGCAGGAGCGTAGACGCAGGATGAGCTGGACTATTGATGTAGTCGATGAGTATTGTAAACATGTACACTTTGTCCTGTATATATAATTTGGTATTTGGAATCTAATATATAATTGTCTACATTATGACAGACGGGACCGGGCAGGTGACGTCCAGACAGTTGACTGTCCACGACTTCTGGTCCTTGCCTCAGGGGTCCAAGGTGGTTGTCCAGGTCAACGACAACCACCAGCCTATTGGAGATAGTGGCGGATTGCTCGGTGTCTTTCTCGGCACCATCAGGGATAACTTCTGGTTATTCCTTATCTCTTACAGGGACTGAAGGAGCATTCCTCAGCAGTTGAAGACGACTGTCTTCGTAAACCACGTTCAGGTATGGAAACATCAAAAGTTGAAAATTAATTGTATTTATTTGTCATTCATGTATTTATGTGTCACTAATTTTTAATTTTTATTTGCAGACGCATTTTAATGTGACGGATCAACACAAGAAGCTGATCATGCAGTCGCTAGGCGCGAAATGGAGAGCCGCACGGTACAATTTATTTCGCCTGGCGTATGACGGTACGAAGACCAGAGATCAGCTGCGGAGTGAAGTCCCGACCGACATCCCACCTGATCAGTGGGCAACTTTCATAGACTATCGCCTTGACGCGAAGTCTAGAGTAAGTCACACGTTCATATATTTATCAAATTTAACTTTAAAATTTTTGTGATTAATTATTTTTTCTATGTGAATAATTAGGATGTGGCTGCGAAGAATAAACGGAATAGAAGACAACTAACAATGCCACACACCACTGGATCGAAGAGCCTTGCGCGAAAAAAGGCAGAGATGGTAAGTTCATAACCATAAATATCTTTTTTTTTATTGTTGAGATGACTATCATATATATAATAATAAATTAATTAATTATTTTAAATTTCAGGAGATTGAGCGTGGCGTTCCAGTGACTCGTGGTGATGTATGGACGGCAGCTCATAAAAGATCTGACGGATCATACATCAACGACGAAGCTCGGGCTGTTGCGGTAAGTAATAAAATTTCTTCTGCCGTACATGGATAATTATTTAATTGAGATAATTAATGTTTAATATTATTATTTTTTTGTTATTAGGAGAAAATTGTTTCGATCCAGCAGGAGGACAGCTCTTCCCAAGAGCTTTCGACGGCTGATTCGCTTGCGAGAGCTCTTGAGACTAAGGAGCACTCTGGCCGCGTTCGAGGATTTGGGTTGGGTGTTTCCCCAACTCAAGTCTTCGGTCGTGGTTCGTCAGGGTCGAGCTCCCAGTCTGGGCCGTCGTACCACGACTTACAGAGTGAAGTGGAGCGCCTGAAGACCGCTATGCATGAGCGGGACGTTGAGCAGCAGCGACGAGACGCTGAGCTCGTAGCACGACAAGCACAGATAGAGGCTGCTATGGCGTTCTTGCTTCAAAAATTTCAAGGTCAGTTGCCACCAGAAATTTTAGGACTTCATAGTCCCGGGCTCAGGGTAATATTTTAATACATAAAAATTATTGATATAATTTTGTTTACTTTCAAAAGATTAAAAATTCTAACAAAAAATTTTTATTTTTCAGGACTCCAGTGACTGTGGTAGTGGGCACCAGTGTGATCAGTCTCCACAGGATCCGGACATATGATTTTGTCCTTGTAGTTTGTATATTCAATTTTATTTTATTCACGACTAATAAATATTTTTTTGTACATAATTCAATTATTTACACATATTTAGTTCCCATTTAAATATTATTTAATTTTTAAGATAATTTCTTAATTTACTAAATAATTCATCGTGTTTAATTATTACATAATAAATAAAAATATATATTAATAAATTAATTAAATATTATAAATTTAAATTAATTGTTATTATACATCATATTTAGTAATAAAATAATTTAATCTCAACAGCACAGAATATAATATTTTATGTAATTAAAAATAATTATTTTTTTTAATTAAATAAAATAATTAATTTAACGACGGTTTTTCGTAAACCGTCGTTATATTTAACGACGGTTAGTTGACCGTCGTTATTTTTAACGGCGGTTTGTAACCGTTGTTATACCAAATTTAACCACGGTTTTTAGAACCGTCGTTAAACCAGGTTTAACTACGGTTATTTCCACGGTTGACGAAAACCGTCGCTAGGACTTAGGTTCCACGACGGTTTTGAAACCGTCGTGAATGGGTTTAACGACGGTTAGTGCACTTAAAAACCGTTGCTAAAACCCGCGTTTCTTGTAGTGACTGTTTTAGGTTCCTTTTTTTATTCATTTATATCCTAACTATATTCTTATGATTTACACAAACCTAGGGATGAATATGTTTCCCGTTTGTGGATATCCTTGTGAGGATTGTCCTGCATGGGGTTAAAGATGGAGATAATGTCTCTCCCCTTCTATATCATCTTGTTCTTCTTTTTTGACTCTGGTTTTGAACTTTTTATTTGCAGTGATTGCGATTCCGATGGCAAGTCGTGCACGCCAGAACTGTGAAGAAGTGTACGAGAATCTGGGTTGCGTCCCTACAGAATGTCAAAAAGTATGTCAACAGAAACATGGTAACCACAGCTATGGAGATTGCACTGTTATTGCGGAATATTACCATTGTGTATGCTTCTTCGATTGTCCACCTCCAGTTTTTCCTTGATCCAGCATATCTTCAGGCTCATATATGCTGCATTTGAAGGAGGAAGAAAAGCTCGAGTGAAAACTAATAAAAATTATTATGAATTTCTACATACTTTGCTTTTTTTGCCTTTGCGACTTACAATTTATATATAAAGGCAAATAATGATGCTGTGTTATATTATAATAAAATTATTTATAAATCTTCACTTAATAATTTATATTTTTGAGCTAAAATTATTCTTGACATATAGTGCCAAGATTTTCAAGATCTGGATTCTTGCCGCACCTCATTTTCCTAATAAGAAAAATGATAATTTCAGTACAAAGAATGATAGGTTCATATATCTTTTATTCACGTTACAAATTAAATTTTTAGTTCAGTTACTTTAATTGAAGCCTCAATTTTTCACTAGGATGAAAGTTTTTTATTATTGTTAATTTGGCTCCGATTCAAATTCGAAATAACTAGTTTTAAAGATGACTCCATACATAGAACAAATTAATTCATTGATAAATGAACTCATTTACTGTTTTTAATAATTCATCAGTAAATTCACACTTTCACTGACATTTTGAGCGTGGTCAGTAAGAAATCACCACTGAAAATGGAGTGAATCACTGATCTTTGCTAGTGCGGTTTCCTTTTTCAGTGTTTGAGTCTGAAATGTTTATCTCCTTTCTCATGAAGCATCGAATAAAGAAGAAGAGTGACTTGCTACAACTTAAGCAGAGATCGAGGCTGATAATGACATTTTCATTTTTAGACGTACCTGCTTTCCTTTTGATGCTTACCAATTCCGTTTATTCATTCTTAGTTTGGCTTTAATTTAAAGGATAGGTTAAAAGAACATAACTTTGTTTTCAAGCTTGTCATCGTAACATAATGGAAATCCAATTACGATGATATATAATGCTAATTTGACGCAAAAAAAGCAAGTCAAATTTATGTGTTGAGAGATTCAGAGGCGCCATTACGCCATTACTCAAAGAAAAGTGTCCAGTGTCATATTTCCAAAAACTTCAAAAGCAAAATAATCCAGTGAATCTGTAAATTGCATTGCGTTTTAGAGAACTTGCGTGCACCAGAGGCCACCGCTAAATTCACTTTCAGTAACACTTTTAGGTATCGTCACTAAATTATCACTCAAAGTGTAGTGAATCAGAACCCACTTAATGATGAAAATGAAAATCAGGCTGTTTTATGATATATTATATGCACGCCCCAAATGTTCGACATATGGGAGAAACTATTCAGTATATCACATATATTAATATTCTATATCTTTATAAATAAAATAATTAAATACATTTAAAAGAAATAAAACTTACTATATCTATTTCCTTTCCGTTCTCATTACACCAAAAAAGATAGATTGGACACAATGCATGATCGAATTTCTTTAAATTTCTTTCAAACACAGTTTTTATTCAATTTTTAAGATATATATTTAAATTATAAATGTCCATATTTTTTATAAAAATATTAATTATATTATATAATTATGATACAACATTTAAAATCTAATTAAAATATTCATTAAAAGTTTCTCGATCTAATATTGTGAATGGTTGGTGTTGCTAATGATCACAAAGCTGTGAACATAAGATAACTTTTAAAATTCACAAATATTTACCACAATCCTCCCAATATAGAAGTTACACAAATTTATGTATATCTTCTCGTTTTCTTTAAGGTATATATATCTTTAAGCATTTCCCTGATTAACATAATAACTTTAAAATATAATCCTCGGCAAAAATGCAGGTTAAAGTTACGTCTAATTTATACAGTTGGTGATAAATGCAATGGGACAGAAAAATTAAGAGGTTAATTGCATAAATTAATGTATTAGAGAGAAATTGCAATTTAAAGTGACGATAAAGGGAATAAATACAATTTTCACAAAAAAATATTTACGTATATAAGCTACTCACTTACATATATTTTTTATGAATGAATTGTTCTATTTATTTTTTGTAGATTGAATTTATGTAAGAATCTTTATGCTAATGTTTATTTCATAAATAAATTTGCTCATTTAATTTTATACATACATACATATAAATATATTATTTCAGTAACCCTTTGGCAAGGCTTAACTGATACAGAGCCCAAAACGATACGAAAAAATTGGGTCCCTGAAAGGAACGGTCAGCCTCGCCATTCCATAAAACTTGCACATTACAAGAGGAAACACAAGGCCATATACACACAATTCCCATGAAGGCCAATTTCCAGCAAAGTAATTATTTTTTTAATAAACTTTAGTTTAGACTATCATAAGGCTTTTAGGCCAATTTTAACAGCCCTGAAATCATTACTTCCCTCTTTCCTCATGGTGAGCATTACTTCCTATGCCATGATGATATTAGTACCACTGTACCTTTCTGAAATGAAACTGCACTGATTAGGAGAACTCAACAAACCTAGATGACATTTCAAACGGTTAGCAGTCAATTTGGTAATAATCTTATAAATCATATTACAAAGAGAAATAGGACGCAAATCTTTAAAAGAGTCAGGACTTTTCTTTTTAGAAACAAGCACCAGAAGGGTCCAATTGATATCTCTGATTCTTGAGGGGGTGTCACAAGCTTTCTTAATGAGAGGACAGACCTTAGGACCCACAATCTCTCACTCACTTGTGGAAGAAAATGGCCTCATTTCCATCTGGGCGGACGCCTTAAAGCACCCATACTAAAAACAACATCTGTAGTTATTGACGCTTGTGACATCCATCATAAGATTCAATACTCATCGACAAATCAGCCACTAGTTCCGATCTATTGGAGGGCAGGATTTAGATAATTAGCGTAAGGTTTAAATTCCAATTTTTGTTTAGAGCTGGTTTAGCCGTTCTTTTAATTTTTGCTTCTTTTTAAATGTTTTTTTAAATGAAGTTTCAGAAAAAAGTGCTATAATAAAAAAATAACATTTAGTTAAATAATCTCGTAATCATTATTACCAGTGTCATTACTATTTGACCAATCTCTTAAAAATCCACTTTTATTGTCAAATTACTAAAAAAAAGTTAAATGATTTTTTAAGTAATATCAATTTTTCCTATTTTTTTATTATAATATTTTTACACAAAATATTTCTTTAACCAAAAAGAGGAATTTTCTAATTGTTTAAAAATATATTCTTTTTCATACAAATAGTGTTTCTGTTTCTTTTATTATAATTAGAAACGAAATAAACAAATTTCAAAAAAAAATTGGAAAAATTATATTCTTCAATGGCACAAATGATAATGGTGATCATGATAAAGAGAGAGAGAGAGAGAGAGAGAGAGAGAGAGAGAGAGAGAGAGAGAGAGAGAGAGAGGGAGAGAGGAAAAATGAGAAAAAATTTTAAAAAGATAAAATTGGATAATTTTGTAATATTTTGTTGGTTTAAATAAATCTTTTGTCCCTTTATAATGTTGTTTGTGTCAATTTAATCTCTATATTTTACATATTATAAATTTGATTTCTTTAATATTATTAGATACGTGAAAATTTCCCTCTATTAAATTGGTCATATAATTTTTTTCATCAAATGATCACATGGCTGCCTCGAGACACACCTTCTCACTTTATTTAACATACCATCACCTAGAATGTTATAAAAACACAAGTTTTTATTAACCTTTTAAGAGGTTAGCATCACTATAAGAAATTTAATTTTCAGTGACGACTTTTTAAATCGTCACTAAAAAATTATATTCATAGTAACGACCACACAAGGTCGCCACTGAAAATCACATTTTGGTGGCAACTCAGTTAAAATTACCACCAAAAGGGTATCGTTATACACCTTTCAATGGCAACTTGAACTATATCGCTACTAAAAGGTAAGAGTAATGTAAAAAAAAAAAAAAAAGCATGGATATGTATCCTCTCTTGGTTTCTTTCAAAACTCAATCTTTATTTTTAGTATATGTATAAAATTTAATTTTTTCAAGAAATTATATAAAAAATTATTTACTTTTCAAAAGTATTGTTATGTTAATATTATTAACAAAAATTTTAGAAATTTATTTAATTAGCTAAAAGAAAAACTTAACTAAATTATATTTTTACTTAAACTATATAAACATTTAATTTATGAAACCTGCAGAGTAGTTGCTAGTAAGTTTATAGTGTTTTAATATATTTGTCTTTAATGTTTACTCCAATATTTGCAACAATGTAAGAAATGTGCACAACGCTTTATTAGTGCCATCAAAATATTAATATAGTCTAGTCGTCAACTTAGGTTGTGCATCCGACAATTGGAAATGCAATTGGCACACTTGTCAATGGCATTCTTCACGATGTCAACCTTTGAAATGTTGAAATTTCTAATAATGAAATTTTGATATTCATGATTCTAATGATAATTTTCGTAAGTTCTGTATATTTAAATTTTTAATAATGAAACTTCAAAACATATTTTAAAATAAAATAATTTTTAAAAGATTAAGTATATAAAATTAGTTTTTAAAAAATAAAGCTAAATAAAAAGTCAAAACAACTAAGAAAAAAATTAATTACCATTAAAATAAATTTAAAATATATATAAAAAAAATTCAAGCTAAATAACCTATGAAAACAGCAGAGGGGTCTGCAATTCCTCAACCCTACACGCAATCTCCTAAAAATTTTGCTCCCGCGAACGATAACCCCTTTTCTTCCTCCAATCAATGAACTAAATTTCTTTTCTTTTCTATCGAAACAACCGAAACATTTCCGTTTCCTGAGTCACCAATGCGAAATGGAGTTATCGAAACGAAACGAAGTGTTTGTTAAAAAATTATGCTATTTCAATTAAAATTGTTATGTTTTGAAATGTTTCGGTAGAAATACTCTTGTTTCAATGGAAATTTTGCTGAAAATACTCTTATTTCGAGTTGTTTCAATAGAAATACTCTTGTTTCGAATTATTTCGATAGAAATACTCTTGTTTCAATGGAAATTTTGGTGAAAATATTCTTATTTCGGGTTGTTTCAATAGAAATACTCTTGTTTCGAGTTATTTCGATGGAAATACTCTTGTTTCTAATTATTTCGATGGAAATACTCTTGTTTCGAATTATTTCGATGGAAATACTCTTGTTTCGATGAAAAAGTACTAAACTAATTTGAAAAATAAAAAAATTGACAATATAAAAGTAGATGAAAATAGCATTATATCATATCTAACACTAAGTTACTTTCTCTCACAAGTCACAACACTTTTATTAACTTCATACTCTCCCATTTTATTCTTGTGACATTATTTTCCTTCATTATCTTTATTTTAAAGAGGAAACTACAAAAATGATACAAAGAGATATTGAAAGGAAAATAGAGAGAAATATACCTAAAGATAGAGATAGAATTATGGTTGACAGAGAAAGAGACTTAAATATAAATGTCACGAAAAAGTTAAGGAAAAGATGGAGAGATAGATACAATAGAGAGATTGTTCTTGAATACTATTAGAATTTGAGTTAAAGTCCCTACTGTAGTAGTATGTTTACTTACTATTCAATTATAGACATTAATTCAAATTAATTTTAATATAATTTTATATATCTATATCATTAATATTATGTTAAAATCTTTTAAAATTAAAAAAAATATTATTTGAAATATTTCTTAAAAAATCTTCCGTTTTCTCGAAATTTTCGAAACGTTTCGAAATGTTTCCGTTTTTAAAGTCACCAAAACGGTACCTCGAAACGAAATTTAGTACCTTGCCTCCAATGTCATTTCATTTTGCAGAAAGAAATTGAACAAAAATAGGGCATGGACAGTGAAGCTTAGTTTCGTGGTGAAGCTCTGTGTCACGACCCAAAAATAGAAGTACGTAACCGGCACGGGTTTTGAGAATAATCTCATCCCGTAAGCCTCTAGTATTATACATATAAATAATTTTCTCATAAATAGTATAAACATAATCACATTCATTTGAGAGCTCACTGTATAATTTCAATAATCTCAAATATACATAAATACTCTGCAAATGGAAGCTGAGATCCTGCCTGTGATATATGGAGCAACTCTAGAGTACAAGTACAATGTAAATTAAAATCTACGAGCCTTGGAAATAAAGTAGGCTCACCCAGAGATCATGTCATCTAGCTGGTCAACTATCTGAAAAAAAAAATGTAGAAATATCGTGTAGTGAGTTTGACAACTCAGTGAGCAAATATAGTTTACTATAACTGAAACAGAACAGACCATTCGCACGAGTTTTCATAAATAGAAATTATGGTAGAATATAATATTATCTAAATCAATGTATATAACAACAAACTGAAGCTTTAAAGAAGGTAAATTTTGTTAAAAGAAAATCAACAATCTTAAGATTTAGTATATAAACAATAATTTCAAAATCAGATAAGGAAATAGAAAGATAACTCTTCATATAAAAAAAAAATATTTAGAGGAGGACTCAAAGTAGATCCATAATTATAATTTTTATACCCAAGCACAAAACCTGGTAAGAGCAATCACCATATACATTGTTTTATCCCAAGCACATAGCAATGGGACGGGTAAATCACCATATTCTCATAATTCATATCATAAGGTTGGGAGGAGCTCTCCTCAACTCCCTAACCTTTCCATATGTTGACTGTCCTAAGCACACAGCAATAGGACGGGTAAATCACCTCATGCTCATCATAAGTAACCAGGCCAATTGCCACTGGTTATTGGAGGAGACATACTCAACTCCATACTTATTCATAATTCAATCCTCATGTGCCCGTTCGCACAAGGGGCTAGCAACTTTCTTGCTAGCTAAAGTTTCATGGTGCACCAAGGCTAGCTATCTCTGTCGCTAGCTAACAGTGTTTCTATCAATGATTCCTCCAAAATAAACTAGTTTAATAAATCAAAAATATAAGCTGAAAGAACAATTGAAAATTATGAGGTTAAAATTCTTTTTAAAACAAAATATATCCCTCCCTTTTAAGATATTCCTCGGACAGAGTTCCGGCATAGAAATTCATTCTCCAAAATCAGAAATACAATATTTTCATCCAGTTCAGATAAACCATAATATCCAGTATCAATGACACATTTGAAACTCATACAAATTCAATTTCACTATAACCATGAAACAGTGACGTATCATTTATAACACAAATCATATGAAACCATATGAAAGATGATACAATTATAAGATTCAATAAAGTGTAATATAATACCACATTTTCATCATAAATTCAGGAGGGACTTAAGAGGTCTGTTCTGCATGTCCTATAACTTCTAAGAATATAAATCAATATAAACATGAAATTCAATTTATGCTATTCATAATTAAAACTTTGTTTTAAATGCATGGACATGAGAGAGATTTAAAAATGCGTTATAGTAAATTATATTCACTCACAGTGTAAGGGCCCCAGATTGGACAGCCCCAAAATCCACGTTTCCCATCTGAATTTGATCAATTAGATATTAAAAATGAGTCTGGAATGTCCAAAAACTTAAAAAAATGACCCCGGGACGTTGGCACTGTTCACGGCCGAAAACACTGTTCACGCGCAGCTGAAAGCACTGTTCACGCGCAGAATACTGTTCACATGCACTGTTTGGCACTATTCATAGTTACTGTTCACCAAAGTAAATTTTGCAAAATTAAACCACTAAATCATATTTTCTGACCGTAAATTTAATCCTACAACTAATATTCTACATCCTTAACAAAAGCCCTAAGTTGAAATCTTCAAAAACCATCAAAAATCCAGTATTTTAGAAAATTTACCATGAAGTTACTATTCACGAAATTCCGGCGACATTCCGGCGAACTTCCGGTGAAAATGATCGGTGAATTTTGAAGCTCTCGCCGCCATGAATCCAATGGTACCTTCGGTATCTCAATTGGACATATAGAATTGAAGAAATCTTAGAGAGAAGTTTTAAAAAAAATGTTAGAGAGAGAGAGAGAATTTTTTTTTTCTCTGCTTGTGCCTCCGTGTTCCTTTCTCCCGTCCCCCATTTTTTTAATAATAATATTATTATTATTTAATATTTAATTAATAGAATTTCTTTTATATAAGTTCATATAAATTCAATTTTTCATCCTAAAATATCCTAAAAATTTCTAAAAATTTACATTCTATTTAAACTCTTAAATTATGATTTTTCTTGATAAAAATTGTAATAAACAAATCTCAAAATAAATATTTTTTTACATATTAAAAGAAAGAATATTTTAAAAAAATACAACAAAAATTCATTAGAGGCCAATATAATTATTTTGAGCAAAACAATAATTATTTTAAATAAAAATATACTTCCTTTTAGCAAAACATAATCATTTACAATAAAAATATATATTTGTTTTAGTAAAACATTATTATTTAAAAATAAAATTTTGGATATTACACTCTGTGTGAATTGGAGACTTGAGAAGGCATTCATAGATGTCTAATCCACCACAGAGGTTGCGAAAAATCTTGACAAAGGAGGCCAAATTTTGTCGCAGAAAATCTCAAAGGAGGGGAAAGGATGAACGACCTCCGTGTTTTCCTTATTTGGCTGGACTGTGAAGCTTGGTTTGGTGGCTTGAATTTGGCGAATGAATTTTGGGTTCTCCAGGCTTGACTAGATAGTGATGCGCGAGATGGTGAAGCTTTGTTCACTAGTGCATTTTTTTCCAGATATGTGCTTCGTTCATTGGTGATGCAGAGTGTTTATAATTGCAAAGTCACTCGTGCGATTTTTTTCAGGCTTGACTGGATAGTGATACGCAACTGGTATGTATCTTTATTTTGAGTCTTCATAATTTATTCTTTTTCGGGTTTCCAGATTGCATTGTGCACTTGCATTCATCTCTAAGAGGTTCTGTATCTTATATCATTTGGATATGCAACAGGATTTACCCATATAGTTTTCTTTTCCTTTTTTGTTTTTTTGGGTGTGAAAAGGGGATTCTCAATTTCTGTGTTTACTAGAGCAAAAGCCCGCTGAAACATTGGAGTGTACTTGTTGTTCCATCTTGTTTAAAGATATTTAATTTTTGTTCTTTGTTGTGTCCTTGTATATGCAACAGGATTATCATTCTTTTAGCTTCTGGCTTATTGCTATTATTAATACAAACCTTATCTTTCTTGTTGTGTCCTTGTATATCTTTTCTCTTTCTGCTTGTTTATGCTTGCAAATGCAGATTTTTCTTTTGTCATGCTGCTTCTTTACCCTCCAACTCATATAAAGATCTAAAATAGCTTTGTTGGTGGCTTATCTTTTGTCATGCTTCATTAAACTTTATTAAATTTCCCGTGTTTTGTTTTAGTTTTTTTCTTGGGGTGAGAAGATAAGTACTTGAGGTCCTTTGTGCTTCAAAAGATGTAGTATTTGTGATAGAATAAAATTGCAAAACTAGAGAACAAATGCTACAAGCCAGAGCCATTAGCAGTGGTTGACATTTTTCATTTGAAGGACCATTTTGCAAAGCTAACAGGGAAATGATCCTTTCCTTGGTTTTGGTTCCTCTGGGTCTTATCTTTTTTACCTACTAAAATGAATAGGCAAATGGGAAGTAGAATAGATAAGGAACATGGAAAAGAAAGGAAAAGAAAAGAGATGCCATTAGAATAACTGCTCTTCACTGCAAAAGTTGAATGGGCTATAGTTCCCTCATTTTTAATGGCACTAAATTGCTTTCTTGTCATACTGATTGAGGATCCAGTTGAGCAAAGATTCTTAAGAATAGGCCATGGATTGTGGTGACAGACTCGCATGCACACAGAATAATAATCAATCACACATGAAACAGTGAAAATCCCCGCTGCTTGCATGGATTTAACCAAATGTCTCTGTTTTAGGCGCATTGGATTTGGAGTGGACAATCGTTTCTCAACTAGTAATAGCATTGTGTATCTCCTCGCCCATCATTTCTAATGGGAATGCACCATTGCGGAAACTTTCTTAAACAACCCAACACTTTTTTTGGCCATTTAAACCAATATATAAAGTATAGGCTGTTTATCTCTGTTGGCTTGATTTTGTATCTTTTTGAGCAACTATGGCATAAAATCCTCTATTTCGCTTCATCTCCTTCAGTAAGGCATTTTAGAAAGAATAGGATAGTCAATAATGTTTTCTTCTGCTTGTTTATATTAGGTGGTGATGGACAAAGTTTTTAGACAAATGATAAAATGGAACTTTTTATCTCTGGATCAATTTCTCATATGCCTTTTTTGCTTCCAACTTTGTATTATGTGTTCAGTCACTGTGAAGATTTCTAGCAACCTGCCCAAGTACTCTTTTGAGTTCATGGTTCTAATCAATGGCATACAAAAGATATAGATTCAGTAAGATTTATTTGACTTATGTTAAAGTCAGTGGTGGTATGTTTCAGGTAGAATTGACTAAGTATAATTTTTTACTTCTATCAAATGTCTTATCAAATCTCGTTTTTTTTCTTACAATGATAATATAGATGTTTGAATTTTGAAACATTTGTAAAGTATTCAAAATTTTCACGGCTAAATCACTCTTAATTATTTTTAAAGTATAAATTTTTTATTATGATGAAATTAGGCTATTTCTCAATCATGAAAATGGGGGATATAAATATGTTGTGCTGGATCTCACTCCAAAAAATGATTAGTTATGAAATAAGTTTTGAAGCAAGCTTATTAAATATTTGAGATGAATTTGAGTGACTTGGTTCTTTATTCTATTTTCTGGTAAATAATCATTAACTATGAGTAAAAGTTATATATATTTTTTATGTCTTAGTAACTTGCTTCACACAAATTTTTTATACACATTTTTTTTGTTGAATTAATAGAAGGTCTCTTTTGCAGAATGCCAATCATAGTATACATGTATAATGAAGATGTTGATGACTTGACCAAGAATACAGCAAGAAAAATCCAAATATACTTGGTCTTAACCAAAGTTGCAAACTTAATTCTTTTGATAAATTTTTATAGCTTGTGATAAAAGCACTAATGGTATATTTTCATTATGTTAGAATTAATTAATTTCGTTTGTAAATAGTTACTTTTTTTAAATGTAACTAGTTACATTATTTTGAATATTTGTATTTGAACTAATTGTAGTTGAATATAAGTTTAAATAAAAATGTCTATTCTTTTTATTATGATTTTAGCAAGATAACTAATATGCCAATTCTATTTCTTTAAATTATTTTGTTTGTAGAAATTAACATCTATAAATTTTAATAATAAAAAATTAATATAAAAGAAATTGAATATTAGACTTTTAATTGCCACTGAATGTATCAAATAATATATAATTTAAAGTTTTAGTGGCGATTAAAGTCATCACTAAAAGCACACCTCTATGACGACTTTGAAAAATCAACACCAAAAATAGATTTCAGTGGTGACTTTAATTGCCACTAAAAGTATATATTTAATAGCAATTTTTAATATTTTAGTGACAATTTTTATAGTTTTTTGTAACAACTTTAGTTGCAACTTAAAGTAAGTTGCCTCTAAAAACATTTAGCGACGAGGTGGTGGTGACAAAAAGTTGCCATTAAAAGTCTTTAGTGACGACTTTTAAACTTTTTACGGCGATTTTAGTCACCCCTAAAAGCATATTTTCTTGTAGTGCATGTTGAATAGGGTGACAAGTGACTTTTAATGATAGTCACATGATGGCGATGTGCCTAATATTTAATGAAAAAATAGATAATTAATTTAACAAAAAAATCATTTTAATACATTTCATAATATTACAAAAACTAAATTCATAATATATAAAATAGGAGGACTGAATTCACACAAATACTATAATAAAGGAATCAAAAGTATATTTAAATTTATTATATTTTAGGATATAGTATTTTGGTCTATAATAAAATTAATTTTCTGTTTTTATTTCTTCAATTGAGAAACTTCAATTTTTTGTTTTTCCATTGATTATGCTGACTTTTAGAAACATTTCTTATGTCAAACAGGATGTTTATGAAAAAGCACTTTTTTTGGAAAAATGAACAACTCCTATATATCAGACTCTTTGATGCTTATGGTCAAAGAAGTGCTAGTTGATCCAATCATACATGAAAAATGGTTTAATTAATAGTGTTGGATTTTGAACTTTATTTACATAAAACTTTGTTGAATTTGATTTCCTTTTACATTAATTGACAAAAATGATGTCCACAGTTGGGTTCATGATGAGATTAAGTGCTTGTGGCAAAGAATTCATAATAAAAGATGTAGGAATATATAAGAAAACTCATCAATTTATTAGTATGATTCCCTTAGATTTCTTGTTCGAAGCACATAGTGATTAACAGTCATAGACGCAAACACATTGATAAGATGTTCCTGCAACATTGCCAATGCATTGTCCAGAGCCTTGGTGTGCTTGAAAGCATTTCTGTTGGCATTTTGCAAGATTGCACCCACTTGGATCCATCACTTCGGTGCATCTATTTTCCGTATTAATCCCTTCACTTCTCATTGCTATAACTGCAAAAATATTAAGTAGATCAGATCAATCATGAATAAACAATATAAAAAAAATGTGTCCGATTATTGAACATCAAGAAATTATTGGTAAATCAACCTGAAATGATGAGAACAAGGAGGAAAATCTGTGTAAATGAAATCTTGGCCATTTCTCTAGAAACTGCTGCAGAGGTCAATAATCTCCTCAATATTTATTCTTTGTGCAAGTAACCATGGAGAATGGAGGTATATATAGATCCTAGTTGGTCACAGAGTTAATAATGAATTCATAATTTTCCTCGTTAATTTTGGAACAAAGTAACCACGAATCAATCAACATATTTTATTATTTATTATGTCAAAGAAAACAAAATACTTTATCTAATAATAAAATTATTTTGTAGTATACATGATTCCCTAATTGATTTTTACAAAATGGATTTAGAAATATACTTGAAAAACGTATCTTGCTAAATCAAAAGGCAATTGAATACCATAAGATCAGAGTAAGAAATCGTAATAAATAATATAGTTCAATATTCTTAATGAATTCTTATTTTATACTGATGTCTAGTTAAAAGCCTAATAAATTTTCTTTCAAAATTTCCAAAAATTTTGAAAATAATCTAAGAGAGACAGTTTCACATCACAAACCAGCATCTTATCAAACACTACATTAATTGCCGTAAAATTAATCTCCTTTGAGCAATTACGGTTTTAAACTATCTCTACAATGGCCTCTCTTAAAATTCTATCTATTGATTTTCTGCAATAGCCGTAAATCGCTTATCACTTCAACCCATCAGTTGTTGGTCTAAGTTTATTTTCTCTCCTACACATTATATCTGATCATGTGGCAACCCACATCTACCACATTTCATGCCTATATTTTCTGCAATGAACTTTCAATTTAATCCTTACAATTATTTCTTTAGCAATTGAATTCTTAAAATTTTAAATTATTTTCAAGTTAGTCCCTATTCATAATATCTAATATAATTTCATAAAAAATTTGTAATTTTTCCCATTTTATGACCATGTTTTCATCACATATTTGCCGTAGGTGCTCACTTCCTTGCTTCAAACACATACATCCACAAAAAAGAAGAAGATTAACATCAACAATTATAGACAAGAACGCATTGATAAGCTATACCACTAACATTGCCAATGCATTGTCTCAAACCTTGTTGAGCTTGAAAGCATTTCTGTTGGCATTTTCCAAGGTTACACCTAACACGGGAAAACAAACTCATTCGGATTAGCCCATGAAAGGCCAACTTCTTAAGATGTCACAATAATTAATCTATCTTATACTAGAAAATTTAGCAACTTGTATAGAATCCCTCAGCAATACCTGAAATATAAATATGTCCGGCTCATATCGATACTAAAGGTCCTACTGAAGAATCCTTTGCTCTGAAATCCACAAGGAAACCAAATGCTTTGATACTAACTTGTCACGCCCCTAATTTTAAGGCACGTGAAACATGTATATCATGAACATATATTTTTTATAAACATGAATATTCCAATCATTTATCAAGAAAACAGATATATATAGGTTTTCCCATACATATACCATATACAAATCAAGCCCATAAACATCAGAGTAACAGCAAAAGCAGGGATCCTACCTGTGGCGTTCAGAGCAACTCTAGAGTACAATTATATTACAATTCTAAACACTGAGAGTCAAGAAACAATTTAGACTCACCATAGAAGTACGACACCTAGTCAATCAAGAAGCCGCAGGACCAAACTCTGGGTCTTTATATGAAAAAGATATCAACCACGTGTAGTGAGTTTTACAACTCAGTGAGCAGATAATACTTCATATGACCTCTCATATCAACATATAGATGTACTCATTAGTTAAAATTTATCATATCAAAATCTACAATTCAGAAGTACATCCATATGGGACCTGCATTTTCAAATATTCTCAGTTTAAATCAATTCAAATATGTGTATCCAAATATGATACAATATAATCAATAATCAAACGGTGATATGCATTTAAAACATTTCTTATAAAAATGTTAGGAGGATCCCATATCAAAACCACCATATCAGAGTTTGACCCCTTCTGTACTTTGGTGGTATAGGATTTGCCTAAACTCAGCATCCCACTGAGATTTGCCCTACTACTATTCAAGAAGACACGCGAAAGGACTCTATATGGGTATTTCCCAAGCACACAGCAAGGGAAAGCAAATCACATCTCATATAATTGACATATCGCTCATATAAGAGGCATTCCGCTCTCCTTTACATATCATCTCCCGTGTGTTGGCCCTCACACGAGGCTAGCACCACCCCCTGCTAACTGAGGCAATCAAGGTGCGCACCAGGGTTAACATCACCTGCTGTTAGCAGACAATGTTTCCAATAGGATTCCTCCATAAAACCATAATTTCATATATTTTGTATTAATCAAAATGAAGGTACTATTATAATACAACATTTTCATTCTCAGTATATTCCTCTGTCAAAACTTCCCAATCAGGGGAATCACGTATACATGCCCATATCCGAGGCAAACATATCACTGTATAAATCAATATCATATGCACATATGCCATCTAATCCAGTATAAAAATTTTAATATAATGCAGACTTTCAGTCTCAGTACAGATTCATCTGTCATAAATTTCTCATTCAGGGTTTATCACATGTACATGCCCTTTCTCGAGGCAATCATATAGCTTTATAAATAATTCCACATGCATAAATATTCACTTTATCATTTAATGAGAAATACATGTGAAATCAAATATACCATGAGTTCAGAAATTCAGTTTCAAAACTATACTCTTCTTGAGTTGTATTTCAAATTGTATGCAATTCACATAATTTTAATGCATCTCAGTAACATATAAAAGTGTAAATATCTCATAAACATAATCATATACATGCTTAAAGATCAAGAAGAGTATAGGGCAAGCCATAGGAAGAATCATCTACTCACAGGGTAAAAGCTCTAGATTGACAGCCCTAAAATGTACTTTTCCAATCTTAATTTGATCAAATAGACCTTAAAAATGTATCCGGAGGGTCAAAAACTTAGAAAATGACTCCGGGAACTTGGTTACTGTTCACTGTCGGAAATCACTATTCACGACAAACAAAAAGCTGTCAGATGGCCAAAAATATTCATATCATAAGGTTTATCTAGCTCCTGAATCCATCTACAGTGTCAGATTTTCAATTGGAGGTCTTTAAGTAAGAGTTTTAGAGTTTACCATTTTTTGAGATTTTTTACTTCAGATCTACAGCGATTCAACGGCTAATTTAAAAAATTGATGGGTCAAAATTGTAGTACTCTCCGTCCTGAATCCAGTGGTACACTTAGTTTTAAAATCGGAAGCCAATAGGCACTCCAGATTTAGAGAGAAAATTGAAGGTTACTATTTATACTATTCATTTTCACTATTCATTTTCTCTCTACAACTCGATTTCTGTTTGTCTTCCACCTTCCTATTTCCTCTTTTATTTTATTTTTATAATAATTATTATTATTATTATTTAAAAAATAAAAATTTAGATTTATTTTTATTTTATTTCATATATATTCATATAAATTCTATTTTTCATCATAAAATATTTCAAAAACTTCTAAAAATTTACATTCTCATAAACATTTAGTTAAACTCTTAAATCATGATTTTTCTTAATAAAAATCGTAATAAAACAAATCTCAAAATAAATATCTTTATACATATTAAAAAAAAGAATATTTCTAAATATACAACAAAAATTCATTAGAGGCCAATATAATTATTTTAACCAAAATATAAATCATTTCAATTAAAAATATACTTCCTTTTAGCAAAACATAATCATTTTAAACAAATAAATTGTTTATAGCAAAATATTATCATTTAAAAATAAAAATTATGGAATATTACATTCTTTCCCCTTTAAGAAATTCGGTCCCCGAATTTCAGCCCATCCTACCACATGTAGGAAATGAAAACAAGATATAATTCGGAGTTACCAACCTTATAACTTAAATAATTAGGGATATCTTATCTATATGCCATCTTGTACTTCTCAGGTGGCTTCTTCACTTGAGTGGTTTTGTTATATAAACTTAACCATAGGGATTTCTTTTATCCATAAGTTTTTCACTAGTCGATAAACAATAGACATCGATTTTACCCATCCTTAAGCCAAATTTATGTTTAGTTGAATTTCTTGAAATCCGATAACATGAGAAAAATCTGATAGGTACTTTCTTCTTTCCAAACCTCATTACCTCTTCCATTGGTGAGTCCTTAAAAAATATATGGTCACCAATTGATAATTTTTAGTGCTCAACATTCATGATCCCTTTGAACTTTTGGGCTGTATTGAATTATTTGTATTTATTTTCTAATCAATTTCACTTTATACAAAGTACTCAACAAATTATATATATACAATAAGGAACTCTTAAACCATTGAGTATCTCATTTTATATCCTCAAGTTCGCATGTATATATCTATAAGTCGATATTAGGAAACACACACAAAAGAACATATTCACCTTCATATTGGATAACTATCTTTTCTTATTCCAAACTTCTATCAAATCTTTTTTTTTTGTTTTCAAATGTCAACATCATCTCATAAATATCATCATCTTAATCTATAATCTATTTTTATCCTAAAATCCTTTAATCAATATGTTAAACATACGTAGCAATAAATCCACAAAACCTTTTATAACGTTTATGTACCATTGGCACATATCTAATAATTCCAACTTACCTCATCACAGTAACTCTATACCCTCTTATTAATACTAATAAATTCATTATCAAAAATTTTAAGCCTTTCTTCTATCATATCTAAAAGCACCTCATTTTAACTTATATCAATCCCGTTTAATTCATCCAATCATTTCAAGAAAATATTTCCCAACAATTACTCATACATGAATTCTCAATTTCAACATAATTCACATCCTAGATACTAGATTCAATTTAACATAATATAAACTTTTAACACAAATATCTTGATCACTTACATTATTTTTGGACATGATTCTCATAATATTCTCCATATTTTCAAATTAAGAGTTCAAAGATTAATTTAAATCCTAGTTCTCATATTTTATTTCTCAAGAACTTCAACACCACTAATTCTCTCGACTACATTTGCCAAAGCACCATAAGGCCATCATCCATCTATTCCTTTCAAACTTTTCATTACTTAAACCTACTAACCACTTGGACACCATAATAACTGAATTTCAAAGAAAATAAATTAACCCTCCTTGTAATAAGAAAAAGAACCTTGTATTTAATGCCAATCATTAATAAGGAAAAATGCAGTAGAACAGACGAAAAGCATAATAGAGAATGATGCCAAAATAGAAAGTCAAAAATTTGGACAAAGTATTAGAGAAAATTAAAATTGCTGGCTATAATTCTTGAAAATCTTTAAACAAGATCTAGCTGTTATTTCGACAAAAATTGGTGGCTGCAAGATTTGAATATATGTGCCATAATCTACTTTAAACCTGTTGGTATTCAGTGGAAAAATAGCACATGAAAAAGAAACATTTTTAAGCTTATATAAAAGTTTGTAAAGAACAAAGAGTACATAGTTAACTGGTAGGATGTAGTTGATTGCTTCAAATTAGATGTAATCAATCAACTGTAAAATAAACTAGTTAAAATTAAAAAATTTCAAAATAGCTAATCGACTTAATAATACTAATAGTCGATTGGAAAGAACATTGGAAAAACAAAATAAACTATCTGATTGTCCCTCTTCAACATTTAGCTTGTTTGCATTTTCACTCTCTCTTTTTTTAATTACACCTATCACCTACAACTTTCCTACAAGAATCAAGACATCAATGCTTCATCAAGGACAGCAAGCAAAAGACAAATTTCTGGTGATATCTTAACCTTATTCTCTTTATATGCCAAATATGAGCGACTATCACAACTACTATACATATACATGCTTGCCGACATTTTTGAAAATTTCACCTTCAATTTAGCTTATATCCACCAATCACTCACATAGCTATTCTAATTATGTCCGGCCTATTCGCATAGCTATTGTAAGTATACACTTATCTGAGTTCTATAAATGCACACGTTAATATTTTTACCTTCATACTTAAATTTAAAGTGTGTACAGCTATGGAGGGAATCACATTCTGTCAATTTCAAAATATTTGTGTCTTTTGTGGTTCCAGTCTTGGGAAAGATGGAGAATATGTGAAAGCAGCACAAAACCTGGGTATAGTGCTGGCCAGGAGAAAAATTCATTTAGTCTATGGTGGAAGTAACCGTGGGTTAATGGGGTGTGTGTCTATAGCTGTACATGCAAGAGGATGTCAAGTTCTAGTTATTATTCCTACAGCTTTAGCTGCATCCAACATCATAGAAAAAATAATTGGGGAAGAATTTAGGGTTGCTTCCATGCATGAGCACATGGCTAGAATGATGAGCAATGCTGATGCCTTCATTGCCTTACTAGGGGGTTTTGGTACTTTAGAGTAGATTTTTCAAATAGTCTCTTGGGCACAACTAAATATGCATTACAAACCGATAGGTGTGTTAAATGTTAACCACTTCTTTGATGGTCTGTTGTCTTTTCTTGATCATGCTATGGAACAAAGGTTCATCTCACACTCAGAACGACGAATTCTCATCTCAGCTTCATATGTTGAGGAGTTGATTAATGCTTTACAAGCATATGTTCATGTACCTGATCCAATTATAGCTCAAATAGAATAGACAACAAACAACAGCAGAAAGCGCAAATTGGACTTGGATTTTTATCTGTAACTATAGCAAGATGTGGACATTGCTGTACTACTTTTACTTTCTCAGGATTTTTTTAGATACCATCTTGCTAGCCACATACCTTAAGAAAGTAATATTACTAAGTCAAAATTCGTATTTTGAGAACTTAGAATATAGCTGATACTCCCTTGGAGTTTGTAAAACTATCTTTAAAAATTGCTTATAATCCTTTGAACTCTTGGAATATTCTAGTATATCATCAATAAATATAATAACAATTTGATTCAGGGATGATTTAATTACTTATTCATTAAATCTATGAATGTAGCTGGGGCATTTGTCAATTCAAATGACATAACTAAAAACTCATAGTGTCTATGCTGAATCCTGAAAGCAATTTTTGCAATATCCTCTTCTCTTATCCTTAATTGATGATATCTAGATTCAAATCAATTCAATTTTTGAAAAACGTTGAGCACCATGTAGCTGGTCAAACAAATCATCTATTTGAGGTAATGAGTATTTATTTCACACTATCACCTTATTTAACTGTCTATAATCTATGTACAATCATAACGATCCATCTTTCTTTTTTCACAAATAGAACTGGAGTACTTTAAGAAAAAGTACTAGGGCATTTGAATCCCTTGTCTTACACGTCTGGTAACTAATTCCTTTTCAGTTCCTTAAGTTTAGTGGTTGCCATTCTATATGGAAATATAGACACTAGTTAGGTTTCAGGAAGTAAACCAATACCAAATTATATTTATCGTTTCAGGGTAATCTTGGAAATTCCTCAAGAAATACATTAGAAAATTCTTTAACCACAGGAACTTGATTTACACTCGTATACTTTATATCAACATCTCTCAACACTGCCAAATATTCTTGACACCTTTTTATAATCACTATGGGATGTTAAAACAAAGATTAGATTACTGGGTATCTCACTACGATCTCCTTGTATCAAGAAAGAAAATGCTCCAAGAATATTGAATTTAATCACCTTAAAGTGACATTTCAAAATGACATGACATAATGCCAACTAATCCATTCTTAATATCACATCAAAATCTACCATATCTAGACAACCGGGTACAACGGATGTCACATTCAGAAACCATCATATTTGGTATCTGTCTCAATTCCTTAAATTCTTTAGGATGCATATCCCTTTCACTTTCAAGCTATAATTGATCCATAGATACTTCTTAAGATGTCACAATATTCAATCTATCTTATACTAGAAAATTTAGCAACTTGGATAGAACGGAAATTGAAACCCTATAGAATCCCTCAACAGTACCTGAAGTATAAATATGTTCGATTCATATAGATACTAAAGATTCTACTGAAGAATCATTTGCTCTGATAGCCACAGGGAAACCTAATGCTCTGATACCAACTTGTCATACCCCTAATTTTAAGGCACGTGAAACATGTATATCATGAACATATATTTTCTATAAACATGAATATTCCAATCCTTTATCAAAGAAACATATATATATATATATATATATATATATATATATATATATATATATATATATATATATAGGTTTTTCCATACATATACCATATACAAATCAAGTCCATAAACATCGGAGTAACAGCAAAAGCAGGGATCCTGCCTGTGGTGTTCAGAGCAACTTTAGAGTATAATTATATTACAATTTTAAACACTGAGAACCAAGAAACAATTTAGACTCACCACAGAAGTACGACACCTAGTCAATCAAGAAGCCGCAGGACCAAACTCTAGGTCTTTATATGAAAAACATATCAACCACGTGTAGTGAGTTTTACAACTCAGTGAGCAGATAATACCTCCTATGACCTCTCATATCAACATATGGATGTACTCATTAGTTAAAATTTATCATATCAAAATCTACATTTCAAAAGTACATCCATATGGAACCTGCATTTTCAAATATTTTTATTTTAAATCAATTCAAATATATGTATCCAAATATGATGCAATATAATCAATAATCAAACGTGATATGCATTTAAAACATTTCTAATAAAAATATTAGGAGGATCCCATATCAGAACCACCATATCAAAGTTTAACTCCTTCTGTACTTTGGTGGTATAGGATTTGCCTAAACTCAGCATCCCGCTGAAGTTTGCTGTCATGCCCCTAATTTTAGGGCACGTGAAACACATATACCATGAACATATATTTTCCATAAACAAGAATATTCCAATCCTTTATCATGAAAACAGATACATATAGGTTCTCCCATACATATACCATATACAGAACAAGTCCATAAACATCAAAGTAACAACAGAAACAAGGATCCTGCCTGTGGCATATAGAGCATACTCTAAAGTACAAGTACAATATAAATCAAAATCTACGAGCCTTGGAAACAAAATAGGCTCACCAGAGAATATGACACTTAGTTGATCACGTATTTGCAGGACCAAATTCAGGGTCTTTATCTGAAAAATATATCCACAACGTGTAGTGAGTTATACAATTCAGTGAGCAGATAATACCTTCAATAAACTCTTAGGTCAATATATGGATGTACTCATATTTTAAAATTTATCACATTGAAAATGACAGTTTAGAAGTACATTCATATGGGACCTGCATTTCAAAACTTCTCAGTTCATATCAAATTCAGATATTCAAAATCATATGCAATATAGTATGATCATGATTCAAATACTGTAATTCATCAAAACCTTTCACATGAAAACATTTGGAGGATCCCATATCAGAACCACCATATCAGAGTTTAACCCCTTCTGTACTTTGGTGGGATAGGATTTGCCTAAATTCAATATCCCGCTGAGGTTTGCCCTACTACCATTCAAGAGGACACTCGAAGGAACTCTATATGGGTATTTCCCAAGCACATAGCAAGGGAAGGCAAATCACTTCTCATATAATTGGCATCTCGCCCATATATAGGAGGCATTCCACTCTCCTTCACATATCATCTCCCGTGTGTTGGCACACGAAGTTAGCACCACCCCCTGCTAGCTGAGGCAATCAAGGTGCGCACCAGGGCTACCATCACCTGCTATTAGCAGACAGTGTTTCCAATAGCATTCCTCCACGCACAAAAAAATATATATCATATGCACATATGCCATATAGTCCAGTATAAAATTTTCAATATAATATAGACTTTCAGTCTCAGTATATTCCTCTGTCAAAACTTTCCAATAAGGGGAATCACGTATACATGCCCATATCAGAGGCAAACATATCACTATATAAATCAATATCATGTGCATAACATATTTCATTTGCCATATAATAAAAAATACATGTAAAATTCACATGTTCAATGTATTTCAAAATTCATTTCAAAAGTCGTTCTTCTTAAACCAGATATCATATTTCAATCGTTTCAGATATTTTAAACCATTTCAGGAACATATCAACATATAAATATCTTGTAAACATACTCATTTATCAATTTAAAGTTCAAGAAGAGTAAAAGCAAGTCATAGGAAGAATCATCTACTCCTGTGGTAAGGGCTCCAAATTGAATAGCTCTAAAATGTACTTTTTCAATCTCAATTTGATCAAATAGACCTTGAAAACATATCCGGAGGGTCCAAAAATCAAGAAAACAACTTCGGTAACTTGGTCACTATTACTTGTCGAAAATCACTATTCACGATGAATAAAAAACTGTTAGATGGTCGAAAATATTCATATCCTAAGGTTTATCTAACTCCTGAATCTATCTACGATGTCAGAATTTCAATTGGAGGTTTCTAAGTAAAAGTTTCAGAATTTACCTTTTTCTGATATTTTCTACTTCAGATCTACGGCGATTCAACGGCTGATTTGAAAAATTGATCGATCAAAACCGTAATATTCTTCATCCTGAATCCAATAACACCTTCAGTTTTGAGATCAGAAGCCAATAGGTACTCCAAATCTACAGAAAAAGTTGAAGATTACTATTCACTCTTCTCATATTTTTCTCCGTCTTCCTTCTCTGATTCCTCATTCCCCTTTTATTGTTTTTTTTAATAATTATTATTATTATTTAATAATTGAATAATAGGATTTTCTTTTATATAAATTAATATAAATTCTATTTTTCATCCTAAAATATCCCAAAAATTTCTAAAAATTTTCATTCTCATAAACCTTTAATTGAACTCTTAAATCATGATTTTTCTTGATAAAAATCTTAATAAAACAAATCACAAAAATAAATTTCTTATACATAATAAAAGAAAGAATATTTTTAAAAATACAACAAAAATCATTAGAGGTCAATATAATTATTTTAAGCAAAATAATAATTATTTTAAACAAAAATATATTTACTTCCAGCAAAACATGCATAGTCATTTTTAAAAAAATCATACTTATTTATAATAAAATATTATTTAATTTTGGGATATTACATTCTTCTCCCCTTAAGAAATTCGGTCCCCGAATTTCAGCTATCCTACCATATGTAGGGAATAAAATCAAAGCATAACTCGGAATTATTAACCTTATTATTCAAATAATTGGGGATATATTTTCTGTATATCATCTCTACTTTTTAATATGTCTCTTTACTTGAGTGATTTTACCATATAACGTAATCATAAGGATTTTCTTTATCTATAAGTTCTTCAAGAATATGTGGTCACCAACTGATATTTTCTAGTGTTCAACATTCATGGTCCTTACAGACTTTTGACCAGTATTGAGTTGCTTGTATTTCTTTTCTAATCAATTCCACTTTATGCAAAATACTCAACAGATTATATATACATTCAAAGAACTCTTAAACCATTGTATATCTCATTTTTTTTATATCCTCAAGCTCGCATGCATAAATCTATAAGTCGATATTAGGAAACACACATCAAGAACATATTCATATCCACATTGGGTAACTATCTTTTCTTATTTCAGACTTCTATCAAGTCATTTTTTTATTCTCACATGTCAACATCCTCCCTTGAATATCATCATCTTAATCTATCATCTATCTTTATCCTAAAATCCATTAACAATATGTTAAACATACGTAACAATACATCCACCAAACCTTTTATAACGTTTATGTACCATTGATACATGTCTAATAATTCCAACTTACATCATCACAGTAACTCTATACCCTCTTATTAACACCAATAAATTCATTATCAAAAATTTCAAGCATTTCTTCTATCATATCTAGAAGCACCTCATTCTAGTTCATATCAATTCCATTCAACTAGCACATTCATTCTAAGAAGACTTTTTTCAACAATTATTCACACATAAATTTTTCAATCTTAACATAATTCACATTCTAGATACTATACTCAACTTAATATGGTATAAACCTTCAACACAAATATCTTGATCACTTTGCACTATTTTCAAACATAGTTCTCAAAATATTCTCTATATTTCCAAATTAAAAGTTCAAAGATTAATTTGAATCCTACTTCCCATATTTTCTTCTTCAAGATCTTCAATACCACTAATTTACTTTATTACATTCCTCAAAGCACCATAAGGCCATCATCTGTCTATTCCTTTCACCTAAAAATCTTTATACAATTCGGTGTCCAAACTCACTATGTTAAATTATAACTAGTTTAATATCCATCTTCCTCCAAGATTTCCTTCATTAATCATTTCTACCAAATTGAAATCACAAAATTTCTAATTTTGTCTTACCTATCCGCAAGTAAACACAATATGCTCACATCCTCCTCTTTTAACACTTTTTCATCACTTGCCAATCCTTAAGCAATGCTAACATATCTTACTTTCACCATTCATATCATGTCTGCTACTTACCCATTTCAATTCACTTCTCACACATTCATATATTTCAATGACATACTATCCAAATATCAAATATCACCCAAGTCATAATCTCGACATACGAAAATAGTCATTTACTCACTTACCTATTAGAAAACCTACGGTGTTTCATGTAAAACCTCAAATAGTGTCATTTGTATAGTAGCTTGGTAGCTATTGTTATAAGCGAATTTAGTTAGGGGCAAGAATCTTTCCCAACTATCATGAAAATCAAGCACACATGGTCAAAGCATGTCTTCTAATATTTGGATAGTTTACTTAAACTGTCCATCTATTTTAGGATTAAAAACAATACTGAGATTTAGCTTCGTGCCCAAAACTTCTTAGAAGGTTCTCCAAAACAAGATGTGAACTATAGTCCTCAATCAGATATAATCCATATCAATACTTTATGAAATCTCACTATCTTATTCAAATACAAATTTGCGTACTGAGTTACGCTATATTTGGTTTTCACTGTGTTGATTTAATCAACCTATCAATGATCACCTTCAAACCCCTTTTTTTTATTATTGTCTCCATAGTAGCCTTATAACAAAATCTATAGTTATTTTTTTCCATTTTTATTCAGGTATCTCTATCTGCTGATGTAATCCTGTAGGCCTTTAATGTTTTGTCTTTACTTGTTGACATGTTAAACACTGAGAAACATAATTAGTATATCTTTCTTCATATCATCCCACCAATAAATTTCTTTTAAATCTTAATACATTTTCGTTGATACAGGATAAATGGTATACATAGATTGATGGGCTTCTCCTATAATCTCTTTCTTAAGTTCTTTTTTTTATTAGGTATACACAACCGTTTGCCCAATCTCAGAATTTCTTTAAAGTTTACAGTAAATTCAATATCACTGCCATTCTTCACCTCTTAAATTTTTTTTACATAAATAGGAGTCATCATCCTGTGCCTTTTTCACCTGCTCAATTACAGATGATTGAAACTGTATGACTTTCACATGTATCACCATACAGATAATGCCTCCAAACTTTGAGAGCAAAACCACTGCTGTTATTTCCAAATCATAAGTCAGATAATTTTGCTCATGAGACTTAAGTTGTCTAGATGCATATGCAATGACTCGACCATATTGCATCAACACACATTAATCCAATTCTCGATGCATCACAATATACCGTGTATCCTTCGGTACCTAAAGAAATAGACAGTACTAACGTCGTAGTCAAACATTCCTCACATTCATCTTACTAATCAAATTTTTATTTCCTTCTTTGTAAATCTCATTTAAGGAGTAGCAATTTCTTTAAAAAAATATTTAATGAATCTACTGTAATAACTTGTTAAACCAAGAAAACTACGGATCTCTATAATTGTGGTAGAACTGCTTCTACCATTTTGGAATCAACTTAAGTACCATCTTTGGTAATCACATGCCCTAGAAAATAACACTACTAAGGCAAAATTCACATTCTAAAATATTTAGGGATACATCTAGTGTTCTCTTAGGGTTTGCAAAGCTATTCTTAAATGTTGCTCATGCTTGTCAAAACTCCTTGAATATATCAAGATATCATCTATGAATACAATAATAAATTGATCCAAGAAATGTTTACTCTATTCATCAAATCCATGAATGTAGCTGGGACATTTGTTAAATCAAATGGCATTACTAAGAACTAATAGTGCTCATACCGAATCTTAAAAACAGTTTTCGAAATATATTCAATTAATGATACCGAGATCTCAAATCAAATTTTTTTTATACATTGAGCACACTATAGTTGATCAAACACATCATCTATACGAGATAATGGGTATTTATTACCCACTGTCACTTTATTCAATTATCTATAATCTATGCATAACCAGAGTGATTCATCTTTCTTTTTCACAAATAGGACTAGAGCACCTCAAGAAGAAGTACTAGAGCATATAAATATCTTGTCTAACAAGTCTTACAATTGATCCTTCATTTCCTTGAATTCAGCCAGTGCCACTCTATATGGGGATATGGATACTGATCGGGTTCTAAGAAATAAATTAATACCAAATTCTATTTTTCATTTCGAGGGTAATCCAGGCAATTTCTCTAGGAATACATCAAGAAATTCTCAAACTAATAGAACTTGATTTACATTGGCATACTTTATATAACTATCTCTCCTCACTGCCAAATATCCTTGGCACCCTTACATGCTTCCACTAATTGTTCACTACTTGCAACTTCTTTCATAACCTTTTATGCTATTGATGACATCTTCATACTGTATCAGCTAGATCGCACTTCAAAACACTCAAACAAGGTCAACCCATTTTGACTTTATTCTTTAACATGCTTATGCAATGTCTTAACCATCAATCATGAAAAGTTTATGTCTATCCAAGAGTCCTTGACATGAATAACCCATTTTGCATGCCTCAAATTTTAAATTTCTATGGGCAAACCTTCCTTTCTCATAATACTTATACATAATATTATTGAAAACCAAACTATTTGCGAATTCTTTATATCAATAAAATCTATCATTGAAAATATTATCTTCACAGATTTCCTACTCTCAAATTCAATCCACCTCACAGCTTGTCAAATCCATTTATATACATAGATTCCAACTCATCCATCCAAAAAGATATTTACATCTATTTCTAAAATACTCACTTTATTACAAACCGTTATCTTATAGTTAACAACCTTGATCACATCATAACCCACTATTAATATTGTAATAGTCATTCATCATATTGTTTCACATAAATAAATCAAACAGCCAATTCATACCTTCTTGACATTCAAATACGCCATTACCTTTGTATTTGGATGAAATCTTTTTATTTTTAGCTAATTCTTTTTCTTTGCACCCAAGAGGGTTATCTTTTTCACTGTTCATCAAAACAAGTTCAAGAGCTGGACTGATAGTCCACTCTCAAGAGACACCATCTAAGACATACTCATTAATACTTATATTTCGGTTACATAAGGAAAAGAGTCATAAGGAAGAAGAGGATAACACCCTATAGAATTCCACAGCAGCACCGTGAGTATAAATATGTCCGTGGTTACATACCCATACTCAAAGTCCTACTACATAATTCTTTGCTCTGATAACCACAAGGAAACCTAATGCACTGATACCAACTTGTCACGCCCCTAATTTTAGGACACGTGAAACACATATACCATGAACATATATTTTCCATAAACAAGAATATTCCAATCCTTTATCATGGAAACAGATACATATAGGTTCTCCCATACATATATCATATACAAAACAAGTCCATAAACATCAGAGTAACAGCAGAAATAGGGATCCTACCTGTGGCATATAGAGCATACTCTAACGTACAAGTACAATATAAATCAAAATCTACGAACCTTGGAAACAAAATAGGCTCACCAGAGAATATGACACTTAGTTGATTACGTATTTGCAGGACTAAATTCTGAGTCTTTATTTGAACAACATATCCACAATGAGTAATGAGTTTTACAACTCAGTGAGCAAATAATACCTCCTATGACCTCTTAGGTCAACATATGGATGTACTCATATTTTAAAATTTATTACATTGAAAATGACAGTTCAGAAGTACATTCATATGGGACCTGCATTTCCAAAATTCTCAGTTCATATCAAATTCAGATATTCAAAATCATATGCAATATGGTATAATCATTATTCAAATACTGTAATTCATCAAAACCTTTTACATGAAAACATTTGGAGGATCCCATATCAGAACCACCATATCAGAGTTTAACCTATTCCGTACTTTGGTGGTATAGGATTTGCCTAAACTCAACATCCCGCTGAAGTTTGCCCTACTACCATTCAAGAGGACACGCGAAGGGACTCTATATGGGTATTTCCCAAGCACACAACAATGAAAGGCAAATCACATCTCATATAATTGGAATCTCGCTCATATATAGGAGGCATTCCGCTCTCCTTCACATATCATCTCCCGTGTGTTAGCCCTCACACGAGGCTAGCACCACCCCCTGCTAGCTAAGGCAATCAAGGTGCGCACCAAAACTAACATCACCTGCTGTTAGCAGATAGTGTTTCCAATAGGATTCCTCCACACACACAATATATATATATATATATATATATATATATATATATATATATATATATCATATGCACATATGTCATATAATTCAGTATAAAATTCTCAATATAATATAGACTTTCAGTCTCAGTATATTCCTCTGTTAAAACTTTCCAATAAGGGGAATCACGTATACATGCCCATATCAGAGGTAAACATATCACTGTATAAATCAATATCATGTGCATAACATATTTCATTTTCTATATAATAAAAAATACATGTAAAATTTACATGTTCAATGTATTTCAAAATTCATTTCAAAAGTCGCTCTTCTTGAACCAGATATCATATTTCAATCGTTTCAGATATTTTAAACCATTTCAGGAATATATCAACATATAAATATGTTGTAAACATACTCATTTATCAATTTAAAGTTCATGAAGAGTAAAAGTAAGTCATAGGAAGAATCATCCACTCATAGGGTAAGGGCTCCAAATTGGACAGTTCTAAAATGTACTTTTCCAATCTCAATTTGATCAAATAGACCTTGAAAATGTATCCGGAGGGTCCAAAAATCAAGAAAACAACTTCGGAACTTAGTCACTATTCACCGCCGAAAATCACTATTTACGACAAACAAAAAGCTGTCAGATGGTCGAAAATATTTATATCCTAAGGTTTATCTAACTCCTGAATCTATCTACAGTGTCAGAATTTCAATTGGAGGTCTCTAAGTAAAAGTTTCAGAATTTACTTTTTTATGGGATTTTATACTTCAGATCTACGACGATTCAACGGCTAATTTGAAAAATTGATCGGTCAAAACCGTAGTATTCTTCGTCCTGAATCTAATAACACCTTCAGTTTTGAGATCGGAAACCAATAGGCACTCCAAATCTATAGAAAAAGTTGAAAATTACTATTCACTCACTATTCACTCTTCTCATATTTTTCTCCGTCTTCCTTCTCCGATTCCTCATTCCCTTTTTTTTAATAATTGAATAATAGGATTTTCTTTTATATAAATTCTGTTTTTCATCTTAAAATATCCCAAAAATTTCTATTCTCATAAACCTTTAATTGAACTCTTAAATCATGATTTTTCTTGATAAAAATCTTAATAAAACAAATCACAAAAATAAATTTCTTATACATAATAAAAGAAATAATATTTCTAAAAATACAACAAAAATTATTAGAGGTCAATATAATTATTTTAAGTAAAATAATAATTATTTTAAACAAAAATATATTTACTTCCAGCAAAACATGCATAGTCATTTTTAAAAAAAATCATACTTGTTTATAATAAAATATTATTTAATTTTGGGATATTACATTTGCCCTACTACCATTCAAGAGGACACACGAAAGGACTCTATATGGGTATTTCCCAAGTACAAAGCAAGGGAAGGCAAATCACATCTCATATAATTGGCATCTCACCCGTATAGGAGGCATTCCGCTCTCCTTCACGTATCATCTCCCGTGTATTGGCCCTCACACGAGGCTAGCACCACCCCTTGCTAGCTGAGGCAATCAAGGTGCGCACCAGGGCTAACATCACCTGTTGTTAGCAAACAGTGTTTTCAATAGGATTCCTCCATAAAATCATAATCTCATATATTTCGTATTAATCAAAACGAAGGTACTATTATAATACAGCATTTTCATTCTTAGTATATTCTTCTGTCAAAACTTCTCAATCAGGGGAATCACGTATACATGCCCATATTCGAGGCAAACATATCACTGTATAAATCAATATTATATGCACATATGCCATCTAATCCAGTATAAAATTTTTAATATAATGCAAACTTTCAGTCTCAGTACAGATTCATCTTTCATAAATTCCCCATTCAGGGTTTATCACATGTACATGCCCTTTCTCGAGGCAATTATATCACTTTATAAATAATGCCACATGCATAAATATTCACTTTATCATTTAATGAGAAATACATGTGAAATCAGATACACCATGAGTTTAGAAATCCAGTTTCAAAACTATACTCTTCTTGAGCTGTATTTCAAATTGTATGCAATTCAGATAATTTTAATGCATCTCAGTAACATATAAAAGTGTAAATATCTCATAAACATAATCATATACATGCTTAAAGATCAAGAAGAATATAGGGCAAGTCATAAAAAGAATCATCTACTCACAGGGTAAAAGCTCCAGATTTGACAGCCCTAAAATATACTTTTTCAATCTCAATTTAATTAAATAGACCTCAAAAATGTTTCTGGAGGGTCTAAAAACTTAGAAAATAACTCTGAGAGCTTGTTCATTGTTTACCGCCGAAAATTACTATTCACAACGAACAAAAAACTGTTAGATGGCCAAAAATATTCATATCCTAAGGTTTATCTAGCTCTTGAATCCATCTACGGTGTCAGATTTTCAATTTGAGGTCTCTAAATAAGAGTTTCAGAGTTTACCTTTTTCTGATATTTTCTACTTCAGATCTACGGCGATTCAACGGCTGATTTGAAAAATTGATCGGTCAAAATTGTAGTACTCTCCATCCTGAATCCAATGGTACACTTAGTTTTAAGATTAAAAGCCAATAGGCACTCCAGATTTAGAGAGAAAATTAAATATTACTATTTATACTATTCATTTTCTCTCTACAACTCGGTTTCTGTTCGTCTCCCACCTTCCTATTTCCTCTTTTATTTTATATTTATAATTATTATTATTACTATTTAATAATTAAAATTTTAGATTTATTTTTATTTTATTTCATATATATTCATATAAATTCTGCTTTTGATCCTAAAATATCCCAAAAATTTCTAAAAATTTACATTCTCATAAACATTTAGTTAAACTTTTAAATCATGATTTTTCTTGATAAATATCGTAATAAAACAAATCTGAAAATAAATATCTTTATACATATTAAAAAAATAATATTTCTAAAAATACAACAAAAATTCATTAGAGGCCAATATAATTATTTTAACCAAAATATAAATCATTTCAATTAAAAATATACTTCCTTTTAGCAAAAAATAATCATTTTTAAACAAATAAAAATATATTTGTTTATAGAAAAATATTATCATTTAAAAATAAAAATTATGGGATATTGCATTTTATCACTAAATTTATTATTTTGGACTGTTAATAGAAAATTTGATGGTTCAGTTAATTAAAGATTAAGTTGTAGTCGTTTTTTAAAATATAAAGGAGGTCTATGTAAGTTTTCAAAATAAAGAAAGGTTTTTGTATTTAGTACAAAATATAAGGGAGGTTAGAGTAATTAACTCAAAAAAAAATTAAGGAAGATACAAAGGCACCAAAATATTCTAATTAAACGGATGAAATCAATTATAAATAGATATTGAAAAAATTAAAGAGACTAGGTTTAGTTTAGAATTTTTCATAAGATATGGTTGAGAGTTAGGAGGAAAAGGAAATTGAAAAAATCCAAAAAATAAAAGTGAAAATAGGGACTAGGGGTATATGATGATTTTCCTTCCCCTTATTGTTTGAGTATTTAAAATTAACAAGATGTAAACTAAAAAGATTCAATAAAATTGAAATTAGTTTATTATAAATATATTTTTACAATTTATCTTTTATCAAAATTATTTTTTATAATAACTTAGTTTAGAGTAAATTATATTGTACTTAAATTACAATTTTAAGAAATAATGAATAACATTGTATTATACGATTAGTTTCTCCTCCAAAATTCTTCAAATTGGGTCAACTTAAACTCATGAAGAATGAAAAAAGTTTGGAAAACTTTGAAAGAATATTAGTTGAAAATCTTTCATTCTACATTCATTTCCCTCCCTTAGTCCATTATCCTCAAACATACCTACAAGTATTAAAAATTTGAACATGAATGAAATATTAGTAAATTAACCTGAAATGATCAGGAAAAGGAAGATAAGCAAAATCTTGGCCATTTCTCTGACAACTAATGCAATTGTCAATACTCTTTTCACCCACAATTAATTAATCAGAATGATAAGTAGATCAAAGGTTCGAATTCTAGAAAACACTATTATAGGGAGAGTTGAAAATTATAATTAACCTAACACCCGAGGAGAATTAATACTCTCACATCAATACTTGTGGGGACATCCTCAGTCTCAACAAAAAAATTATAATTATAATAATCTTCTCAATACTTGTTCTATGTGCCTCTAATTAACCATGGGTAATGGAGGTCTATATAGATAATAGTTGGTCAAATCTGACAAAATGTTATTTCTTTGTTAATTTGCAATGCATGTTAGCCACCTTGTCCTTGCATACCACTACAAAAGGTATACTTTTGTACATATAAAATTATCCAATGTATGAATTAAGTAGCATCTTTAATTATTTAATATATTATTTCCTTTATTTAAAGGAATCAAAATATTTTATCTATTAATAAAAAGATTTTGTAATATATATATATATATATATATATGCTCCCCTAATTAATTTGTACAAAAGGGGGTTTAGAAATAAACTTTACAACGTATCTTGGTAATTAAATCAGAATCAGATACCAAAAAAAGTAGAGTAAGAAATTGTAATAAATAGGGAAGGTGCATATCCCCCAATTATAGTTTCCATTTTAATCTAAAAAATATTATAATGTTCTTTTTAATTTATATTTTTCATTTGCAATGAGTAATTTTTTCATCCAAATCTAACATTTTAAGACTCACCTACATTGCTCGTATAAACAAGTAAGCGAAGGAGTACAGTGAACCTTTTAAATTGACTAGATGGTACAAGAATAATATGTATGTAACGCTGAGAATGTAATACTTAACATTTGATTTGGACAGAGAAGTGCTCATTACAATAAAAATATAAAATGAGAGGACATTGCAATACTTTTTAAAAAAAAATTAGAGAGAAACTTCAATTGAAGGTATAAATTAGGATGGATAAGTGCAATTTCCTCTAATAAATAATATACTTCAATCATCATTGAATTTTTATTTTATAAAGATCTCTACTTTGAAAACCTTCCTAAATTTCCTTTCAACTCAAGAAGTTTCTGAAATTTTGAAAATATTCTAAGAGAGATCTGTGTAAATAGACAGATTTGTTCTAAACATGATATTCCATTTACTAATAGAATCCAATTCTATTCATTAATAAGAAATGAATTGAATTCTTAGTATAATTTGTTTCAAACGGATTAATAATTTTTCCTTTATATACCATATTCTCCAACCATTAGTTCACAACAAAAATTTGGGTTGCTTGGAGTTGCTTGTTAAAGATGGCTAAGAATATTTCTTTCGCTCATGTCTTGCTCCTTGTCCTTACTGTTTCAGGTTCATTATAGTTTATTGATATTCTATTTTTTTCAGAAGAAATTTAGGTTGAGAGAAGAGCTCCCCATCTAGGATTATAGTATACCTTGAATTTAATAAACATTTACAGGAGATTTACAGAAATTTACAATATTTTAATTAATTCTTATTATCTATACTGATTATTATTAATTAACAGTGTTCTGTATCAATATATCTTCTTCATCTGTGTTTCTATGCATTTGCAGTTATGTCGACGGCAAGAGAGGTGGATGCAGACAAAACATGCTCAGAAGTGTTATATCGTGAAAAGTGCGAAATTAATGATTGTCAGCAAAAATGCAAGCAGAAGCATGGCGACTCAGCCAGCGCAGACTGCGTTCCCGTTGAAGCACTGCTTTATTGTAATTGCACCTACCAATGCTGATAAGATTTACGTTTATCGGAAGAATTTTTGAATAAATTTAGTTTATCCATGATAAGTGGATTAAATGAGTTATATATATATAAAAAGAAATGTCATGGCCCCAAATGATGGAACACATGACCGGCATGGCATAAGGATTTCTCCCTAGCCGTAAGCCTAACACATAGCATGCACAAACATTCAGCACACAATCCAGAGTACATAATAAATATAACTGGCCACATATACCACATCCAATATAAGAAAATACTGTATATATATATCTCATGAATCCAACATCCTTGATTCAACTTGGCCCATGGCCTCATAATACAAACATAGTTGTAAAACATAAAACTGTTTTCCAAACTACACATCAAAGTACACAAGAAGCGAGGATCCTGTCTGTAAGTCCATGGAGATACACTAGACATAAACTTAAACTATACAACCAGTACAACGGAGCCTTGCCCAAACTGGGGCTCACCAATGCTATATTTAGCCTCCTATGGAGCTGTAGCTGGATCAATATTTCTTTGACTATCTGTGGAGAGAAAACAGAAGAGGGGTGAGATTACCACATTTCAGTGAATGGGTAAATCAAACTATAACTGAAACAGGGAAAACCAAGCACGAGTGTTTCGCAATAAGTTTAATAATTGAAACATTAAGCATTTAACCATAATTTATTGAAAGGAAAGCTAAACAATTCAAATGTATGTTCAAAAGATAAAATAGGATTAAATCAATAACCGTAAAGCAAATCAATTATGCATGGTAAGTAATAAATGACGTTATTTATGCAATAACAATGATGAATGAGAGATTTTAGAAATATTTAATTTTTAAGCAAAATGAACTAGTTTATTGGAGTTCTTTCTTGACAGATCATCATCTTCCCCAAGCACATAGCAAGGGTAGGGTAATCACTGTAGGCGTAGACATAAGTCCACCCTAATTTCCCCCAAGCACACAGCAAGGGTATGGCAATCACTGTAGACATAGACATAAGTCCACCTTAAATCCCTGTGTCCTAGGCAGTCATATGCCCATCACAGTATACTAGGCCGAAGCCTTCACATGAAATCCTGTGTCTTAGGCAGTCAATGCCCGTCACAGTATCTTAGGCTGAAACTTTCGCATGACCATGGTGCACCAGGGCTAGCAATTCCTGCGGCTAGCTAACAGTGATCTAAAAGGTCCCTCCAATAGAAAACATTTGAAATATGCTATTCAAAGAGTTTAAAGTAAAACATTTCAATAACATTACAATAAAGTTATAATTCTCCATCTAGCTCTTTTCATGCATAAAATTCCGTTCTAAAATATGTTTCATCCATGTATTCTCATGGAGACCTTTATCATCATAAACTTTCCCTTTAAACATATCGTCCGTAGACGTTCATGGCTAACTTAGTTCATTTCTATGACTAAGTTCGCATTTCTATAAATCTAGCTCAAATAGAGAATTATCAGTTTAGATGCTTGTCCTGCATACCTAGGGTTCAACTAAGATTGAAATTTACAATTTCTAACATGGTTGGAACATATTGGTTTTCAAAGCGGTAAAACAATTTAGCATACATTCCAACTAGTTAAAATCATATGAAAGAGTTATAAACTGAATTCGTAAAAAAAAAAATGCGCTATAGTATGAAAAACCCACTCACCGTACTAGGAGTCCAACAACGAGAATTTCACCTCGTGGTGGCTCAACAACCTAAAAAACATAGACATAACATGAAAATTAGATAAATCCTAAATGTCACTATTCATGCCAAAAAATACTATTCACTAAATACTATTCACGCCGAAACCTAAAAACCCTATATTCTAGCATAGAAACTAATTTTAAGACTATCTATGGAAAGAATTTCGGTAAAAACGAAGCATAAAACGCGATTAGACGGAATTTACCTTGGAGGTTACTGTTCACGCAATTTTCCAGCGACAATCCGGCGGTTTTTCGGCGAAACTGATCGGTGAGTTTTGAAGTACTCGTTGCCACGAGTCTAATGGTACCTTGGTAGCTCGAAGCGGTTGGTTGGATGGTGAGATATCTTAGAGAGAAGGTAGAGAAATTTTTTTAGAGAGAGAGAGAGGGAGAGGGTGTCAGAATGAGGGAGAAGGGAGGAGGAAGGTGCAGAAAAACGAAAAAAAAACAACCAGAAGCACAGTCGTGATTCGTGGCTATAGTGCACCAAGTATTTGGCCGAATTTGACAACACGTCCAACATGAAAGTTGTAACCCTTTCTCTTAGCTTTCATTATCCACTTGAATCACCTAATTTGGAGTTCATATAAAGGCGTTATGCATAACATAGTGAGCAAAGGTCCAGACCACACTATGCTTCGATTTTTGCCTCTTATCACTATAATATTCACGGAATTAGTAAAAGTTCCCAACATCAAAGTTGTAGATATATGTCTTATCTTTCAACCGCAATTGGAATCACTTAATTTGGATTTCATATAAGAGATTTATGCTTATATAAGTGAAGATAGGTTAGAAGAAAGGTCAAAAACGCTCTAAAATTTTACGTAGTTCTCAACTTTCTTTGTTTCAAATGATTTGTACTTAACCTTCAAAGGTTTTATTAGCTTAGGGTTATTACAGGAAAATTATGCTTTCTAATTCTAATTTTTACATTCAATTGCCACTTTTATTTAATTAATCTATTAATTTTAGTAATTAATTATCTTTTTTTTGTCTTTTTGCATTTAGTCCTCTACTGGTTAAATAAAATTTTAAATATAATGATAACTATGTAAAATTATTCAAATATCATTCTTTTTACTTAGTATCTCATTTTTCTATGAAAATAGTATTTTAATTAATAATTTTATATAATTATCGTTAAAGTCAATATCCAATTTAAGTAATAGAATATAAATGTAATGAGATAGATAAATTAAAGTATCAATCCCACAAATTAATTGATTAGGAAAAAAATTGCCATTGAAAACAAAGATTAAAATGAATAGATACAGTTTTAACAAGAACATATGTAAGTGTGTGTGTGTGTGTGTGTGTGTGTGTGTGTGTGTGTGTGTGTGTATATATATATCTATATTGGGTGAAACAACCATCCAAAATACTTACATACTTTTTTCTGAATAAATTAGTCTATTAATATATCTTTTGTAGATTGAATTTATCAAAAAAATCTCTTTAATTTGTTAATGTTTATTTAATAAATAAATTTGCTCATCCAATTATAGATTCTAACATATAATCCGTGCAATTTATTTCAGTAAATCTTTTTTGGCAAAATGATAATATTTTATTTTAGTTACACTTACAATAATCAATGAAATTTTAGATCTAATAATAAATAAATATCTTCAATTTTTGGTTGAACTAGAAGCAAATAAAAATTTTATTAATCTCCTGATCTTTGAGATAAAAAATCATCACCATCATTGATGCAGTAAAGAAATGATCACTTTCATTTAATTGTTGAATTGGATTCAAAAAATTTCATAATGTCACAATATACTTGTGTTCAAAAAAAAAAATCACTATAAGGAGCAATAACACTCACTCTAACTAGGGTGGGACAAAAAACTAAAAACTCTGATATTTATTTAAAAGATAACATATCCAAAGATCTTCTTAAATCTATCTACAATAAAAAAAATTTAAAAATTTATTTCTAAAAAAATATAGGAGGACAAACTGTCATCGTCTATTAGCTAATGATGAAAGCTCAAAAGAGAAATTTTTTCGGCATCTATTTTGCCCACCCAAGAAAAACAGAGAGAGAGAGAGAGAGAGCGTTTCTTGATAGCAAACATGGTTTATTTAAGTAATTTTACGTATAATTTTATTTTTTAAAAAAAAATTGACTTCTTCACTGTTAAATGTATTTTAAAAATTTATTTTAATTTTTTTGATAATTTAATCGATAAATTATTAGATTTAGAATCTCATTATTATCTCAATAAAAAGGAAAACTCAATCTCTTAAAATAACAATCTGTTGTGAAATAATAAAAAAAGTAAATAAAGGAATAAAACTAATAAACAACAATAAAACAAGGATAAAAGGAGATATTCCTGTTCTTTTTCTCTGAGTGTCTATTCTTATGAACTACATAGGCATTAATTTATAGGCTCATAGCAACCCATAGTTACCAAAAATATAATAATTTAAATTAAAGGGAATTGAAAAAAGAAATTTTACCAATAAAAGTTCTTAAAAGGAAATTGAAGCCATTGAAAGTTTTGATGTTCGTATATAATTTATTCATAACACTCCGAAAGATTTTATATATATATATATATATATATATATATAAAATGAAACAATTCAAGATACTAACAAGATCTAAGAATTGCTAAATCAGCATAAGTTCCATAATACAAACCAATCAATTTACATTAATAAATACCTCTTGGAGGCCAACACGTGATGCGTAATTTTGTCATAAATTTGAATCCTAACAATGGATGCATTAATAAACAACTCCAAGAGGTTAGTCCGGAGCCTTGGTGGGTTTGAAAGCAATTCTGCTGGCATTTTGCAAGATTTTCTCGGTTATATATTGAATAAAAGATTTTTATTTTTGATATCCTTCCCTTAATTAAATATTAGATTATATTTTATTTTGTTTAATTATCCAAAGAAATATATATATATACATATATATATATATATATATATATATATATATATATATATATAATTTCAAGAAATTTATCATAATTAATATTAAACAAAATTAAAATAATATCATAATTATAAAAGATCAAACTCAACAATCAAATAATATATTTATAGTTATTTATATCAATTTGATTTAAAAATAAATATAAATAAATTTTTAATTTCATAAAATAAATGTATTTTTTAAAAATAAAATAAAAAAATTGAAAATATTTGCAAAAGGCACACTAATCTTTGCTAAATCAACCATATAATAAACTAGTAGTAGCGTGCGTATAAGCTTTTGCCGTTAGGTTTAGCGCCTTCTCTCTCTCTCACTCCTCAATTCCTTAGAACAGTCGCCACTGTTCTTCGTGTGGGACTACTGCTACAGCAGCGGCAGCCCTTATTCATTTATTCAGAGTAAAAAGTCTTCAATTCTCATTGTCATGATTGCACCAGATAATATAAAGAATAAGAATAAGCGATGAATATAGAACATGACCTACAAAAATAAAAATAAAAAAGAAGATGAATTTTACTGTTGCGTTAGCCCTAGTAATAGAATTTATAATATTATGAAAAGTTAACATACAGATTCTACAATTATCATTTACAAGATCATTTAATAAAATAATAAAAATTAATTAAAATATACTAAAAATTTAGTTGTCTCAGTAGTACCAAAATCATCTACAGAGCTAAGGATATAAATTTGAATCTTAGTCATTGTCCAATGAGCCAAACAAAAATTACAATATATATAATTATAATATAACTAATAAATTATTTAAATTATTAATTAAGTAATCTTATCAGTTTGGACAACAAACGAACGAATTAAATTGAATTTTAAAAAAATCTATTTAATTAAAAAATTAATTTTAATTGGATTGATTTAAATCAGTTCGGTTAAAATTAAATTAAATCAAACATGCAACTCCAACTTAGTCTCATATATATGCATATATAAATCTAGTAGGATGGACTCAAATTTAAGCCTATTGGCCCTAATATTAGGCCTATGCTTAGGTCTATTATATTTAGTCAAGTATACCACCAGACTGAGCTAGTTCAAGAAAGTGATGGTTATAATAGTCTTGGTTTATCTATCTCTAATAAAATAATTAAAATTATCTTAATTAAAGATACTATAAGAATTTGAACAGATTGAAAAATTGTTAGTGAACTAACCTAAAATGAGAATGACAAGGAGGAAAATCTGAGCGAAGGAAGTCTTGGCCATTTCAACTGCTGCAAAGGTCAATAATCTTTAATCCCAATCTTTGGTCTAACTGCATATAACCATGGGGAATGCATGGAGGTATATATATATATAGATCATAGGTGGGTCGCACAAATTATTTGTGGTTTAGTAATTCATTAATTTGGGATGCAAAGGAGAACAAGATGCCAAATCTTCATTGGCATTAGGCAACTTTTAAATCCCTAAATTTTGTTCAAATTTTTCATGAATAATTAAAGATATAAATGCAAGAATTATGTACGCATAAAATTAGCAATATATAAATCAGACAACATCTTGATTTTATTTCAAGGAATTAAAATGTTATTGAATGATGAAAATATTTTGTATTATATATGTTTCCCTAATTAATTCAGACACAGAATCATATCTTTATGAAAAGAAAGCCATAAGAATTAATTAGCAAATAAATATATGTTGATAATGGGAATTTAGGTGATGGACGTGTGTGTATATATATATATAATAAAAAGAATTTTGATTTTATTAGAGATATATAATTAATTTGCTTATTTAAAGGGGAATTAATTAATTTTTCAATTGCTAATTGCCAATATATTAGGCTACATTATATTTGTGGCAATTCTTTAGTGCCGGGGGAAATTTGTTTTAAATGCATAATCCATTTTTAGACAATTGTTGAGAAAAATAATTCAAAGCAATCAAGAAATCAATATCAAATATTTGTTGTGAGATATATAATTAAATACAGTTTTATGCAGCTAATTATACATGCACCAAAACCTTTTCTTTCCGTGTAGTAAAAGTTAATGAAAAATATGTTAAGTTATAATTAACTAAAATTTAAATAAAACATGAAAATTTCAAGTATTCTAAACCCCTTTTATAAAAATTAACCAGGGAATCATGCATATCAAAAAATCTTTTTATTATTAGATAAAATATTTTGATTCATTTGACATAATAAAAAAAATCTTGCTTGATTCATTGTTCCTTTGCATTCCAAACTAACAAGGAAACTTTTTAAATCAGAATTGACCTTGTGACCAACTAGGATCTATATATACCTCCATTCCCCATGGTTACTTGCACGAACAACAAATATTAAGGAGATTATTGACCTTTGCAGCATTTGCTAGAGAAATGGCCAGGATTTCATTTACACAGATTTTGCTCCTTGTTGTTCTCATCATTTCAGGTTAATTTACCAATAATTTCTTGATGTTCAACGATAGATCGGACACTTTTTTTTAATTGTTTACTCATGATTGATCTAATGATCTACTTAACATTCTTGCAGCTATAGCAATGAGAAGTGGCGGGGTTAATACAGAAAATAGATGCGCGGAAGTGATGGATCCAAGTGGGTGCGATCTTGCAACATGCCAACAGAAATGCTTTCAAGCACACCAAGGCTCCGGACAATGCATTGGCAATGTTGCTGGAACATCTTATCAATGTGTTTGCATCTATGACTGTTAATCACTATGTGTTTTGAATAAGAAATCTAAGGGAATCATACTAATAAATTGATGAGTTTTCTTATATATTCCTACATATGTTTATATTATGAATTCTTTGCCACAAGCACTTAATCTCATGATGAACCCAGCTGTGATATAATTTTTGTCAATTTTCAAAGGAAATCAAATTCATTATGTAAGTAAAGTTCAAAATCCAACAGCGTTAATTAAACCATTTTTTCATGTATGATTGGATCAAGTAACCCTTCTTTAATTATAAGCATCAAAGAGTATGATATATATGAGTTCGATTTCTCACTTCTCTTTTTTCTATATCAATATCTTCGATGAAAAAAATAAATTAGTGCAATCATAGGCAAAGCGGTAATCGGTTTTTAAAGGAAAATCGAAAATCCTATAAATTGTTAAGTAAATAATGTTCAAATTCTTAATACATATATTGCCATTTTTTTGATAAAAAAAAAAAAAAAAAAACTTGTTCATTTTTATTTTTAAAAAAAAATTGATAAATATCCTGATTGACAATAAAAAAAGTTTTCAAAGTTCAGCAAAATCAATGGAGAAGCAGCAATTTGAAGTTTTTTCATTGAAGCAGAAGATAGAAAATTAATTTCATTATAGATAAAAATACCCTCTTTCAAAATAAAATAGACTTAATACACATTTGGTACCTCTATTATAGTGTTTGTGTCAATTTAGTCTTCCTATTTTATATATTATAAAATTGGTCTCTCTAGTATTATTATCAAATACATTAAAATGGTTCCTTTAAGGAATGTTTGGTTTGAAGGATTTAGAGGGGACGGGAGAGAAAATGAAGGTCAATTTTCCCTCCCCTCTCCAAGATTCTTTCTCCTCCAAAAGTGGAGGTATTTGGAGAGGAAAAGTGTGACAGTAAAAAGATGAAAATATTCTCTATTAATTATCTTAATATCCAAACAAAAAAAAGGCAATAATGAAGAAAAAAATAATTTCAAAATTTTAGTGAAAAAGTGAAAGAGATAAATTAAAGATCGGTTGGAAACAAAATTTTTAATAAAAAAATGATTTTAAAATAGTCTTGTTTTTAGTCAAAATAAAATTAAAGGGATATAATAGTTATTTTATTTTATTTTATTTTCTCTCTCATTCCCTTACAAACCAAATAAAGAAAAAATTATTTCCTCTCCTCCCCTCATCTCAAATTAAACTAAATAGAGAAATTTTATTTTTCTTTCTCTACCCTCCACTCTTCTTCCCTCCATTAGAATTCTTCCTTTTCGTTGAATCAAACACTACTTAAATTGGTTGTCTATATTTTTGTTAAATAACTATGTGGCCGTAACTAAAAGCCACCTATCACCCTATTTGACATGCTGGCCTCTTGGTCTTGCTTTTTTTTTTTGGCATTTTAGGTGAAAGGTTAACACAAATTTTGTGTTATTATAACATATTCCAAGTGATGGCGTGAAAAATTGGATGAAAATTGACTTATATTAATGATCACATGGCAGCAGTGTGACGATTTAATAAAAAAATAAATAGTCAATTTAAAGAAATAATCATTTTAATGCATTGCTAACATGTACTTTTTAGTAATTTAACAATGAAAATGCATTTTTAAGAGATTGACCAAATTGTAATGAAACTAGTAAATAACTTATAAGATAATTTGACCAAACACTTTGTTTTTTAGTTTTACAAAGCTTTTTTTCTAAACTTCGTTTAAAAAAGTAAAACGTTAGAAGCATAGCCCAACTAGCTCTAAGAAGAAATTGGAACTTAAACCTTATGCTAATTATCTAAATCCTTCCCTACAATACATCTGAACTAGTGGGTAATTTGTTGATGAGCTTTGAATCTTATGATGGACGTCCCAAGCGTCGAACAGACATACTTGGAGATGTTGGCGCCGTCCCAAATGGACTTTAGGCCATTTTCTTTCAAAGTAAGTGAGAGATTGTGGGTCCTAAAGTCTATGCTTTTGTTAAGGAAGTTTATGACACCCCCTTGAGAATCAAGTTATCAATCAGATGCTTCTAATGCTTATTCCTAAAATGGAAAGTCTTGACTCTTTAAAGATCTGTGTCCTATTTCTCTTTGTAATGTGATTTATAAGATTATTACTAAATTGATTGCTAACCGTTTGAAATGTCACTTAGATTTGTTAATTTCTCCTGATCAGTGCAGTTCAATTCCGAAAAGACACAGTGGTGACAATATCAGTGTGGCACAGGAAGTGATCCTCACCATGAGGAAATAAAAAGGGAAGAAATGGTTTCATGGCTGTTAAAATTGATTTAGAAAAGGCCTATTATCGTCTAAACTAAAATTTTTTAAAATACTTTGATAGAAATTGGCCTTCATTGGCATTTTGTGGAAATGACTTGCGTTTCCTCTTGTAATATGGAGGATTTGTTGAGTGGTGAGGTTGGCCGTTCCCTCTAACCTTCTGGAAGGGTGACGCAAAGGAACCCACTTTTTATATGTCTGTTTGGACTGTCTATGGAAAGGCTTGCCCGCTGGGTCAATTAGGCCCAATTGGGAGATTTTTAGATAAACTTAATCTATAAAAAAAAATCCAGTTAAAAAAAATATATAAAAAAATAAATTAGACCAATTTATTTATAAAAAAATATGTAAATATGTAGCTCATATGCTTACATATTTTTTTAAAAAAATTATATTTATTTACTTTAATCTTTACTTCTAATGAAAATGTTTTCTTAATATATTGATTCATGCACTAACCTCCTATTTTATCTGTCCATTATATCACTTACGGTATACATTAAACATAAATTTAACATTAATTACGTGAAATCTCCAAAATACCTTTTCCAAGAAGAAAATGACAAAATAGGATATCAAGTAAGGGAGAGGGTATTTTAGTAAAGAATCTTTGTAAGATAGTTATACTTTTTTTTATAGAAATAACAATTTATAATTCAAAAGCCAACAAACTTACAATAATCATAGAGATATCAGATTTAATAACAAATGAATGACTATAATTTTTTGTTGAACTAGTAGGTGAATAAAAAATCTACTTATTCTTGATTTTCAAGATAAAAAAACATTACTATCATTATCAAAATTACAGTAAGATAATTACTTGCCGATAAAGACAAACTAAAAAACTACATACTCTCAAATCTATTTAAGAAAAAGACATATCAAAAGACTTCTGTAGATCTCCTATTAAAGATAGATCTAAGAGATCTATTTTAACAGAAAAGAAGAGAGGAAGTGGGAGGGAGGGATTACCACCTGTAACTAATGGCAGCAACCCCACATGCTCCTTTTCTTATCTTGTCGAAGAAGAAAAAATCTTGCATCGTGGTATTAATTCTTGCCTATGTAGTTAATAAAATCTCCCATTAATGACATACGTGTTATACATATAATAGATTAATAACAAATGATGTCTTAATTCCAATTTTCATATTCTAAACAAGTATATGTATATATTCATATATTCGAATTGTTACATATTGTACTAATTGTTAAAGTCAAATACAAACTAAACAGGATACTAATTAATACACTGTGGATCCCGTATCCACGGTGTTTTTATTACAAGATTATACATTTATGGCGCAACAATTTTAAAACCGTTGTCTAATATACTATGGGTACCCTAGAATCTTCCTTAAAATCTTTTCTTTAAATACTCTTCCTCTCCAGCCATCACATTCACAACAAAAATTAGGTCGTTAGAGTTGATTGCTAGAGATGGATAAGAATATTTCCCCAGCAAATATTTTCCTCCTTGTCCTCATTGTTTCAGGTTAATTAGTTTATTTATATCTTAGTTATTATTATCTATGCAATTAACATAGTGTTCCATATGAACATGTCTTCTTCATCTCTGTTTCTATTCATTTGCAGTTATGTCAATGGCAACTCAGGTGGTTGCGAACACGTGCTCAACTACGGCAATGGTATACAGCGGAAGCGAAAGGTGCAATATCGGTGTTTGTCAAATATTATGCGAGAATAAGTTTGGAAACTTAACTAGAGGAGATTGTATTGCCGCTAAAGACATCATTTATTGTAATTGCACCTACAAATGTTGATCTCACTCAGTTTTACTTTACATGGTTGTTTATTTCATAAATAAATTTGCTTGTTTCTAGATTCTAGCATCTTTTTCATTTTTTATAATTATAAAAAAAGTTTAAATTTTCAAGAGGTTAAATTATTTTACAATTAAACTTTCACATTAATTTTTTAATTTATTATTCAGCCAATAAATGATTAAGAGAGACAATTTTGAAACACATCTAAGGCTAAAAAAATTTAACCTCAAACTCTTCATAGTTTTTTTATATCTTTCTTTTGGTCAAATGAACAATTTCATTAACCTCCAATGGAATTCAAACCAACCTGAAAAGTTTGCTCTTTAAATTGTCTAATTAAATGACTTAATCTGTACAACAAAATCTAACACCGTACAACCAAAAATATCGTTTACTGCCAATGAGCTGATAGCTCGTGTTGAGGTAAGTTTGTGGTCAACTATTTGATCTCTACTCCATCCTTATCTGTCTCTTTCTCTACTCCCTACTCCTTTGTATCGAATGGAATTGACCTTCCAAGATCTTAGGAGCATTTTCTCATATTCCATTATTACGGAATTCTATTGATAAGATTAAAAAGAAAAAAAGAAAAACGTAACCTCAATAGTATTGATGTGGGTTACGTAGGCTGCTCACTCATCCTATCACGTGCCACTGCATGCATATTTATCTTTTTGCGTCGTTATCGTAAATCACGATATAGGATAACTATCCCAGGAGACATTTTAGGCTAGATCTCATTTAATCTGTTGTACACAGCTTGTATATATATATATATACTTGTGAAATAATAAGAGAGCCGGTTTTTCTGTGCATTTTTGGGTTGCTTTTACATGGTATCAGAGCATACCGAGTGACTTCTGCATCAATAAACATGGCAGGAATTCTAGAACAACCCAAGCAAAATCCTTCACCTTACGACCTGCATTCGAATGATAACCCCAGGCATGTGATCACTCAAGTGTAGCTACTTGGTGAGAATTACGATGAATGGGCGAGAGCTATGCGAACTTCTCTGCGAGCTCGACGAAAATGGGGCTTCCTTGATGGGAGTATTACGCGGCCTGTTGATGATTCTGCAAAATTAGAAGACTAGTGGATGATTCAGTCCATGCTTGTTTCATGGATCTTGAATACGGTTGAACCAAGCTTACGGTCAACCATTTCATATATGGAGGATGCAAAGTCCTTGTGGGAAGAAATCAAAGAACGATTTTCTATGGTGAATGGTCCTAGGGTTCAACAACTAAAGTGCGATCTAGCTGAGTGTAAGCAAGGGAACATGAGCATTGTTGCGTATTATGGCAAATTGAAAAACTTGTGGGAAGAGCTGGGTAATTATGAACAAATTCCTAGCTATGAGTGTGGAGGTTGCAAGTGTGATATTGCCTCAAAACTTGAGAAACGAAGGGAGAAAGAACGGGTGCATCAATTTCTTATGGGTTTGGATGATAATATGTATGGGAGTGTACGTTCAAATCTGCTTGCCACTTACCCTCTTCCATCATTGAACCGTGTCTATTCTACTCTTGTGCAAGATGAACGCATGAGAGCTATTTCCCATAGCAAGGGGGAATGACGCGACATTGTGGGTCTTGTTGTTCAGCCTGCTAGCTACTCAACCTAAAGGGAATGGTAATGCAAAAGACAAAAGCATAATTTGCTCATATTGTAACCTAGTTGGCCATACTGAAGATGTGTGTTTTCAGCGCATAGGATATCCCGAGTGGTGGGGTGATCATCCACGTGGTGATGGGCGAAATGGCAACCGAGGTAAAAACCAGCAGTGGGGTGGTATGAGACGAGGCCAAGGGGGAGCTCGTGCCAACATGGCCCACAGTGCTGGTACTGACACCACTTCCATAACTACTGACGATACTTCTGGTTTAACTGGGTTAAGTAATGACCAATTAAAGGCTCTTGTGAATCTACTAAACACCACCAAGGCCAGCTCTAGTAAAAAATTAACAGGTACCATGACTAACTGGATCATCGATACAGGTGCTTCCAACCACATGACTAATCATCTCCAGCACATGAGCCACCTACGAGATATCACTAGCTGCCCCGTTGGTTTACCAGACGGGCAACAAGTCTCTGCCACTAAAGAAGGACGAGGTTGCTTAGATGACCACTTGACCCTTCATAATGTTCTTTATGTGTCCCGTTTCAATTGCAACTTACTTTCTGTGTCTCAATTGATTGATGATCTACATTGTATTGTGCAATTCACTAAACGCTTGTGTGTTGTACAAGTCCCCATTTCGAAGATGGTGATTGGTGCGGGTGAGCGTAGGAATGGGTTATACCATTTTCGAAGAGTGTATAGAGTCGTAGTCTGCAAAATGGATGGTGTGAACTCTCTCGAACTGTGGCACAAGCGTCTTGGTCATCCGAGTGTTTAAAAAGTTAAATTACTTCCTCATGTTATTGCATCTAGTGATTCTTTTAATAAGCCATGTTATGTATGCAACCGAGCAAAACAAACTCGCGAAAAATTTTCTTTGAGTTCACAAAGAGCTATTGCAAAATTTGATTTAATTCATTGTGACTTATGGGGCCTTTATCGTACTCCCTCTTCCTGTGGTGCTGTGTATTTTTTAACCATCGTTGATGATTATTCTCGAGCTATATGGATTTCTTTATTGAACAATAAAACACAAGTCGCTCGAATGCTGCAGAATTTCTTTGCAATGGTTGAGCGTCAATATCATACACAAGTTAAAACCCTTCGAAGTGACAATGGTACTGAATTCGTGTGTATACGCCCATACTTTCTAGATCATAGGATAATTTTCCGGGCCTCTTGCACTGGTACATCTCAACAAAATGGGCATGTGGAAAGGAAACATCGTCATATACTAGAGGTTGCGCAGGCCTTATGTTTTCAAGGCCAATTGCCAATTGAATTTTGGGGAGAATGTGTGCTCACTGCGGGTTATTTAATTAATCGGACCCCTTCTAGCATTTTAGGTGGCCGCACACCATATGAAGTACTTCATGGGACACCTCCTACCTACAATCATCTTCGGGTTTTTAGGTCTTTATGCTATGCTTATAATGCTGGCACCAAGGGTGACAAGTTTGCTAGTCGTGGGTGGAGGTGTGTCTTTCTGGCATATCCTTATGGTCAGAAAGGATGGATGCTATAAGATCTTGATATCAAGGTGTTCTTTGTATCTCGAGATGTGATTTTTGATGAACACACATTTCCTTTTTCTTCCACCTCGTCAAGTACGAGTGCCTCAACTTTTCCTCTACAGGATGGCTCTGTTGAATATGAGGTAGCAGAGCTTCTTCCTTGCTCTACATCCATTGCACCACATGCAATGCTTCCCACAGATAGGGGGTTCCTCGAGGGATGGCCCCATTAGTTCCCTCCCCACTGCACCTCCTCCCCTCTGCCGTCCAACTGAAATATCTCCATCTCCTGTGCCTGACTCCTCTGCACTTTCGGAATGGGGTGGTCGTGTTAGGAAGCCACCATCTTACTTGCAAGATTATGTTACACATACTTCTCTATCACTCAACCCATCACCTCCCTCACCTGCCTCATCCCATCTTCCAGGTACGCCCTATCCTTTAGCACATTATGTATTATTTGCTAAATTTTTTCCCGGTTACAAACACTTCCTCGCAGCTATAACCATAGCCCAAGAACCTTTTTTTTTTTGCGAAGCCATCAAAGATGAACGATGGCACGCTGCCATGGGAGATGAAATTCGGGAACTTGAAGCAAATAATACCTGGAAACTTACCTCTCTTCCTCCTGGCCAAAAGGCACTCGAATGCAAGTGGGTGTATAAAATCAAACACCGTTTCGATGGTAGTATTGAATGATTCAAAGCACGCCTAGTAGTACTTGGGAATCATCAAGTTGAAGGGCTCAACTATACAAAAACTTTCACCCCCGTTGCTAAGATGGTTACTGTGTGCATTGTCTTATCTGTTGCTGTGGCTAAAGGTTGGGAGCTTCACCAGATGGACGTCTACAACGCTTTCTTGCATGGTAATCTGCATGACAAGGTGTATATGAAACCTCCTCCTGGCTTTTGGGATCAACGGCCCAATATGGTGTGTCGATTGTGGAAATCTCTTTATGGTCTTCGCCAGGCTCCTCGTTGCTGGTTTGCCAAACTCTCCTCTACTTTAAAAACTTATGGGTTCTCTCAATCTCCCTATGAATACTCTCTCTTCACCATGCACCAACAGCACATCCACCTTCTTGTTTTAGTCTACGTCGATGATCTCATTATCTCTGGCAATGATCCTCGTGCCATTCATCTCTTCAAGCGTTATCTAAGCACTTGTTTTCACATGAAAGACCTAGGTCCTTTACGGTTTTTCTTAGGCGTTGAAGTTGCCCGCAATTCTACTGGCTTATATTTATGTCAACGTAAATATGCTTTGGATATTATTTCAAAAATCGGTCTTCTGGGTGCCCATCCTGCAGGCACTCCACTTCAGCAAAATCACAAACTGGCTCTGGAAAATGGTCCTTTCTTAGCGAATCCCAACCAATATCGACGTCTCATTGGCTGGCTCATTTACTTGTGCTTCACTCGCCCTGACCTATCTTATTGTGTGCACATTCTATCTCAATTCATGCAAGCCCCCAAGCAAGACCATTGGCATGCAGCACTTCGAGTAGTTTGTTATTTAAAAGGCAATCCAGGCCAGAGCATATTTTTGAGTAGCTCCAATAATTTACAGGTCCAGAGCTGGTGTGATTCTGATTGGGCTGGCTGCCCCATCACTCGGCGTTCCCTCACCGGCTGGTTAGTCCTTCTTGGTACCTCTCCCATTTCTTAGAAAACTAAGAAGCAACACGTTGTCTCTCGTTCTTCAGCCGAAGCTGAGTATCGTACAATGGCTACCGCTACTTCTGAACTCAAATGGATAAAAGGCCTCTTATCTGATCTTGGGGTCCCGCATTGACAACCAATGCCTTTATACTGTGATAGCTAGGCTGCCCTTCACATTGCCAATAATCCTGTATTCCATGAACGCACGAAACACATCGAGGTAGACTGTCATTACATTCGAGATGAAATACTTCGTGGCACCATTCGTCCTTCTCATGTCTCCACGCATAATCAGCTAGCTGATGTGTTTACTAAGGCCTTAGGGAAACTAGTGTTTGGCATGTTCATTCGCGAGTTGGGCATTTCCAATCTTCATGCACCAACTTGAGAGGGGGTATTGATGTGGGTTACATAGGCTGCTCACTCATCCTATCACGTGTCACTGCATGCATGTTTATCTTTTTGCGTCGTTATCGTAAATCATGATATAGGATAACTATCCCAGGAGATATTTTAGGCTAGATTCCATTTAATCTGTTGTACACTGCTTGTATATATATATATATATATACTTGTGAAATAATAAGATAGCAGGTTTTTCTGTGCATTCGTGGGTTGTTTTTACAAATAGCATTTCAATCTCGAATATGGTCAGCATAAAATTTGAATTTGAAGCCAAAAGTGAATTTAGGTGGTGAGGGGTTCCACCGTTTACACAACTTTTCATCAACCTGTCGTAGCTGAATTTTCACTCAAAAGCTGCGAATGATGTTCAACTAGTAGGACAACTACGGGGCTGTGCAAAACTCCAGCCTTGTAATCAAGCTGATTGGTGAAGGAAGGGATTGTAGCTGGGTGAGAAGAAGAGTCTCACAAGTTTCATGGTGGAAGAAGGGAGAGAGAGAAGGAAGAGATATAAATGCATGAATTATGTATGTCTAAAATAATTATATCATTTCCGTTATTTAAAGGAACTAAAACATGTTATTGAATGATAAAGATATCGTTACAAAAAAATGATAAAAATATTTTGCATTAATATGTTTCCCTAATTAATGTAGACTCATAATTATATCTTTACGAAAAGAAAGCCTTGAAAATTAATTACCAAGATACTAATTAATACACTGTGGATACCATCCACATGGTTTTTATTACAACATCTTACATTTATGGCAACAATTTTAAAACCGCTGTCTAATATACTATGGGTACCCTAAAATCTTTTCTTTAAATACTCTCCTCTCCAACTATCACATTCACACCAAAAATTAGGTCGTTGGAGTTGATTGCTAGAGATGGCTAAGAATATTTCCCCAGCAAACGTTTTCCTCCTTGTCCTCATTGTTTCAGGTTTATTAGTTTATTTATATCTTTATTATTATTATCTATACAATTAACATGGTGCTCCATATGAACATATCTTCTTCATCTCTGTTTCTATTCATCTGCAGTTATGTCAATGGCAACTCAGGTGGTTGCGAACACATGCTCAACTATGGCAATGATATATCGCGGAAGTGAAATGTGCAATACCCATGTTTGTCAAAAATTATGCGAGAATAAGTTTCGCCACTCTAGGGGAGATTGTGTTGCCACTAGAGACTTCATGTATTGTAATTGCACCTACAAGTGTTGATCTCTCTCAGTTTCATATGGTTGTTTATTTCATAAATAAATTTGCTTGTTTCTAGATTCTGGCATATATTTATATTTTTTATTTTCTATAATTTTATAAAAATTTTAAATTTTCAAGAGGTTAAATTTTTTCCATTTAATTTTTTAATTTATTATTCAGCCAATAAATGATTTAAGAGTTAAAATTTTGAGACACATCTAGGGCTAAAAAATTCAACCTCGAACTTTTCATAATGTTTTGAATAAATTATTTTATCTTCTCTTGATTAATATCTTTATTACATGATCCTCTTTTTTATTATATATATATATATATATATATATATATATATATATATATATATATATATATATATATATATATATATATATATATATTAAAAAAAATTATTATCCTCTTTTTTTTACTAATATTTTTATTTCTCTGTCTTCCTTTATATTAAAAAATATATACAAATATCTTTTATAAGTAAAAATAAAATAATTTTTTTTATTAATGTCTTTGTTACACAACTTTTCTCTCTATTATAAAAAATTTACATAAATCTCTATTAAAAATATATATGTATATTACAACTTAACCAAAATATGTTAAATGTTTTTAATGAAAGAGAAATAGACAAAATTAAATAATCACTTTCAAAGTTTTCTTTTTCTCAATTTTTAACCATGTTTCTAAACCAATAAAATTGATATTTTGATAATTTAAATTACTTCTCAATTATTTTAAAAATGAATAATTAGTATTGAAGAATAATAATTTTAAAAAATTGTCAGAATTTTCTTTTATTTTATTATTTATTTCTCTTTCATAAAATTTTTTTGAAATATTTAAATTAAATTGTAAATTATTTTTTATTTTTAAAAGAAATTTGAATAAATATTTTGTATAATAGAAGAGAAAATAACGTAATTAACACATTAATCAATGGATAAAAAAATTTTATTTTATATTTTTAATTTTAAAAAATATTTATGTATATTTTTAAAATAGATAAGAGAATTTTGTAATAATTATATTAACGAAGAGATTGAAAAAATAATTTATTCTAATTTTTTTTATATCCTTCTTTGGTCAAATGAGCAAATTCATTAACCTTTCAAACCAATGCAAAAAATTCGCTCTTAAAATTATCTAATAAAATGATTTAATCGAGACACAATCTAACACCGTACTTCCAACAAAAAAATATCATTTACTACCAATGAGCTAATAGCTCATGTTGAACTTGAAGTAAGATTGATGTCAACTATTTGATCCCTGCTCTGCCCTTGTCTAGTCTTTTGTAACCCAAAAGAAAAAAAATTAAACAAAAATATTTTTTTCTGCCCCTAAAATTTAATTTTTTTATGTTCAATTTTATTTTTGAAGTATTATTTTATTTAATTTCAGCTGGATACATGACCGATGACTCGTCAACTTCTTTTTCTTTCTTCTTCCTTCTTCTAACCTGACATTAAAACAAAATGACAAAAATCTCTTAATTTTGTATATAACCGAAAACAGACCAAAGTAAATGGCGTCCAAAAAGGAGTTGGAGAAGTAGTAAGAATTTGTACCAACTCTAATTTGCAGCGCACACACGCACATTGTATCCCCAAGAGATTGGACAATTCTGAAAATGAAAACTTTCTTTCTGGGTAGTCTCAGTTTCTTTACTCCCGTTTACTATTTGATTAAAAATATGATATTTAAGAAGGTAAAAGCAGGATTGATGACACCAGCCAGGAATAAAAATCAAATGGAATTGACCTTACAAGATCTTGGGAGCATTTTCTCATATTCCATTATTACGGAATTCCATTGATAAGATTAAAAAAAAAAAAAACAACGTAACGCGTTTCAGTTCCCATATCGTACGCATAAAATTTGAATTTCAAGCCAAAAGTGAATTTAGATAGTGACTGGGCTTCCACTGTCCACACAACTTTTCATCTGGGTGTCGTAGCAGAAGTTTCCCTCAAAAGCCGCGCATTATGTTCAACTAGTGCGACAACTACGAGGCTGCGCAAAAATCCAGACTTGTAATGCTGACTTGTGGAGGAAGGGATTGTGGTGGGATGAGGAGATTCTCAGAAATTCCTCCTTCTTCGTCCCATTTCAACAACAGTTTTGGGTGATGCAGATTGATATGGAGAGATTATAGAGTAAGCAGTGAAAAGTTTCCAATAATTGTTTGTCAAAAGTACATGCATACAGAGGGATTAGCTTATATTACCTTCTGAACTATATTCTAATTACAAGTTTAATACATCCAAATATTAAACCTTTCACAAAAAGTGAAAACACTGAATCTCTGGCCTTTTAACATCTCAATTACATATGAAAATCATGCGCTCTTATCTTAACACCGACGCACGGATTTTGCCCTTTCCACCTATTCGAAACCAATTTCAAAGAGCTTCTATAAAAGTGGGACACGTTCTTCGAACATTGAGAATAGTTGAGTGCTGCTAATTTTAAGTGAAAAAGACAAAAATGAGAGCAAGACTTGCACATAAATGTTAAGATAAAAGACCATATACTATTCATGTATAACTAGAACAGTAAAGATTACAAAAATTTAACATCTTCACTTTTTGTGAAAGATTGAAGGGGTATTTTATCACGTTTTACAATTGATGTAGTAAAGTTGTCATCAGGCCATAGTTCGGGAGATAAAAATATATTTTCCCCTTATTTAGTTGTCTGCTAGCAGAATGTAATGCAAACTAGATATAAGCGGAAATAGATTATTTCTAAATCCTGAACTCCAGCTTATCTATAACAATCTTCGAAGAATTATGGTATTCCTACTTATATTGAAGTCGTCAGAGCAAAGGAATTTGTTCATAACAGACTGTACAGAATTTTGAACTTCAATGGGAAGAGGGAAAGTAAACATGAAAAAATTCAGAACAGAAGATAAAAGATAGGTAACTAGAGTAACTATTCCTACCATGGGAAGATGCTTTCCCATCCACATTTGCATTATATAAGAAAAATTGGTATGGTAAAAAAATAATCAGCAGCAGCACTGGTCATTATACCTATAGTGTGAGGGATACCTAAATATACTTTATGGGAGTTGTTAAGGGAAACTTGAAAAACTGGAAATCCCACCTTGATGTCCAGGAAAGGACTAATTTTGGCTATTCTAATGAATAGAACTTAAGTTTAAAGTCCATCTAATTTCAAGTAGAGCAATCATGCTCGTCTAATTATTAGAAAAAAGAGTAATTAATGGTAATTTTAAATTATTATTTGTCTCTTAACCGAAGTTAATTGTTGTGTATCCTAATTGTTTGTTTTAATTGCCTGAATTTGATAGTTAGAGTTATAATATTGCTTTAATTAACACATTAAATTGATCTAATGAGAAAATTAGAGGGCCAACGTAGCTCAAAATGAAATTATTGGGACTAAAGTGCCTGTCACCAAAAACTAGAGAGGCTAAAAGAGTTAAACTTAGTGACTGAACTCCTCCAACTAATAGTACTAACTTTACAATGACAAATGTTCTAGTGCTTTAAGGCAACAGCACAGGATGGTAGAACAGCTATCTGCAATAGGATGTCTTCACATTTTTATCAAATAGGCTAACTCTAGGGTCTAGGCCAATTTCAGTTCATGACATGTTTGTTATCTATTATTTGTGCAAATAGACTTAATCTAGCACAATTGTGATCGTAAGGACCACTTCAAACTAATCTAAAGAAAACTATTATTCTACTAAACTGAATAGACCAAAATAAAATAACTCCAACTTCCTGTACTGGAATATGTCATGAAAACTTATTCTGATGCTCTTCACTACCAATTTCTGGAACAATCATTCCATGCTATGTTTCTTCAGCCAAACCCATTCAAGACACTTCCGACATGTTTGTTATCTATTATTTGTGCAAATAGACTTAATCTAGCACAATTGTGATCGTAAGGACCACTTTAAACTAATCTAAAGAAAACTATTATTCTACTAAACTGAATAGACCAAAATAAAATAACTCCAACTTCCTGTACTGGAATATGTCATGAAAACTTATTCTGATGCTCTTCACTACCAATTTCTGGAACAATCATTCCATGCTATGTTTCTTCAGCCAAACCCATTCAAGACACTTCCTTAAAAATAGAAGGTATTTAAAACACAATGGAGTCCTTGACTTTCCAAGGATCATTCAAGCCCTAATAATCACTGATCCAAATAAAAAGAAATTTCAAACCAGCAGGCAGTAAAAGATTCTAAACTTCTAACTTCAATAGCAGAGTTAATTTAATTGGACAGAAGAATCTCAATGAAAATAAATCATTTAACCAGCATCTTGATTAAGAGACAGGTCAGCAATGCCCGCAATAAGATTATCAAGTGAGCCTTCATTCACAACTTTCCATTGCTCTGAATCATCAAGAGACGATGGTGGCATTTGAAAGGAATTTTCTGCCCACGCTTTGTTCAACTGTTTAACAAGTTCACCTTCCTCAGATGGAACATTCAAATCCCAGGTTTTGAAGATATCCTCAGATGATTGCTCCATGTCATTAGGTGAAGAATCCAGATTAAGTCCCAAACCAATGCTTTCATTCTCTTTCAGGTCTTCATTATAAGTCGGCAAAAAAGGATTTCCCTGAAAAGTTAAAGATGGCAGAACTCTTGTCTTTTCATTGTCGGGAATATCATCAGTACCTGTTTCTGCTGCTATACTTACTTGTAGAACATTATAAGTTGAAGAAGACTCAGATGAGTGCTCCATATCATAAGTTGAAGGTCTCAGATCAAGTTCTAAATCAATATGGTTACTCTCTTGCATGCTGCCATCAGAAATTGGCATAGGAATTTCTTCAAAGGTTGATGGTGACAGAGTGTAAGTCGTTTTGTTGTCCAGAATACCATCAGTACTTCTTTCTGCTGCTATACTGACAGGGAAAATATCACTACCAGTTCCCTGAAACTTTGCAACTTTTTTCTTCTCACTGAAGGGAAGAATCTCAATGCCAACTCCTCCATCAGTGTTGAAAGATTCAGGTCCCGAACTAATAATTTCTAGTAAAGCGTTTTTCAGAGGATTCCAGTTGCTTTCTAAAATATCTGTATCTTCAATTAGGCAGGAATCAATCCACGCAAGATCTTCTGGAGAAAGATCATCTTTCTGCTGAGAATATATGGAATTTATAGAAGAAACTGAAACTTCAGTCTCTCCATCTCTGACATCCATGGTATTTGTAGGGAAGCTGCAAGAAAAATGAAGAAAGCAGTGCTTTGTGTGTCAGTGAAATTTAACCAACAGAAAAGAAATATAGTAACTAGTTTCACATATACAGCCAACTCAATAGCACTTTCCCAATTTTTAAAGGCACGGATTATGTTTCTAACCATGAATATCATCCTGATAGCAAGAAAGCTCTCGGAAATTATTATTTTTCATGTTTCATGTCTGATGCATACATTCATTGATGATATCAGCTAATAAAACCATAAAATTAGCAAATACCATACCATTTCCACTAATTATATAATCGCAAACAGGACATGAATGCCAGATACTTCCATCAACATTCCCAGATGATGATTATCTAATAATTGAATTGACCATTAATATGCCCAGGCAAAACATGAAAAAAAAAATATTTTCATTGATACCTAGCTTCTAATCTGCATAAATTCACACCCATAATATAACAAACAAACAAAGTCCATTTGACTAGGCATGCAGGTCAATCTTGACAAGAAAAAGCATCGAGAACATACCTTTGTCAAATTAAAACTCCAAACTTTATTGATTGAACAAAATCTGACACCGGCTGAAAATAATGATTTCAACAAATTCAAATCAGATAAGTTAAATTCAAGAACTTCATACGCACAAAGCAAGCTAGGAGAATTATTTATTATGAAAAGATAGCTAAATCAAAGGAAAAATACGATAATCTAGCAATTGAGACAAAAGGGTAACTCCAGTTCAAAATATTAGAAAGATAACTTCGAGCAAAACCTGGCTCAGTCTTGAGTTTAATCAACCAAAATTTGCATTCGGCTCTATCGTAGTAAACAAATCCTCTCTAAGGGGGTAAAGTAAAGGAAGAAGAGGAACCTATTTTCCTAGACGGGAAGAAAGTAAAAATAGGTACCGTCGTACTGACCAGTGCGAAGAAGATAGGAATCAAACTTCCGAGGTTGCGCTCAAGCTTAACTTCTTTAATATTGGCTAATTTTTGGTACATACGGGATTCCAATCCAGGTGCCCTGCCTAAGATTGGACACGTGCCGAGCCCAAATTCGTTATTTGCAGATTTTTTTTTTTTATAATTAATATTTATTTGAATTTAAATTTAATTGGTTCACTTAAAAATATTTAAATAGGATTGTTTAAAAAAATTATCTTAATTGCATAAAATTATATAAGTATTATTAATAATTAAAAAATTAATTCTACTTTATTTTGATCAATGAATGGTAGTAAATTAGACAAAATATAAGAATAGATTTAAAAAGTGAATAATTTTTTTGAGATATCTAATTTATTTTAGGAAGAAGAAAAAATGAGGTAGATATATTTGGGAAAAATATGAGACTTGGAATGGGAAGAAAACTTGCATAGAAAATTTTATTATGGTGCTTATTAAGTAGTCCTACTATGAATTTCTTATAAATAATAGTTATTTTATTAATTTTTGACTTGCAATTTAATATTTTCATTTAAAAGGAAATTTGTAATAAATAAGGTCCCGTTTGGTAGATGAAAATAAGAGCATGAAAATGAAATGGAATGGAATGAAATGGGTATTTCATTCTTTGGTTTGGTAGTTAGAAGTGATGAAACTTGTGAATCCCACGAAATGCTGATTTTCTTATCCAAAGTAATCAGCATTACCTCCAAAAACAAGTGGAAAGTGAACAGTGCGATGGAATGGAAAGTAAAAAATTGAAATACTCTTCATTATTTTATTTATTTATAAAATTTTCTATAATTAAAAATATATATATTTAAATTAAAATTTTCAATATTGTTTAACAAAATTTAATTTAAAATTTTATATTAATAATAATTTATTTTATTTCTTATTTATAATATTTAAAATAATTTTTTAAGTTAAAATAATATTACTATAATAATTTTATTTTTTAAAGGTATTTTTATTTTTTTGACCATTTTTATTCTATTCCATTCTATTGACTTGCCAAATGCAATTTTAATCACAACATTCTATTCCATTCCATTTGAATCAATTCATTTCCATTCCATTTTCAGTTCTCGTTTCCATTCTTTTTGTTGCCATCTACTAAATGGGACATAACTATTTTAATATTTTTTTTGTTAAATATCGTCGCCTTCTATGTTGAAGCAATATTCATTTTTTTAAAATAAAAAAAAGTGATGTTCTTTATGTTATGAGGGTAAGAATGTGATAAAAATATGTATAAATTGCATTGAAATTAATAACAATATTTAGTAAATACTGTCATACAAAAAATTTCATTATCAAAATTATAAATATATATTATAAGGTTAAATAATTAATTTTAAAATTAAAATAATAATTAGACTTTAAGAAAATTTAAAATATTTTTAAATAATTATACTTTTTTTACCTACACAAAAAATTTCAAAATGATTTGGAGCGAGTGTGATATTTAGAAAACATAATAATTATAAAAACAATTATTAGACAAAATTTTATAATTTATGTGATCAAACAAATCATAATTTAAAAAATTTAAACTTTTTTAAGTTGTAAATAAATGAGTTTAATAATTAAAATTTTTTAGCCAACAAAATAACATTTATAAAAATGAACAACTTTAATATTAATCTTATATATATATATATATATATATTAGAACTGCAGGAGCCAAGTCTCTGACACCTGTTCAACTAAAATGGCTTTTGTAAAACACTTACAGCTGAAAGTCAACTAAAGTTCAGTGAATTAAAAAAAATTAAAAAAAAAAAATCTTACTCATAAGCAAAGACGTCAATGTGGACATTCGGAATAATCTGATTTGGCCCAGCATTTTATAGTGGCTTGGGCTGGACACCATCTCCTTTTAAAGAATGTTAAGGTGTAAGCTGTTAAAAAATAATTATAATTTATTTAATTTTAATATATATATATATATATATAAATTTATATTAATGAAATTTTTGAGGATGTATAAGAATTTAAGATTACACTGTTTTATTTTTTATTTTTTATAACTTTTTAATTAATTGTTATAAAATTTAGAAATATCGAATGTGCGTACAAAACGAGGACGGGAGATCTTTTGTGATGAAAATTGAAAACAAAGGTTGAGAGACATAGAAGTGACAAGAACGAAGAGTCGAAAACGTCATCTCATTCTCACCCTCTTTCCATCCTTAAACAAATTAGGTATAACAATTTACTACGTCCAACTAAATTTTTGAATTTTATTTTTTTAATAATAAAAAATTAGCGACAAGTTCTCATATAACTGGTCTAGCCTAAACAAAGTTGGGCCCTTAACCTTAAACTTATGCTCATATATATGTTAATGAACTCTTTATGGCGTTTAGTCCAAAGTTTTTTTGTTTTTTTTAAGAATCTTAATTTGAGAAGATAGGATTATTATGTTTGATATAAGTTTTTAAAAATACATTATCAAAAAATTAATATTTTTAAAAATAATTTTTAGACAAATTTTTCACAACAATATTTCTACGAGAGGTTGGAAATCTAATTTTTTATATCTTGTGAAAAACAAATATACATTTTATTAATAATATAATTGTAATAATAACAAAAATTTACTCTCTCTCCACTTTCTCTCTCATGTCCTTTCTTTCCACTCTCTCACTTCTTCTTTTTTAACTTAAAGAGGTATTTTTGAAAAAATAACATAAATTCTCAAAAAAGTGACATTTGAACCAAACAAAAAGATGAAATTTTTTTAAGAATAAATATCTAACATTCCTAAAATTGTTCAGAGTCAACCAAACATAAATTGTAACATTATCAAGAATTTTGTTTCCAATAACAAGATTCCCAAAAATGATGTTTTCGGAGAACAAAAGAAAATCCCCATATCAAATGCCATCTTACCATGTATAAGTTCAACCTCGATAACATAGAGCAAAGGTGAACACATCATTGCCAAAAAGCATGGAGACACTAGAATATTAATGTCATAGCATAGCAGAAATATACACAGAATACAGACTATAATTTAATAGGTGTAGATCTTTAATTGGTCTTTTAAAATTAAAATACAAAAATAAAAGAAGTCTAGATCTAAACACGCATACTGAATAGCCCAAGTTTGTAGAGTTTCCTTCCTAGAAGGTCCCCGCTGATAATCAACCTCCTGCATTTCCAAAAGGATTTTTCTTGCACGAGTTTATAATCTCCATTCCAAAGAAGGCCGGCCATCTATCTCGTCAAAGAAAGAGCAAGTTTCCTGCAAGAAAATGGAATTTACATAGGTAAATTCCAAGAATGTAGTATTATGAGTTGAGGAAATTGTTTTTCTTCTTTTGTTTTGATATTTATCTCCAATTATAATTTTTTCTCAATTTAATAATTTTGTTAGTTGATCTTTTAATTTAACTATCATATTGCACCTTATCCCTTACTATAAATTTTAATAATAGTTATATAAAATTATAAAAATGTCCTTGTGTTTTTTTATACTCCATTTTATACTCTTTTTTGTAAAAAAAAAAAAAAAAATTCAATAATTTCACATAACTATGATTAAAATAAGCATTTAATTTAAACAGACACACAAAGTACAATAGAATAAATAAATAAATAAAAAGATCCATATAAGATGAAAAATTGCAATTGTTACATTAATATTCACTAAAAGTTCCTCAAGTGATATTTTCTATCTATTTAGGATTAAAAATAATTTTTAAAAATGATATACATTAAAATATAATTTTACTCTCTTAATTTTATTTGAAATTTTGTTTTAATTTTTAAACTATTTTTTGGGGAAAAAATCAATGTGTCTTGGCATTAACAGAACTTGACAGACATATATAGTGAGCAAAATAGACTTATTTAAAACATTTTAAAAAGTATTGAATTTATTTAAAAATAATTAAAAATTAAAACAAAAATTTAAATAAATTTAAAGGACCAAAATAGAGTTTAAAACAGTAAAATAAAATTACGTAAGTCACTATTAAGAGATCAAAGGGAGAGAATCGTACTTGACGAAGATCAACTTTGTGAAAGACGAGTTCACAGGCATCTGAGCCTCTTGGTGAGCTAGACAACTGTTCGAAAATGCAGTGCTTTTCCACGGGACTCAAATAACTATCTGTCTGAATGTTCATTGTCTTCAAGAAACGTGCATTCTTCAGAACATATGCTGCGAGCCCTCGCTCAGCTTTGGTGCCTCGATATTTCTTAAACTCAAACATGGCGAGCTTTGATTCAAGACAATCAGGAATACTACTACCTGTTGGCTCTTTCCAGCATGGTTCATAACCATCAAAGGGTACCTACCAATGAGCGACACAACAAAACTCGTCTGAAACTTGCGTGCTATAAATCACGTTTACAAAACAAACGTTGTTATCGAATATTTGTAATAGACATAATATTGCCCTTCAAATTATATGTAAACTTTCTTCAATGTTAGTGTCAGTGTCAGTGTTTATGCTTCTCAAGATGAGAGTGCGGAGAAGGTAGACCAGACTTGAACCTTAGAACTTATTAACAAATTACCTTCTTAACGATGAGAACTTTGAGTTGTGGGCATTGTCGAAGCAAGTTCACCAGCAAATTTGAGTCACAGCATGAAAGGGTAAGGTCCAGACGAACCAGATTGCGAAATTCCGGAAGGTCCAGTTTAGAAGCAAGAATAAAGGCCTGCATGCGGAAGAAAATAACAAAACATTTATGTATTATAGTACACATTGATTTTTACAAAATATGTTAATTATATCAAAGATTGGGAACATCATCTATTAGGGAATGAAATGTCCTCTTATGGAAATTTGAAAGGATTCTAAAAGATCAAATTGGTGTGAGAAAGTGCATCTTTTAAATCATATCTGAATACAGGATTTAATTTCTAGACAATTCACCAGTATACTCTTAACTGTGCTATTAAAAAAAACCTAAATCAATGGAATTAGTAGCTAATAGAAACAAAGGACCAGCAGAGAGTTCGATTTCCTATAATGAAGAACTCTCAAACTAAAATTTTAAATGTGCCCAACTGATATATAAAGGAGAGTCTCTTTAGATTATTTAAAGCGGAGACTTAGTTTTTAACCAATGATATTTCTAACTGTGATTAAAAAAAAATTGAGATCAAGGGCCAATAAAAAGCTGCTCAATTGGTAAGATTAAGTTGCATCCCGCCATCTCTTAAAAGTGGAACAACATATCTAATTTATAAATATTTTGTAAACAAGAAAAAAAAAGTGACATTAGGATAGAGCTTAGGCACATCGATCACCTTTAATTGTAGTACAAAAAATAGCACAAGGGGATTGCCTCAATGCATTGATACAAAAGATCTTAGGTTTATTTTTATTTTTTTTAATAATTATCTTAGGTTTAATTTTGACAGTGATTTTTTGTGGATAAATATTCACTTGCATGGCAGAGAACTCGATGAGGTGGAGTTCTCTGTAGACTAACCCAAAAAAAAAAAAAAAGATTAAGTTAGAGCTAGCACATCACCTCTAGGGTAAGAACAGACAAAGAGAGATATTTGACTCCATGGATTGCTTTGAAAAGCTTGAACACACAGTCACTGGGTCCATCCTCCACCGAAACGTTAAGATTTGCTTCCACCACATTTTGAAGGTTCCCAACCAAATACTCTTGAACCGAAGTGGCTTGAACATTGAGATACTCAAGCGATGGGGTGTTTATTTCGAGTTCCTTAACTTCATAGATAGTACACTGACAAATAATCCACAGCTTCTTCAAAGAAGATGTAGAAATCTTGAAAGGAGACGATGGAAAACTGGTCAATATATCCACAGAAAAGTCTTCAAGAACAGGAGATCCAGAAAGGAGCCTCCTTACAGGAGTATTATCCACAAACTGAAGCCCCATGAGACTCAGAATCTTTAGTGACGGAAAATGAACATGGGAAGGAACATTCAGATTGATGTTGCCACTGAGCTTCAGATTTACAATGGTTCTGCAACTGAAGAAGGTGAATGGCAAGTCGACGTTTCGGTTGAGAAATAGAGAGAGCTCCATCTCCTCGAGGTTTCCGGCGACGGCCGCCCAAACCCAGGCGGTGATATGGGCCGGGTCGCAGCCCTTGTGCCGACTCAAGATCCGGAGCCTTCTGAAATTCTGGGTTCTGCGTTGGATCAAGGCTTTGTTTACCACATTGGCGAATTTGACACAAGGTTCGAAGTTGAACCCGGGACCGAATTCCCACATGGAAGGGGTCGGATCTTCGAGGTCGAGGACCGGGACCAGAGTCCAGAGTAGTCTCCACCGCCTGGACAAAATGCTCGTGGTGGCAGCTTGATTGGTTTTGAGAAAAGAAAGGATGTGACAAAGGAGCGAGTCAGGGAGGCTGCTGATTCTGTCGGATGCTGAAGCTGAGTTTTTGACGGCCATGGCTGCTCTCCGGCGATCCCTCAACCTCGATATGCCCGAAGAAGATGACGATGATGCCATTCTTCCTATAAAAAAAGAGAATAGAAGAAGAGAGCAAGTCTTTTCTTCCTTTTCTCGCCGTCTATGCGTTGGAGGAAGATGGCGATGATGCCATTTTTTAGATGCTTTTATATATGAACGTTTCTTGTGAGGAGAGAAGAGAGATTATAAGGAAAAGGTTGGAGGGTTTGTTGAGGATGAACTCAGCTGAGTCTGTGAGTTAGCGTTACTCCCTGAGTTCTGCTGAATGGACAAGGTTTTTTGCGGCGCTAGCGACTAATGGTCGCAAAAGGACAATGCTGTGGCTTGAGTTTCCACGCGATGACGTTTTCTTTTCTTTCATTATTTTTTGTCCTTTCTCTTGCTTAAGTAATAGTTTTATCCCTTTTTAAAAGTTTATTTATATGTGCTTGAATTTTATTTATTTATGGAATTTAAAATGTAAGGAAATTTAATTTCTGTCATTTAAAAAATTATTTAAAGCTCTCACTTTTTAGTAACTTTTTGTAATATTTTTTATTATCTATTTGGAGTCAAATTCAAATCTAACTAATATGAACAAATTTCATGTAAGAATGTCAATGAATAGAGTTTTTGATTAAAATATTATAGAACTCAGACTCAAAAAAATCATTAGCCATGTCTCTAAATTCATTAACAAATTAAAGACCTATTTGTATTCTCATCAAATCTTCAAATTCAAATTCTTAAATTTAGATTAATTTATTCGGAAAATTTTCAAAATAATAAATTTTTCTCATCTTCATTAAATGAAATCTTCTATATAAAATTAAAATGAAAAAAAAAAGGTCAAAGTGAAAGAAGACTATGGTGGTAAAGATACTCCTATCCCATTAGCAGTAGGACATGATTAAGGGAAAAGGAGGGAAGCCTGGAAGGTCTAGAAGATCAAATCCATCCATTGATTAGCACCCATTCTGCCAATAAATCAGCTCATTAATTTTTCTCACTGAGGATGTGGCTAATAGAAGAACCTTCCAAATCTGCATGCAGTTTTCATATATCCAAATTTATTTTCTTCCAAGGATGCCATTGGGATATATCTCAAGAGCACAAGTCAGTTTTATTATTTCTATATAAATAAATAAAATCAATTAATCTCAATTACTTTTAGAATTTATACATAGATCATGTATGACTTGAACTAAAAAAGCATGGTTGTTGTAGGATTATCTAAAACTTCAATTTCTATCATCCATTCAAGCTAGACACTATGGTGAGTTGAACTTGGGATTTATTTTAAATAAGAAATTTGTCAAAACTTAGGCTTAAATAATTTAAAATTTACAAAAATTATGCATCAAATTCAATAATACTCCAAGTTTTAACCCCTAACAAATTAAATTGAGGGGTTTAAAATAGATTAAATTTCTTTTCTTTTTCATTTATTCGTGCCCACATTCTCTCTGCAAACAAGTGAAATAATGGTTCGATGGATTCTACTTAATAAGAGATAGATCGACCAGAATTTCCGTTTAATTGTTAGTTCGTAACCAACCTTCTCAATGACAAGAACTTCAAGCATCTCACAATTTTCAAGCAAAATTTGCAGCAATTGCCAATCCCATCGTCTAACACTAAGTTCTAACCGACGTAGAAAGTACAGTAATGGAAGATCACATAGAGAAGCACAACTCAGTGCCTGCAAGTTGAAGATAGTAAGGAAGAAACAAAAGACACATGGAGATTAGCATATGTTAAACACATAGCAATAGAAACCAAAGTCACAAATTTGCTACAAGGAACAAAGTAAAAAGAACTTGCACTGACACCAATAGATACCAACTCCGCAGTATAACTAAACATGTAATATTTAAGTCTTATACAGTTTACGGGTGCTTCAACATTTCATCCAAAGTCCTAAATTAGTAAATCAATCTCAAGCTTTTCATTCATCTCACCTCTGTGGTACGATCAGATAACTGAGGATGTTTAGCATTACAAATCTGATGGTGAAGGTTGTACAGACTAATGATATTTTCATCCTTCACTTTTAAATCAGTATAAGCTCCTACCAGGCCGATTGAGTATCGCAGAAAAAATATTTGGCAAACACAATCTTGTAGCGTGAGGCACTCAAGGTGGGAAGCGTTTATTTCAGGATCGCTTCAAAACTGGAAGTACAAAAATCAATATGCAATTTCTTCAATGTAGGCACACAGATTTCAGACCTTGAAGCAACACCATCTGCCTGACAACAAACAAATCCTCAAGAACATGACAGCCATTTAAAAGAACCCAAAACTCCAAATTTGTATATATAATATCCCTCAAATATAGGTCTTCAGGGATGGAAAATGAACAGATGAAGGAACATTTAGCTCAATTGCGCCGCTCAGTTTCAAGACCACAATTGTTTTGCAAGAGAAAAGTCTACAGGGCACCTAGAAGCTCGTACCTTTTTTCTTACCCATTTCGGGGTTCGGGCTCTCTAACGAGTAGGAATCATCCAAGTCAACAGTTTGAGCCTTTGTCCGGAGCTTTCTCCGCCTTCTTGATAAAATGCTCGTGGCAACGGCTTGTTTGGTGAGGAGAAATGAGAGAATGTGGCGGAGCACGGAGTTTGGAAGACTATTGATATTGCCAAAAGTCACACGTCTTGTTCTGGTCTATAAATTCTAAACTTTTCAAAATAAATGAATTTTATATTATTATATTATTATTTTTTAAAAGTAATTATGTATTAATTTAAATAACCTTACACTTTAATACTATAATTTTAAAAAATTTATTAAATGAGTCTCACAGATTACTTTATATTTTAATATTTTATTCATATTTATTTCTACTTTAAATATTAATTTATTTACATTTTAATTTTAAAATAATAAATATATAAAAAAAACTTAAAATATATTAAAAATAATACAAATTTATTTCAAGTAATATTTTTTATAACAATAATTAAAAATGATGAAAAATACATAACATGATATAATTAAAAAAAAATACTTAACATTATCTTAATTAATTCTATGTATTTTTTAATAATGTCACATAATATTTCATGATTTTGCCTTGTCTCTTTGTTATATCAAATATATCCTTGAAGAGAATTTATTTCAAGGATCTTCAACTCCTTCAACTTCAACTCTTTTTCTTCCGCCTTAATTCGTGTGAATTCTTCTATGACAGTCATTCTGTAACTATGTGCCTCTTGTATTGCAGTAAAGTTGACATTGTCAGAAGAAATTTCAGTTGGTTTCTCTTTGCCCTTTCTTTTTGCTGTCTTTTTTCCCGTTGGCCAAATTATAGTAGGTGAGGTTGGGTCGTATGTACATTCAAATGGAGTTTCCAAGTTAGAAGATGATGAGTACGTTCCAGAAGTAAAAATCTTTATTCTTTTTGAAGAACTCTCAGTTGATTCTGCTGTTCATTTAACTTCATCTTTCAGTAGTCGCCACACATGTTCAAATTTGAACTGTTCGCCCTCATCTTGACAAAAAATAGTATATGCATCAGTCATGATGTCATTCTGTGAGTTTCTACTTTTTTTTTCTATAAACAGCTTATTTGTAGCACCCAACAAACTTTTGAACTGCACTATTCAACCGATATCATCGAAATTTTAGTTGAACGAATTTTATCTCTCGTAACCGACCACGATAGTTGTTATAATTATCTTTGATTCTTGACCAAAAACTATATGTTTTTTGGTTAACATCAACAATTGCATCCTTTAAAATGTTGAGCCACGTTTGAATAAAAAGTGTATCATCTTCCATTGTGAACCTGACTCGAGATTTTTTCTAACTTGTATTCTCTCCTCCTTCATTGAGCACAATATTTTTCAAACTAACTTGGATAGAAAATTGTGAAACTTGAGACTCGGACATAGACCCGAGTAATATTTCAAGTTCTTAATCAGTGGACTCTGCACCGCTAGTACCTATTGGAGGAGGCCTAAAAAATATGATGGGATTGGTGGTTGGAATGAAAATATAGGAAACTAAAAATTTCCAGTATTTGAATTTCTTTGTGGATTTGGAAAAGATGGATAAATTTGAGAATTTTCGTTAGTGGGAAGTTAATAATTTTGTATAAAATATAAGAAAGAATTCAAATTAAATTGATTGGAATCCATCTGTCAAAACAAATGAACTTGTGAATTGAAGAAAAAGATAAGGAGAATTGAATATTTAAGTGTGAAAATCTTTCAAAATGAGGCACAATTTATAGAGAAAATTTGATGCTCTTTAACGCCACATTTCTAAATAAAAAAGAGGTTCCAACGGCACGATTCCAACGGTTTGATTTCCAACGATCTGATCTATTTGCAATCTCCCATGCTAAGCTTTATTTTTTTTTCATCTCCATTTTTTCATTTTCCAAGGCCAATTCATTCAATGCGCTTGCACTTTATTTCCCCGAGCCACTCGGTTTCCTGGCCATTCGGGAATCTTCTTTCTCATTCTCCCCGAGCCCATTCATTTTCCCTGCATTCTGGAACCTTCAAGGTTCTTCTCCAACGCCTTTAGCATCTTGCCTCATGCTTCATAGGTTTTTGGCGTTCCAAGCATTCAAGCCTCGTCATCTTCTTCCAAATCATCCAAGCATTCATCCCATTCCCAGCCTTTAAATTTTCATCTCATTCTTCTCCCAAATCAGGCGTTCTTCTTCCAAACCAGCTTTATTCCATCTTCCTTCGTTCTGGTTGTTGATTTCTGGTTCCACCTTCTGTTTCACCTTCATCTTCATTTTAGATTTTGATTTCTGTTTCATCTTCATTGTGTTCCAAAGTCTCCAGATGCCTTGGTTTTGCAATTTCGAATTTCTGGTTGTTGATTTTTAGTTCCACCTTCTGTTTCATCTTTATCTTCGTTCCACCTTTTGTTTTTGATTTCTGGTTTCCTTCATTCCATCTTCCCCACATTCCATCTTCGTTCCAAGTTTCTGATTTCTGGTTTCGAAGTTTCGTTGTTGATTTATGGTTTCCTTGTTGATTTTGTTCTCGATTTTTGGTTGATTTTGGTTTTTGATTTTTGGTTGAGTTTTTCTATTTTTTTTGTTTTCTTCTTTTTACTTTTTGATTTCTGGTGATTTCTGCTTTTCATTTCAAGTGATGTGGATTGATACAGAAGATATAAGAAGGCAATGAAACCAACGAGATATACCGGTCAATGGAGGAAAGAAATGGAGCCAATGATTTTTATTATTATTTTTGTTCTTAAATTTGGCTGTAAACAGCGTTGCTTCTGTAAGAAACAATAGTGCCACGCTGGAGCACTCCAGCAGTTGCTTATAGGTAAGATGCGTTGCTTGCATCATTCTTAAGTTTAAGCATCCCCCGTTGGAGATGCTCTAAAGCATTTGGTATGTGATTCGAATGCTTATGCAAGCAAGCAAGCGAGGGAGCAAATAAGCAAGTAAGATTGGAATGAAGGTTAGGGTTTAGCGACTGTTCTGCTCATGGTGACGTTTGGATTCGCCGTGCCTTGTGGCATTAACACTTTTTTTTTCTTTTTTCAATGCTTCACTTCTTCTTTTTTAAAATTGCAAGTTGACTTTGCCACTCAATAGCAAAATTTTGACCAAATTTCTTGAAGGGAAAGATTTTTTATTTTGAATTTTCCAATCCAATATTAGTTGTCTATATAGAAATTGATTAAAATACTACTTGACCACCATAGTTCGAAAGTTTACATTATGAAAATTATGAGAATTGCTCTGATAACATTATAATTCTTGCATTTTAATTTTGTTGAATATTGAACATAAATTCTTCAATTCTAATTGATTTTCTCAAATTGTTCTCAATTCCACCTCAAGAAACACTTTAAACTAAAAATTTGAGGATAAGACAAGAATTTGTGAATCTTAAATTGAACAATTAGGTAACAATTTTGAGATATCTTGAGAATTTGAGAAGTGTAAAGTTTAGTTTTAAAAAAATGAAAAAAATTTAAAGAAATTAGTGATCTTATATTAAACATAATAAGTAATACTTTAGGGATAGGATAAGAATTTGAGAAGTATAGAGCTTGATTGAGAAATTAAAAAATTTGGCAATTTAGACAAATTTGAGATATTTGATCAAATGATTATGCAATAATTCGATGAAGACAAAAATTTAGAAAGTATAAGGGTCATATAGGAAGAGAGATGATGGGTTGAAATTCCGTTGCCCATCCTTACATCTAAGAGAATCACCAATGGTGATAATTTTCAAAGTTACTTAAGTAGACTTCAAATTGTTATATTATCACTTTTTCTTTTAAATAATTCTGCATTGTAATGATGCAACTCTCAAAAGTTCACTAAATAGGTCCTACAGGTTACTCTACATCTTTATATTTTATTTATATTTATTTCTATTTTAAATATTAACTCATTTGCATTTTAATTTTAAAACAATAAATAGGTAAAAAAAATTAAAATATATTAAAAATAATACAAATTTATTTCAAGTAATATTTTTTATAACAATAATTAAAAATGATGAAAAATACATAACATGATATAATTTAAAGAAAATACATAACATTATCTTAACTAATTCTATGTGATTCTCTAATAATGTTACATAATGTTTCGTGATCTTGTCGTTGTCTCTCTGTCATTTCAGATGTATCATTGAAGAGGATCTTTTCAAAGATCTTCAACTCCTTCAACTTCAACTCTTTCTCTTGTAACTTGTTTTCTTCCGCCTTAATCTTGTTTTCTTCTGCCTTAATTCGTGCATATTCTTCCATGACAGTCATTCTGTGACTATGTGCCTCTTGTATTGTAATAAAATCGACATTGTCAGAAGAAATTTCAGTTGGTTTCTCTTTACCCTTTTTTTTGCTACATTTTTTTTCATTGGCCGAACTATAGTAGGTGAGTTTGGGTTGTATGTGCATTCAAATGGAGTTCTCAGGTTAGAAGATGATGAATACGTTCCAGAAGTAGAAATCTTTATTCTTTTTTAATAACTTTCACTTGGTTCTGCTGTTTATTTTGGTTTATCTTTCAGTAGTCACCACACATGCTCAAATTTGAACTATTTGCCCTCATCTTGACAAAAAATAGTATATGCATAAGCCATGATGTCATTCTCTGAGTTTTCACTTTTTTTTTCTATAAACAGTTTGTTTGTAGTATCTAACAAACTTTTGAACTGCACTATTCAACTAATGCTATCGAGATTTTAGTTGAACGAATTTCCTCTCTCGTAACCAACCACGATAGTTGTTATAATTATCTTTGATTCTTGATCAAAAACTATATGCTTTTTAGTTAACACCAACAATTGCATCCTTTGAAATGTTGAGCCACGTTTGAATAAGAAGTGCATCATCTTCCATTGTGAACCTGATTCAAGATTTTTTTCTAACTTACATTTCCTCCTCTTTCATCGAGCACAATATTTTTCAAACCAACTTGAGTGAAAAATTGTGAAACTTGAGACTCGAACATAGATCCGACTGATATTTTAGGTTCTTGATCACTGGATTCTGCACCACTAGTACCCATTAGAGGCCTATAAAACATACCTAGATTGGTTGGTTGGAATGAAAACATATCTGCACCACTAGTACCCATTGAAGGCCTATAAAATATGGCGGGATTGGTTGGTTGGAATGAAAACATACCAAATTAAAAATTTTCAGTATTTGGGTTATTTTGTGGATTTAAAAAAATTGGTGGAATTTGAAAATTTTTTCTAGTGGGAGGTTGATAAATTTGCATAAAATATAAGAAAAAATTCAAAATAAATTGATTGGAATCCATTTGTCAAAAGAAATAAAGTTATGAGTTGAAGAAAAAGACAAGGAAAATTGATGAATTGAGAATTTGAGCGTAAACTTTTTGAAGAATTTTTCACAATTTATAAAGTGATATTAAAGCTCTCCAACGGCTATATTCCAACAGTTATATTCCAACGGCATGATTTGCTTCACGTCAACGACCATTTTTCATCTTTCTATTTTTTTTCATTACTTTTCCATAAAGCCTCCCACGGGAACCCATTTTTTCTATCTTCTTATGGAAGTCTCAATCCTCCTCTCGCAAAGCTTCTCCATCTTCCTCTTCGGCCTCTTCAAGTCTCATGAAATTTCTCCAATCTCACGAGAAATTTCTCCATCCTTTTCGGCCTCTCGCGAAGCTTCTTCATCTTCCTGTTCGGGCTCTTTCTGGGTTTCTTCCTTCACTTTTCTTCCTCGGTTTCTCTTGGATTTCTTCCTCACAAAATTTCTCCAGCCTCAGGAAATTTCTCCAACCTCTTCGCCCTCCCGCGAAGCTTCTCCATCTTCCTGAGTTTCTTCTTTCACTTTTCTTGCTCGATTTTTCTTGGGTTTCTTCCTTACCAAATTTCTCCAACTTCACGGGAAATCACGCGATTTAGCATTCTTCTAAGTTTCTTCCTGCGATTTAGCTTTCTCGTTCCCTTCTTGATTGGGTTTCTCCCTTCGATTTTCTTCTGCAATTTTGGAATGCGATGGAAAGTAAATCTACAGCCCTCTTATTCGTGAAATTGTACATAAGTTGGAGGAAGAGGAAGATGATAATTACGGCCTTCGATTCTATGTGTACACCATAAAATTTGTGCACAAACTCCTTTAATTTGATCAAGCAATGAAGAGGTATCTTGATTGAGCACCCATCATTTTTCTGATTGTTGATTCATTTTTTAGAGTTGGTTGTGAAGAAACCATTGCTTATATGATTTCGGTTATGATTTCTGGAACTTCAATTTTTTATGATTTCTAATTTTAAGCAACTGTTAAGTATAGAAACAACGGTGCTTGTATGTAGGTGCCAAGTTGGTGTCAAGTGGAGCACTTCAATAGTAAAATAGAGCAAGATGCGTTGCCTGCTGTTAAGATACAGGGCAAGCACTCCGTTGGAGATGCTCTAAAAAAACATAATTGCTTCCGGTTATCAATGTATCGTCTCTGTTAACAATAATATTAGAACTGCTTAATAATTTTTCTGAATTTTGTATTAATATTAGACTTGAAACATCGTAAAATATTATTATTATTTTAATTATTAATATATGTTTCGTTTTGTATAAAAAAATGTTGGGTTGAAATAGAATTAGAAAAAACTTGGAAAAATTAAAGAATAATAAGGAATTTAGGGATGGAGCATTAATTCTGGAGCGCGAAGCTGGATTAAGAAGAAAAGAGTTAAAAAAAAATTGGAATAAAATTGAAAGAAATTCAAATTTTTTTTAATAAGAATTAATTATTTCAATTTCATCTTTTAAGGAGTTACAACACAAGTTAGTGTCGCGGTGAAGCTTTAAACCTCAAAGTAACAAAATTTTGAACTATAAATAGCAAAGTCAATACAGCTCAAACTATAAAATTTTAAACTATATTTTACCTAAAAATATATGTATATAAGCATATTTTTTTGACTCACCGTTATTTCGTTATATTATTGAATTTTATTTTAGACAAAAAGCTTCTTTGGGAGGGGAAGGGAAGCAAGCATAAGAGGGCAAATAAATATTTAAAATTAATAGCATAATAAATAAAAAATTTCAATAAAAAAATATTAATTATAATATATTTTCCTTAAAAAGTACATATTTTTTTTTATATTATTTCGTACATGTATAAAAAGTCAAAAGAAACATAATTCTAACTTCGACAAAATAAGAAAAATGTCAAAATAAATTGCTTTATAGTACCTTCTCAACTTCCCAAAAAAAATTCATTTAAGCATCATTTGCTTAATCGGAAAATAAAAAGATTAATTAATTATTTTAAAATAAAAAATTTCTATAATAAGTTTTTTTATTGTTATTTCTTTAGAAAAACTTTTTATGGAAATTTTTTTATTTGAATTATATATATATATATATATATATATATATATATATAAGAAGACAAAATGTCGACAATAGCGGGCAGGGTCGGTGATGTGACACTCAAGGGTTGGGGTGGGCTTTGAGTGCTAATATAACAACGACCATAAGTAGACTTGATCACTAGAGATGAGATGAATTTTAAGAAAAAAAAAATTTCAAAATTTTTAAAGTTAGCTCCACTTAAATGGGAAACATTTGTTTGTAAGAGTATTTTTATATTTTTTGAATATAAGATTAATTTTATTTAAAGTATTAAAATAATTTTTATTTATAAATATTTTTTTAAGAGTTTAAATTTTTAATATTATAAAATTTTATTAACTATTAATCTCAAATTATTTTATTACTTGAGTTAAAATTAATAAATAAATTACATGTTATTTGGACTTAGCCTAGGCTCAAATGCAAGTTGTTTAAAATATTTATATTCTTATTTCAATATAAATGTCTGGATTTAATCATAAATTAAATTTGGCTCGTTTTAAAAATTTATATTTAGGTTTATTTTGACTATTATGGACAACAACCCTAATGACAAAGACTACGGTGGTACTAAACTTATAGTAACAAGTTGAAACAAAAATTAGAAATTTTCCTTACTTGTTTAGAATTTTCTAAAATTTTTATATAAAATTAGATTGTTGAAAAAAAATTCTGTTAAAATATATACAACAAAATTTTTTTATGCCATACAAACAAAACAAATGGATCTTTAGCATAAAATTTTTCCATTAGATTACTATTCTCTAATTTACTTTATAGTTTTTGAAATTTTATTTTAGAAATGTGTTAATTTACTTTTTTTTTATAATTTATGATATAAATTGGATATTTTAATTTAAAAAATTGAGTTAAAATAATTTTTTCGCTAAGTTCAGCATTTGTTTTATCATTAATTTATCATATAAATATTATTTTTATATTATTAAATAAAATGTATCATATTTTATTATTTATAAAAATATATTAATAATAAATTTAATAATATACATATAATATATGCATGATAAATAAATATTAAAATATCATTGTTATAAGATGATAAAAATTTTGTTAACTCAATTAATTATTTATATAAATAATTTAATACATTGAATATTATATGTAATTAAAATAATATTTTTTATTAATTTTTTAATCGAGTTAATATTAAAAATTAGAAAAAAAAATGTTTATAAAACATCAAGAATATATTCAAATTTAAAATTTTTTAAAATTAAATTAAATTTTACTACAGATTTCAAAATTTAAAATAGGAACTTTTCCTAATTTGTAATGGAACAATGTTTTTGTTTAATTATATAATGATAAAAAAAAAATCTCAAAAAGAAAAAGTAAGAAAAAGCGAAGAAGGAAACTTTTGACTTAGTGATAGAGGGAAGAGATGGTAAAGTGACCTTTCATGAAAGGAACAGCTGGTTCCCCGCCTCTTCGGAAAATTCCCCGGCCAATTATAAGGTGTATAAGCTCATTGGTATCTCCTAGTTTTTTGTTACCCTCTTTACTGTCCGATGGAAATAATGTGCTCCAATTACACTGCCCAATACCATCCAACGGTCTATATTGGTCCATCAGACACAGACACTGCAGAACCAGCTTTATCAGTGTCCTTATCATTTTAGCGGCGGAATCACCTGATTTTAATATTAATTCACATCTAAATTACTTCTTTTATTGGCTTCCCATAATGGCTTGTCTTTAGTCGTCGGCTAATGGCTCATTCGCCGTTCCAAACTCTACCAAGCTCCTATTAATCATAATCATATCTATTATTCTAGTTTTTATTTCTTTTTCTTTTTTAAATGAAAATTAAATCATATAAATATTGAAGCCACGATTTAAATAGTTTATAAAATAAAATAAATAAGAGAAGGTGCTCTAATTTCTTGTTTGGCATTTTTCTTTTATAATTCATCAATAGCAAAAAGTTTCTTTTTGTAAATTTTTACTCTTTAGTGAATAAAATAAAATTAAAATTTCTTTTTATTTTAAATTTAAAATATTACAGTGTAAAAGTGAAGCAAGTTATTAATATATAATTCTTAACTTATTTGGTAAGGTCTAACTTTTTATTTTCTAATTAATACGATAAAAATATTAAAATATATCTAATATAAAAAAATTTCAAAACTCCGTAAAATTGCTCTATAATAATCATACTCCTTTTTAACTTTTGATAAATTGAATTTCTTCTACCAACGATTGTGTATATATATATATATATATATATATATATATATATATATATATATATATATATATATATATATATATATATATATATTTGTGGACTTAACTACAATATTTTTTTCCTTTTTTAAAAAGTTATGTAGATTTTAATTTTTTGTAGGCTTAATTAAATTTTTTATCCTTCTATTTTAATAAATAATTCAATTTATATTTTCTATTTTAAAACATTACAATCAAATTTATTTATAAATATCAATTTATGTATAAATTTTTTTTAATGTAAATTATCTTTAATGTCATTTTAAAGTAATCACAATTAAAACATGTAATAATTAAACTATTTATATTAAATTTGTAACTATTACATCATCAATAATTGTTTATAAATGAACAAATTTTTTATAAAAGAATTTGATTTTAATGTTTTAAAAAATATAAAAAATTAATACATTTTAAAATAAAAAAATCAAATTGAATTATTTAGCAAAATAGGATTAAGTGTTTTTTTTTTTTTTTTTAACACTAAATTATTCTTTCTCCTGTTCAGACAGGATATTACAGTTCAAGCCGAGCCAGCGCAGATGCCTTTCTCAAGCCACAAGACATGGTGTCTTAAACAAAACACACACTTAAGAGTATCTTTGTCTTGAAGGCGAATGAAGTTTTATTTATTGTGATTCCAAATCTAAAACCCTTTCTTTCCCCCCACAGCCTTCCACACTTCGCTAGCTTCTACTCTACTACTGCTGTCCCTTCTGCTACCGCTGTTTCTCTTTTGCCACACTCGCCTCTTCTTCTCCGCCGAGTCCTTGGTGGAATGTTGAATTGAAGCTTAGTAGAGATTCAAGGTTGAAAATGCGGGGTCCTTTGGGCGCAGTCATAGGAAGGTACCCATCAAGTGATGGAAGTACTCCAGTGGGTGGAATCATAAGGCACAATAGGAAGTGCAGAGACGTCGTTGTTCTTGTGATCTTTATAGCATTCTGGATAGCGATGATAGTAAACTCCAGCTTTGGTTTCAACCAAGGAAATCCCTTAAGGTAAGAATCTTTAAGCTCTCCACTTTATCTGATTTGGCATTGCGTTGATGGGCTTTCTGTCATTAACAAGTTTTAGTCTGTGTGTGAGTTTTAGCTTTTAAGGCACGAGATCCTACTTCTCAATGGCATCCTTTTGTAGCGCTAATTCATAAAGAAGTTTTGTAATACTATTCCCATTTCGATGTATTCTATTCCTGGCGTCCAAGATTACTGATTTTCCTTTTTTATTATTATGGGTCTCTGATTAATACCTTTTCAAGAAATTTAGGAATGAGGAACACATATGAGCCACCTTTGTATGATTTAAATTGAACAAAATTTTGATTTAAGGCAAGATAAGTGTCACATCATGAAGTTTTAATTTAGCAATATTCTTGCTGTTTTGTCATTATACTTCTTTCCCTGTGGCTCAATCTTGTTATTTGCTAGGATGCTGAAGAACTTAAAGTAAGAAGTGGGAGTTGATTGTATAGTACCCAAAAGCCTATGGTTTTATTCTGATTTTGGTGTTGTCATTTTTTGTTTGTGATCATTGGCACTATTGCTTACCAGGCTTACATATGGGCTGGACTATAAAGGGAATGTGTGCGGGGACAAGCATGCAAACCCTGGCCTTCGTCAATTGGAACTCAAATATTGGTTAAATCCTAACCAGGTTTATCAGAGCGGGTTGAAGGATAGCCAATTCAAACTGGCTGATGCCCGAAGTATATGCTTGTTGGATTGCCCTATGCCTTCTGAAGACTCACTTAACTGGGTTTGTGATTATCCTGAAGGAGATATCCGGCTTTCAACTGTGGATTGGATTGATAGGAACTATGATTATTTTGAGTTTCTCACTCCAGAAATGAGAAACACCTCTCTTCAACTTCAGGGCCCTTGTTATCCTATCATATTTCCAAGTGTAAATGGTGAGCAAACTATTCCATTCTGATGCACTCATAGATTCTATATTTTGTTGTGTGCATTACCTTGTTCTTGGATCTGAATTGAAGGGTATAGTCCTTGTAAACAACTTTTTTTTGGGGGGGGGGGGGGAGGTTGTGGGTGTGGTATGGATGAGACCATCAGTCTCCTATACATTATGAGTTGTTAAATACCTAATGCTTAAATCTGGGCTTTACCATCATTCTTTTTGCCAGTTTACTGGAGTTGCCAATTTATTGCTCGAGCATCAAATGTGTCTCTAAAGCATTGGCAGCAGATGGGTGGAGTTAACATTAATGAAGACATTGTTATAGATAAATCCATTCACAAATCTATCAATTCTCGGTCAGCTGTCTTAAAGGTTGAGTTCTTTCAACTTTATACTTCTTTATTTGTTATTATGATTGTGAAATTGTTACAGAATGCATAATTACTTGGCTTTAACCTTCTATATTGTATTATTGACTTGTTAGTTATAACAAAACAAAGAAATATTTGGCTGACTTCTTCAATGCTCATATACCACTCATTCTCCGATTCTCCCATTTGAACTCTTGCTATGCCCCCTTACCATTCTTTGTCTTTGCTACTGTCTTGTATATCCTTCCACTGAGCACCATGTGTATTACATGCTGCATAATTACAAAGTTTCATTATTTACTTGTATTTGCAGAGATACATGGCTGACATAGGAAAGGCGTGGCCTGTGCTGATTGTTTGTGGAGGGATCTTACCTCTGTTTTTGTCTGTCATTTGGCTGCTGATGATTCGGCATTTTGTTGCTGCAATGCCTTGGATAACAGTGGTGCTCTTTAATGTTCTCATAATATCAGTCACAATGTTCTACTACCTAAAAGGTTGGAGTTCCTGTCTTAATATTTGGTGAACCAAATATCTATCAATCTATCTTTAAAAGGAAACATTGCTATTTGAACTACAAACAAATTATGGATACTTCACTCTATGTATTAGTTGTTTGGTTCCTTGTCAGCAGCATGCCCTACTCTTGCATCAATAGCATGGTGGTACTTTTGTATCCAGACATCTTTGTGGTAATACATATTCACTTCTGATATAAAGAAAGTGGTCAATTGAAAATTTAAAGATTTCAATTATGATGCATTTCTAATATGAAATATTGGAATGCAGAAGATGCTGGTTCATAAGGTTTAATTTTCAAATTCTTAGAGATTTTATTTTACTATAGTGGTTACTGGTTGTAAAATAATAAATATTGGATTACATTGTTGGATTAATACTTAAAACACATACTTATTATTATGCTTGCTTCTTCATTCATGTTGAAACCTATTATACTTGCTTATATAACTGTGTTGCTGAAAAGTGCTTTAGTTTATCTTTTTCTAAATGTTGGATGAACATCAATCAAACAATAATGTTGATTTTGTTTTGTTTTCTTGACTTTCAGCTGGATGGATGGGAAATGATGCTATTTCCCCCATCATTGGTGAACATGACCCATACATTCATGTATTTGGGAGGGTAAATACCATTATTAAACAATACCTTACACATCGATACTCTGTGTGCATTTTTGTATCTTATCATTGATATTTTTAGCTTATACATCTTACACTCAAATTCATTTTCAGGAGCTTTATCATCTTCGTGCTGTTGCTGTCCTTATGACCTTTATTATGGCTGTTGCTATTCTCACGTCAATTGCTATTGTTCGGCGCATCCTTATGGCAACATCTGTGCTCAAGGCAAGTGCCAATATATGAAATGCAGTTATGAAACTATGATTATGTTTCTCTTAATTTTGTTAATTGAATTGAACTGCAATAGCAGTTAGATGTATTCTTAATCTAAATTTTTTGACTAAAGTTGAACTTCCAATCATTACCAGATTTGTTATGTGGTTTTAAGAACCTCTAACTAATCTATATACATCCTTTTCTATACAAGGCTGCTGGAGATGGGATCATATCATTAATTAGATGAAGATTAGGTGTTCAGTAACAAAATAAAGTAGCTTGTGTTATACTTTTAAAAAGCATCCTTAATTGTCTATTATTTTTTGTGGGTAAAATTGTTAAGAGACTTAAAGTAATTCAGAGAAAGTATGGATAGGCACAGTGCCCAGTGTATGCATGTGGCTAGATCATCTCACCTGATCTTATCAAGAGCTGCTACACCTCGAGTAGTGTTACTGACTACTGAGTCTGAGCAATTTGGGGCACATGTATACACCTGTGCAATGAAAAGAATATTTTAAGGCTAGCGCTAATTTTGCTAATTGTGCATCTAGATTTTATCTGCCATTGCTCTTGGTTGACTATATGATAAACAAGTCTTTCATCCCATCTAAGCTATTTATAACAAACCAACGTATCACTTTCATTGTTGATCTATAATATACGCATCCAGTTGTCACAATGTTACACTTGACTTTCCCATTGGTACAACACTGCAATGGTGGAACCACTAGTAAGAGTGAAATGATAATGCATCATTCTGTCCATGACATGAGTCAACCAATCTAACTGATTGTATGTAAATCTGTTCACAGGTTGCTGCAAAAGTGATAGGAGAAGTCCAAGCACTCATTATTTTTCCACTCCTACCATATGGTATCCTTGCAGTATTTTACATGTTGTGGATTTCAGCAGCTCTCCATTTGTTCAGCTCTGGCCAGGTCGTTCAGAATAACTGCAACTCTAACTGCTGCGCATATGATCTCCTGACAAAACGATTGAACTGTGACCGTTGTTGTGGATATAGCATTCGCTACACACCACATATTGGAGTTGCCATCCTTTTTCACCTATTTGGTTGTTATTGGGTTACACAGTTTTTCATAGCATGCTTGTCAACAGTGATTGCCGGATCTGTAGCCTCTTATTATTGGGCTCGTGGTGAAGCATCTGTAAGTCACAAAGCCTTGTGCATGATTGATTGATGCAATTCAGCAGATTTAGTACTAGTAGGGCTTTTGTGCAATCATTATCACTTAAATTTAGTAAGATTGAGCGATACGTAGTTGCAGTCTACGCAAGGCTGCTCAGAAATGGTTAAATCAATGATCAATGTATGGTATAGCTTTATCAGTTGTTGAAATATGATTCTCATTCAATTATCTATCAGAATAATATGATGAGGGATTGAGGTGAAATAGATCGTTAACCCATGTCAAGGCAATTCTGTAGCTTTATAATTTTAAGGAAAGGGTTCAGATTAATTGATTAAACTGTCAAACTGCTAGTTCTTTTACATTTGGTTGGTTTTGGATATTTGTATCTACAAATATAATTTTTGCTTTTCATAGTTACACTATTATCTTTTGTCCATACAACTAACTGTACTTCATGTTTCTCAATGCAGCCTGAAATTCCATTCCTTTCAGTCTTTTCCTCCATGAAGAGGCTTATGCGTTACAGCCTGGGGTCTGTGGCTCTTGGCTCTTTGATTGTATCTTTTGTGGAATCAATCCGCTTTCTGCTTGAATCTATTCGTCGAAAGCTAAAAATCTCTAGTCACATGCCAGACAGCTGGATAGGCAAGGCTGCATTCCGATCTTCTCAATGTTTTATTGGGTCTATTGAGTGGACCATAAAATCAGTGAACCGTAATGCTTATATCATGGTAAAGTTTTTATCTACCATACATCAGAATTGTATGCATGCAGCATCAGATATACGCATTTATCAATTTGGTGCAGTAATTCCTTAACAAATAGTAAAATATTAAGTGAAAAAAAAGGACAAGGCCATTCTCATACTTTTTGCCTTGTAATCAACATATTGGAGAGAGACTGATTTCATTGTCCCAAGTTTGATGTGTTTCTGTAAAGTATACCCAAAAAAAGAGGGTAAAACATTCTGAGTAATCTTTGTTCTTTTGTTCTCTTTTGTTGGAAAGACTTCCAGTTAGCACATTTTGGGCACTTGAACATCAGAGAGACCATTTGCTGTCCAGTTTCAAGACATGTATTAGTTGCACAGAGCAAATGAGAGTATCATTCTGTGCAAAAAATAATAGAATGATGATATGGCTCAGTAAAAGTTTCCAGTTAAAACTTCCTTCCCTAAAACAATGTACTCTCAGTTTCTGTACGTTCAATTTCTGGGAGATGTCTTAAGTTATCTTATTACTTCTCACCTGCTGAAGCTCATGTACTTGAGTGTTCCCTATTTCTGCATTTAACTTTTCTTGAATATCTGATTGTCCTGCAGATTGCTATAACGGGTAAAAGTTTCTTTAGAGCTTCTGCTATTGCCACAGAATTGATCAGGAATAACATTCTACGGATTGGGCGCGTAAATGTGATTGGAGATGTCATTTTGTTTCTTGGAAAATTATGTGTCAGCCTCTCAAGTGCTGTGTTTGCTTTCCTCATGTTGGACACACACAAGTACAGATCTGCTCATAACAAGATCTCATCTCCCCTTTTTCCTGTTGTGGTATGTTTTCTATTGTCTATCATCTAATTAAAAGATTGGAGAATAAGATCAATTACCATTTAACAAAAGCATTAAAGATAGTGATTCATATTTTTGTTGATAAAACCTTTTAAATCAGATAAACTCTAGGGTAGAGAAAGATTTGGTTGAAATTTAGAATTTTTATTTGATTCTATTATTTGAATTTGAACTGCATTGCTTGCAGTTCCAAATAATGGTTCATTAGTGTTTCAGAATTTCTTGCTGATATTGATTCCAAACCTTTTCTGATTAAACCTCATGCATTTAGCATAACCAAAATAAGTTGCCAAGAACCTGTTTGACCTAGTTGGAAACTGTTTGTTTTTTTGGTCTTTTTTGTTTTTTTTGAAAGAATGACATTAATAAAAGTTCCTTTAAGATGATTTGAGCAAACACAGATGGCTTTTTTGTTACAGTGCTTTTTGAAATACTAGTTCTTTAAAAAAAAAAAAAGCAAGTTTAAACTAAGTCAAAATCGATATCATGGCCAAACAGGCTATAAAAGGAGGAAAATTTGGGAAATAGTGGAAAAAAAGTTCCCATAAAGCGCAATTTAATGTGAGAACCATAATCAATACCTTATTTTGGATTTTATGCAATGCAGGTCTGCTGGGCACTTGGATATATTGTTGCAACTCTGTTCTTTGCAGTGGTGGAGATGTCAATTGATACCATAATTCTCTCATTCTGTCAGGATTCTGAAGAGCATCAAGGGACAGCCCAGTATGCCCCACCCCTTCTCATTGAAACTCTCAATGACCAAAATGAGATGCAAAGGCTTACACAAGGACCCCAATGAAAAATCTCCGTGTATAATTTCCAACAGCGTCTCAATATTTAGATGTTTATAAGGTGCTTATTTTTGCCACCTGAGTTCTTCTGTTCTTTATCCTGTATATATAGCATACAATGCTGGACTAAGGCTTCCTTTGGTGGGATGCCTTTTAAGTTAAGTAGTTTATTTTCAAACAAAGGGTTATGTAGGATATCATATAATGCTTTCTTGGTGCACAAACGGAAACAATTCATTACCCTTTTCTAAATCTCAAGAATGCGTCCTCTACTGAATTGTAGAAGCTTGGGAGTTCTGGCACATTGTCAGTTTTGGAGTCAACTTTTATATTATAAAGTCTTAGGTAAACTTGTTTTACAAAAGATTTGAAGGCTAAGTCAATTATCAGAAGACAAGTTAGTATATCAACGCATTTTTCTCTTTTATGCTTATGGGTTTCTTTGTAATTGAATATCTATAAATCTTTGGTAGATTGGTTTACTTATTCAATAATTGTGTCTCTTGAGACAATAATTTTGATCTTACCGGATAACATTGGGGAGTATTCCAAATGTATTCTTTGGGTTTCTGCAATTGCTAATTTTGGTGAGCTTATAATCATATAGAGAGCTACCAAGACACTCCACTTCTCACAATCATTCATCACTACTCTTTGTCAGGCCATTCTGCTAATTTGGCTAAAAGATGAGAAGCAGATATTTTAAGATGAGTAAATGATCCATAGTATGTAATCATACTAACAAATTTATTAAATTCAGGTGATTTTTATTTTTAAATGAAATAGAAAATAACTGAAGTGATTGATAACTTGTGAGTTGCAAAAAAATTGTCAATTAAAACCATAAAAGATTTGAATTTATGGAATATGTATGCAGTTATTATCAGGAAATTGTATGAAGTACTATTAAATATTAATGGTTGATTTGTTTTCAAACCTTTAATTTAATATTCACATTTTATAATAAAAAAATTACAAAATAAATAATCATTGTTACAAATAGTGATTACTTTACTATAAAACTAGTGTTAACAGTATTTGTAAAAATTAAAATAATTATTATATTAAAACAAATTGTTATTAGATAATTACTCTTCATAGTTTATAGATCACCTCTTCTGAAAATTTTAAAACTTACACTTATATTTTTTTTTAATTTATATGAAAATCTTTTCCTACTCACATAATTGCTGATGCAGATTATATTTTATGCAATTTTTTTCTTAAAACTTCATAATAAGCTAATTTAAGGTATTATAAATTATAGAATGATTAAATTAATATTTATAAAAATTTAAAATAAGAGAAGTGAGTGTATTTGACAAGATATTTATTTTAATTTAAAATTAGAAGAAATGTAAATATAATTTTTATAAATATTAAAAAAGTGAACATAATAGACTAATTTGTTTCACAAAAATCTGATGGAATCAGCCCAAATCTATAACGGGTTGTGCGCCTGAACCGACAAGTAGCCCAGTGACCGACCGAAGTTTCTCACCCGCCACTTACTCCACTGTCTCTGTACGGCTTGGGGCGGTGGCAAGCTTTCTCGGTTCGTAATCCCGTCTCTGAAGCCCCCTATTGAATACTTCCGAGGCTTTGATTCTGTCTTCTGCCACTTTATCAATTTGATTGATTGGTGGGTAAGGTGTAAAATGTATTAATATAAGATGGGTCTTTTAGATTTTATCAAGATTCAGCTTTTGCATCTTTGGTGTTAAAAGGTTACTGCTAGGCTTGTTGGGTTTCGATTTTCTAGTTACCTGAGGAGGATTCTGTATTTTTTGTTTAAGTGCATTTGATTTCGTGGGGCTCTTAAGGTGAAGGGGCTGATTTCGAATTTGGTGGTTTTGTATCTGTTTTAATTTACCATTGGAGGTGAAGAGGGATTTCCGCAGTGTAATCTATGTCTTACACTCTTCCTACTAGCAAAACCAGTGTGCTTTCCAAATTTTTGTTACAAATGCTGGTTTTCTTCATCTTCGTGTGTACTTATAGTTATATGACTTATATCTAATATAGTTATATAAATTTGCTAGCTACAGTGCTGGCATATACATTTTCTCAAGTGCTTGTTTAAAATGGTGTGGATATGGCAACTGTTGTTGATGCTGTATTATTGTTCATTGGATTTATTGTGGTTGCATATAGTATTTAGCACTTATTGACTGTTGCATAACTCCTCCTCCTTGTTGTTTATTGTAATGGTGTTCCAATTTGTGGGCTTGCCTTGCTGAGAGATCATTTACCAATCTAAGCATAATTTTTGGTCTTCATGGGTTTTGATAGTTGGATATGATGGCTATTTGCAAAACAAATTGATGATATTTTGTTTTTACCTTTCCTTTGCTTGCATACCATGTATTCCATTAGCTGTGAGGGATTATTCATTGGTATCCAAATTAAGTAATTGCTTCTCTTATTTTCTTGTTTGAAATTTGCTTTGATGTGGCTATAACCCATCCTTCTAATTTTAGTTACATTTCCTGTGCGCTTATTTTTGTTTGGAAAGTTATACTGCTTTTCCTTTTTGTTTTCTCGTTTTTAACTATGGGAGGGGGTTGGGAGGAAGGGAGAAAGGTTAAGCATGAAAATCTAATATGTTATTCATTTTGAATTTTCTTTAAATTTTTGCAAGTATTGAATGGATGGAGTGAAAAATTGAGAGTTCAACAAATTCTGCTTGTTTATCTTTGGTTAAGCTTTGTTATATACAAATATGGTTTGACATTTTACTTCTCAAAGCTCGAACATGACTAAGTTTCTACCATTTACTACATGCTACTGTTAAAATGGTCATCTGTAATATTCAGAACTCATCTGTAATATACATGCTCTGTCAGCAAGCCATGGGAACCAGAGGAGTAATCAGTGATAAATGGTCCATGAGAGTTCTTTGGGCTTGTGCTATTGGAAGTGCTATCAGTAAGCATTCTTTAACTTCTTTCAATTGGTTCTTTCCTCATGTCTTGTCACCAAGCATACGAGGCATGAACGCTAATATGAACATAGGAAACTACACTGATACAGGCACAATAAAATTTTAAGTGTCTGTGTATTTTGAAAAGTCATGTTGTGTCTAATATTAGTATATACACATGACTCATTTTTTGAAGTGTCCGTACTTTATAGTACCAAATGAACTAGTAACTTGTGTGCTGTGTATTTTTATTTTTTTATTTTTCCAGAAAAATAAATTTTTTTAGGTGTTGTCATATTGTTCTTCTTATCTATAAAGCACAGACACACCTATCTTGAAGTATGTTAACATGTTGGACCCTGCTGCGACATGTGTACAAATATTTACGAATAAAATTTTTTATTTGTTCAGCTCAAACATGTGCTGGACTTAACTTGGACACGCATCTAACATGATTTGGACACAATTGACTCTAAAAAATAAAAAATCCACTAAAAAAAATATAGAATGAGATATTAGAAACCGCATCTTGGTGAGATAAAAAAACCTTTCTTAAAGTTTTTGTGCATGAATATGTTTAACATCTTTTTATTTAGTATATTTTTTTAAAAAAAATATTATTTTTAGATACTTAGAATATAGGATATGTTAGTTGAGTTTTTCTTTTGAATGTAGATAACTAAATATGAAGTTTCAAAAATTAAAGTGTGTGTGTCTAATGTGCTGTGCCGTGCGGTGTCATGTCATATGTCATGTTGCGTGTTCATCCTTCATAGCTTCGAATTAATGATGATGACTATACTTGTATAGGCCTGTATATGGTTGCTGCAGAAAGACAAGCAAAGAACAGGGAGAGGATGCTAGCTGAAGGCTTGAAAGCTTTGGAATCAGTAGAAAGTAATGGAGATGCTTGATTGTGTAGAAGTATCCTCACTTCATTTTCTGTTTGAATCAATGCTCTGTTTATTTCCTACAAAGATGATTTAGTCGTAGTTACCAGTGTTTCCTGCTGTAAATTACTGAGACATTCCTTTCAAACAGTTTTGGATAATTTTATGGAAAGGTCTGCCTTTTAAAAGATTGAGCTTTTTTACCATTAGATATATCTTCAGATTCTCAGTAGGGATGGGAGTGTTTTTGACTTTTAACTTGGTCAGTTGGAAAGCTTGTCTTGTTTCTAGAGACCCCAAGGAGAGAATACATTGAGAAGCTTGTTATTTCCTTTACCAAAAATTAGGGTTTATAATTTAAAATTTTATTCTACCTGTACAATATAAATTAGCTACCACTTATCATGGTTTGTTTCTAAAATTATTTCTGTAAGATAACCCAAATGGATCTTTGGTTTGTTAACTGTTGACCAGTTTTCTAACAAGCCGGTGAACTATTCAGTCTAACTTTTAAAACTAAGATAGTAGCATTAGCTGCAACAGCAAAAATGGGTGGCATGTACTTAATTTTGTTTTGTAATTTAATGCTTATACAATTTAATCTTACCATGCCTAATCAAACCAGTGTTAACCTGACTAAATTATATAATAATCACTGTATTAAATGGGTGAACGAAATAAGTTTATACAATCTTTAGTCTATACTAAAGTTGGAAGCAAGACACTAGTGTTCCATTCTACAACCAATTTGCTGATAAAATAGTAATGGTGAAAAAGCATTTAAGATCTTAGAGACATAATGTCTGACCCTCTAAATTGCATTAGATTTAAAAGAAAAAGAAAATTAAAAGACAGATATCATTATAGCATCTAAAGGAATCGAAAGTAGACAAGTTATAGCTTCTAATCATCATACAAATTCCAACTTCATCATTCTAACATTTAAACCTGTTTCCCTTTTCTACCATGACATAATTTGCTTTCACTGTCTATTTCTTCCACTTGGCACCGAATAGGATCTTGAAATTGCTGTTCTAAAACTGAATGGAGTTGATGATGAAGAAAGTGAAGCAGAGGGTCCAAGGAGGGGTGTAACAGCCCTACTTGAAGCTTCATTTACCATGGGTGAAGGAGTAGATGTAGCACCCGTTACTGGTTGTAGTTCTAATCCGGTGGCATCTCCAGGGGCATCAATTGATGGGTCATCTTCCTCAATAGACAATACTGTGCTTGTGTCGGTATGTATGGTGGAATCATCAGGGAACATCCCATGTCTTCTCTTTCTCCTGGCTTCCTTCCCCCATCCATGAATTGTCTCCCTTATCCTCTGTGGAATCAATGCAGCCTTATAGTTTGTTCCCATCTGAATTAAACATAGGAAAGCTGTTACTACATGAGACATTAAAGTAGCAAAAAAACTGCATAATGTGTAATGATTCTTTTGATACAATTCCAAGTAATAAGCCTTTCACAAGCAACACCAGGCAGATTTGTTCTATAGAAGGAATCCATCAATAAACCCCTTTCTTCTGCAGAGAACACATATGTCAGCAATAGTTATGACCAAACGGATATGAGGGGACCTAAAGGGATTAGCTTAGTTGATAAGAGGAGATGACATCTCTCCTTATTAACTCGTGATTCCTATGGAAATAAAATCCTAAATCACCAAGCTGATGAGGGAAAGTGTGCCCTTAAGATCATACCCAAAAAATTAAAAGGGCTGAGGGTTTCCTTTAGCATGACTTGGGACTTCAAAATTGCCATGTAATCAAACTAATAAGGAGGCTGATCATTCAGAGGGTAAATCCAGTAATTCACATGTCCTATAATACACATTTTTTTATCAGTTGCATATGATATTACCTGCGTGACAAGTGCATAGAGTGGCAAGGTGCTGTAGCTGCACAGAAACTGTCCGGCGAACCTACGAAGTTGATTACAAGAAAAGTGAAAAGGTACATAATTGATTTACCTCCTAAATGGTCAAGACGGCCATGACAAATACATACCCCAAGATCAGCCTTAAATACACAAGGAGATGATCCTTAATATAGCAGGAATGATACCCAAACTGCCACTGCAGTGTGAAAAGACTTTCATCACAACATAGAAATTTTCAAGTTGAAAAAACAAGAGGAAAAAAAAGTTGAATCTCTGTGTTCTCTCTATTTCCAGTGGTTCATGTTATGACTCAATTGCAAGGTATGAGACTTGAGTCTCACATTGGAAGTATGAAATTCTAATATGAGGCCTATATGAATCTTGGATTCTCCAACCATATAAGATGGCCTTTGGGGTATAACTCTCCTGAAGGTTCATATCAGTTCATTATCTTGTTCCATCAAACAATTTGTTATATCCAAGGCAACTTTGAAAAGTAGCATCATTAAGTAAGAGAAGTGAAAAACTCCATATGGAGATACTCATTCCCTAACACATTTATATTTGTATATAATTCGATTTGAACTCTCATATAGTTTCTTGCTTTACAGTTCCTGATAATTTGTTTTTTAATCATATATCTCTTCAGCTAAAATTATTATTCATATCACTCCAAGGTCCAATTAAAATCTTAACAGGGTTAAGGAAATACCCAGAACCAAAAGAATGAAGCCAACTCAAATGCATTCTGCAAGGAGGAAAACCAAGAAGCATTCATCAGAATCTGGTTTGAAAATAACAGGATTCAATAAGAAAATAGTTGCACGATGTAGTTGAACTGCCACCAACCTGGAAGAGAATGAAATGGATTAAGGACAACAATAGTTCAGGCTTATTAAACCAGAAAAGTTCATCACGAGGCATCAACTTTGCTCCTGAGAAGAAACTGGTGATTCCAGCATTCTCTAATGCCAAGGTGGCAATAACATGTTGTAGCTTTGCTCCCACCAAAAGAACTAGCTGCACATGGAACGCATTAGAATCAAAATAACATAGCTTAAGACAAAATATGACCATTTAAGAAACTCAAGACAAGGAAAGGGTGTTAAATCATCCTCCACTGTAGTTCCCCAAACTATAGAACACCAATTAATATAATATATGAAAACTGTTGGGAGATATTACGAATTTAGGAAACTCATGTAGGTTAAAAAAATAGTTACTCATAGTGCTCCCAAATTAAAGGGTCTAAATGACTTTGTCTGATTATAGTATTAGTACAAATAAAGGATGCGATTATAGTATTAGTACAAATAAAGGATGCGGGGTCAGTGTTATACACACAGTAATTGAATTTTTCAATAATATATTTTGTTTGGTCCTTTCCTTTTCTCCCTAACTTTTGCTCTATCTATTTTCTTAACAAAAACCTCTTTGCATTAAGACACATTTGTAAGCTTACCGATATAGGAATGATAGCTATCCAGAAATAGAGATTGGATCCTGTCAGACCAGAAAACATACAAACTGTAAGCTTGGAGAGTACGCAAACCAAGTAATAGCTGAAAACAATGATTTAAAGAATCTTATAGAAAACGAGAAGTTAAGAGGAAACTTCTGCCTGTGAATAGACCTAAAGAGGGAGATACTTTTTTCTCCTTTCTAGGAGGAAGGAGGGGACGGAGGGCAGGGGAAAAGTAGAATTATTTGCAGTAGGTTTGCCTTTGTTAGTATCCATTGAAAAAGGAAATAAACTACTTTTCACCTTGCTTTCCCATAATAAAACATACCTTTAACGTCAAAAAGCATGAAAGCAACAACAAATCCCCAGAGTGGACCACTGCACATGATTTTGCAAACAGTAATCTTAGCTATCAACTACTTCATGAGAATTAATTTTTGAAAAACAGTAGGAATAACTAAATAAGGAACATATGCTACTGTCTAGGAGACTTCAATTGAGACAAAGTACAGATATTTCATTATGAATGGGTAACAGAATCAACTATTTTTGTTCAACATTGTATAAAAGACACTGACCACCCTGGGAATTAAGACCATAGACAATGCATAAATGGGTACAAGAGATCTTATAATATTGGAAGAACATAAAATAACTGCCAAAAGTGCTAGTCACGATGCCGCAATCATAACAACCACTGGATTACAATATTATTACTAACCTCACACCAACAATCTTTTGGAATTCCTCTTCCATAGATCGAATCATGTAACTGTGAAAATCATATTTTAATGTGAGGTTGTGATTCTGCCATGAATAAGAGAAAGAGACTGAGTAAACATTCACAAAGTGGTGCATACCACCAAGAAACTTAATATAACAATATTATGATGGATATGATAAAAAAAGACACTAACCAAAATAGCAACTTAAAACCAGAACGAGGGATTTAAAATAGATTTAGGTATTAAACAAATTCATGAAGTTAGCTCCTTTCTTAACTAAGCACATTTCAGTTTCCCATTTGAAGTTAGGAAAGAGGAAAACATTAAATTCATTTTCAACTTTTTTAAGAAAGATATAATTTTGTAGGTCCACCAGATAGTTTATGTATATATGGTGAGAGAAATGTTCACATGACATAGCAATATAATTTTGAGAAAACCAGGCACAAAGATTCACTTAAAGCATTAAGAACCATAGTAGCTTTTGAACCAAAAGATTCAAAATCATTGCATGTGCACCCTACATTAAGTTTATTGCATACCGTGATGAAGCCTTTGCGGAGTGTCAGATAATCAGCACGAGTCACAGAATATCCAAATTGTCGGAAAAGACATGTCTGTAATTTGATTAAACTTGACATAAGATAGATTTACAGTTATACTGAATAATAGTTCAAAGTGGAATGTGAATGTTACCCTGTTGTTAAGAAGTTCAGACTTATTAAAACCCATTGAGATGGAAATAGAAGGTCACAAGAAATGAAAAAACAGAATCAAGGAGAAGGAGACAGTATAATGTAACAAAGAACGTATCATATAAAGAAAATCTGGCCTCAACAAATGCTGAAGATGTAAGAGACTCATGCAAGATGCAACCAGTCTCCAAAAATTATTAGCATAAGACTACTATGAAGTAAATTTCTATCTGGTCCATTACATCAAGAAAATCACTAAATAATTTAATCTTATTTTACACAACATAGTTGCATAATCCAGAAATGCATTTTATAATGCTTTAGCCTACTTCATTGATCATTTCAGTGAACCCCTCTAGCAAAAACTATTCAGAAAGGATAAGCATGCAATAAACTGATGAAGTATTAAAGGACATGCATCCTACAAAACATAAATGAAATGTAAATAAAATGAAAATGAAGAAACAAAATGAAATTCTGTTATTACCACCCAAACAAGAAAACCGTTTCTGACCAACAGATTTGATGTATGAAATTTGACAAAGGTTGATTGCCTTCGCATTGTCAACTCTCTTGTGATTTCTGTTGCAACACAAAAAGTAATCTATCACTTTAGAAAATGGTTTCAATATGAACCACATGACCAAACATTTCCATCTATTGTAAAGTACTGAACCAGTCATTCGTGGGTGGCTTAAATTGTGGACATGCAAACTGTACGTTTTGTAGGTCTTATTGAACTTCAATGGTTATCACTTATCACACCTCTTTTTTAAAAGCTATATAAAATTAATGACATAAGAGCAGAGAAAACTTAACATAAAAAAAAAGGAAATTATCTTAAGGTAAAAGAAAAATGCTATCTGACTTTTTATAAGGTGCTATCCGTACTTCTTGCAGGCATAAGGTGTAAAATGCTTGCCATTAAAGAAAGCCTAAAATTTCGCAATTTATTTATTTTGTACAAGAAATATTTATTAAGAGAAAGTAGAGAAGTACATAGAAGGAGGTGGGAGTATATAGTTAATAAACATAATTTCTCAACAGGGTCAGTAAAGTGAATCGGAAAATATAGATATCAGAACAAGCATGGTAATGCTTTGAATTTTAATAAAATTACATGGGTTATCTTACCTACAACTAATACATAGAGAGAAGAGACATATCATAGCATAAGGAACATGATTATTATACTGTGTATAGTCAATCATAGAACTGGGAACTGCATCACAAAGGTCCAAACAGGACTACAGAATACAGGAAGAAAATCACTGGTCCACTAAGGCATAATGACCAACATTGAGCTCACCATTTAATGAATCATGCTGCTCCATGTGAGCCTCATCCTCCCATATCCTCCAACTGTGAATCTGGTTTACATTATTACACCATTACTATATTCAACAGAAACCCAAAATAATAGCACCTTGATGTTTTACTTTCCAGAATTCACCACACCACGTTGAAGATATTTATAAATAACTTGTTTCATATTTCTATTTTACTGTATAATGCAATGTGAATGTGATTTAGTTCGAAGTAGTGAACCAAACATTAGATACTCATTGACACCAAAATCCAAACATATCTTAACAACATATCAGATCGTAACAAGAGGCAATTGTAAAAAGGAAATATAAATTACAAGAAAGACTAGCAATTTTTTTAATATAAACAAAGATGACAACTACAAATACAATGAAACAAAATGAGGACCCCAGCAAGTTAAGCAAAAAATATGTTTTTCAGGTATTTTAAGTTAGGGTAACTGGATTTGTTTTTTGCCAGGCTATGAAACACACAAGCCTCCATAATTTAGTGTTAGTATGTTGGATTTGGATCTCTACTTTCCAAATAATAAAAAAAATTCTGGGTTGGACAGCTTAGACACAGAACAGATGGGAAGGCACAGTTCACACATAAAATGGACGTGTTTGAGTAACCAATAGTTTCCAATTTATTATGAAATTCGTTGAGGTTATACAGCATTTGTCAGCCAAACAAGTATTGCTTAGTTTGGACTTGCAAATACTGCAACCATGGCAATGTGATTGGTTTCTCCCTTGCATCTGGACAAGAAGATAAAAATAATTACAATATACACATCTAGTAACAAAGATGAGTATTAGATAACTAGAATAACGTGACTAAGTTGACGTTCGTCTCATCTCCATTGTTTGTGAATGTACTTTGAACCAGTGAAGTCTGCTTTTTCTGTGGCTTATTTCCATATCTTAATGTTTTGTATGTAAGATCACCATGTTAATACTTTTCATAATCAAATTTCTATATACGTTTTTTTTAATGCATGACATTTTCTAAGTATGTTAGTCCATGCCATGTCAGGTCCTATTTCCTTCTAATTCTGCCATGTCAGTTTATCCATGCCATCTGATTCCCCAATTCTCACATTAAGTCTTCATAGGGATGATTGACTCATTATATGGTGTATCAGATTGATTCATTGATTGTCAAACCATTTCCCAAGGGAAGAGTCGACCTTCAATAAGTTCAATAACAGCAATGGAGAACTCTTTTCCATAACTTTTGTGCATGCTAAAGAAAGTTCACCATTCAAAAAGGCAGTATACAAAGGAATTGAACATGGCCAGCATGCTTTTAGTTAGCATATGCACTCATCTTGAAGAGTTGTTTTGTGGCAAAAAAATTTCTTCAATATGAAAAGCTAGTTAATACCACTATTTTCAGATTAATATCATCACTGATTAACAAAAGTAATTCATGAAAAGCTTGCCAAGGTCTATATGTAAGATGACAAATGCACAAGCTAGTTATCCAACAACAGTAACCAAAAAAATGCAGGCAATGTCCGTTACTACATTTAGAAAGACTTTCACAGTATTTATATTAGCATAAGAAAGAAAAGAAAATTCAACATGGCAATGCATAAATCACATTGAAACAGAACATCGATATTTGCCCCATATTTTGGAAAATTGATCAATGCGTGCTAGTCAGCTCACAGCTTCCTAATTCCTATAATTAACAATATCTCACCTTCACAATTGCCAATAACATTGTTAAGCAACTGTAAGCTATATGCGTCACTGCCATGACAAAAATAAATCTGTGCAACTGCTCTAGACCTTCATAGGAAACAAATGGTTCATGACCCTGTGCAACATAACAAATTCCAAATTTCCCTACATTAATCTCAAGCAGTAAAAGCTGATAAATAGTCAAAACTTAAAAACATTTTAAGGTATAAAGGCCGTGCCTTTTTGCAGGAGCTTTGATTCATGCCATTCAACATCCTTCTAAGTAAGTGTGGATACGTAGAAGCCATCAATAATTTACGTTCTCGGGGTCCATTATTTTCCATTTCTTCATCTATCTCAGATCTAGTGCATGGAGTAAAAGAATTACCATAGAACTTCGATGGAATGCAAATATTGGCTATCATACGTGAGGTAGCTGTTAATAGGAGTGATATAAATCCAAGCAGCATCAACTCTGAAAATAGGATTAAAAAATAATTATAGTTGATTAATTAAGACTGATAAATATTTACATAAACTTTGGACAGTGTAGAATGCCAGTAGATGGTACCTTCTTTCATCTTCTCCAAAGCTGCAAACAAGGGTTTTCGGTTAGTTTTCCGTAGCCACTGAAACCACAGAGAAACACAACCACATCACAATTCATGTCAAAACTTCCCAGCCAGAGCCCACTTGTGTATGGGATCAGACAGCATAAAATTGCTTTTGCACTTCATATTGAAGATGAAGCCTTTGGGCATTATTAACAGGTGCTTTTGCAATTTTCTTCTACTGTAAAATGCTTACAGAATAGGAAGCTGTGTTTAAAAAAAAAAATCTTAAGTGACAACTTTACCTTTATTTAAAAAAATAAGGGATGACTTGGCTAGAAACAAGATAAATAAAGACACCCATGAAGTTACTGCATTAACAAATGTGTTCTTACATCTTAAGTATTGTAACTATATCATCATCAGAGGTTACCACTCTCAAAGTCCAAGTTTAATTGTAAGCTACCTTGATGGTAATCACTCATTTTTTCTTTCATCCTCACTTTCATTGCTTGTAAGACAATTTAAACAGCTAATAATACCTATAAAGCATGGACACTGACATAGATATCATGAAACATATAAAGTTAGAAGTGTCCATGAGTAATTTAAAGAGTCGTGTATTGTCTAGTTCAATGTGTAATACATGTCAAACACAACGTAGCCTATTTTTTGAAGTGTCTATGCTTTATAAATCATACCTCTACAGTTTTGCTTTTGCATTCAAGCAATTCCTTGCCCACAGCACTTCTTTAATCAGATGCATACAAATGGTGAATGCCTTTCTAGTTTCCACAGATGGTAAAATGTAATAGCTACACAACCCATAGTCTTGTCACATTAGTTTGCCTTAAGCCTTATGATAACTTCTTGGAAGAAGGAGCATATTTCGCATTCATTTCTGCTCAGTGTAGTTTATTTCATTTAACAGTGGACATCGACAAATGTACATATTTTGAAAATAAAATGTGAAATTAGAAAGGGGTTTATTGTGCAAAAGAAGATATATATATGTTAAGCCTAAAGTCATACCACAGATTCATATGTACTCTACAAATTCAAATCAAGGAAATACATGTCATGGTAGAAACGGTAAAATCAAAGGGATTCAAGTACTCTATAAGTTACTCACAAACTCCCTGGCAGTTCTCAAAAGAAAATCAAACTCACTAATGGTAGAAATGGTGAAATAAAAAAAATACCCCAACTTGAGCACGTCAAGTACGCTTCTGATATTGTTTCAACAAAATACTTTCCTAGCACATGAGGAACCTCAACTTATGATAATATAGGTTGAAGAAAAAAGACTCCAGGACATTAGGCCTAGACCAGATTTATATATAGACATTGTGCATATTCTATGTCTTCCATTGATTATATGACTAACAAAGTAAGCAACAGTTGGCACCTACCAGTCACAACCACTGAATTACTATTTAGTGTATTAACAAATTAAGTCTGAGTAAGAACCTTGTAGAGCGTGAGTTTGTTCGAACTTTGTCAAAATTAGGGACTTTACTCTTACCTTTAGAAAAAGAGCAGTGTCTATGTCCAGCACATGTCAGGAACTCATATTAGAAACAACGAGACACTACAAATTATACTTAGACACTCTAGATTTTGTCTCGTCATCAGGTTCACGTTCATGTTGTGTCCCATGTTTGTCGATGCCCATGCTTCTTATATAAGAAGTGTACTAATCTGACACCCATCCACTTTCACTTCTTTTGATGATTTATGAGGCACACAAGGAGGACAGCCACATGTATAGGAGATAGTCATAGTACTGGAAAAAGAAGCCTCTCCGATCCCCCCCCCCCCCCCCCCAAAAAAAAAAAAGCTTTAAACTTTCATAACTTTCTTCTATTTTTAAGCTACACTTGTATAAAATGTGTTGAAGACAGAACAGAGTCAAGGGCTGTCAAATATATTTTTATAAGTGCTTGCAATGGATTATGACGAAAGAGGGAGCACCTTCCACCCCAATTGATGCACATCCAAAGACGTTGTTCAGTTCAAAGATGTATCAGACCTATGACTATGGCTATGAATAAAGTTTATCACAACATTTGTATAGTTGTTGGCCAAAACTCTCTTTTTCCCTCTGCCCTTCCTCCACTCACTCTCAGTAACAAGTCTGATTACATCTCTCAACCTGAAGTTTGCTATATTCCCATATGCAATATAAATAAAAACATCTTTTGCTATCCCACAGAAACAAGACATCAAAATCACCAAAAGATCAATAAAGAGTCTAACAATACTTACCCTGCTTAAATGGTGAATGGAGCGCTCCACAAGCAAAGAAACAGCAACAAAGATTGTCAATACAGTGGCCACAGACCATGTTGGAGTCAAGGCCAATGACCGTGTTTCTTCTACATTCGCTGCCATTTTGAAGTATGAAGTATCCTAATAACAAGCCAAACTCTATATATCACAGGCCAATTTTAATGGACTTAAAATATGGGCCTCATCGAAGATCAATCTTCAAAATTACCAAAACATAACTCATATAACAGTGCATAATGAACCTATAATTTACTGGGATGCTGCTATACTCTAGGAATAGAAATCCTAGTGCTGTCTTTCATCAACATATATCAGCTACCAGTAGTCCTAGCACCTAGTGTAAATGCACATGTACAACAACAACGTGAGGGTAGGGGAATAGGTCCCAAAAAGAAGCTTGTAGAAGAGCAGGACCCAAATGAACCTCTGCAATATATTTCGCCTTCAGCAAAAGAAAATGCTATGGAAGGCTCTTCCTAAAAAATAAACAATACCCTCTCAGGTTTTGCCAATAGAAGAGATGGGGTAAAGGAAATTGCTTGGCTTGTTTTCTCTACTTTCTCCCACCCAAAAAAAAAAAAACAAAAAGAGCTTTTTCTCCCTCTTGAAAGCTTTATATGCACTTGTATTTTCTTTTGTTACCCTTGTAGGCTATGATTCAAACTCTAAAACAAGTTCATCTCCGATCTTTATCTCCTTCAACAATGCCGAGCAGATTCAAACATTATCAAACCCGAGGAGAGATCACATATTTTTTCCATATCCCACATTGTTCTGGTACCCACAAGTTCGAATACTGTCACAAGTGTACGAAACTCACAGTCACGGAGAAGAGCGTGAAAGCGCAGCATTCATACATTGAATGGTTCACCCAACTACATTTATAATTCGCAGACTTTCCCACCTCATACAATACATACATGCAAGGGGAAAAGCGCGTCCTTCCCAGCTGCATTGCATTGCCAAAATACTATCAACCCTATATATCTTATTCTTACCTAGGCTTAGAGTTAACGGGTCAAAACTCATCTAAACCGATTAAAAATAGTTTAGTTCGATTTTTAAAGTAAAAATCAAACGGTTCAATTGTATTTTTTTTTTTGGGTGAGAAAATAAATCAAACTAAACCAGCTAATGCAGTTTCAATTATTGAAGGGAGAAAATGTTGTAAAGACTTGATTCATTATAAATATGTAATTAAAACAGTTTGGAATAATTTTTTGTATATGTAAGAAAATTTTCAATTATTTTTATTTTTAATATGTCCATATACCTTATCTCAAAAAAATAAATGTCCATATACCTTTATTTTTCGCCATCATATTATTTTGTAAATTCAATTCTTTTTTTTTGTTACTGTGCCAAGTTTTCTCTGCTATTAACTAGATGGTTCGATGATTTTTAATTTTAAAAATTAAAAATATTTGTGTTTAGAATATTGTGCTTATTTTTTTAATTAAATTTTAGGATTGAAAATATAAAGTTTAGAATTCTATTTATTTTTATTTATAGCACAAGTAATTTACTGAAATTCCGGAGTTTGGTAAGTTATCAACAAATTTAGTTACTATTTTTTTATTTTTTTTTTTCCACAGATACTGTATGGAGAGGAAGAAGTATAGAATTATACTTAAAGAAGTGCCTCTTTGTTGACTAAAAAGGAAAGGAAGAAAAAAAATAAGAGTAAGGGTTTGTTTGTTTTTTATTTTAAAAAAATTAGTTTTTATTTTCAGTTGTTTTTAAAATAAAAAAAATAAAAAAAAATTATTTTTATTTTTTATTTTTATTTTTAGAATACAAAAAATTAAAAAATAAGATATTTTTAAAACAATTTATTAAATAATTTTTTTTATTTTTTAAACATAATTTTTAAAAATAATTTTTAAAAACAAAAAAATAAAAATAAAATCAAACAAATCCTAACTCTTTCACTTTCACTTGATAACTTCTACCAAAGTTATTAAATGATATTTACAATATTTAAATATATAAAAAATTATCGTTTTAGTTGCATTTTTTTAATATTTAAGAGTGAATTGCTTTTTTTATTTTCAGAAATATAAATTTTGAAAATTTGATTTTTTTTAAAATTAATTTTCTCATTTTAAAATTAATTTTCATTTGAAAGAATGAAGTTGCGATTTTTTTTTAAGTAACTTATTGATATTGGATAAAATATAACAGACAGGTTAAGTTAAATAAACTTTTTATTAAGTGAAATAAGCAAATTTATTAATTGGGTAAATGTGAAATTTTTTTTGAAAATATAATATTTTTTAAAAATTGAAATGAAAAAATTTGAAAAATCAAATTTAAAAAATTGTATACATTTTACATATCAAAACATAATTAATGTTATATAAACTCTTTTCCAATAAATTGTTTATAATACTGTGATACATATACTTTGTGATTAAAAGTAACTAAATTTTTCTTTAAATTTATAAATAGAATTAATATTATAATTAACATTTTAATTTTTATTTTAAAAATAAGTAAGACAAAAATAATCCCGGATGGATAAAAGATTAGATATTTTATATAACTCAATCTATTTTAATTTTAAATTATTTTAAAAATAAATTAAAATAAAAGTTGGGACCCAAGTCAAAGTTTCACTTTCAAAAACTAAGCACCGACCACTGTCAACAGTAGCTGACGCAGTTCTCTTTCTTTTGTCTTTTTGTATTATTTATTTACTGAATCCTTTATGTGTCATTGGTGTTTACATTTTTTAAATATAAAATTAATTTTATTTAAAATATTAAAATTGGCTCTCTTAATTTTTAAGAAACTAAAATCCTTAATTTTTATTATTTAAATTAAATATTCTTTTCAAAAATAAATTAGTGTGTTAAAAAATTTTAAAAAATTAAAAGAAAATATATTTACAAATTTAAGCGGTGCAGGTTTCATTGGCATCGATACTAGTAGCCCTCCACGGTGCAGCCAGCCACGAATGCATTGGAATCAGTCACATCCCCGGACCCCTCTCCGAAGAGATAATATAAACTTTTCAACTTATAATAATAAAACTGAATATTATGTATGAATTAATAAAACTTATAATAATATACTGAATATTTATTTTGTATAAGTTAGTCATTGAATTAATAAAAATCACAATAATTTAATTATTTTGTTATCATTTTATTATCTATGAAAAGATTAACTGAGTTTTATAAATTCAAGATCTAATTCATAAATAATAAAAATTTGGAAAATCAATGTTAAGTGATTATGTAAAATAAAGTACTAATATGTTAGTTTAATCTTTAGTATATTTTAAAAAATTGGTTACTAATATATTACTTTTAATACTTGATTTTAATTTATCTTATGTAATACATTTCAACTCTCTTTGTTAAAACTCTGTTTGATAAAATTAATTTATAAATTAACTTAAAATTTATAAATTATATGCTATAAATTTTTAATTAATTTAAATTATTTAAATAATTTTTTTATCAAATATTTTAATTTAATTAAATAAACTTAAAGTTAGTTAAATAAATTATAAATTAACTCATTTATCTTATTAAACGCATTCTAAATTTGATTTTTACTTTAATGTTGTTTTATAAAATTACCAAAGTACTCTTTCATTTACTTGATATCATATTTTATTCTCTCTTTTATGATAATAATGCTCTAATAATTTTACATAAACACTAGTAAAGTTAAGTTTTAATATAGACAATAAATGAAAAAGTGCAATAGGATATATAGATTAAGAGATTAATTATAAAAATTAATAGATTGAAGAAAAATTACAAATGAAGATAAAGATTAAGATCAGGAAATATAATTATTTCAAATTTTTATTTACAGTCGTATTGCAATATATATTAAAGCTGATGTGTTTAGACTTTTAAATTCGTGTAATTTAATTGAAAAGATTAGAGAAAATAAAGATAATTGATTGACTTAATATTTAATTATTTTTCAATTAGATTGAAATCAATGGCCGTAATTACACCATTTCATCAATATATATAAATTTAATTAATTATACATCCAATTAAAGTCTCATTTCAGGAGGAAGAGAAGGTTTCTGAGCGGTAAATACCAAATTTATGCACTTCCTCTTACATTTGACTTAGCAATACTCAGGTTAAAAGAGTTCGTGACAAAGATAAATTTTGACATAGATGCAATTTATAAAAAATTAATTATAAATAAATATATAAAAAATAGTGTGTATATATATATATATATATAAACACAGAGACACGCACACGCTATAATTAAAAGCATTCTAAGAATAAAATTTTAAATTTCAGGAAGCGAACTAAGTTTGTGTAAAATTTAAATAAAGATACCCTTAGCCATAATATCAAAAATTATATATTAATATATTTATATGTCTATTAATAATTAATTAAATTTATTTAAAAGTGAAGAAAAGAAAAAGAACTAGAAATAAAAAGGACAAATGCCGTGTTGTATGGTCACATCCTATAAAATATTGATTTCATATTCGTCGTATGAAATAAAACTTATAATATAAATAATTTTATATAAATTGTTTATTGTATAAATTTGCGGCTGAGTTGACAATAATGTAATGTTTGTCAGTGATAATAGTGGTTGTGATAACAATAGTAGCAATAATGCGTTGACAATGTTAAAATTGATAACAATGATAATAACAAAATAATAATAATAATAATTATTATTATTATTATTATTATATAAAAATATATTAATAAATGAGAATAAAAATGAGTTTTGTTATTAAAAATTTTATACAAAATTTTTTGTGAATACTTATCCCTCCTCCTTTAAATGTATAATGTTATACATAATAACTATATAAAAAGTACTAGCCACAGAAAAATTTTATAACCCATCGCAGGCACTAGATACTATAGAAGATGTATTATTTTATTTATACTATCTCACCCACCGAGCAACAGCGCACCAAACAAGGCGCTAGTGTCATTGCCAGGCTGTTTGAAACTCCGCACTTGTCCTCCAGTTTCATTCCCCAGCTATAAATTTTCCGTTCACAAGTCTCTTCTTGGACCCTATTACGCCCTTTTCCCCTGCAAATTCATTGCATGCATACTCATTGCACAAATAATGTCAATGTAACTACCAAAGACCGGCTTTCTATGAACTTTCGCTTTACAAAGTCCATTCTTGGACCCTATTTCTTTTCTTCTTTTTTCATTGAATACTGTAACCACCGAAGCTTGGCTTTTGGCCACCGTCACTCGTGTAACATGGGCTGCAAACTTCCTTAGGAGCAGCTTTAAATATGGTGGGACACGGAGGGGATACTTATTGGGACAAAGACATCGTGCCAGAATTTCCAAATCGCCCGAGATTAACGTTGTCTATTGTTCCTCCTTATGCTGTTACAGGTTTCCTCCATTTGGCCCAGTATATTCATGTATTACGAACGCGAGGGAAGAAAAAAATAAGAACATTGAAGTGCGGTTTGGATAATGAATTTTAGAAATTTCTAGACTCAGAAATATAATGGATTTGAATTGCTACAATTTAAGTTTTTGAATCTATGGAGTTTATTATTTGAATAATTAATCCTCACGTTATAATTTACTCTCTTCGAATTTTTTTCATAGTATTTATATATATATATATATATATATATATATATATATATATATATATATATATATATATATATATATATATTACATATTAAACTTCTTGTAAAATTCTGAGTATGAATGCTAAAGATCACGATATATAATATACACAACCAAGAAAAAAAAATGATTGTTTGGGAAACCACCGAACATTCTTTATTTTCGTATCAATAATTAATAATCTCCATTCCGGTAAATAAGGGAGAAGCAATATTGATCAAAGTTGATTATATCAGTAGCATGGCTGTGCCTGGCCTAAAAGCTCTTTTTTTTTTTTTGGGACAAGTTAGGCTAACAGATCATAACACCCAAAATGCAAAGCAACCGCAAGAGACATTAAGAAAAAAATTCAAGGAATTTTCAGCATTCCAACTTGGGAGAATCCAGAGAAATACTTAGGTATGCCAGCGGTATAGGGGAGATCTAAGAGACAAGCACTAAGGTGGGTGATGCATGGTGTCAAACAGAAACTTTGTAATTGGAAGATGAAGCATCTGTCTGAAGGAGGAAAAGAGGTCCTAATAAAAGTAGTTATCCAAGCTATTCCCACTTATGCTATGTCAACTATCATGTTTCCTAAGTCTTTTTGCTCTAAATTATGTTCAGAAGTGGTAAAATTCTGGTGGATAAACAATAGTAAAGAAAATAAAATACATTGGATAAAGTGGGAAAAGCTAATTAGGAAGAAAAATGAAGGAGGGATGAATTTTAAGGATTTCAGGAGCATAAACTTAGCTTTACTGGTGAAACAGGCGTGGAGATTGATAGAAGAATCGGACTCCCTATGGGCGAGCATCCTTAAACAAAGATACTTCGCAAAATTTAATTTTCAGAAGGCTAGAAAGGGAAGCCGCAGCTCATGGGCATGGCTTAGCCTATGGGAAGGAAATGAGCTGCTGCGTAAATATGGGATGTGGAAAATAGACAATGAGGACAACATTAATATTTGGGAGGACAGATGGCTAAGAAGTGGAGATTTAGTTGAGAACAAATCCAATAGTAGCTTGGAGAGAGTGTCCTCTCTAATTGATCATGATACCAAGACATGAAAGGTCCCAATCCTACGAGAAATGCTACCCACCCACCAACTAAAGGAGGCGCTAGCTATCCCAATCCCCTACTCTAATCAATCAAATAAATTCATATGGCCTAAGACCAGCGATGGACAGTATAGAATGAAGAGTGGATATGAGTTAGCCAAGAAGATAGAGTAGGATGCCAGTGGCAATGCTACCTCAACTTCTGCCACAATCAACCCAAGCCTATGGAGGAAGATATGGGAGACCTTTATCCCTACAAAAATCAAAATCCACATATGGAAGATCCTACATAACGCCCTACCTACTATGGAGAATTTAAATAGAAGGAAAATTACCCAGGATGGTATGTGTCCTATATGCAACGAAGCCCCTGAATCTCTGGAACACCTATTCCTTGAATGCAAATGGACAAGACCAGCTTGGTTCGGTGTTGACATCCAGAGTCATACCAACCAAAGGGGGGGCACAGGATAAGTGATTGGCTGGAACACAAAATACATATGTATAAGGAAGCACAGGTAGAGGAGGAAAAGGAAGCTATGGCAATGTGTTTCATCATGCTGTGGTTTATATGGAAGGAGAGAAATTCTTTCATGTATGAACAAACAAGTATAAACCCAATGAGAGTAATACAGAAAGCAAAATCCCTAATTGGTAGCATCAACAACATACGGAAGGAAAATATGCAAACTTCCAACAGCAATAGGGAAGGGGATTTAGCAAGACAAAGGAAATGGAAACACCCTCTGGAAGGGTGGCTAAAAATAAACACAGACGTAGCTTTCCAAACACAAGGAACAGATTGTTACCTAGTAGCAGTGGTCCATGATGAAAGGGGGAGGGTCCTTACAGGAATCGCCAAACGAAGCTCAGGCCACACGGCTCTAGAAGCAGAAGGGAAAGCAATCGAAGAAGCGTTGATTTTAGCCAACAACCTGCAACTAACCAGAGTCATCATTGAGTCGGATTGCAAGATAATGGTAAAAGTATGTAACAAGAAAAGACAAATATGGAGTGTCAATTATATCCGTGGATTACCTCTAAAGGAAAATAGCTCAGAATCGAGTGGATCTATAGAGATCGGAATGAGGTGGCACACACAGTCGAGAAGCTTCTGGAGCGAAATCTTCTCCAAAATAATTGGGTATTCCAACCTCCGACGAGATTAAAGAAGATGATAAGGGAAGAGAAAGAGTCAGAAAAGGAAATCCCCTAACAATTTTCGGGATTCGTGGCACAAGACTCACTAAATCGATAAGGTTTCACAGAGTGTGTTGCTATGATTTTTTTCACTCTATAATCGTGTTTTACCCTGAGAGCTAGATTTCTAGTTGCATTATGTGGAACCGAGTCTATCGAGTCTCTTGGTCTTGGGCTTTAGCCTGTCTCAATATGTTATAGGCTCAGGCCTTATGTCCAAAAAAAAAAGAATGGGGAAGTTAGTTACAATTGGCCCAAATCAAGGAGCAGAAAGGGAATGCAGGTAGTTTAGGTATTTTTCATTTTCATTTTTAGTGAAAATTAAAAATAATTATAAAAATATTTTTAAATTTTTTTTAAAATTCTAAAAAAATTAAAAAGACGAATTCAAAATTTATTATAACCATAGTATTTTTTTAATTATTTCAAATTCTATATATATAATATTTTATTATTTATATAATTAGAAAATAATAAAAATAAAACTTAAATAAAAATATAATCATATAATAAAAAAATAATGAAAGTAAAAATATAAATCAAACATATTTTTAAAAATATAAAAAATAAAAAACATTTTTACAAATTAAATACACTAACAAAAAAGAGATATTCTCGTCTCAAAACCCATTAATGTTTACGTGAAAAACAAGTCGATACATAATATGAACCACCAACTCTTATAAATTATTTATCAAATTTCAATTTTATAAATTTGATTCATTTAAAATAAATTTTATTATCAAATTTGATTTAATTCATTTAAAATAAATTTATCAATATTCACTTGAAATAATTTTTTTATTAAATTTGATCGATCCTAAGTAGAAAAAAACAAGAGGTGGGGGGGGGGGTTTGGGGACATATCACGCCCTCTTGAGCACGATATCCGTTTGAGAGTGATTGCTGTGGGAAACGACACCTAGGCAGTCAATTAAAAAGATCCTTTTTGTAAGAGATTTAAACGGCGGGGACTTTCGTTTTCCCAAGAATTGGAGCAACCTTGCAGACCTTTGACACAAGAAGTAGACATAAAGTTCAATTAAAATATTACAATGTTCATTTCAAATAACACTAATTTTACATTCTTTATAAGTAATGTTTTGATCACTGATGACTTCCCAACACTTGGATATCCAAAAAATTCAACGGATATTGTAGGCTTGTCAATTTTCAATTGTCTCAAAACGGATACAAAGTGAACCCTAAGCATAAGGAGGATCAATAAGAATATAGATAGTAGCTGCAAAAAGATAATGGCTTTAAACCATTCGGTGTTCCAAATTCCTCGAAAAATTCCATGTTGTTTTACACCTTGGACATATACATGCACGCTTCTCTACTTTTCCATATACTAATTCATTGAGAAGTTCATCATTCACAAGAGTGCATATTGAGAAGATAATTATAAATCCCTTTTCGAAGAAAAGACTTACTAATGCTTGCATGGAATGCTAGACTTAGATACTCTTTTGACAAAACTCCAAGCCACCTTTTTGTTACACAAAACTCTAATGTGAAAAGTGTTTCCTACGAATTATGCCACAAAATGGTTAAGCAGAGGAAGCCACAAAAGTGTATTTGAACAAAGCCTATAATAAATTAGAATGGAGCTTCTTGGAAAATGTTTTGAAATCTATTGGCTTTGAGGAAAGGTGGAGAAGGCTGGTCATGACATGCATTAACACAGTCAGCTACAGAATAAAAGTGAATGGGAATTTAAGCCCACTCTTCTACCCCGAAAGAGACTTGAGACAAGGGGACCCACTTTCCCCCTATCTTTTCATAATGGTTGCTGAAGTACTATCAAGAGGCATTACAAGGGCGATGGAGAACAAGAATATCAATGGAATCAAGTTAGCAAAAAATTCCCCGGGGCTATCACATTTATTTTTTGCTGATGACTCAATTATTTTTATGAATGCAAGTGAACAGCAGGCAAAAAAATCTAAGAGGGATTTTGGAAAGGTATACCAAACAATCTGGGCAGCTGATCAACCTAGATAAAATATGGTATAATTTTCAGTAAAGGAACCCCGATTGGCATAAAGGAGAAGGTGCAGAGGAAGCTTAATATACCTATATGGGATGACCCAAGCAAGTACCTAGGAATGCCAGTAGTATGGGGTAGATCAAAAAGCTAAGCCCTTAGACAGAGTAAAGCAGAAGCTCACAAGCTAGAAGATGAAGTTCCTTTCTGAAGGGGGGAAGGAAGTCCTCATAAAAGTTGTAATTCAGGCCATACCCACTTATGCCATGTCAACAATCCTCTTTCCTAAAATCTTTTGTGCTACTCTTTGTTCGGAGGTCGCTAAATTCTGGTGGAGGGGAAGAGGAAGAGACAATGGCATCTACTGGATTAAGTGGGAAGATTTGACCAGGAGGAAGAAGGAGGGAGGCATGGGCTTCGGGGACTTCAAATGCATGAACTTAGCTCTATTGCCAAAACAAGCATGGAGGATCCTAGATGAACCGAACGCCCTATGGGCTAGAATCCTTAAACAGAAGTACTTTCCAAACACAAATCTCCAAAAAGCCAAGAGAGGTAGGTGCAGTTCCTGGAGCTGGCTAACCCTATGGGAAGGTAAGGAATTTTTATTCAAACATGGAAGTTGGCAAGTAGGAAATGGGGAGAACATTAACATTTGGGGGGACAAGTGGCTAAAGCCTGGTGAACTGGTTGAGAACCAAACAGACAACAGCCTAGAGAACAAGGGCGGATCCAAAAATTTTAGTTAGTAGGGGCAAAAAATAGTTTATAAATATTTTTACTAAAAAAAATATTATAAATATGAATAAGTGATAAAAAATATATAAAATACACAAGATATATTAGTTTTAATATGAAACTTACATCCATGAAGTGAGAAATGAGAAGTAATTCATTAAGCAAAAGATAAGAGATTACAAAAGTAATTTTTGCTCTCACCAAATTCCCATTACATCCAATGTTTCTCTCACAAAACACATAATCTTATGACAAAAAAATACAAGATACCTAAACTTTTACAAATTACAATTGCTCTCTACGCGTTTTCATATTTTGAAAATGTTGTATGATTTTTTCATTTTCAATACTATCAAAAATATCTCCCTCTATGTATGTAACTAAACAATCATTCAACCATTCATCTCCCATTCGATTGCGCATTCTATTCTTCACAAGATTCATTGTAGAGAAAAATCTTTCAACTGTTGCAGTTGCCATAGGCAAAATCAAAGCTAATTTCATAAGTAAATAAACCATTGGATACACAATATACTTTTTAGTTTTCACCAATATTTTAGAAAGATCACTAATCCCATTTAAATTTGAAAATTAATCATCAGACCGAACATCTATGATGTAGGTTTCAAGTTGACTATCAAGCCCCATAAGCTCCACAAAAGAAAATTCAAATGGATAAAACTTAGCTAAACGAATCAACTTCTCCTTATCAAATGCAAAAAATGAATCTCTTGGATTTAAACTTGCTACACAAAGAAGCAGTTCGGTGTTCACCTCTGTGAATCTATTGTTAAGCTCTTAAAGTTGTCTATCAATTACTTCATAAAATAACTGAACTTAAAAGTGATGCAAATTTGAAACTTTTTGAACTTTACGTCTTGATCTTCCTTGTATAATGAATGCATCATCCATATTTGGAATGTCAATATCTTGCTTCTCACAAAATAATGACACTTCATTTAATAAATTATGCCAACCATCATCTCTCATGCTTTGCAATCTTTCCTTGGACACTCTAACTAATGCTATAGCATTTACAATATCTTTATCACTTCTTTGTAGTGCTTGAGACAACTCATTAGTAATTCCCAATATATTCCTCATCAAGTACAAGTTGAAAATAAACTCAAAAGATTGCATAGATTTCAATAAATGACAGGCTTCAACTCGTTGCTCTGAGCTTATGCCATATTCCTCAACAAATTCAAGCACATCAATCACCGAAAAAAACAAAAAGATCAAACTAAGTAACGTACCATAATGTGAGCCCCATCTAGTATCTCTAGCTCGTTTCAATGTAATTTCTTGATTCAAGCCACTACCACTAGAAATTTCTCCATTCTTTAATGCTTCATTAACTTTAAGAATTTGACTTTCTCTAAGAATTTCTCAGCGTTTACATGAAGCTCCAACAACATTAGATAAATTGTTTACCAAACTAAAAAAACAACCAATTTCAACTTATTTTTTGGCAACTATCACAAGTACTAATTGAAGTTGGTGAGTAAAGTAATGGACATAGAATGCAAAATTGTTTTCTTTCAAGATCAAACTTTTAAGGCCATTGAATTCACCTTGCATACTACTTGCCCCATCATATCTTTGTCCACGCACTCTTGACAAGTTTAAACTATGCTTTGCAAACAATGATTCCAATGCTAATTTTAAAGATATAGCACTTGTATTTGAAACATGAACAAGATCAAGAAACCGCTCAATCACATTTCCTTTTTTATCTACATAACGTAAAACAATAGACATTTGCTCCTTAATTGATACATCTCGAGATTCATCAATTAAAATAGCAAAGAAATCATCTCTAAGATCATCAATAATTATTTTTGTGGTTTTACAAGCAGCAGCTATCACAATATCTTTTTGAATACTAGGTGCCACTAGTTTAAGATTTCAACGAGCATTTTTCAAAACCTTATCAATCTCTTCATTATGATTGGCAAGAAAATGTAGAAGCTCAAGAAAATTACCTTGATTTTTTGAATGAACCGATTCATCATGCCCACAGAATGCCAACTCTTTCCTCAATAGAAATCGAATATAATCAATTGTTACGGTCAAATGAATCCTATATTCCCTTTTGATCAACTCTGATTGGTTGCTAATAGCAACTTCAATATGTTGTTTTTGATTCATTAATGCTTGACATTTACTCCAAGCTTGATTGTGAACACTATTAGGGCCTCCAACATGGGTTTTCAACCTATCCTTTTTTTTCCAATTTGAAAATCCCTCCGTAAAAAATGCATCGCCATTTTTTTGTTCTGCAATGTCAAATCTCATAAGATAACAACATAAACAAAATACGGCATCTTTTGATACACTATATTCTAACCAATTACCAAATTCTAGAAACCAATTAGGATTAAACTTTCGAAAAGAGTCCCAATTTGTCGTTGTGGGAAATCATATTCTCTTGGTTGACAAGGTCCTTTTTATAAGTAAGCCCTTCGGATGTCATCCCGATCATTAGGATGATAACAAGATATTTTTCTCCTCTCTCCTGGATCAGAAAGAAGATTTTTCAAATCAATTTCGAAGAATCTTTGTTTTATCGATGATGATGACCCTAATGGTGTTGGTAAATTTTCACTTTTAATAACTTTTTGATCTAGAGATTTTGATATTGATTTTCTTTTAAAATATTTCTCCATTTGTTGCACACTAAAAAAAATATAAAGCTAATTGGATATTTAATAACTAATTGAAATAAAAAAACACAATATTTCTTAACTCTACAAACAATAATATATAAACTATTCTAGCATTACAAGTTTTAATCAAGTTTAAAAACTTATATGATTAATTTGTGTATATATATAGCAAACAATATGAAATACAAGAATTTATGTATACATTTATTAAACTAGTATAGCATAAGCATTACAAACTTTACGCCTTGAACTTACTTTTATTGAAGTGACTAGTTTGAAAAGTTTCTCACAATTTTTGTTTTGTTTTTTTATTTGCCAATTGCCAATAAGAATTTCTCACTATTTAGTCAAACTATATTAAAATGAGAAGGCAACCACACTGAGCACAAATCAATATTCAGATAAAAATTCAAAAAGAAATTTCAAAAATTCAGAAAAAGACCCAAAGATATCATTCCAAAACAAAATTTCATTTCATGTTCTAGTATAAAACACATCCTATGCAATATAAGAAAAATATTAAGATAAAAATATCTAATCTCAGAGAATAAGTTATATTAATTGTAAATAATCAAAATACAAACAAAAGATAAAGGATTATAAACTAAAGATTAAATGAATATAATTTTGAACTCAAAAAAATAATACCTTAATTTGGTTTAAGCTATGAAAATGAAATATTTTACTTGAAGTTGAGCCGTTGAGGAATAGAGTCATTGAGATAGAGAGATGAGTGTTGAGGAATAGGGTCAGTAGAAAATGGAGTGTTAGAGTGAAGAAAGAATGTTGAAGAAAGTTGAAAGGTTGAGTGTTGGAGGAGTTAAGAAGTTGAATGTTAGAGGAGTTAAGAGATTGAGTGTTGTGATAGGATATAATTTATTTTTAAATTAAATTTAACAAAAAAAAACTGACTAAGTGGGCTAAAAAATTGACGAGGTGGACTAGATATTCCTTTCATGGGGGCAAAAAATTTTTTTATCACATATATTAATTAAAAAAAAATTCTTGTGGGGGCAATTGCCCCCACACCCCTTCACGTATATCCACCTCTGCTAGAGAAGGTGGCTTCCCTTATAGACCAAGAATTAAAATCTTGGAGAATTAAGATACTTAGAGAAATGTTGCCCCACCACTAGCTCAAGGATGCCCTTGCCACACCTATATTATCTCCCTCTCAACCGGATAAATTTATTTGGCCCCGAGTAACTGAAGATCAGTATAGGGTCAAGAGCAGCTATGGCATTGCTAAGGAAGGAGGAAAGGAAATTAATAGAAGCAGGGCCTTTACCTCTGCCTCAGTCAACACAATGACTTGGGGAAAGATTTGGGACTCCCCAATACCCCCCAAAATTAGAATTTTCATATGGAAGATGCTCCACAATGCATTGCCTAGTACGGAGAACCTACACAGAAGAAGAATAGTCCAAGAATCTATGTGTCCTATATGTAACGAGGCCCCAGAGACTATAGAACATATCATACTGAGGTGTGGATGGACAAGACCAGCATGGTTTGAAGCGAGTATCCAAACCCATGTTGATCTAGAAGAATGGTACAAAATAGGGGATTGGCTGGAGACAAAGATAGAGACCTTTAACAAGACACGAGATTTCGATATAAAGGAAGCGATAGCTAAATGCTTCATCATGATGTGGTATATCTGGAAGGAGAGAAATAACTACGTGTTTGAACAAATTGAAGTAGACCCTAGAAGGCCTATACTGAGAACAATGGCATTGATAATAGAAATTTCTAAACTCCAGAACTTAAGGAATCCTAGGAAGATGAATAACAGAGCAAAAGATGCAGAGGAAGAGAAGGGGTGGAAACCCGCCTAGGAGGCTGGATTAAAATTAACATAAACGCAACCCTACCAAGTCAAAGCTCAGTGTTACTTGGCCGTGGTAGTAAGAGATGAGAAAAGAGCTATGCTTACAGGATATGCTAAGCATAGCCTTGCTCATACAGTTTTGGAAGCAGAGTGCAGAGCCATGGAGGAAGCCATCCTTTTGATCCGAAATCTGCAAATCAACAAGGCAATTATAGAGATGGACTGTAAGCAACTAATGGAAGTCTGTAACCAAAAAAGACGGATTTGGTGCGTGGACCACATTCGGAGCAAGATCGAAGAGATTACTTCAAAGGGGAGATAGGTCAAGGTAGTCTAGACTCACCGTGAAGGAAACGAGGTTGTCCACACGGTCGCCAAATTGATAGCCCAAAGAAGATTGCCGAGATGGTGGATCAGCAACCCGCCAAGCAGCCTAAAGGTTTTGCTGAGGAAGGAGGCTAAGATAGAAATGGAAATTTTGCGAAAGTGATACCGTAGGAACAGGATGAAGATTTTTTGAATTTTTTTCGAAGTGTGATGCTTTGATTTTCTCACCCGATATAAGTTTAGCTTTTGAGAGCTAGACCTGTGGCATTACTTTGCTTTACGGGTTTCAGTGCCTTTTAGTAATGGGCTGTGTGCCCGCCCAGTTTGTAATTGAGGCTTCGGCCTAAGTCTAAAAAAAACAAAAAAAAAAATGAATCCAAGACTATAGCCACTGAAATTGAAGCTTTTGGAGACGTTTAGTGCAGGTTAAGTTTTTAACATTCCCAAAAAATAAAAATAAAAAATCGTATTTGTTACAAATTTTCTAAACTTAATCCCGAAAATGTAGATTATGAATAGCTTGATAAAGTTTTATTCCCACTCGTATCGGTGGGAATAAAACTTTCCCGGGAAACTTTCAACCCCAAACCCAATCCCGCGTGACCCTCCTGCGCCAAATACACCAGCTCTTGTGCCGTTCATACTCATCCTCGCGCGAGACGTCTCAATCGTGCGCCGGGCTCGAGACCTCATCCCATCGCGATAACAGATCCTCCCTCGCCATCATCTTTCGGGCTCAAGACCATCGCAGAGATCAGATCGTCCCTCGCCATCGTCTTCGTCTGCAGGTGAGTTTCTGCTCCTCTGCACTCTGCACTCATCGTTTTCGTCATCCCATCCGTGCTGTATATCTGTTTTTGATCCTAGCTCGAGAGACCTTCATTCTCCCTTCCCCGTATTTGATTGTTTGATGAAGAAAGTCTGGTGATCCTTGGGAATTTTTGCTGACGGGAAACTAAGGTGGTCAGAGCCCAAAACATCCTTCAATGGAGGAGGCTAGGAGCTTTAGTTTTCTGATCCTAACCCATAAATTTGGTTTGACTGGGTGAAACATTTCAATGTAGCATTCTAGGAAACCAGCTTAAAGATGATGAAAGTACAGAAAAATTGATGATTTAGGTTGGGTTATTAAATTTCTGGGCGTGCGCAATGCTTTTAGGTGGAGCTAGGGCATCCTCACAGGGTTAGAAATTGCCTACTGTGGGGGAAGAATACTTCCGGGATGTTAGTGCTGTTATGCTTTGACACAATGACACTGGGATGTCAGTGCTGTTTTGGAAAGACAGTAGGAAAGATAAGATGCTTCTCTGTAGTGGAAGGTATGGCTCATTCAGCTTGATGTTTAGTCCAAGCATACAGCCTTTCTTCGAATAATAACTAGTATGTTGTCTTGATATAAATGAGGTTAGCATATATATTATTTGGAGAAATACTCCGTGTCCCAAAAAGTGTGATTGAACCTGGCTTTCTCTAATCAGCTGGCATTTGCTACAAGAGCTGAGATGCTCTTTGAAAACTGAAATTGATAATATGAATGGATTGGTTTATGCCATGCTCTTAAGAGACAACCGGTTAATTTTTTTATCCTGAATAGCACTTTTCATACTAATGCATCTGGACTTCCTTGTGATTGTTACAAGTGATGCTTTTCATTTTGTTTGAGAAGTCCTGTTATCCTCAGATGTAACAATTGTGTGCTTTCACATTGACTTATTTTTGTTGTTTTCTAATCATAACTGATCCATGTCCATGCAGGTAATTGCAAAAATTGGTTTGGAAATGTTGATTGAAAAAATTATTGGTCATGTTATGTACGTTATGACAAGCAGGTTATTAGGCTGTCTGTTTTTCCATATGCTATGTCTTTAACTTTTATTGTTGGCTAATCTTCTTAACTTGTTAATTGCATGTAAGATTCTGTTTATTCCCAGGAAAGTTAAGTGATAACCAAACATATCTATCTTACTTTCCTGGGAATGAGATTCTTGGGAATATAACTTTCTTAAGAATAAAATTTCCCCTGAACCAAACGCCCCCTTTATCCCATTTTCGTCTCTTCGATCGCCACTCACACCTCTAACAACAGTGCAAAACTGAACCGCCACTACCAACATTGAAGCCCAAATCACTATCAACTTCAGCTCTCTCTCAGTGCCATAGCTCTCCCGCCAGCATCTTCGGGTCAGTGCGCATTCACCGAATAATTCCTCTGCTTAACGACGTCTCCAGGTATTCTAGGAGAGAAACAGAGCAGAGTGTGAAGCCATATAATGTAATCTGCGAAGCGCATCCGAGGTGCTACTGGGACTGGTGTCTTCGGGAACTTCTTGGGTCCATCTGATACCATATATTGCTTACACTTTGTCCTATGTTACCGTCGTCCAAGGATGTTCTTTTACACCTTTGTGTATTAGTTTGGGGCCGATTGTGAGCCCCTTGTTGCATGATTTCGGCTATGGGAGTAGTGGTTTTTTTTTCATATTATATTGTTGGTTTTTGGGGTCTGTTGGAATGGTTTGATATTCTGAGCTTGATTATTCTGCCGTGCACAAGTTGTTCAGGAGTGACTCTTGGTTATTTGGTCCTGGATATTCAGGATTGTGTATGTACTTGGGGGCATTTTCTGGGGATGGGATGGTACTACAATTCGGTTTGGATTATATTTGCAAATAGGCTTGCTATGAGTTCAATGCTGCCACATTTTAATTTTTGCTGCGACCCTTGTGTAATGATAACATTTCGCTTCCATTTGTTTTGTTGTGTAAAGGATTTCTGTTCATTGCATTGGAATCCACCAGAATGGTGTCCCCCGAACATTCTTTATTTCTTTGGTGGTGTTTATAGCTTGTACTTGTTTTAAGATCAATTGTAACACACACTTCAACATGTCAGGATACCTTCTTATGTTGTAGATTCTTAAGGAATTATCAATAACTCACGTTTTGTGCTTGTTTTAGTAAATGTATTTTCATTTAATAATTCCACAAACTTTCTTTCTTCCTTCCTTCCTTCTTATAGTTTATTATGGACTGAAATTTGTACTTGTAACCTTTTTACAGGAGTATGGAGGCAAATCTAACACCTTATGATCACAAGGATCAAGAAGAATATATTTTGCTTAACCTGGATGGTGTTGCTGGGCTACTTGACATTCCACCAAATGCAAAATATGTTCTAACTGTAAGTTTTTTAACCTGCATACATACTCTGTTAATATTTTTGACTGAATGTTAATCAATTTAAATTACACCATAAATTTCAAGTGTCTATAACAGAAAAGAATAATTATCTTAATTCAAGTGTCATATCACTATTCAGAGTACACTTTTTGAAACTTGTTTTAAAATAAAAATTTCTAAAAATATTTGACTTCTGCGGTGATTGAAGAGGGTATTACTATTATAAATGAAATTAGTTCTATTAAGTAATCTTCTAAATAAGCATGTGAAATTTTAATCTCACCATTTAACATTTAGGAAATTGATGGTAAGTTATTGACAGTATAGCACCTTGTGCATATTATCTGCTCAATTTTCTCGCTTGTTGACTGAATAATCTCGTATGCTTTGTTAGCATGTCCATTATGCTCAAGAATTTAAATGAAGTGAAGCATGGTGCTTTCTTTCTTTTCTGTGCTATTTGGTTTGTTCTTATTATGGTTTATCTGTATAGTTCTTTTCTATTGATTTATTAGATCTTACCTTAGTAAATTATGCTTTGTAGGGCCTTGATACATTGAATCCAGAACTGATCATTGATGACAAACTGAAGCTGGTAAGTGAGCTGCCTTAAAAATTAAAATGCCCTGCCTTGTCAGACCTTTTATATTACGTTTAGATATGTATGAATGAAGATTCACTTGCACATATACATGTTCAGTCTTCTTTCTTTTCCTCAGATATTCATTGCACCCTTGACAAAAGATAAAATAAAACTGGTGTTTTGATAGAAGTTGAAAGTATCCATTCTCTCCCCCCCCCCCCCTCTAGTTAAGACAGAGTTAGAAGGGGTCACTATATCAAAGTGTTGGTGATATTAGATTAATTGCTGCTGCATCCTGGAGCTCGTAACATGTATTGCTTGCCTGTTGTGGCCTTACTATGAAACTATCATTCTCACAATTTTTACTTTAGATATTTGAATTAAAATTTCACAAATGACCTTTTTTAAACTGTTGCAAACTTCTTTTTATAGGATATTCTGATTTTAAATACTTTGTTTCAAGTTTAGATTTGAGAACCACAAACAATTCTCAAGAACAAATTTTGATGATATGTGTGATGACCAAACTTGCAATTCATAATTTAATGTTTTATCCAAAGTTTAATCTTCATTTTTCTATTTTTTTTTAAATAAAGAGAAAGTCATGTCAAGTTCAATTATCAAACTTTTGTGTCCAATAGCATGTTAGAAGTGTGTAAGGGGAGTAGATAAAAAGTGGAAGGTTATAGTTGAGGGAACATATTAATACAATGAATCATGTTATGTGTCTAATGGTCTTCTCTATTTAAGAATTAGAGTCAAGGGTGAAAATGAAACTGTCTACTTTAGGTTTATTAGGTGTACTGGTCATAAATAGCTTGGTACTAAATTACTTAAGCTATGTTTGGTCAACTTAGCTTATAAGCTAACTGAAAGCTTATAAGCTATACGCTACTTCAAGTAGCGTATAGTTTATAAGTTTTTAGCTAGTTTAAATTATTCAAATAAGCTTATTTACCAAACACCTCTAATTTGGTCAAATAAGTTTATAAACTAGTCAAATACGCTATAAGCTAACTTATTTGTCTTGTCAAACATACTCTTAGTATTATGTTTTATTTCTCTCTCTCTTTTTTTCTTTTTCTTTTTTTGAATTAGGCCTTTTAGCGACTCATACATTGCATGCACATTCTTATGTATATCTAGATACCCAAGCTAATAATAGTATTTTACAAGAATATATGGTTCATGTTGCCATAACTTACAATTGGGTTAAGTAACACTCCCTTTCAAGTACGAGCATAGATTTTAATCATGCCCATCTTGTTAAAAATATAACCAACTCTACTCCTATTAAGAGCTTTAGTGGAAATTTCTATTAGTTGTTCCCTAGTCTTAATATGAGTATATGACTAGTTGTGATAAATCCTTGTTGAAACATCTCAAAACAAAATGACAATAAGCTTGCATATGTTTTGTTCTCTCATGACCCTAGATTTGATGTGAACCTTGAGAGAACTCACCCCTAAAAGCTAGCTCTTGAGAGGTAAGAAAAGCCCGAGGCAAAATATCTACCCACATCCACCCCATTTGACTGATGTTGAACTTAGCGGATTATTGATCATAACATTTCACCATAATCTGAAGCCCCAGTGCCCCCGCTTTGCACTGGACCCTAGTCCTGGTATTCTGGCATTACAACCCTTGCTAAATCAAGGACATGCAAATCATTGGACTTGTGACCTCTACAAGAATTTGCTTCATCCCAATGTCCTAATGAGATAATATTGGGGAATAATCTGCAATTAAAAGAATGTCTAATCTTACTGACTAACAATAAATTGAAGGGAAAACATGATAGTCACAACTCACAACAGAGAAGATAAAAGGATTGCCAAAGTTGGATAAGCTGTACCACTCCCTGTAATAAGAGCAGATAACCCATCAACCATAGTCATGCCAGGAAAATCAGATGAGGTCTGAAATGCAGAGAAAATTCCTATATTTTCAGTCATGTTATTCGTCACACCTGAATTTATGACTCAGTTGCAAGAATAGGATGAAAGGCAAGTAGTGGGGTTGCCTGACTGAGCCAAAGTTGTTGGGGCATAAGAGACAATTGATGCTTGGAAGGTTTTAAATTGTGTGTATTGATCAACTCACTTGCTGAGATAACCACTGTTTTAAATCTGCAGAGGATACAGTATTACCATGATTGACAATACAACAACAACTAAGTATTTTTCTATTAGGTGAAGTCGGTTACATGTATTAAACAACACTATAATGACTTGTTATAAATGAAATCAATAAATAGATATTACCACGAGTGACAATACGAGCAAAATTTTGCTATTGTGGGGGTTTCCCATTAGTTTCCAGTATGTACGCTTCACTTGTCCTTGTTCACTACAATCATAGCATACCTGAAGTCAACTAGTTTCAAGACCATCTCCTCTCCCTCCTTAGTGCCTCCATGACCAATTTGACCATTCTCATGCTGAGAACCATAGCTCACCTTATTTTTGAACTCTATGTATTCCTTAGCTGTGATTACATAATCAAAGATTAAACACAACCCCAAAGTCAGAGAATGGAGAGCTCAGCAGTTCCAGACCTCACAGTTTTCAGACTAGAGAAATGTGACAGTGACACTATCAGGTTCAAGTTTTTTTTTTTCTTTTTTTCAAATAAAAAAAAAGTTGTAGACCAAGCACCAAGCCTTGCTGCACCATATTACACTAAACCCACCAGAAAAGTCAAGCTGAAATGGACAATAAATGAGCCAGCAGAGGAACTAAGTCACTGGTAACACTGTCCAGATTATGTGAATCTGTCTCCAAAATCCAGAAATGTGTGAGAATACCTGCAACACAGTTTAGATGATGCCACTCACTGGGTTGTGCACCAAGCACCAGATGACCTTTACCCAGGGTTCTCAACAGCAGACCTGATTATCCTCCAGTTGTGCGACTGTCCAGATTGCACCCAACCCAGTCACTCTTTGCAGTGCGTCTAGCCCCAAATAGCCCTGCAATGTTTAACTCCCTTATTTGCACCTAAGTTTTCAGTTGAGTTCCTGGATTGCATGTTGTTCAGCAATGTGACCTTCAGTCACACTTTTAAGTCAAAGAAAAAGAAGAGGGGTGGAAAAGGCATAGAAGAGAGAGACAAGAGCACAGAGAATTTGATTTTATATAGGGTTGCGGCTCTGGTACCCTGTACAAGGAAAAGAGGAGAGAGAAATTTTGAGCTCTAATTTGTAATCTCGTGAGGTGTGTTTATGTACATAATTGCAGGGTTTATACAAGACATACACAGTAAATTTATGATACTTATATTCTTTTCATGTTTGAAAATGTTTGGATTAAGTGATTTTCTTATGATCTCGAGTGAGTCTGGTGATACTGTTCAGAAAAAGTTACACAATCTTTCCATTTATTTAGATGCAAGTGTCTTTGATATTAAATGGTAATGTTTTCGATGTTGCCTGTTGCTAGAATTCCTGCGATCAATTTTGTTTGAATAAAATATCATTATATGTGCACTTACTACTCTGAAATTTAGCTTTAAGTCTTCAATCAATTAGTTGTTCATTTTTTCCCTCGTCTGAACGTATGATAACCATCTTAAGGATTTTTATGGTTCCTCATTGTCTATTACAGGTTGGGGAATATGAGGAGACAATTGGGACATGTATTGCCTTCACAGAAGAAGGTGAGTTGCAATTCTCTGTGCTGAATACTTCCAGAGAAAGACTCTGAGCCTTGGAAAATTAGATTATGTTGCCCGTGGTTGTTAAAGATTAAAATTTCTTATATTTTGTTTCCATAGAAGATAACTGAGTTTGGGAAACTGTTTTTTCTTCCACATTTTGTCCAATGACAAACATCCATTGTCTGGCTTAAAAAATTAATAGAATGATGATGAACCAATATCCTTTGCTGGAATATTGATGTTTTGTATTCATCCTCGTAAAGAATTTACTCAATTCCAAGATGAAGTTGACTAAATTTTCGTAGTTACTCCATCTGTCAGCATATTTGGTTACTACTTGACTAGTATGATCATTATGTTGGCCTCCTGTCTGATGTTACAGCATCTGGCTTCCCGTTTGCTATTTACTCCCTTTTAGAATGCTTCATTTTTATCTGCAATAATTTCAAATTTGTGTAATTGTAGTTGGTTTGAGATGCTGCACTGCCACTCATGGTTTTATTAGTGTCTCGATGCCCAAAAATAAACAACTAGAAGTATCAGGAACATCCTCCGCAACTTATCTTCATTTTCGAGCTTCTTAATAGATTAGTGAACTAGTTGCTTTGCCAAAAGAATTGCTGAGCTGTAATTACTTGATAATGATGCCTTTTGCTTCTTTGCAGCTGAGACATCCATATTATAGTAGAGGACATCTTTCTTTTAGACTATGTTTCATTTACTTTTGGAGAAATTCTTAAGTGAACCTGATCCAAGAAAAACTTGTAAACTAAACTAATTAGTAATAGATATATAAGCATATTAATATATTTTTTGGTAAGACTCACTTCTGACATTCTTACATGGTCATGGTTGGTTTAGTTTTCTAATTTCTTTTAGACTGAGTCTATCTAAGAAATTTTTTTCCTTTTGCTTCCCACTTATACCATCTGTACAATTTTTGTGCATTTTGCAGATACTCCTGTGGTTCATGAAGAGACAGGACCATCTGAAGCGAACCTTTTCTCTGGGACAAGGATAATTGATTCAAGTCAACCTCCAACAAAGCAAGTGAAACCATTGTGTCAACTTCACAAGGTTCTCAAGTTTAGAATATCACCTGATTCTGAAATTCAAAGCGTAACACATGAGCAGGCTGAATCATCTCAGGAGAAATTCTCAAGTAGATCTGATTTATAAAAAAAAAATTGGTGGATCAAATTAAGTTTAACATATTTACATGTCTTTTTATAATTAGTCTGACCTATCAATATTTTATAGACTCAATTCACCAAAAAATTTCTTGTAAATTAGATATAATTCCCAAAGCATTTACCAGTTGGGTATAGACACTGCTAGAGATGCTGGTGAGTGTGAACATGTAGTTGGTTAGCAGTAGCCACGTGGGGAATCGATACCCTTACCCTTACTTTGGGGAAATGTACAGAGAACCAATACATTAGTGTAAGTTCACTTTTCTTTTCTTTTTTTTCAAATTTTATTATTATATTAGTGAATCCCAAGACTCAAGGTTCAGATTTGTAATTCCTACTCTTTTAGTTGACTAATTGCTTAGCAAGCAAGGATGTTGGGCAGAGCAATTATGCCGTAGACTCATAATTTTATCTTTTAATTCAAATGGGAGCATTTAAATTTATAAAGTAAACTAACAATTTATTTTTTTAATTTATAAACTCTTAATTTTAGTTTCTAATTTTTTTTTTAATTATGTGAGTTAGTTTTAAAATTATTCGTTTGTTGCGCTTTAATAATTCTTTAAGTATAAACTTTGAATTTGATATTTTTAAAAGTTATGCAAGGGTTGATTATTATTGTTGTATACTCAAAAGAATTTAAATATTGAATAAAGAGAAGGAAAGAGATGGATTAGCCACTAATGATGATGGCGACTTTCCCATTGGGGGAGCTTGCTGGCAATTTCGTTTTTATGACGGTATTTTCGGAATAAAGTCTGTTTTTCAATAATTTTAAAATTACAATATTTATATTAGCTAGTGCATTATGAAAAGTAATTTATATATATATTGATTTTAAAATTTAAACTCGAATAATTAAAATAAGAAGTATATTTTCTTAATTAACTATCAGGTTAACCTTCTGAAATTAAAATGAATGCCATTGAAGCACCATTGTAACTATTTTCTCTAAAATGTTTAGCACATATAACTAATGCTTTGCATTATCTTTGTTTTGAACTTTCTTAAAAGAAATCCTTATTTTGTTTAAATTTTATTAATTAAATCGAAAAAATTTAAATTTTATAAGGGCCATGAATAGTAGTATGTAAAATAGAATATGAATCACTAACACCACTATGAAAAATGATTTATTTCCCAACAAATAAACATAATTTATGATTAAATAGTTTTGAGAAATTCATGATACTTTTTCTTTTTTCTTTTTTCAAACGCAATCTTCTTTGAAAAATTTTGTGTCATTCATTATATTTTCAAAAAAATTTCAATAACTTTTTTATAGAATTAAAATTTCTATTATTTTTTTTTTTGTGAAATTCGATTTAATTTTTTTAAAAAAAAATTTGCTTGAAATATATTTCCTTAAATGACATTTTTATTCTTAGATTTAACTTTAAAAAAATAAAAATAAAAATATTAATTTGAGTGTATGTGATATTTAATTTTTTTGATTTGTTTGTGTAAATAGTTAATTTAAAAAAGAATTCGTTACTTTAAAACAATAAAATTTGGCTATTTCATCGTTAGTTATAATTTTTTTGTCAAGAGAGTTTAGATAAAATAATCAAATACGGTGGTTTTGAAATAATATAAAAAAAATTAATTAATTTAATTATTTATTTAGATAAATAATTTAATAGAGTCAATATTTTTCATTTTATATAGAATTGGTCCTTATGGAATAGTATCAGCACGTGGCCACACAGGAACGAGACTTTTGCTCATTAATACTCGCGGGACTACAGCAACCAGTGTCCTCTGACATAGCTATGACGTAGCGCTCTTAGATCTGTCCACGTTTGAACAAGCTTCGCGACAAAAACAGATGACAGAACGAGCAGGCTAAGGAGCATTTCTAGGCTTCGAGAAGCCACGAAATTTCACGCTTGGAGATTCCTTCGTCCCTGCCCTCCCTCACGCTCTAGAGAGAGAGAGATTCAAAAGACTTCTTTAGTGGCTGTAAGGGAGCATGACAACAAGGAAATGTCATAAACAGACCCTATCAAAACCCTAGCTTTTTGTGCTCTCATTGTGGAATTTGAAGACCCGCCAAACCCATCACTATCTCGAGTGGTTTCTGAGTTATTCAATCCTACTTTTGTAAGTTCCTGCGAACCTTAATTAACAGCTTCGACATTAAATTCGACGATTTTCGGCAAAAAAGGAAAAAAAAAAAAAAAAAAAGCCTACGATCGGCATCGAAAAGCTAGTTCATTTCGCTTTCTTCTTGGTAAGGCTTCGCCGCTTATATGGGTTGCTTTGTTTTAACTACTACTTTAATGCTAAAATTTTGATTTCGAAGATCCTCTTTTATGTTTCCAGCACACTCGGATTCCTTGTTACATTTCACCATTCCATCAGCGTCTAATTTAATTTGTAGTTCTTAGTTTATGCTTCAAATTCCCTTTTTTGTTTTGATAAGGGTCTTATCAATTTGCAGGTAAAGGTCCGGGTTTTCTTTGATTTTAAGGAAATTGTGGGGGGTGTGATAAGTTCTCTTCTGATGTTTTATTTCCAATCACTGTTTCAATCACCCGCTAATTATTCATCCAGAGCTCCTTTCTGGTTCTCAGTTTCCCAGATTTTTCTTCCCTCTGATGTATTTTTCATATGTTGCTTTAATTGCCTGAGATTTCGCTTAAAAATTTGAAATTCTGCTCCAGAACTGAGTGGCTATTTGCTGTCACTGTGAATTTCTTTGTTAAACATACCTGGGAAGAGATACATCTCCAGTTTGTTTGAGTTGCATTTAATTTTCTTTGGTGGGATTAAAAGAGAGGTGTTAAGGATGGGAGATCGTTTTAGACCTCTTTCCATTGAGGAATTGCCGTCGCATTTGATTCTGGAAATTCTATGCTCGGGCAGGCTTAGTGCTGTTGACCTTGTTTGTTTGGAGTTGACTTCAAAGACTTTTGGTGGGAATCATGGTTTGTACCCTTTCAAGTTTCGGTCATTAGTGGATTTTGCTGCATTTCAGCTATCTACCTCCCACCTTATCTATTCTAGGATGGGTTTGGATTCTCATAGGGAGTTATATGATCGATGTGGTGGAAACTGGAAGCGAGCTTTGAGATTCTTGCAGTCTGTGGAACAATCCTTTGAGATGGTCGAGACATCATCAGGCAATGTACTATTTTGTAATATGAAGGAATTATTTTTGCATTTGGAATTTTTGGATGTAATGATAAATGACACTAATTTTGTACTATGAAACTCTTATCTTTCATGAAAAGCTCTATATTCGTTTTTTAAACAAATTTTAGTTGAGGTAGCTCAGCATTAATTTTTTAATACATTTTATTGTTCTACTTGGAATTAAGAATTTCCATTCTCTTTGAAGGGTGGGATATTTTCACCTTAATTTGCAACTTCAAGTTTTTTTGACAGAAAATTTAAATTGCATGGTATAACACCATCAATCTCTCTCTCTCTCTCTCTCCCGCTTGGCAATGTTTCTACTGTAATCAGTGATTTATTAATGCATCTGTAAAATAAACAGAACAGGTAAAACAAGGAAATGAAGTTGGAGTTCTAAATGTTTCAAAACTAAAATTTCATAGCATTGACAAAAATATAATGAATTTCCTTTGCCTTGTTTTCTTCAGAAACAAATCTTATAATTTGAAAAATTATTATAATTTTTTTGTAGTCTTCTAACTGTCCATTTTAGAGAAAAGTTGTAGAGATATATTTAATTGTGATAAGAATGTTATTGGCAGATGCAAATTACAACTGGAAAGTATCACACCTTCTTTATCAGCAATTCCTCTGTCTACTCTTGTGGTTCTGGCTTGTGTGGTGTACTTGGTCAAGGGCCTGAAACAACACAATGTGTAGCATTTACCCGGCTTGATTTCCCACCTTTGGCACGTGTTGTTCATGTTTCGGCTTCCTACAACCATGCAGCTTTCATTATGCAATCTGGACAGGTTTGTAACTGCTTAACCTTTATTCAGTTAGCCTTGAGCAAATCACTAGCTATTTGTCTCGTTTTAGTAATGAATAGCCCAGAACATAAATATGTATCTTGGTGTGGTCCTCTGATGCGACAGCCTTAATGTTATAAAAATATATAAATCCATTATTGGATTTGCACCTAACACCTGAAGCTTTTGGGATAGTTGGTTTCTAGACATTGTATGAGAGGCCTCTTTGATAAAATTGTATTGATTTTGATCCTTTCTGCTCCCTGTTCCCTAATTATATTCTATTCCACACAAAGTTTGGCTAGGCCTATGCTTTGTCACAAAGTGCTTTTGCTTGAGGGGGCCAAACTAGAGAAATAAATCAAACCATTTTTGCTAGGATAAATGGTTCATTGACAAAGAACAATGGAAGCAACACAGCACCCCGGGGGGGGGGGGGGTTGGAGAGTTTTTGCATCTAGTCATTATAGTTTAGTTATGCTTATCTATGAAACTCCTTTATCATCATAAGTTCAAGTGTTTTACTTAGTGGTATGATATCTGCTATTTTTATTTTCTGGCACTCTTGTGCCATGATATTCCGTTGCTTGCATTCATAACTTTGGTTCGTGGCATATGGTAGATGCAGAATACTCTAGAGCTCAGGTCATTTTACATTATCCGCCTATAGGGTGGTTTTCAGAGTGTGGTTTTGGTGTGCGATAGTGTACAGTTTCAAAGTATGAAGTCTCTATTTTTTTTTTCCTTACTCCTTTCTTTTTCCCTTTTTGTTTATTTTTTTTAAAACCCCCTATTTGCTTCTGTTCTTTAGTCAATTCCTTAATGTCAAAAGATTTTGAAAAGCCATAGCATTTCAAATGAGGCCTAGGATCTTCTTTTACAAAAGAACAATGATGGCACTACAGATAGACTCTATCAAATTTACCTTTTCTTGTGAAGCATCTATGTAAAAATGTAAAGAATCAGATATGTAACTGGAAGAAGTTTGACATTTTAATAATTTAATGTGTTGGAAATTATTAAGAAAACTACATTGGAAGAGATTTGACATTGTAAATTGTAATGTGGTGCAACCCCATTAATTTTGTCATTTGGTATTCAGTATAACGACAAGAAAATTTGAAGGGATAATGCAAATAATTTGGAATTGATGTAAGTATACTGATACTTTTCTCTGACAGAACACTGGCACAAAATGGATGGGATTACTTCAGTTTATGAATATTTATGAGAACTGAGTTGTATAGATGGTTCAACTCATTTGCAAGCATACTGTAGTGCTTTGAAAGCTCTTATATATAATGCTAAGTCAATAGATTTTTCTGCATGTTCCATACTGACTAGCGCAAAGTCATGATTGCTATGTGTCCCCTGAAAAAAATGGTTTTTGATTGAGAAGTGATTAGTACTGGTTTCCATCATAAACGTGAGATGTTATGTTTGAATGATGCAGGTACTCACATGTGGAGATAATTCATCATCTTGCTGTGGGCACAGAGATACAAACCGACCAATTTTTAGGCCACGGCTTGTTGAAGCATTGAAGGAGCTTCATTGCAAGCAGGTAAACTGCATATCATTGTCATCATCACCATTAGATGATAATTGTTGACTGGGTTGAAAATTAACGGTTGGTAGCAGATTATATTTGAATTTCTAATTTGTGGTTGTATAACGTCTTTTCTTCCCCGATGTAAACGATTAAGCTTTTGAATCTTCTGGGATGACTAATCTTGCTTTGTCTAATGAATGACTTCCTCATTCCAAAGCTCACTCTGCTTCTAATAACTATTATCTCTTTTGCCTTGCATTTCACATGTAATAATCTATTTCATGGTTGGACGTCAAGTCTTTGCTTGAAGTCTGAAGTTAAAGCATTTTGTAGTTTTGTTTCCAAAGATCATTAATCTATTAACAAGTTTGTTCAATATGGTTCTTATCTCTCTGATAAGAGTTTTTATTATATTTCTAAGAAATTATATTTTCTTTAAAGTTTAATAATGGTGTGTCTTGTGACTAGTCCCAATGATTATCAATGCAAATAGGCATAAGATGCCCACAATTTTTCTATAAGTGCTGTTTTATATCCAGACTGTTCTGTAATAACTGTGCCTCCCTTCCCTGTCTCTTCAATCCTCAGTTTATTTATTTAATTATTTTTATTGTCCCATGAAGACTGTTTTGCTAAGGTTGTTTTTACTAAAATTGCTGAACTACTCTCAGGTTGCAACAGGACTTAACTTTACAGTCTTCCTTACTAGACAAGGTCATGTTTATACATGTGGGACCAACACACATGGCCAACTTGGTCATGGTAACACTCGGGACATACCAACTCCCAAGCTTATTGAAGTGCTTGGCAGGGTTGGCTCAGTTGTTCAGATTGCTGCTGGACCGAGCTATGTCTTAACTGTCATGGAAGATGGAGTAGTATACTCCTTTGGATCAGGTACTAATTTCTGTCTCGGCCATGGTGAGCAACACGATGAGTTTCAGCCACGAGCTATGCAGACATTCAGAAGAAAGGGCATTCATGTGGTCCGTGTTTCTGCTGGTGATGAGCATGCAGCGGCACTTGATTCAAATGGATTTGTGAGTTTCATTATGCAAGACAGTTTTGACTTTTTTTGGCAATACTTGGTTTTGGGTTTTTGAAGTACTTGTAAGTATTGCTCTTAGTTATTGTTATTGTTATTGTTGGTCCAGGTATACACCTGGGGCAAGGGCTACTGTGGTGCTTTAGGCCATGGAGATGAAGTTGACAAGACAACTCCAGAGATCTTGAATAGTCTCAAGAGTCATTTGGCTGTTCAGGTATCATGTCCATAAGTTTTGATCATCTATGTTGGGATCAAATGGTTTACAATTATTTTTTTTAAAAAAAAGGTTCAACATTTGCAATTTGGAATTCTGAAACTCAGTCTTCTTCCTCTTATAAAGAAAGTTTAACCTTGTCAAACCCACCAAAGTGGCTACCCAAACAGGACTGGACCATGCTAGACCAATGAACTGAAGATTTTATTTTATTTTTATTCAAAAACTGTTAAATTTTAAAAAATTAGTTGGTTAAAGTAAGTTGACCTCTCTACTTGGTCAATTAATAAGATATTTTAAATATTTTTTAACTTCAACTAATATATTTGGCATAATTTAATAATAGTCATAAATTATTTGCACACACACACACACACACACACACACACACACACACACACACACACACACACACACACACATATATATATATATATATATATATATATATATATATATATATATATTTTACGAGTTGGTCCACGCCCAACCTTCTTTAAAATGGGCTAGGCTGGCATTTTGCCAACCCTTGCCAATCAAATTAGCAGGTCAAATCATGCCGGTTTAGGCTGGCCATTTTGCCAGTCCGAAAAAAAAAAATGCTGGCCCTTTTCCTTTTGACTTCTGTACTTATTCCTACACTATAACAGTCACGGTCAAGCTTATTGTTACTTGTAGGTGTGTGCAAGAAAGAGGAAAACTTTTGTTCTGGTTGATTCTGGTTCAGTTTATGCCTTTGGGTGGATGGGATTTGGAAGCCTTGGATTTTTGGACAGAAGGCTATCCGATAAAGTCATGAAGCCTCGAATCCTCAATACCCTACGAACTCACCATGTTGCTCAAATCAGCACTGGATTGTACCACACTGTCGTAGTCACTAACCGAGGACAGATCTTGGGTTTCGGAGACAATGAAAGAGCGCAACTTGGGCATGACACACTAAGAGGATGCCTTGAACCAACAGAGATTTTCGTTAAATATACAGCTGATGATGTACATCCTATTTCCGACAGAAACTGATGCTTTTTGTGGAGGTTTGTTTCATGTAGTATCAGACACTAAATTTTTCATGTTGTATTATAGTAAAAGAAGAAAAACTTAACACGGGACAGTGTCATTTTTCTCAATATGTTGACCTTTCGTGAGATTTTATGTTGTTAAGAAGTTCTTGAAACATTTTGTATGTTCCAAAATGAATAATGAACTGGACTGGATGATAATATTTCAAATTGACTTTGAATTTCTTTTCAGGTTTTTTTGAACGTATTGTTATTAAAGAGACGCTTGGTAAATAATAAAATTTTTTATTTTCAAAAGTTATAATTTTTGATAATGTATAAAATTGTGTTTAATTGATTTTTAAAATTACTGAAATTTTTTTATTTTTTTGTTTAATTATATTTTTAAAAAAAAATTTTGTATATTTTTTAAAAATATTTTTTATTTTTATGAGTAGAAAATAAGAGGGAAGAGAGAGAATGAGAAAGAGGATGGGAGAAAAAAATGAAAGAGTAAAGAAAAAAAAATATGAGAATAAAAGTAAAAAAAATTGTTATTATTATAATTATATTATTAATAAAGGATATAATTTTTTTTTAATAAGAGTATTTTATTTTTATAAAAAATTAAAATTTTTATTTTTTTAAAAATATTTTTATAAAAAATTTACTAAAAAAATAATTTATGAAAATTTTAAGTTTTTAAATTGAGATTTTTAAAAAATTAAAAAGAATCTTTGTACCAAACTTTTTCCAAGAGTAACTGTGGTGATTTCCCTCTTTTTGGTTTGTAGTTTCAAAGAAGCCCCTGGTCTTCTGGAGATCAAGCATTGGACCAAATGCATTTTCATAGCATGTAATCTGAAGGGTGCAAATAGAATTGGTATTCCCAGTATTACAATGGAAAATAAGGTACAAGAAGGACTATCCCCTTGTGTTGACGGCTTTGTGTGTAAACCAAACGTTATTTTAGCGGTGAACGATGTAGGTAGTTAACAAAAATAACGGTGTTCTTAGGTTAGATTGGATCGGGATTAAGGAAAATATTTAGTCAACTGAAACCAACCCAACCAGGTTGGTAGGTTGGATTTTTTAAATAAATAAATAAAACAAAATTTGAGAGATTAAATATAGACCAAGTAATAAAAGTACAGCATTTAAAATTAAAACCAACCTGTGAACCCAACCCCACTTAAAAAATTTGTGTGTGGAATGGGTTGGCGGGTCAACACAATCCATAAACACCACTAAACAAAAAGTTATTTTGGTTTTGAAGTAGACATTTCAATCAATTCTTTAGATATTTAAAAATTCATTTTTTAAAAATAAGATATTCTATTTCTATCATATAAACATGAGTGTAATATTAATTTGTTCATTTAAAGATTTTTAATCTTGATTTACTACTTTAAAATTCATTTCATCGTCTATTTAGTTTTTATTTATAAAGTTGATGATGTGAAAAATTTTGCAATAATATATCACATTAACGAATGACACACAATTCTTAATATACTCTTTCTCTTACAAAATAAATATTTAATTATTTAGATTTATGATATATATATATATTGATTAAAAAAATCATATTTAAATAATTAATTAAAAATAAAGTGGATTATATGATACATTATAAAAAAATATTTCACATGAACAACTCTATTAACAGAGGGTAATATAAATATTATAAAATTAAACTTTAATGTAGTAGATAGAGACAATTTTTTTGAAAAGCAAATCGATACTACGTTTATTTTTAACAAATTAAATAAGTTAATTTATAATATATTTAATTAATTTATAAATTTATTTGATTAAATTAAAAATATTTAATAAATAAATTATTTAAATTAATTTAAAACTTATAAATTATAAATTACTTAAAATAAAATATAATTTATAAAATTTTAACTAATTTATAAATTTTAAATTAATTTATAAATTATTTTTATTAAACATAGCATAGGTACAAATAACTCGTTGAAAGCTTGATTTGTTCTAATAAATAAACAAAGCAAAATGCGATCGTTCCCATGTTTTATATAATATTAACTACTCACCGTGTTTCAAACAAAGTCGTATCAAATTTAGATCGTTATCAATGATTATCAAATAAAATTAAAGAGAAAAAGATACAATTTTATAAAATTAATATTTAATAAATAAATTAAATTTATTAATTTAAATATAGATTTCACAAATTGTGTAATTTATCTCTTACTTTATTCTGTAAAAATTTTAGAAGATGCTAATCCAAGCTTTCAAGAAGTTATTACCTCATAATCGCCACCTACCTTTCTCCTTAGATTATTTTATTTTACCAATTTCCTATTAATCTTTCAAACTACATGTTTCTAGGCTTGATTTGTTCCGATAAAGAAACAGTGCGATCTTTTTGCATGTGACTGAGAAATCTTTTTTTTTTGTAAAATATATATTATAGTGTTTCAAACAAAGCCTATCTACGTTTCTCCTTATAATTCTAATGCCCCATCATTTGTGTGAGCTGAATTTTTAACTTCCAACCTCCATTCTTCAAGCTGCATCATAATCCTAATGAATCGCACTTACGTTTTTCAAAATTCTCTCTGACTTTGTATATTTGTCACATGAAATTAAAATCATCATTAAGTGCAGGGAAAATGTAGCTCTTTATTATATCATGGGTATTTTTTTTGTACGAGAGTATTTTTAGATCAATTTGTACACCAACTAAAATTAAATTTTCCCTAAATGATTTTAAAGATACAAACATCACACCGATTTTATATATATTTACATTCAAAGTATATGGTTTCACTATTTTACTAATATCTTGTAATACATCGATTTTATAAATGAATAAAAAAATAATAAAAATATTATGATTTGTGAAAAAAATAATAATTTAATATTAAATATAACGTGATACTATTTTTATTTATTTTTAAATTATTAATTTTTTATTTTTTAAATTGATTTAATATTTTTTTATTAAAATAATTTGAAACAATAATATTTTTATTAAAATAATTTAAAATAAAAATATATTTATCAAAATAAAAATAATTTTATTAAAATATAATAATTTAAATCGAAATGATATAATTTTTTAATAAATATTTTATTTTATCTTAATAATTTTATTTTATATCATTTATAGCCCTCTTTATTAAATCATGGATATTTTTTTGTATGAGAGTATTTTTAAATCAATTTGTACATCAACTAAAATTAAATTTTTGCTAAATTATTTTAAAGACACACACATCACACCGATTTTATATATATTTCCATTCAAAGTATATGATTTCACTATTTTACTAATATCTTGTAATACACTTATTTTACACGATAATAAAAAATTAATAAATATGTTATAATTTATAAAAAATAATAATTTAATATTAAATGTAATATAATATTTTTTTATTTTTAAATTTTTTTTTTATTTTTTAAATTAATTTAATATTTTTTTATCGAAAATAATTTAAAATAATAGTATTTTTATTAAAATAATTCAAAATAAAAATATATTTATTAAAATATTTTGTAAGATAATAATTTAAATTAAAATGATATAATTTTTTAATAAATATTTTATTTTATTTAATATATTTTTTGATAATTTAAAAAAAATATTTATATCATTTTAATAATAAATAAAAATTAATTATTTAATTTTACCATTTTATTAATATCTTGTAACACTAAAAAATTATGGAGATTTAAAGCAGCCTCGTGAGTCGTGACGTGGTGACACTCGACCTAACCGTAGTACCAAATACATTAATGCGATGTAGGTTTGATACCCCACTCATTTATATTTTAGTATCGTGTGGTACCTCCTACTAACAACAGAATTTTTTGACAAAATTCATATTTTGGTGCTGGAAATTAAAGATGAAGTTGTCATCGATTTGATGCTTTATTGAATTTTTGCATAATTTTATTATCTTTAAAACGTGATTTTATTCTGACCACATAGTTTATTTTAATTTTTGAAAATTATGTCAATATCATTTTGGTACTTTCAAAATGTAAAATTAATCATAATCTTAATTATTGACTTGTTGAAAAAAATTAAATTCAAATGAAAATTTGAAAGACTATTTAAAAAATAGTCAAAACCGAATCAATTAGAATATCTTATGTTTTTTATTTTTATTAAAATGACATTGTATTAACTTTTTTTAAAAAAAAATTGTTGGCTGAAAATAACGCCATTTTGATCCATTAACCACACCAATGAACCATAGATCACTTCAATAACTAGTTCTATTTTAAAAACATTAGCCACCAAAGTGCTACATAAAATTTGTAAAACGTCATATTGATAATAATATAATTTTTTCTACAACAAAAACATAATATTTTTCCAAAAAACAATTATGGGGATATGATGTCTTGTGGCAAATTATAGTTGCAACTCTTTTAAGTCGGTCCACATCCCACATGGACATGATCATTAACAAGTATCATACTTTAAATATTCTATCTAATTTTCCATCTATCTAAAAATTTATATCAAAATAAATAAATAGAATTAAATTTTTATATCATTTAAATCATATATAATACATAAATTTTAATATATTCAGATATCTGAAAAATAAATTTTTAAATACTGAAAACTCAATTTTCTGTCTCCCAAACACCACCAATGGTAAGACAATTTGTGGTTTCAAACACTTCTCAAACCAAAAGCAAGTGCTTGAAATTATGGCCCAGGAAGCCAAAATGGTGCTCAGATCTGGCTGCTTTCCTACAACTACGCGTCAATCTCATTTGATTTAACACAAATCCAATTGAAATAGAGATAGCAACATTCTAGGTTCTTCAAAGAAATTTCTGGCGAGAGAAACTTGTTATTGACAAAGAAACGAGGGAAGGGAAATCTTAAGAGGAAAGGAAGCACAATAATTGAAAAAAAAGTAAAACAAAAATGCGACATCACCACTCTCACCCGACATTTAGATCACAGAAAGTCCATTATTCACAGACATTCTTTTGCTCATTATCGTCTAGGAGAATGGCTCTAAATGTTCTCTAAATACCTTAAGCATACTAGAAAAAGTGACAATACCAACTAAGCTACAATCATCCTCAATAACCCACAAATAGTTCACTCTGTGAGCAATTGCCTGGATCATCACAGCAACTAGTGAGCTCTTGGGATGACACACTATGGCTTCTGCTCTTCTTACCATCCTAGCCGAGTAGCTGAAGGACCTGCTGTACCTTCCTGATCTTGGCAATGTCCTTCTTGGCGATAAAGCTGATTCTTCATCTGATGAAGATGATGAATCGGTGATCGAAGACAACAAGATTGTGAACTCTTCCAGCATTTTCTCCAAGTTCTTCTCCTTCAACCTTGCTTTCACCTCTCTCACTAGATCCTCAGGGGGGCCACCACAGTCAATGTAGGCCATTAGATCCCCAGCAGAGAGGGTTGTGATGGCTGCTGAAACAGTCTCATCACAGCAGGCAAGAGTAAAGGGTGAGATCTCACCAATGAAAGTTCCTTCACTGTCAACAATGGCAACAGAAGTTTGTGTCCTGAGGGAGCGTGAGATGGCTCCTAAGGCAGAAGAAGCAGGGGAGTAGTAGTCAATTGCTAAGACCTCGGAACTGATGATCCCAAGTGTGTCTACGGGGAGAGCAGGGAGTGGTGAGAAGAGGCCAATGGAACCCAGAAGAAAGCGGATCACATCTTCTTGGGTTAGCCAACAGAATTCACGACCATTGTGGGTGGTGCTGGTTGAGCTTGAGGGTTTCTGATGCTGCTGTTTTCTTCTTGAAATGCCACTTTTCTTAGCTGGTAATGGCACTACAAGGTTCTGTGCTCCTTGGAGGATGAGATCGATGGCTTCTAATAAGCTGAAACATCAAAAATAATGGTGGGTTAATTCATAATCTGGGATGTGTTAAACAGAGGAAGAAGAAGAGTTTCAAGTTTCAAAAGAAGCTGATGGAAAATTAGGCTTTTTCTGCAAGTGAACTTAGTACTTAAAAATTCCCACTGTTCTAAAACCAAGAAAATTTCAAATTCAGCTAAAAGTGAAAAGCGAGGCTTCTTTCTTGGAAAAACAAAAGTTGGGAATTGTTCCTTTCCACCGACTTGAAAAGTGGGGTTTCTTCAATTTTTGCATAACCCATTGGAAATTTCTTGTCAGAATGTGGAGTTGGAAAATATTCATGCGTTACAGTATAGTTAGAAACTCAAGAATACAATAGTTATTGCCATTAGAGACCATTCACTCATCTTAATTACCAACAGTAGAATGATGGTTGACACAGAAATTAAGTTTAAAAAAACAAAACTTAGCAAGTAAAACTCCAATGCTCATCTTTATTCAGTTTAAGATATAATCGAATATTCCCGCTTCAACAAGCCAAAATAATTTAGAAATGGAAAAATTGGAAAGGTAAAAGAGAAACGCATGCTTTTCAGCCTAGCAATTAAGATTCTAAATTACTCCTACTGTGATATAGTAACTGAAAAATAAAGAAAAATCCAGGTAGAACTCTCCGTTTTATTTTGTAAAACCAGAATCTAGAGAGAGAAAGAAGAGAGAGAGAGAGTCATTGTTTACTTCAAATCATGGTAAAGTTGTAATACCTAGAAGATGGTTCTAGATGCATCACGAGTCCTGGAAGTTTAGGCAAAATTGCAGAGACAGGTGCCTTGAGAGCAGCAGAAGGGGACAAAAGATTCTCTTCTTTGCATAGATAGCAAATAACATCTACCATGCACAATTTGCCAACGCATCGGCAACCCAAATCGTCGACGTCTTCGTTTTCGTCTCCAAAGCCGAGTCTAGCCGAGTGGTCGCAGTCCCAGACACTGATGAAGTTGTCGTCGGAGCTCTTCAGGGCGGCCAAAGCGTCGGCGACGGTGGCTGATGCAGAGAGCGGCTTCAACGCCGGCTTCCCAAGGCAGAGGTCGGATACCTCATGTGCCAGTAAGCTCACTGCCATACAAGATTAAAGCTTTGGGGAGAAAGTGAATGCGGCGGCTCTGGTGGTGGCGCTGGTGGGTAGCGGTGGGGTGGTGTTCTTGTGTCCTGCAGAGGGGTGTATTTATAACAAACGCGTTATACGAACAGAGAGCCAGGGGTACGGTAACAAGGTGCCAGGCAACTCGTGGGGTCCACTGTCCCCAAAAAGGATTATGATATTTAATTATTTACGCTTCCTTTAGACATCTAAATTGAATTTAGTTTAAATTAATATTTTAGATTTCAAACTTATCAACTTTTTAAATTTAGTATTAAATTATTTATTTTTTATCAATTTAATAACACAAAAATACATTTCTAATCCTTTAATTTCACATAAATTTTCATTTTCATCCTTTAACTTTAATTCATTTCATTTTAGTCCCTTAGTTTCACAAAACAAGTCAAATCACCGCTCACAATTTTTTTTTCTTTAATTTAAAAAATTATTTAATTTAGTCCTTTATATATTTTAAAATATTTCAATCAAATTTTTTTAATCAAAAATTCATTTAAGTATAAAATAATTTTAATAATTTGTATGTTAAAAATCTTACATAAACTATTCAAGTGTGTTACATTTTAATTTCTATCCATAAGAAATAATATTAAAAAAAAATCTATGTATTAAAATTTATATTTACTTTTAGTGAAATGGACATAGTGTCTTATTATTAGACTAGACTGTGATGATATTTGATGAAAAGTAGATCGTAGATTTGGAGTACAGTATTTGGCCTAGAAAGAAAACGGAGCATTGCACAATTGCAACCGCTCATGCCGTCAAAATTGTCCATATTCGAAGAAAAATGAAATTTCCAGAAGAGCTTGAGAATTTTTCTTTTTCTACCTACCAATTATGATTTATGAACAGAATCACTTTCTATGTTGAAGATTTTGTATTTCACGTGCTCGGAAAGTATAATCAATGAAGTCTTTACCATAAGGAATCTTGAATATCCTTGCATGGTGACAAATTTTAAAATAATTTTTTTTATGGAAGATAATTAAATTTAAATTAATTATAAATATATTATTTGAAAGTCTCACTAAACATAATTTTGACATGTTTATATAATTTATGATTGGTTTAATTTGGATCACGAATGATTAATTATGTATTTATTTTATTAAACAGCACTTTATACTGTAAAAAAAATTCTGAATTATTGATTTTTACAATTAGAGGGCTCATTTATGTTAATTTAATTAAAAAAATATTAATTCATATTTCAAAAGAAATAAATATGACAACAAAATATAATATTAATAATAAATTAAATTTTCTTCAAATTTTAAAAAATAACCTAATTATAGAGTGATATTACAAATATTTTTATATATGAAAGGTTAAATTGAAAAACTAATTTATGAAAGATTAAATTAAAATAAATATCATCATAAATTAGTTCTCATTTGTAAAAATTAGTATATAATTATCATCTACTTAATTTAATATGTTTAAAACATAAAATTCTTATTTATAGGGAATATTATTATTAAAGTTGTCTATAATGTTTAAAAATATAATAGAAACTTTTCATATTTATAAATGATTTTAAATTTTTTTAATATAAAATGTTTGAGGATAACTTCGAATTGAAAATCTCAATTGGGCTATAAAAATTTGTTTAAGTTATCCAGATTTTGAAAAATGTCATATATTCCGTGTTATAATTTTGAAGTTTGTTAATTCATAGACACATTTTCCTCTTAGTTTTTTATTTCCAACCATACTAAAATATAAATAATATATATGGACCAACACGTGTAATATATTAGTATATTTTATACTTGGTGTTGGACCACAAAATTATTTCAATATTTTATACAATAAATAAAAAAATATTTAAATATTTTTCCTAAAATACAATTAAGTATAAAAATATCATGTACTATAGGCGGCTAAGATTCACACTATTGTTGAATATTTCAAATAAGGTTTAGGGAATTTTACTTTTAATATATTTAAATAATTAATTTTTATTAATATATATAGTATAGGTATTTTAATTAGAGTAATTTTGTACATGATATTTTTATAATTAATTTATTATTAATTATTAAATAAATTTAAATATTTTAATTTAACGACATATAATTTTATAAAATTTTCCTCAGTTATATACTTTGTTTTAAGATTCTCGTCCAATAACGGAACTCAAAAAGAGACATTGAAGTCTGCCATAAGTTTTCCACCAACTTCTGCATGCTATGTTGTGAGTGGCCATTCTGCTTTTCCAGAATAGGCAGCTCTATAATTCCTTATCAAGGATTTACTTTTTTTCTGGGTATTTCAATCCAAAGTTATAATTATATTTAATGATTTTTTTTATTATTATAATTTATGAAATGACACAATTATAGCTACAAGTTGCTTTCGTATATAAAATAATAATATTTAATTTGTGTCAATTATCCGACAACTTAACGGGATAAATTAATTTTATAGTATTAATAATTTATAAAAATATTAAAGAAAATAAATATAAAAAAAGGGTGATCATTGTCAAACCAGGATTTAATTAGCAGTGAATTTGTCATTATCATGGATTTGAATGTTACGCTTTAGAGAGTAAGTGGGTACTTTTATTTATTTATTTATTATTATTGATTATTATAATTATTTTTTCACTTTTCACATCAAACCTAAAGTTAACCTTATCTGTAATTAAGTGGTTACAGTGCATATTGAACGTGACGTGCAAATCACTTCTTTTGTTTATATACAGATTTTATACATCAAGTATAATACATTCTTAATTTTATAATTTTCTTTTACTCTTTTTCGTAGTCTTCATGCACTCAAATTCAACTCTAGTGTGGCCCGCCTCTTGTGTCGCCTCTTGCCACATGCAAGACAAAAATAACCTATCCGATAACTGAATAGTGGATTACTAATAAAATTTACGCTGAAAACGTGTCATAAATTTTAATAAAAAGAATTACTGACTATATAAATAAAATGTAAGTCTTATCATTATTAGTTGAATCAATTTTGAATTAATTTAATTTAAATTTAAAATCAACAAAATTATGTCTACTAAAAAATGTTTAAGACAACAAAGAATTATTTTATTTTAAAATTAAAATATGTCACATATATTATAATGTTACTTATCGATTATTTATTAAAAGAGACTATTAATAATAGAAATTGAATTTAAATTTTATAAATAAAATATTTTAGTCTTTATTACTATTTGAATCGACTTTTATTGGTGTTGAATTAATTTAATTTAAATATAAAGTTGATGAAAATTAAGTCAAAAATTTAATCTTTAATCATATGACTAAACAAAGTTTATTATTTAATTTTAATATTAAAATATATCACAAGTCTCGATAAAGATTTATAATATTATTTATTAAAATAAATTATTAACAATAGAAATTAAATTTAAATTTTATAAATAAAATATCTTAATTTTTATTATCACTTAAATCAATTCTTGTTAATTTTGAATTAATTTAATTTAAATATAAAATTAACAAAAACTGTGTAAAAAAATTACATCCATGATAATGTGTGAAGTACAGTGAGAGGAAGAAAGGAACGGTGATTGAGAGGCCGCAGGAAGACAAGATAAATTAGTGATACGATTAAATCAATATAATTCAGTGTCACTCACTGTCTTTGTATAAGTGAGGAGGACTTAGAGGGGCACGGGGAGGGAAGGCCATGTTGTAGGGTCTACCACGTGGAAGTCTTAGAGAGATCATTTAATTTGTCATCGTCGTCCGTCACATCCCTAACCCTAGAGATTTAATGTTGTGCCAGTACCCCCTTGTACCTCGCAATTAGATACATGATGAGGTAGATCTGCTTTTGTAAAGTTTTTTTTTTTTAAAAAATATCATTGAAAGATTTTTTCAAATTCAACTTAAGAAACTGAAAAAATAAAATCTGTTTCGAAGATGTGCTTTTAAAATTTTAGAAATATAGTGCAAAATTTTAATTTTCCTTTAATCATAAATTTAATACAAAAAATATTAAAATTAAGTATTTCAAAACTCTAAATTTAAAAAGCTTAAACGGTTTAAGAATTTATAATTTAAAATATTTTAACTAAAATTTGAAAGTTTAGGAATTTAAAATTTAGAGTTTATATTTTTTTAAAATGTATTAATATTATATTTATCAAAATATCATTAATAAATTCTAGATATTCAAAATTTGGAATTAGAATTTTTTTAAATTTTTTAGTATTATATTTATCAAAATGTCATTAATAAATTTATAAATTTACAATATTGTGTCTTCAAAATAGATGAGCTTATTTGATTTGATTTTGTTTTTTTATTTTTAAAAACTATTTTTAAAAATTATATTTAAAAATTATTTTACAGAACAAAAATAAATAAATAAATTATTTGATAAAATAATTTTAAAATATGTTATTTTTTTGTATTTTAAAAACAAAAATAATTTTTTATTTTAAAAATAATTTATTTTTAGAATTTATTTTTAAAACAGTAACAAAAAATAGTCACCAAATAATTTTTTTTATTTTAAAAACAAAAAAAAAACAACTTCTAAAAATAGAAAATAAATGGGCCTAATATTTTTAAAAACATGATTTTTTTTAAATAAGAATTTGAAAATATGTTTTTCAAATACATTCTTCAAAAATACATTGCAAAACATGTTTTTCTGGATTTTGTTTTCAAAAAATAAAAAAACTATACTTTAAACCATTTTTCAAACAAGCCCTCAATCTCTGGATCTACAATTTCATTTGTGCATTATGACGGGAAGAATATTATACAATTCAAACTAATTTATGAATTCTTAATTTACAAAATTAAGTGATTTAAGTTTTCTTTTCTTTTCTTTTTTTAACAAATATCGTAACATTGATAGGTTACCGGTTACATTTTAGTGGCACCCTAAACGTCTTTGTTTTACTTATATATTTACATTTATTAAGGTTACAATATTTATGTTCAGCATTTTGATTTAAATATTAGTGTAGAGATAATAAAAAAATAAAAATTCACCTAAAAAAACACTAGAAGACTTTGTCAATAATATTTAATCAATTAACACAAATTTTTAATATTTAAAAAATTTAAATTAGCCTCTGTTTATCAAACGAGCCAACTTTTGTTTACCTAAAAAAAAAAGATATTTAGTATTATTTTTCTTTGAATTAATGAAACCGTTTTAACCCCAATTTAGTATTATTTTTCTATTTATCATTAAACCACAATTGTTGATGTTTTTTTTCTTTTAATAAAGTTGAATTAATCAAATTCAAAGGTCAACCTATCTCAACGCAAACTATAAACAAAAAATTTAGAGTAAACTTAGTTTATTAGTCCTTCAAATATATTTATCATCGTTCTAGTCACAACTTTTAAAAAATTAAATCGTTTTTGTAACAATTTTAAAATTTAATAATTTTTATTTATACATAACTTAATAAAAATAAAATAAAAAATAGAAATATAATTAAAAGACTTTAAAGATAAAAATAAAAATTTATTAATAATTTTAGAGTTAAATTATAATTTTTTAAAAATTTAGAGATTAAAAATATAAATAATAAAACTTATAATAATCTTTCTAAAAATTTAATTTTTTATAAAATAGTCCTTTCATCAATAAAAAAAATTCTACTCGTTACCAAAATTTAAAAATTAATTTTTAATTTAATTAAATACACTTCGAAAACATTTTTTCAATCATTTTAATTCACAACTTTTAAAAAATTAAATCGTTTTAGTCCCACAAATCAAGACATTAACAAAGTGGCAAACACAGATTAACTTTTTCCAACATAAAACGTTTGTGATTGACGACATAGACTATTCAAACCTAGTCGAAAGCAAAAGCACATCACTTTTTAATAAAATTGGGGCTAACGTTCTATAAATTGATAAAATTGTCTTTAATTTTCTCAAGATGCTACTACGTATTTTACTTTGTCTTAACGTGTAGTATCCGTCAGCAGCCAACATCCAATTTTGATCTACCTGGACAACTCTGTTAACATCTTTTAAATAGATATTAAAATTATGTATTTAATTTTTAAAATATTAAAATAAAAATAATAACAAATATTCTTAAATAACATATTTTAAGGACAAAAATAAAATTTTACTAAAAATTATACCTATGTCAAGTACACACAACTACTCTATATTTTAACTACAAAATAATTTAATTATTTTTATTTATTTGTCTATAATCTATATGATTAGCCAATGGAAGCAGGGCTAACACGAATTCACTATATATATAAAAAAAATAGAACAATTTTTAGGGTTTAGCAATATTAATAGCATTTATTAATATATAATTTGAAAAAAAATTATGAAAAATTTATAATAAATTTTTATGAGTAAATAAAACATAACCTACAATATTAGGATTTACGTATAAGAGATTTTGATGACTCAAGAAATATATTAAGGATAAGGATGAAAGCGAAACTCGTACACGTTAATTAGTATATCTTAATTAACTTTAAAAATTAATTTTTCATCAAACTCATTGGCATATTAAAAAAAATTAATTTAATTCGGACAATGAAATTGCAAATATTTTAAAATATCAAATTGTTTTATTATATTAGAAAATGAAGCCTGGGCCTCTCTGGTCCAGCAAGTTGTGCTTGTGTTTATACGCAAAAACGAATTAGAAGTTTAGAACAATCAATGTTTTTTTTTACGCAGATTGTTTAACGTCGATGTATATACTATATATTATGTCCATTTTTGTCTGAGTCAAATGAATATTTTTTTAAAAAAATAAAAAATAAAAAAACTATAGAATGGGTTGCAACTTTTACCTCTCTGTTTAGAAAACGTTGAAATAATGTTTGAACTTATAACTTAAATCATAAATAAATAAAAGGCGTTAACCTTGAGTATATTAATTAATTAATGTGACCACTGGTCAAATTTAAATAAAATAATTATATAAAAATTAATATTTGAAAATACACGTACATATATATAATCATAAAAATGTCTTCTAAAAATTACCAATACAAATAATAAAAAAAATATAATTAATTAAGATTAGACCAATTTTAAAATCTAGCTTTAAATCACCAATTTTTTTTCTTAATTTTTACTAATTTCTGTCATGTAAATTTAGGTCAAAATAAAAAATTTTAATTATTCTAGCTGACTTGTTTTTTTCTTTCTTACTTTCTTTTAACCATCCAATGAAGGTAGCTATAATAATTTACATTTGTCGTTTACCAAAAAAAAAAATTGTGATTTATATATATATATATTAAGAACAGGGAGAATAATATAACAAATATAATAAATTTTCAAGAAAGGCTACCCATACAAATAAGTTTTTGTATAGTCAAATATAAACTGCGGAAGGAAATAAAATAAGAGTAATCAATTTTATTATAATACAAATATTGTAAAATCATTTCAAATATTTAAAATTTTGCAAATATTATGTAGCTTAATTTTTCTTTCAAGTCATACAAAATTGTTGTCAATTTTTTTTAATTATTAAATAAATAAATTATTTAATTATTATTATTATTTTCTTACAAGATCAAACAAATAATCAGCAATACTTTATTTGCATAAAAGCATTTAGTCGTTATAAAATTTAATTTATTTTATACATCTTTACTATGTTTAAATTTTTTTAAATATTAAATAATTCTAATTATTTTATTAAAAATTTCAATGCAGACAGTATTCTAAGTTCTTAATTAATATACCAAAAAATTTAATAAATAGTATATTATCTATTTAATTAATTACACATAAAACATTAAATAAAATGAACAAAATAATATTCTATATTTAATAATTATTATATAATAACTAAATTTGACAGTGAAATCAAATTGATGAATTACTTATAAAATAAGTGCCAGTCACATCGCTTTCTTGCAACTTGCATTATGCAATTTGATGGTGAGTTGTATCTTTGTAAATTAAAAAAAAAAAAAAAAACTCTTTCACTTTGGATTATTTTAATCAATGTGACTGCTGCTACTTGACTTTAGCCTACGTAAAATAAAATATAAAATATGAATGATGTAGCCGCCAAAAATGCGTTTAAAATATAATCCTTAATTAGTATCTTTTTCAAATTTTAAATACAAATTCAAATTCAAATTCAAATACGAGAGGAGTGGTAAACGTTACATAATTTCATTCAAAATTATAAAATTCATTTAAAATATATATATATATATATTTTAATTTAATTTTTTACATATTAAGTTTGTCAATTTCATCTATGATATATCAATATATTTTTATTATTATCGTCTGATTAATATTTAATTTCAAAATTAGATAGCTGCTGACTTCAAAATTATTTATCATTTATAGCTATTAAATTTTAAGGTTAAATTTTAAATAAAATTTCAACAAATATCTATTTTTAGATATTATTAATTAGAGAGTGAAATTTAAAACACTTTAATTTTAAAAAAATAAAATTAACAAAATTAATATGTAATGGACTAAATTAAAAGTCGACTTATGAGAGACTAAAACATGATTTTTTTTCTTTATTTTTTATTTTTTAAATTGGTTGATACATTTTAATTTGTGAGAAATTTCAGTTTTTAGAGTTTACCATAAAATTAAATAAGAGTGCCTCTTTAGTAATACAAAAAATAAAAATTCAAATCTTCTTGTTTTTTTTTACTAAATTTAGGTACAAGTACAACTAATTAAATGTAAACACAATTTTTTAAAAAATTGCGTAATAATGGCCACTAATTAACAAACCAAGGGTGACAACTCCTAGTGCAAAAATTTAATAATGGGAGTTAATTGTTTTAGTTTTTTTAACTCAAAGAGTTAACCCATGCCATCTCTTTTAAAGAATCATTAAATAGTTGTTATAGAACGTTTTAAGTAACAATTTCTCTTGGGTCATTACTGAAAACTTTTTAAAATATATATTTCAAAATCTTTATGTAACAACCGTTAAGAATTGACATTAAAAAAATATTTTCAGTAACAATTTTTCCAGCTGTCACTAAAAACTCACCAATGAAACTTCATTTTATTAGAGTAAAGCCAAATACACAAACAAAAAATTAGTTTACTCAATTACCCTTTGTTGTGTTTGATTAGCTTATGAGTTATATATGGATATTGCCTGATAAGGGCCTTACAATGAATAATTACATGTGAGCTGATAGGATATCAATATCAGTTGCAACTTTATATAATAATTTTCTTTTTGGCAACGCTATTATAATATTGATACCCATATAAATACAAATTTTAGGTGTCTTAAATACATATATCTATTTGCATGTAATTTAATAAAAAATAAATTATTAAATATTATAAATTTATTTGAATTCAACTTGTCTCCTACTTTAAACTATTTTGTACGAACAAGTGAACTAATGGAATATTGCCAATAAAAAAATTACATCAATACCTGTATTTATCGATTAGTACTATATTTTCTTATGAATAATCTCACATGTGCACCTTAATCACATGGAGCAAATTAATGTCTGTCTGTACCTTGTCTTTCCCATCTCAATTAACTAAATAAACAAAGAAAATAGTATTTTTTTTTTATACAATAAGAATATTTTTATATCAATTTGTACATTAAATGATATTAAATTTTGTAAAATAATTTTAAAAATTCATCTCTCACGTTAATTTAATATATTTAAAAAATAAATTATCTTAATTATTAAATTTGAAATTTGAATTCAAATAATTGAAGAAGAGATTAGATTCATTTTATTTCAATTAAAATCTAATCCATATTGTAGGAGATTACGAACCAAATGACGTCAAATGTCCAGTTTCAAGATCTAGACTTCTAAAAAATATATAAAAAAATAAACTAAAATAAAATAATGCTCTTATCTATCTATATATATATATATATCTTACCAACCATAACCTTACAAAGATTAGAGGCATGCACACACATATACCAAGAATATCCATTGGAATATTGTATAAATTATATTGCATATATTTATGATTGATAGAATTTCTTAGTCAAAATTGTTCTAAAAAATTATGAGAATCAAAATTAAATTAGATGAAAAAAAGGACAGATCTATCACGTTGCTGATCCATATTTAATACTGATTTAATTAATCTGTCATATGCGGTGACACCTCACTAGGTCATAAGAATTCATTTCCAACACATATAATCAACAAAAAATAAAAATGTCATTTATATCAAAAATAAAAAGGCTTAATTCTCTATTTATTGTATTAAAATTAAAACTCAAAACAATTTATTCAACAGAGTTATAAGTGAAAATGTATTCCTTTTCTTTTAAAAAAAACTTAGGCTTAATTCTCTATATAGTGTATAAAAAAAAAATTACTTTTTTATATATTAATTTATCAAAATAAAGTTATGATATGCTTTTTAAAAATATATTATATTAATATAATTTTAAAAAATTAATTTAACGGAACATGTTTTGCTCTGATAAATAAATACTAGTATATATAGAAAAATATTATATAAAAAAATAAAAAATCTAAGGGCAGAAAAAAGGTCAAGAGACGGATCGACATGAGAAGAGGGGAGTAGGAAGATGGCTGAAACTGCATGAGCTGTCGTATTCCGTACGTTTCACATGGGACAGATAAGTGGAGAGGGCAAATAGGATTTGTTTGCCTTTGGATTTTGGAGAGAATGAGATTAGGTCAAAAACGGGGTGCTCTGCTCTGCCGCCATTTTTTACAGTGTTTGATCCAACCACGTCTCCGCAAAACGCACAGATGCATGCATTCGTGCATGCCAACAAAATTAAACAAAACGACGCTGTCGCACGCACACTTGTTAATATCTTAATATGTCGTTGATGGTGCTGAAACTCTGAAATGAAAGGAGAAGTGGCTTATCTTATCTGTCTCTGCCAGTGTTGCCTCTTTTGTCGCCATTCTCGTCACGTCACATGCTCCAACCAGGCTTTATATTATTTTCACACTGCAAAATTCTCTTCACTTTCCACTTCTTTTCTTACTTTATGGGTTATAATGAATGGAACCGAAGAATTCGGATTCGAATTTAAAAACGGATTATAATTTCATATTTTTCCAGCACTTCTCTGTATTTTTTTTGTCACAATTTATAAAGAATTATTACACATAAAATTATAAAAAATAATTTAATTTACTATCGATAAATATATTTTTATTTATTAATAATATTTAAATTACAATATATAATAAAAATAATATTTTTAAAAAATTTTTTGTATTATATTAAAATTTATACACTATTAATTAATAAAAAATTATTTATTAATAGTAGATTAAATATTAATTATTAAAATTATAGGCTCAATTATATAATCGTGTGATGATCGATGAACTCAATAGACGGCGATGAACGATTGTAGTTGATCATCTGCGATGGCGGTTCAATGGTGGGCGGACGATTTGCACTTTGAGGGAATAATTCTGTTGCGAGTTTCGACGATCAAGTTAACAAAGAACACCGAGATGTGTATTTGGGAGAGAGAGGGAGAGAGTGTCTAGGATAAACGAAAGTGAAGGCATAGTTTTTTATTATAAAAAAAAATATATGAATATTTTTTTATATATTATAACTTAATTTAAATATTTTTAATGTCTTTCATAAAAGAAAAATAGATAAAATAAATAAATAAATAAAATATTATTCTCTCAAACTTTTTTTTCTTCTTATCAATTTTTATTTAAATTTTTTAAAATATATGAAGTTTTTGTGTAATAAAAATATTAATTAAAAAAAGAGAGTAATTTACATTGAATATTTTGAATATATGATTTATATAATTGGGTAAATTTGGTGTATTAAGTAAGAGTAAACTTACCAATTAACTTTAACTCAAATAACACTCTCAAAGTGTCAGTGGATATAAGTTCAATTTCTCACTCTCCCCATATCATATCTTTTACACACGGTCCTTTGTGATTTTTTTTTTTTTGCAACAAAGTGATTAGTACATGCAAAAATCGTAAGTAGATGAAGACTAACTTTGTGGGCCGGTCCATGAAGCCCAATCAATGAAAATCTTAAGTTATCATAACATACTACGTTTTAAGATGGTGTATAATCCTTTATTAAGGAATTAATTAGGTCAGTAATATTAAAAACATTTTCAGAATTGAGATTTCTGAATTTAAACTGCAATAGAAGACAAATAAATAAATAAAAATAGTGCATAATCCTTCAGTTGGAGAGAAACAAAGAAAAAGACACGAAATTGGGCCCATGAATACCCAAACTTATAATTCATTGGTAAATAAATGTTTATTATTATTTTTGAATTATTGATCCCAACATTCATACCAAATCCTTGTATCTCCATCTCCAATAATTTGAAGTTGTATTTCTGCTGATTGACAAGTATAATGCATTTATGAGAGAGTTTTTTCTGTATTCACGGCCATGTCCAATGTCTTAAGTTGTATAATTGTGCACCAGAGGATGAGATACAAAACGTGTTGAGTAAGACGTGGACCATGACATTCATAATTGATAGTAGGTATTAATAATTACGAGACAATGAGATTTTTTTTATTAGCTGATATTGGAATTTAAATTTTTAATTTTAAAAATTGTAATTTTTTTTGTTAAAAGTTATATTTGACAAAAATAGCTGATAAATTAGTTGAAAGCTGAAAAGTTAATTTTTAGCTAAAAGCTGTTAAGTTAATTTATTAAATTAGAAGTATTTGATAAAATTAGTGATTGAATTAGCTGATAAATGTAAAATAACATAAAATGATATATTTATATAAAATTTATCATTTTTTTGTTAGTAATTATATTTTATTATATAATCTCAAAAAATACAAAATAAATATATTATCTAAAATTTCATAATAAATTAACAATATTATTACGAATCTCTTTCATCTCAGTAGATGCCTCTAAATTTTCATTCTTTGTGTCACTATCAACAATATCTAAAAATTCATCATGGGATATGTAATTTGAATGTTATTCGAATATAGTAAAAATAATATCATCTTGTGAATAGAATAGTGTTAAAATTTGAATAAAATAATAAAGATAAAAAAGAAATAAAATTATAAAAACTATCAGTTAAAAGCTATAAACTACTTAAAGTAACATATGATAAAAAATTATAAACTACTCAAATAAACTTGTTTATCAAATACTTTTAATTTGATCAAACAAACTTATAAGTTAATCAAATAAACTATAAACTAACTTATTTGACTTGCCAAACATACTCAAAGTCATTTTTAAATAAATTCAATTTATAATGGATCATATATATATGCCAAATTAATTCTAAATGATGAATCTCATTTAATGATTAGTATGTAAGTATATTAGGCGTGAATTCCATTAAAAAATGAATATAATATATTTATATATTTATTCATAAGTATTAATAACTATTTTAATACAAAATTTTATAATATTGAGTGAAAACTCATGAATAATTTTATTATAATTTTTAACACATTTTTTCACACAAAATATTCTTTGAATTTGAAATATAGAAAAAACATAAATCCACTATAAAACTTAACCTGGTAAAAAAATTATGTTTAAGTAAATTAAATTGGATTGACTAGTTTATAAAAATAATTTTTTTTGATTTAAACAAACTAGTCAGTTATTTTATATATATATATATTGTACAGATCAAATTTATAAAAAAAAAATTAACTGTAAACCGGACTCAATTACTAGTAAAATTCATAAAGAACTTAGTAGGCTGAACTTTAGAATTAAAAGAACTCATTAATTATTGGAGTGGAGAAGAGGTTGAAGAGATTTTGCCAAAGACCTATCATTTCCTGCACTAACTTTGCCCAACATGGACAAGCGAAATTCTTATCTAAGGCCCATAGCAAGACGAATTCCTATTTACGAGTAGCTCTGCTACTTTGTCGTTTTACCTTTGCATGTTTTGAATGAACAAATATACTTCAATCTGTCTATCACACATCCCTATACAGAATGAACATTAATGAATTATCAACTTTGATTTCCTTCCCATCTCTTGGCATAATTTTCATGCCCATTTCCATCTGCTTTATTCCTCAATCATTGCAAATTCAATTCATAAGTTCATAAATTTTTACACAAAATTGGATCCAGATTTCTATCCTCAGTTATGTCTATTTAAGATATATGGTCAGTATTTCACCTTAAATATTTTAAAATTAATATTTGATACACTATCAGTAAACAATTTTTTATCCATCAACAATATTAAAATCGTATCAGGTGTTAAAAATAATTTTAAAAAATATTATTTTTAACACGTGTCATAATTTAAACACCGTTGGTAGATAAAATATTGTCCGCCGACCATAAACTAAATCACTAAATCATTTTTCAATGTTTTAAATTTTTTTGATATTTTTTATGCATTTGTGGTAGGTGTCTACATTTATTATAGCATTATAACATTAACATTGAATATGCCCAAGAGGCACGTGATTCCAAAACATGTGGGGATCTAGCATTAAAAGGTCTTACAAATTTTCCATAAAAAAAAGGCCCTATAAACATGTCGGTTTAATTATGAGTTGTTTATTTTAAAATATGTAGCTCCATTTATTTAATCTATCAACCTATATAAATAGATATAAACTTTATAATTTAAGCCTGTTTGACAATGATAATGAGTATTTAATATTTTTTGTCTATTTTTTTTTTGCTAATAAAACGAAAGAAAATATCATAATTAGTCTTAAAATATAAAGATTTATAATTTCATCGTCGTATATAACTTTAACAGTAAGATGCCATATGACAAATAATATAACGTATCTATTAATTCTGACGATGAAAAAAAAAACTTATGTTAAATGTAAATCAGTAAAAATTGAAGGAGTAATTCCAACTTTCAAAATTAAAATCAATAGCTCAAGTTAAAAGGAGAGTATTTGCCTTGTTCCCTTTTAAATATTTTTTAAATTTATAAGCATATACCCAATATACTAAAAAAATCTAATACAGTGTTTATCAAACCATCCCTTAACTATAGAAAGGTCTTAACAATAGGATAAAATAAGCAAACAACAGTAGTTGTTGTTGTCTGTATATGTGATTTTTCTTTTTCTTTTTTGGAACAAGAACAACAGTGAGTGTTCTAAATAGGGAAGAGTGTCTTTGAGACTATTTACAGAACAAATTTAATTTTAGACAAAGTTTGAAGACCCATCTAACCATGATACAAAAGAAAGAAAGAAAAATTATGTAGGGCCAGATATCGAGGGCCACAAGACATTTAGCCCAGTCCAATTTTCAAATGGATGCAACTAAAACACTCCTTATGGGCCTGCTTTTGTATCTCTAATATATGAGTCGCCAGTATTATTTTGTCCAAAACAAAAAAAAAAAAGTTGCCAGCATTTAAGAAAGAAAAAGAATGAGTATTATAATTTTTAATTAAAAATTTATTTATAAAAATTAAGACATATATAAAAAAATTAGTATTTTTATATTATTTAAGATATATATAAAATACAAATTTTTAATTTTTAATATTTTTAACCTATATTTCAAATCAAATATTTTATGAATAAATTCTTAATTAAAAAAAATTAAAATGCACATGTATTACTACCCAAAGTAGAAAAAAAAACAATGCATACGTATCAAACAACACCTGTAGTGGTAGAGTGTAAGTTCAGAAAATTTAAAAGCTAAATGAATGATACTTCTAATAATTTATGAACAGTTAAAAATTATTACCAAGGGTCAGAATTCAGATGGTCAATTGAATAAAAGTTTTTATCTTTCTTCATTTATCTTTTTTTTTTCTCATCAAATTTTACTTAAAAATATTTAATATTAAAATTTGTTCAAAACTAAAATTTTTCCACAAAATTTTTTAATTTAAAAATAATTCAAATTGAAAAATTCTATATATATATATATCAACTAGCTATAATCTACTTTAGTATATCCATCCTAGGCCTAGCTAATTCTTTGTCTACTGAATGCGTGGACAGCTAGACTCGAATAATAAATTTGGCAATTTCATGAGTATTTTTCATATCTAACCAAAATAAGACGATATTTAAATACTAATAAATAGTGGGTAATATTTGAAATTAAGATTGAATAAATTAATTTTTAATTTGAATTTAAATTTTTAAAATTTAATATCTGTATATTATATATATATATTAAACTAATAATTAAGTTCTTAGATTTTCACACTCACTTAATTTTAATCTCTTTATTCTTTTAAATGGACACTCTTGCACCAAATGTTAAAAAGATTTGTAAGTCACACAACTAAACATCTAAAGAAACATACTAATAAAGGCAACGAATAAAACCATCACTCTTCTTTTATAGGCGAAAGCCTCTGCTCTTGGGTGAATAATTTAATATTTTCAAATAAGTAAAAAAAAATGCACTCTGAGGATGGAACTTTCCCTCCGTAGAAATGAAAATATTAAGGGTAGTTTTGGTTTGTTTATTTTTTATTTTATTTTCATGGAAAACAAAAAATATGATAAAAAAAATGTGTATAATAAAATTTAAGAGAAAATGTCTTTTGAAAAAAGTTCTTAAAATGGAATAAAAACAGGAAAGCTTTAAAAAATAATCGATAATATTTTTGTAAATATTAAAAGAGAGTCTATTATAATTATTAAATAAAATTAAAATAATATCATAATTATATAAGATTAAACTCAATAATCAAATAACATTTATAGCTGTTAATTAAATTTGAAAATAAATATGGATAAATTTTAAACTTTACAAAAAGAATGCATTTTTAAAAAAATAGAAACAAACGATGAAAATAAAAAATGTTTCTAGAAATTAAGCAAAATCTTATTTTGTTGAAACTAAAGGGAGTGTGTGTGTAAATTTGTAAAATTGTACTCTAGGGAAGGCAAAACTCTATCAGTTGGAATGTTTTTTCTTTTTATTTGCATATTAAAAATTTGGGGCTATAAACAATTTTTAATTAAGTTTTTTTTGTTTTACAAAAATAAAAAAATATGTTTGTCATGTAATTTTTATAATTTATTTTTAAAAAAATATTTTGTAAAAGTGTAATTAAAAAAATAATTTTTTATTGTTTTCTTTGTTTTTGTACAATTTTTTTTAAAAAAAAATAAGGAGAATTATTTTTATCAATAGAAAAGTTGTAAATAATTTTTTAAAATTAATCCCTAACCATCAAACTATTTTATTCTTTTGTTTTTAAAATTTACATTCAAACAAATTTTTTTATTATAAAAAAATTTTAATAATAATAAAAATTTTAAAAACTCTTCCAATCAAGTTCGTAATATTTTTGACCTTATATTGTAAAACAGTACCCACACAAGGCCCCTCCCTTTTTTTTTGGACAACTAAGACGCCTCTTATAGCAAGATTGTTTTATTTTTTATTTTTTTGAACAAATAAAAAATTATTACATATAATAATTAAAATAAATATTTAAAATTTATAAAAATCTTTTAAGACACAATAAAAAATTCAGCGACAACTATGGCAGAACTTGGGTTATAGGCCTACTAAACAAAGCTTCCCAGGGCTGCGGCCCATCTACCCCATTTTTGTGTATCCGTTTTTTTTTTTTTTTGATTAATTCCTTTTACATGGATTAGATTATGAACGGATCGAAAAATTGATGAATATGTTGGGTTTAATTAATTTATATATTTAATTTTTAATATTTCATATTTTATAATATAAAATATTAAAATATATATTATATACTTTATTGTCAATTCAGAGTTGGATGATTAAAGCGTGAAAGGCTCTCGTCACTAGTTGAATGATGGGGTACATCAAGTCCATTTCTGAAACATTATCATTATGAGAACCACTGCTTGGTGGGCACATGAGCGCATGCTTTTCAGCTTTTATAAAAGCCCACATCCTCCATATTCACTACTTATCTTGAAAAGAAAGGGAGAAAAATGATAGCATAGCATAGCGGATTTATTTTATTTATTTTTTGTCATATGCAAATTAACCAAATCTTTCATATCCCAACAGTCTCACTTTTTTTTTTTTCATTTTGAACCAATTTTTTAAAAATTAAATCAATCATTAGTTATAAGTCGTTTCTAATTTAGTGGTTGAATTACGGAAAAATTAGTATTTAATATTATGTACATAATTTATTAAAAATACCGATAAATAATAATTTTAAATACCTTTACATATATTAAATTATCTAAATATTTATACATATATAAATATATATAATATATTATATCAATAAAATAATACAATTTCAATGTAATGATTTATTTTAATTTTTATATTAAATTAATATAAATATTTATAATTGATGTTTAGTTTAGTTTAATTTGAATAAAATTAAGGAAAGAAAATTTTAATATATATATGTATATAATTTTTTACACATTATATAATTCAATTCGAATCCAGTTGCTTTTTCCTCCAAAATAATTTGGGGGTCTAGTTCTTTTGATTTCGTCTCCTTTTCAGTTTACAGTTTATAGGGTTGACCAAATTGGAGAGTTAGTTGATTCACCGGTCAAATTGGCCAATCCAATTTGATTTTCCTAACATTGTTTTGAAAAATATATATATTTTTTGTTTAGTTTAAGGAGAGCGAAAAAAAAAATCTTTATTTAGTTTTTTAAAAAATAAAAAATAAAAATAAAAATGACTATTAATTATATTACTGAATTATTTACAAATGTGAAACCTATTTCATTAATTATATTACTGAATTATTTTATATATTTTTATTTAATTTATATAAAAATAAATTTTAGACTCGCATTTTCAAAATTCATATGCCAACTCATCATTTAATTTGATAATTTCAATATAATTTTTTTAGATTACAATTAATAATTAATATCGTGTGAGATGAAAATATCTATATTGAAAAAATGACAAACAAAAATAATTTTATTTTAGATAAAAATTTATAAAATAGATAAGTTATTCCCAAATTAAGACAATATATATTACAATTAATGAATATTTATAATAAAGCATCAACGGCAAAAATCAAACTCAAAATATTTTAATGGCACCTCAGACTTTCTAATTGAACAAACCAAGCGAAAACCAAACTAATAATCTCCAAACCTTTGTGCCCAATTGAATTGTTTTTCCCCCTTGATCTCGGCTAAAAATAATGAGGTGTGTGGGGTCCAATTTTTTTTTTAAAAAAACTTTAATATAATAGAACCTCGTAAATTATGCGAAATAAATATTGATTGAAGTGGTGTAAAAATATGATAAAAAGTTAGTCTATAGACTTGAATAACAAGCAAGAAAAGAAATTAATTCTTCTCTCTTTTTTTATGAAAATAATCAAAATATTTTTATTTTTAAAATTATCAAAATAAAATAAAATTATTGAAATAAAATATAGTGTTTATTAAAAAAGTACTCTATTTTAATTAAAATTATTGTGTTGTAGAATATTTTTAAAAAAATATTATTATTTTGAATTATTTTAATAAAAAAATATAAAACAAATTTACAAAAAAAATGAAAATTTAAAGTAAATAAAAGTATCATTACGTTATATCTAACATTAAATTGCTTATATTTATTTTATTTATTGTCTAAATTTTCTTCTACAATATTTTTATCAATTTTTTATTCTTTCGTGTTTGTGGTATTTTTTTTTTACTGTTTTTATTTTAAAGAAACAACTATAAAAATAATTAAAAACAAATTTGAAAGAGAAGAGAGAGAAATATGGCTAAAAGAAATACTTAAATATAAAAACAATGAGATAAACTTAAATTTGGAAATTATTAAAGAGTTAAAAAGACGAATAGGCGAACTCAAAACAAAAATTGTTATTGGGATTTGAACTAGAATTTTTGTTGTGATTGTATGACTTACATACTATTTAATTATAGACACTAGTTCAAATTAATTTTAATATAATTTTATATATTTATATTTTTAATATTATATTCAATTTTTTAAAAATTTTAAAAAATATTGTTTAAAATAATTTGAAATAATTTTTTAAAATTTTCTATTTTTCCAAATTTTTTGAAATATTTCTAAAATATTTATATTTTTTAAGTCATCCGAAACGATATTTTAAAATAAAATTTAATTTCTTGCAAGTAAAAAAAATTTAACAATGAAGAAAATTATAATTTTAATATAGTATAATATATTTGAATGATATATGATAAATAATAATTAATTAAATTACTTAAAAAATAAATAAAAAGAACTAAATAACAAAATTCAACATATAATAAATTAATAAATTAAATTTAAATACACAAATTAAATTTTAGAAATATTAAATTTAGTATGTATTAATTTCTGAAAAATTAACATGTGAAAAGTGATAATTTGAGTGACTAATAAATTAATTTATACATTAAAATTTTGAATAGTAAAATTAAATAAATCTAAAAAGTAAAAACCAATATATTATAGTTGCCGTGGCCAATGCATAGCAAGGGGTGTTGTGTCTCAAAATATAGTTTTTTGACTGCGTTTTGAGGTTTTTTATTTTTTTAATATATTTTTAAATTTTAATATTTTTTAATAAATTATTTTTATTTAAAAAATTTAAAAAAAATAAAAAACATTTTGATTTTTTAATATATTTTTAAAATTTAATTTTTTCAACATATTATTTAGAAAATTATTATAAAAAAAAATTTGTTGAAAATAAATTTTTTGTCAAAAAACTTAAAAAATTTGTTGAAAATTATTTTTTTTTGAAATTTTTTAAAAATTTGTTAAAAAATTAAATATAAAAATAAGATGGTGTTATGTTTTTTTGCATTTTTGAATTTATTTTTAAATTTTAATTTTTTAACCAATTATTTTAAAAAATATCTTTTATATTTTTCAAATTTTTTTTTAAATTTTAATAAAAAATTATTTTTTAATAAATTCTTATATTTTTAAATTATATATATTTTTAATTTTTTTAAAATAATTTATGAAAAATTAAAATTTAAAAATATATTAAAATTAAAATTTTAAAAAAATTCCCAAAACGCAGCCAAAAAGCTGCGTTTTGAGGGGATCCGTGTCCATATTATAGCTACACTTTTAGACCCACTGAATGGGGAAAAACAGTGGCTTGTAATGATTATTTATGCAAGTTGACGCCCTTAGATAAGCCTCGAAGCCAACTTAGCAGAGACATATCCCAATTGTTTTTCCCTTTTTTTGGAGTGGTTGGTTTGCGTAACCATTAGCACAAGCTTTGAATTCTACAACCATTTTAAAATCATATCATTTTCCATTGCTAATTATTTGATTGAATAAATGGACCAAACTCTGACCAAACACGGTCCATGTCATTTTCGATGATTTTGTCCTATCTCTACTTGAAAGATCAGGTTGGCCAGTTCCTACACGCAATTTCATTCTATTTGAAGAAAGGCGGAAGAAAAAATATATTCTAAAGTATTAGAGAATTTTATTTGAATATTTTTCAAAAAACAATTTGAGGAATAAAATATTTTTACTTCTCTTTAATTTGACGTTAAATATAATTACGTTTTTATTTTTGAAATTCGAATTTCTTTCTTATATTTAAAAAATATAATATTATTTATTCTTTTTAAAAACATGTTTAATATGATTAATTAATATGTTAAAAGTCAATCAAGTTTAAATTTAATTGTCAAATATCGAAAACACTATCGGTTAAAAATATTTAATATTTTTTGGGCTTATTTTAAAATTTTAAAAATATTTATGTATTCACTTAAACATTTTTATATAAATATAAATAGTTTTAAAAGCAATTATATATACAATAAATTTAGGGTATTTTAGATATTTGACTAAAGAATTTAGCTATTAAATAGTCTCTAATATGGTAATTAACAATTATATTAGATGTTATTTTTTATTGACAAAAAAGTATCATATTTTTAATAAAAAAAATTTCATAGTAATATATTTTTAAAATATAAAGAAATTCTATGTATACCTTCAAAATAAAAATCTTATATATTTAGTGTTAAATTTAAAAGGCATCAAAATAATTTTTCAAAATTGAAAATATTAATTTTATAAATAAAAGACACAATTGATAAAACCCCAATATTTTTTTTTAAAAATCGGATTAACTAGTTAAGCGATGAATCTCATGTAACTGTTATATCTTTTTCTCTTTAAAATTTATACAATCAATTTTTAAAGAAAAATTGCAGAGAATCAGAATTTTACTAAATTATAATTGAGGCCAAAATAACAATAACTCAAAATGTGATTTTTTAGTTTAAAATTTCTTATCCGTTAGTCATTTGCTTACACGTACGATTGTGTGACTTTGTTCCCCAAACCAGGGAAACTGCTCCCATGGTAATGGCAAATGGCAATTGGCAAATAAAAGTGGAATTTAGGGAGGAGATGCCAATGACAATGACAATGACAATGACAATCGCGTAAAGTGGGCCCAAAACTCTTTTATTTATTTAATGGGACAATACAAGTATTTTTATAATAATTTATACGTTATCTAGATTAGGGATTAACAAAATTGAAGTAAGGCGGGTCAAATTAATTTCAAACTCCAAAAAAATAAAAAATAAAAATGAGTGGTTTAGATAAATTTTTAACTAAAAAATCTATTGGCTGAGAAAAAAATATTTGACCAAAATCAACTATTTAAATATTATATAAATATATTTTATATTTTTGTATATAGTATTTTTTTATATAGCATCTTTAGAATAGAAAATTTATTTAAATTATTTTTTGTAATGAATTTTCATTTTATAAATTTTATATATTAAAATTAAAAATAATCTATGTGGTTATGAGTTAAAATTAAAAAAAATTATGAATATAAAATATAATATAATTCTTAAATAAATTAAAAGCGATTAATTCATATTTTTTTTACATTATTTTTTAGCATTTATTAATTTATCATAAATTATAAAATTTATTTATACTTGTTTTTGAACTTTTAATGAAATTAAAAAAATGTAATATGGATAGATCTGTAAATTATACTAAGTTAATTTTTTTTAGTAATATTAGTGCGTAATGAATTTATTAATCTGACAAAATCTAAAAAATCTCTAATAAAATAAATTTAGTGCATAAAAAATGAGAGAAAAGGATAGATCTGTAAATTACTCTAAGTTAATTTTTTTTAAGTAATATTAGTGTATAAATCTAGTAGAGTGAATTTATTAATATGAAAAAAATCTAAAAATATTCAATAAAATAAATTTAGTGCATAAAAAATGAAAAAAAATCAAATAGAGTGAATTAAATTAATTTTTAATATAGATTTTTATTAATTTTAATTATATTTAATAAAATTAATTTATAAATTAATTAAAATTTTATAAATTATAAATTATTTGAAATATTATATAATTTACAAAATTTTAATTATTTAAATAAATTTATTTATTAAATATTTTTAATGTACTTAAATAAATTTATTTAATTTACAAAACACACTATTTATCCAATTCAATTTTTTTATTCTCCCGATAATGAGTTCAATTTAGACAGTCGCTGATTGAAAGAACTCCCAGTCTGAATTAAATATTTTTAAATGATTTTAAAAGTTTACATTTCACATCAATGGATAGATTGAAACGAAATGTTGTTCTTTTACTCTTTAATCAATTGAGTGGGCCCAAAACTTTTGAAAATAAAAAGAAACAAACAAAACAACTGCATTTCATTTCTAATTGAGAAGAAGATGAGGACAGAATACCTTGGAATCTGGGAACCTTATCCATCACACTAAGATCCACGCCCACTGTCAGATGATGTTTCCACCTTACTACCCACCCTAAACTCCCAAGGTTCCCTATTTAAATACCTCATCAACCCTGCTTAGAAAACCTTGTATTCTATTTCTACCCAAATAGGGGCAAAAGTAAGTATAGTCATTTTCCTCCCCATTTCTTGAGCTTCAAAACACAGTATCAACATGTTGGCCATTTTTCACAAGGCTTTTGCTAACCCACCTGAAGAGCTTAATAGCCCTTCTTCTTACAAAGGTGCCAAGAAGCCTAAGCTTCCCGAGGAGACTCTCACAGAGTTTCTTTCCCGCTATCCTCAAAACACTTGCTCTATGAGCTTTGGTCAGGCTGCTGTTCTGGCCTATGTCCGCCCTGAACGCTCTTTCTCCCTTCATCAAAGGTAATTTTTCTTAGAAAGGATATTTTTTAAATGTCCTACCCTGTATGATATTAGTTATATAATTCTGATTTTGAATTATTGGTGTTTGGTAGTTTGCAAAAACCCATTTTGCCTTTTCAAAATTGCAGGTTGTTTTGTGGGTTTGATAAATTTTATTTTTTTGTATTATATCTGACACGACACTAGTGTCGAATAACTCTGATTTTGAAGTATCGGTTTCCATAGTGTGAAGAAAACCCATTTTTCTTTTTTCAAAATTGCAGGTTTTTTTGGGGACTTGATAACTCTGATCTTGTTATGTCTAAATAATTCTGATTTTGAAGTATCTGTGAAAAAACCCACTTTGCCTTTTTTAAAATTGCAGGTCATTTCGTGGACTTGATAACTCCGATTTTGTCTACGTAATATACATGAAAATTGTTACTTTTTCTGTTCTTTAATCTCTATAAGCTGGTGTGAAGAATACCCTCTCTTTTTTTTTCTTTTCAAAACTGCAGATTGTTTTGTGGGATCGATGATATATACTGCCTGTTCCTGGGGAGCTTGAACAATTTGTGTTCCCTCAATAAGCAATATGGTTTATCAAAGGGTACCAACGAGGCCATGTTTGTGATTGAAGCTTACAAGACTATGCGAGACCGGGGTCCTTACCCTGCAGATCAAGTGGTGAAGGATCTAGATGGCACCTTTGCCTTTGTTGTCTATGACAGCAAGGTTGGAAGCGTCTTTGCTGCTCTGGTATGTGTTTGTTTAGCCCAGGTTTTAAGTTTCATCCAAACAGGTAATAATAAGGAAGCTTAGATGAAAAAGAATTGTGAAATTTGGTTGCAGGGTTCTGATGGAGGAGTGAAGTTGTATTGGGGTATTGCAGCTGATGGATCTGTGGTTATCTCTGATGATCTTGATGTCATAAAAGAGGGCTGTGCCAAATCCTTTGCTCCCTTTCCAACAGGTACTGTTTCAGCCACTATTCATTGGATTTTTAACCGGAGATTCTTTAACTCCACTCGGATAAGTAGATCAAAATAATCATAAATCATCCCACACTTTTAACCTGTATATACTAATATGCGTTCCTGATCAAAAAACGATCTTTTATAGTTATATAAACATGTCAAGTATACATGATTAAAAAACGCTTCAAAGGGAGATTCTAATTGACATAGTTTATCTATTTTTGGTAGACTGATCTTATCTAAAATTTTGGTGTAGAGACTGAAAATGAATCATGAATAAGCTACTTAACGTACTAGCTTAGTTTTCTGATAAATAAGAGTGAAAGTTATTTGTATAGAGGTAAGGTACATGATGGTGGTGGGAATTTATATGCAGGGTGCATGTTTCACAGTGAAGGAGGATTGATGAGCTTTGAGCATCCAATGAACAAGGTGAAAGCAATGCCAAGGATAGACAGTGAAGGGGCCATGTGTGGGGCTAACTTTAAGGTTGATAAATTCACAAGGGTCAACAGTATTCCTCGAGTAGGAAGTCAATCCAATTGGATGGAGTGGGACCAACATTAGGTTAACTTCTAATGTAAATACCCCTTTTGTGCTTTCACCCGTCCCTACCCTTTTTTTTTTTTTTGGGACAAGTACCTACCCCTTCTCAAGTTGTTCTTTGTTTGTGTTGTTTTCGTCGTTTCATGTTTCCTTCTGAATATCTTGTAATATATTTGAATGGTTATCCAAGGAATTGAGCTCAAAGTGAACTATTCAAATTCGGCACATTAACTAAAGTTTAAACTGTTAAATAATAGAAATTCATAAATAATTTTATTATAATATCTTATACGAAAATTTTTTAAATTTGAAAATTGACTAAATTATAAAAAAATTCATACTGTGTTCAAATTAATTTTTTTTATTTAAAAAAATGGAGATCGGTAGACAAAAATCGAATTTCTGACAATAAAAAAAATTTTAATTTAAAAGTTTCATCTATTGAATAATTATAATTTTTAAACAATTATAAGACGAATTTGATTTGAAAGTTTGTGTGTTTGAGTGAGTTAAACTTTGACAATAGCCCTATGTGTCATACATATCTTTAAACTAATATTCTTTATATTTGTGTTGTTTTCATTGTTATTTGAAACGTGTAAATAAATCACAATTTGTTTTTTAGGTATTTGAATTCGGTTTGTTAAAAACTTAATTTTGGTTCTATTTGTTTATTAAATAAATAAATTTAAATAATATATTAAACTAGTTTAATTAAATTGCTCTATCTAATTGAACTAAGTATGTTTGGTTAGGCAAATAAGTTAGTTTATAGCATATTTAACTAATTTATAAGTTTGTTTAACCAAATTAGAGGTGTTTGATAAATAAGTTTATTTGAGTAACTTATAACTTTTTATCATACGCTACTTCAAGTAGTATATAGCTTTTAACTGATAGTTTTTATAATTTTTTTTTATTATTTTATTTAAATTTTAATATTATTCTACTCATAAAATGACACTATTTTTATTATGTTCAAACAATATCCAAATTATATACCATATGATGAACTTCTATATATTATTAATAGTGACATAAAAAATAAAAATTTAGAGACATCTACTAAGATAAAAGAGATTCGCAATAATATTATTAATTTATTGTGGGATACTATATGAGATGTTTATTTTGTATTTTTTAAAATTATATAATGAAATGTAATTACTAACAAAAAATGATAAATTTTATAAGTATATCTTTTTATGTCATTTTACATTTATCAGTTAATTCAATTGATATTTTATCAAACACTTGTAATTCAATAAATTAGCTTAACAACTTTCAGCCAACAATTTTTAGTTAAAAATTAATTTTTTAGCTTTTAGCTAATTTTTAAGTTTTCAATTAATTTATCAGCTATTTTTATTAAACATAGTTTATATGTAAAGAGTTGTACTATGGTTTTACACTGGGAGTAACGGATATTTGTAAAGGAAAAAAGAATTTTTTTAAAAAAAAAACATTCTTGAGGTTTTAGTTACTCTTTAATTCCAAACCGACAACGTCCATTAAAATGAAACCTTAAGTTATATGTAACATAAAGAAGAAACCAGAAAGTTCCATTACAAAAGAGTTCCTAAATGCACGTTGCCATGCCCACATGGTTGAACGTTTTATGAACTGAACTGAACTGAAAGAGTCTTCATCTTCACTCTTCTGGGATTCCATTTTCCTCCATGGAAAAGGTCCGATTTCTGATCTGAATCAACATTAATGGTGGAGGTTCAAACTTAGGCCAAACCAACCAGTTTCTCACTGATCTCCCACACCTTACGAGCCTTCTCTGCATCACTTGCCTCTTGGGATAATTGGTTTTCAAATGAAGCAGAGTTCTTGTTCCAGCTCCAGTAAACTCCGGATTTTGTCAGGCTTGGTTCACTTACAACCTACATTGACAATCAAACGGTTCATCATCCATGATAAATAATGAAATTTCTCCAAAACATTCAACAAATACGAAATTGTAATTTTTTTGGCTGGATTCATCTTATAGTCTTATGTGTACCTATTTGTGAGGCAAAGCTTGAACCAAAGTTCAAGAGATTTTAAGTATTGTTTAACTCTAGGCTCAAACCCACTTTGATTTAGGCCTATTAGTAGTAGCCTTTGTCCATAGGTAAAGTTTGGACTTTGGACTGATCCATGTCTATTTCTGAGATTTTGTGCATGGCTATTACCTGAGCAAGTCTCTTTCCTGCTTCATCTTCCGAGACAAAGCCTTTGGTTATGTACTTTTGGAATGGAGGGAACAGGAGTCTGAACAAGGGGATGTGCTCTCTGAATAAGCCTGTGGTGGCAATGCAACCTGGGTAAAGGGAAGCAAAAGTGACCCCAGTTTCCTCATGGTACCTTCTGTGGAACTCTTGCATAGTGAGCATATTGCAGACTTTGCTGTCCTTGTATGCCTTGGCACCGTCAAACTCTCCACCGTCAATCATGGCTGAACTGTTTAGCCCATTTATGCCTCCAGCAAGCCCCCTCATGTCACCAAGGTTGGCCTTTGGAGGCACATTCCCAGCCAATGTATTTGTGTTTCCTGTTAATTTTACAGAATCAGCACTAAAAATGCAACAACCACAATAGAAGTATTGGTGGACTGAGCCAAACTAGCAGTATACTCAACTTCACTATACTGGCCTAGGACCAGTGGACTTGTTATTCTTTAAATTTTATGTTATATACATTATTGTTTTCTTTCTTTAAATTTTTTTATTATGTTCCATTTTTCACTCTAAATTTAATTTTTTTTTCTATATCAATCAAATATAACAAAATGTGACTAGTTCCAAAAAAATGGTTTTATTTGTAAAAGTGAAACAAAATTGGTAACATTGGAAAAAAAAGAAGAAAGAAACAAAATTGACAGAAATATTATTTTTTTCAGATTTTTTATTATTTATAAAATTTGTAAAAAAAATCAATTAAATAATTCATTTACAAATTTAAGAAAATTTAACACTTATAGTCCATAATCAGCATCACTTGTCCAAAAAAAAAATAGTCTATAATCAGCGCTCAAATGCAACAACTAATGGGTAATATATATATATATATATATATATATATATATATATATATATATATATATATATATATATATATATATATATATATATATATATATATAATTCAGTAGGGTAAGGATTAGACCTGTGATTGAGCCAACAATGATCAAGCGCTTTGATGGGTAATCAGAGTTCTTCAAGTCCTCAAGCAGCAACCTAGAAAGCAGAAAGTGCCCCAAATGGTTTGTCCCAACACTAAGTTCAAACCCTTCAGCAGTGAAAGTAGGTTCCTTAGCAGTAGGCAAGTACACGGCAGCATTACAAACCAGCACATCTAGTGGCCTCCCTGATCGCCTGAAGTTATCTACAAATTGGCGAACACTTTCAAGAGAAGCAAGGTCTAAATGGATAATGGTGTAGTTTTCCTTAGAAATGCCTGCAGATTTTGCAGCTCTTTCAGCTTTGAGAAAGTCCCTGCAAGCCATAATTATATGCCATTTTCCTGTATCTGCCAAAGCCTTGGCTGTGGCTAGACCCAACCCAGAAGAGGCCCCGGTTATGATGACACTGCCCTTTCTCAGCGTTTTCTTGCCTTCTGGTATAGCCTTAGTAACTGCTGGAGTTGTAGTTCCCACTGTTTGCGCCCTCACAGTGCCAATTTCTTGTGGGGATTCCCTCTGGTAGAGCAACAAAGTTAGACAATTGACCCCAACAATGGTGGGGATTACATATTGGCTATGAAGCACTAATCCTTACAAAACCCCGGAGATTATTGTGTCTAATAATGTCTGATAGTCGTATCACATGATGCGACACTCTTAATTACACTTTAACACTAAATATTTTATTGTTACCGGTGTGGATGTGTGTGTTTTAGACAATTTAGGTTGTGTTGGAATTACCTTGCACCTTAATGCAGAAGAGGTGAAGTCAGCTTTAAGATGGTCTGAAAATGAAAGCCCAAATAGGGTCGAGTCCTTCACAGATACACTACACTTTCCCTGCGAACAAAAATGGCATTTTCCGAAACTTCAATTCTATCAAATCTTTGAAAAGAACATGAGAAAAATAATAAGAAAATTCCATGTGGGAAATTGAAGAAAACCTCCTTAGAAATGGAGAAAGAGGCAGGAACCAAAGAAGCAGCTTGGAGAGCCATTGGAGAGATGTGAAGCAGCGGAAAGAGAACGAAACTGAATTTATAGAATGAAGTGTTTATTAGAGGATAAGATAGTCAACAGTATGGGCACCTGCCACGTCAATTCTAATCAACCAATGAGGCTTCGAGTTTTGGATTTCTGATGATATTTTTGTAAATTCACTTTGACTTAAAAAGGAAGGGAATTTGGGTCCATTTTCAGTATTTTCCACTCCAAGGAGTTCTGGGCTGGAAATGTCATATTAGGAAGGGGGAAAAGGATTTGGAGAGTGGTGGGAGATTTACGGATTGAGGGTGAGAGCAAATCTCAATTAGGCAGGTTTAAGCCTTCGAGGATAGGAGATTGTTCTAGAAGATGAACCAAACCAGAATTTTGAAAGATTTTGTATGCAAGTTGCGATGAAGGCCTGGGCCTGTTGTTAGCCCAAGACGCTCTTGTTAGATTGGGCCAGCCCTTTTGCAATGTCCTGGTTGATTGAAGATGTTAATCTGTTTTAAGGCTTGGCCTTTTCTTAGTTATCGAAGTCCTCATGTCCCAAAAAAAAAAAGGTTATCGAAGTCTCAGTTCTTCTTAGTCCTTTTCTCTCTGCAAAGAAGCAGTGCCACAGAGCTTCGAGCTTTGGGGAGGGAGTCTCATTTTATTCCTAATTGTAAGTTTCTTTTAGTAGTTAAAAAGTTTTCTCTTTTGGTCTCAGATAAGCTTTTTCTTTCTTTTGTTTAGAGAAGTTTTTTTTTGTTAGAAAAGATTCTATGCTAATCAAATTTTTTAAAAATTTACAATTTATTTTTTAAATTTTTTACTATTCAAACTTGAAAGAAAAATTAAGACAAAATGTATTTTGCTACCCTCATATTTTGCAGCAATTGTAACTTTTTTCCTTTTTTTTTTAATTCTTACAATGTGCCGCCTGATCTTTTATTTGATTACAACTTAACTCTTATTAACATCTGTTGTGTGTTAAAATATCAAACTACCCCTTTTTTTATTATAAAGAAAACCCAATTCATAACTTCATTTAATCTTTTCTTTTAATGTTTGACTGTAAATTTCATCCCAAAAATGCATCGTTCTCCTCCAGACCCGACTACAGAGAGAAGAAACACTTCTCCCTCCGAAAAGCATCGTGAAGCATGATTGAACCCAACCATCATTACACTTGAGTCAAGCCGTCATCGTTCAACCTAGCCATTGCAAGCATGATTGCAAAACATGAGCACTCTTTCCCATTGACTAAAAGAAAACGCGAGTAGTGAAGCACACCGTGCCGTTCGATTGATGATGGCTTGGTTCCATGTCAAGGGAAGCATCGAAGAGCACCTGCAAGCCTGAGCATTCTTCAAAATTGGGTTGCCTTTTGGTTTGCTTTATGATTTTGAGCCTATGAATTTTTTAGTCTGTGTTTTTGCTTTTGATCTTTTCGGCCCTTTAGTTTAAATCAATCATGGATCATCTTTAGATGTATTTTCCACTCTCTTTTGCTAAACATATAAAAATTATATTATTAACAAACAGTTTAAGCAAAAAGTATCTAATTGCTTGCCACCCTTGTTCCAATAATCAAGTATATTCTTAATTTGCTCTCTATGCAAGAAGTAAAAGAGCAAGTGTTAAAGTTTCATCATCTTCCTAATTGTTTAAGTAACTTCCAGATAAGAAAGTGCCTACCTTTGATTAGGCATGTTAATTTTTCTGATTCTCTTAATGTTAAGCTCTCAAGTATTTTCAATTTTCAATTGATTCCATGGACTTAATGTACATTCGTAACCCGGCCAAGCATTTCTCACTCTTCGCTGGTTCAAATTTTCTCCCTTGCAAAGTTGATGTAAAGCCCATGATTACTTGCCAATTGCCAATTGCCAATTTGCTTCAAGTCAACAATAGACAAATAGAACAAAATTTGATATCATGCAAAATAAAGTTTTTGTCAATTTTTTTCTTCTGAAGGATGCATTACTAAGTGGAGCAAGAGAAGAAACACAATATAATGAATATGTTTGAATTTATCTAATACCCAGTGTGTACCATAATTATCCTCCTCAATCTTTCAAGCACCATACATTAAAAAATTAACAAAGATCTTAAGCAAAAACAGAGACTAAAAATTTCACAAGCTCAAAACGATAGAACAAACCAAAAGCCAACCCAGTTTTGAAGAATGCTCAGGGTTGCAGGTGCTCTTCAATGCTACCTTATCGTTAATCGAACGGCACAGTGGCTCAATGTCGAACGACGCGGTGGCTCGGGTAATGGCTTAATTGTGCTTCACTCTGCTCGCGTTTTTTTTTTTTGAACAATGGGAGGGAGTGCTTGCATCTTGGGGATTGTGTTTGCGATGGCTGGGTTGAACGATGGTGGCTCGACTCAAGTGTAATGGTGGCTGAGTTCAATCGTGCTTCATGATGCGGAGAAGCGCTTCTTCACACTGTAGTCGGTGTCTAAAGGAGAACAATGTATTTTTGGGATGGAATTTACAGTCAAACATTCAAAAAAAAAAGATTAAATGAAGTTATGAATTGGGTTTTCTTAAAAAAAAAAAATAATTTGATATTTTAACACATAACAGATGTTAAAGTTGACGAAAAATTTAAAGATAAGGGGTAAGTTGTAATCAAATAAAAGATTAGGTGACACATTGCAGAAATTAAAAAAAAAGGGGGAAGTTGTAATTGCTGCAAAACACGAAGGTGGCAAAATGCATTTTGTCCGAAAAATTATGTTTAAGAGTTTTAATTTTTTTAAAAAAATTGAAATGTTTGTTGCTTTTCTTTAAAAGATTTTTTTTAGAATCTCTAATCAAGTTGTATTTTAGTAAAATTTATTATTATTTTTATTTTACTGTTATTTAATAATAATTAAAAAATGTGTTACTTTTTAATTTGTAATTTTTATCTAATTTTTAAGAGTATATAGATTTGATATGTAATTTTTATTATTATGCATTATTAAGACTTTTGTTAAATTTGATGTTTATTTAATGAATGTTATAAATTTTGATTTGTTCCAAACAAAAAAAATTAAAGATAAATATAATTGAGTGAATTTCTTTTATATAAAATAAGATATTCTTTTATTAATTCAACCTGGCTTTGTTGCTCAAGACCGACTTTAATGCCTTATCTCCAAGTGTGAGACTTAATAATTAAATAATAATAATTTTTAATAGTAGAATGATATATAAAATATTTTCACAAACAAGAGATTAATATAGTAACAGAGAAAAACATACTAATTTTTTTATAGTAAAATAGTTCATCATTTTATGAATCTTATTTTTTCGTTTTTATTTAAATTATAATTTATTATAAATAAAAAATAAAAAATAATTGACTCGAAGAGCCTAACCCAGCCTTGTCTTAGGGCTAAACAAAGTTGGACTAAAAAGGTTTTTTTGAAAAATAAAAAACTCTTTCATAAATCCAACCTCAAATATTTTTAAAGGTTAAATAGGACTGTCATAAGGGCCTAACGCATTTTGAAAACCGTAAATTTGTGCTTCCAGTAATTTTTTAAAACAGAATTTGATTGTTCCCATACTTTCTAAAAATCGAAACTACTTTTGAGAAGCATTCTATGAGATGTTTTTCAAAATAATTGTAACTATTATAAATTTAGAATAATTAAAATGACCTCTGTATTTTAATTTTAAATTTAAAATATATCCTTATTAAATTACAATTAATATATATCACATATCTCTTGCACTCATATCGTAAAAATATATTCTTCTATCTAATATATATATATATTTTTATCAAATAATTATAATAATTTAACCAAAATATATTTAATTAAAAATTTTAAATCAACAAAAAAAATATTTCAAAAAAAGACAAGACATCTCTCCGTCTTATCTAAATATTAAAATTTTTAAACAAAATATTTTTTTTATATTTAAAATGTTGTAAAACTGAAAAATAAATTGTACATTTTTTTAAAAATCGATTAGTATAAGAAGGGAATAAATTTTTTTATAAAAAAATATTTTCAAAATAAAAGAAATTTTTTTTATAAAAATAAAAAAATAAAGTTTTCATGAAAAAAAAAAAACTAACAAATAAGAAGAGAATGAAAGAAGGGGCTATCCTTGACAACAATGCCACTTGAAACATACGAGCGACGTCAAAGGGTTTTGAGAGGAAGAGGGGACAATTGTCGCCTCTGCTATTATTTACAAGTAACGTCATAAAGAACTGGACCAAACACTTCATTCCACTCGGTCAACTAGCTATCAGTCTGATTCGACCTTTTTATTAGATTGTTAGAGCAATATTTAAAGCCTACTAGAGCCCAATCACGTAAAGCCCATGGTGTCGAGACCAAGATCTCTTTGGACCTTTTCTACAAAGTGAGATTCGGCGTAGACAGCTCAAAAAAAAAAAAAGCATAGACAACTTGTCAAGGAATCGATTTTTTTTTGTTTTTTTACAATAAAACTACAGAAAGAATAAAATATTAAATTATGCCATATTTATCTATTTTAAAATAAGTTTTATTTAGCTAAAAATTATACTTCCTTCGTGTATTATTAGTTAATAAAATAATATACCAAGTGAAATACATCACTCTTATTATATATTTTTTTTGCTTCATTTAATTTCAATTAATATTTAAATTTGATTCATTACCATTTAAAACGACTATAATATTATTAAATTGACTCCCTGATTAATCACTTTCACAATATTTTAATTTTGTAAGATTTTAATTATTATTTTTAATAAATAAAATATATATTCGAATTCGATTCATTAACATTAAAAATGACTTTTAAATTATTTAACTCACTCGTCCCTCTTATAATATTTTACTTTTGTAAGATTTTAATTATTATTTTTAATAAATAAAATATATATTCAAATTTGATTAGGCAACATTAAAAATGACTCTAATACTATTAAATTATCTAACTCACTCATCCCACTTATGATATTTTACTTTTGTAAGATTTTCATTACATTTTTCTTAATTATTTTTAATAAATAAAATATATTTTATATTATTTTATGAATAATCAGTTTAATCTGTAACAAGTAGTTTTATAAGGTCACACTGGTCCGGTTTGAGCAACTATTATTTCTTTTTGTGCTTTCGTAGAAATTGCTTGACAGTGAATTCCATAACAACGACTACAAGAAAACAAATGTAAAAGAATTCTCATTTGACATCTGTAATTCAATAGGATTTTCCCATTCTCATTAATCTACATTTCCCGATTACACAAACCCATCGGTTTCTAAATTCCTGGTGTACCTTTTTTTTTTTTTGTTACTATTTTTTTTCTTCTTTTTTCCACCTGAATGGCTGATCGGAATGGCAGCCTAACTCCTCATCCGACAAGCACAAGAACAAGGAAGGAAATGGAACCCCTCTACTATTACAAATCTCACCCAATCTCTCTCTGTACAAATCTTCACCATCTAATGGAGAAAGTGAAATCTACCACCTTCTGGGATGAAAATCATCAAACTAATTCCCCCCCACAAATGTTCTATCACTTCTTATATCCGAAGTGGCAATCCAAAGTTTTGAAATGTTCTGATTTCCCCTCGAAGGCCGGCAGTTACAATCACCATACCCCAGGCTGACATGTTTTGACTTTGACTTGCCCCATTCGAGAGATCCACACTGGTGCGAGGGGTTCGGTTCCTTGTGGCTTGAACAAGTTTTTCCTCCGGCCATGTCGAAGATATTCTATCAAAAAAGTAACTGTCTGGTGTGCTAGCAATCGTTCCATGAAGTGGACTATTGTTGCACCCTGATGCAGGTTGCGAGCCATCGGTGCCAAAGCTTTCCTCCACCGGCGTGGGAGGATGATTGGCAGACAAGACCTCATCCAGGTTATTATCATCCCCAGTTTGTTCTCCAGAGAAAAAGTCATGCATTTCCCATGCATCGCCCATACCAGGCCAAGGAATAGCCACTGACACATCTTTACAGTGAAAATGTTCATATGATTGTGTAACAGTGACAACTTTGCTTTGGTTAGGTCTGCAATGGGCTTCATTTTTCCATATATACACATGGGAATCCTCACTTGCGGAGACTATATATTTACCATTTGCTGTGAGGGCAGCTGAAATCTGGCTATTCGGGTTCCGGAATCCTGCCCAACACTGACATTAGTTTACTTTGAAACGGGGACCAGAATGAAAATAAATATACTGAAGAACAATTAATTCTCACTCCAAAAAGGAATCCCACAATAAGCCACAATCCCTATTGACATATGATAGTAAAAAAAACATGTACACATAAACTATAGCACTACTTGATTTAAAGATCTATGATAGTTAACTGTAGAACATATGTGCCTTTAGAATATTGCATCCCCTACGCAAAGTGACAATTAAAAGAAAACTAGGCAGTACTAGGACTACTTAATAATTGGTCCCTAGCAAGTACAAAATGAACCATGTTTGTGTCTAACATATATTAAACACTCGTACAAAACATGACACGACTCTTCGAATAATAAAAAAAAATTTTAAATTTTATCACATCACAAAATCCTTGTCAGTGTCTGTTCTACTTGATCCCAATTTACTAACTACAATCAATTTGGGAAGAACAGCAGAGGTCCATACCCTCCCCGATGTTCTCTTGATCATAGTATTAAAAAAAAAAAATCAAATGTCAAAATTTTGGCTTGATCATAGTATTAACCACAACAGATTTCATTCAGGTGAAAGCAAATTACAAAAAATGATGAATTCATTTGTTGCACTATTTTTGTTAATTGACTATCAATCTTACCTTTGAACTTATGAACCAGATCAACATCAACAACAACCCGAATTCGTGAATCAGCAGATGTGATTAGTACTTCTGAAGAACTTCCTGGGGCAAACTGTTCGCAAAATCAGTTAGAAAGACATAAGAATTGTTACTCATCAAAGAAAATATGTAATATGGTAATGCACTCTCCTTTCTCATCCTTCTTAACTTTTTGGAGGTAGCACCAGGGGGGGGGGGATCTCATATAAAACAGCTGTTAAGCCATTATATTACCTGGAAGCCAGTAATTTTCTTGTGATGTGATTTCTTTTTCTTGTTTTGCAGATTGATCTGACTTTTCTGTTGCAACTTATTCTCTGAATGAAATATGAAAACAATACGACAATCAGTGACCCTGCAAACAACAAAATGCAGCATAAATACACATCGGGCTAAGAAGTGTCTTGCTGAAGGTACCAGATGTATTGTATAAATGGCAGCTACCCTTGTATGAACCAACTAGTGCACCCTGCAAAACAAAGCACATTTTACTGACTTACAACTTACAAATAGAAATTTGTATGTTCAAAATGATGCATATTAACCATGGACAACCTGCCCATCAGCTGTATAGCAAGCAGCAGTGACCATCTCATGCAGATCAATCCAATCAACAACTTGACGATCAGGAATACTCCATATGCGAACCTTAGCATCCAAAGATCCGCTAATGAAGTATCTATCATCAACAGGATTAAACTGGATGCAGGTTACTGTGTCCAGACAGAAAACAGATTGCAGCAAAACATATAATTAGCAAGAAACAGAAAAAGGGGAAGTAATTGCTTTAATTTCTAAATTTAATCAACTTATTAGATGTGAAAGAACTCTTAAACAATCATTCCCATATGTTTATAATATGTCCAACTTTTTCGCAATGCAGCAACTACGCATATTTTTAAATCACTGTGATATAATGAAGTTATGGACTATCACAAGAAGGGATTGTTCATATGAGTATATGTTGTCTACCAGAACAAGAATAAACAAAGACGAGAGCATGTTAAGATGTAATAACTGCAAGTACTCACCAAAGTCACTGTGTGAAAAAACTTTCAAACAAGACTTGCTAGTCAAGTGCCACAGCCGCACTGTTTTGTCCATCGATGCTGAGAGCAAGTGCTGATCAAAAGGGAAAAAAAAAAAGTATTACAAGAAGCATCTAAATACGCAAGTTCTTATCCCAAATTTCTAAAAGCCACTGCACTGCTTAATGACAAACATTTAGGATAATGCAACAGATACTACTCAAGAAAATCTCTATACAAATAAATAGATAAATCCCCTTCTAGCTTTTAAATGACATCTTCTGAACTTGCATATTTATCTATAATTAAACTCAATTCTTCAAAATCTAACCACTCTGACACTCATCCCAGTTCCAAACAGTGTTACTGTGTCTACTAGACATGCAATAAACAGGGATGTAAGGCTGACAATTCTACCAAAAAAAAAAAAAAAGACTACTCTAACATAAAAAATTTAAAAGTGCACTTAAAACCAGATTCTGAGTCCTTAAAAAAATAAAGGAATTCTATACATACATATTTGTCTCCCTTCCAAACGAAAAATCCGAAGTTGAGAGTCAAACGATTTGAAAGAATATCATATATGATGAAAGGAAAGGGAGTAGACACTTTGTTCTTGCGTTGGTAAGCCTCCACTTCTATGAAGATAATAAAACTTATTTAGGAAATAATAGCAAATTGACCAAAAATTAAGCTTACAACCAGATAATCCCAACCATTACATAGCTCACTCCAATTGGTTCATTTTTGGACATCAACTAACTAATCATCTAAGTAAGTATTGGTAAGGTACAAACAAAAGCATCTAAACTAAAGGGAGTTACTGACCTGAACACCTCCTTTTATTCTGCCTTTTTAAATGGCACAATTCAGTCCCCTATTCCTTACAGTCACTATCACTATTTCTACTGTTCACCGAAGTAGTTGCTGATAAATTGGATATATCCATGGCTTAGAGTATTTCAATATCACCATCAGATGTTATCAAGGAATCTTAAGAAGGCCAACACCAACATCTATCCCGTTCAATTAAATAAGCTAGCTCTCTAACTTTGCTGTCAAAAGCTTTCCCAAGAAAGGCCTAAAATTACAATGTAGGGCTATCAAACAGTGCAAACCTAACTACAATTTGCTGGGAGTGGGGGGGAATTAGAAATCTTCTTACTGAATAGGACTTTCTCTTCATATTCCTACAATTCATATCTTAAAACATCAGGATTACAACAACAAGCATGCCCCCCAAGCCAAGGTTACTAAAATTAGCAGTGCCCCAAGCTCGTGCACAAATACCATCCAGGCTAACTCAGACTTTAACAATAACCAGAACAGACTAAAGGCGGTAAAATGGAATTAGCAGTGCCCCAAGCTCGTGCACAAATACCATCCAGGCTAACTCCAACTTTAACAATAACCAGAACAGACTAAAGGCGGTAAAATGGCTAAAAAATAAGAGTCTCAGCCCCTCATGAAAAGTAAGCTTCCTTGCATTTCTTTCAGTCAAAACAAGCAAGAATGAAACTACTATTTGAACATACTACATAACCTTAACAGTATATATTATATTCTAATTTGTATTTTTTTTTATAAAAGAAGAAGTTTTATCAGCAGGATAAATACAAATAGGATAAGATATCCTCAAACCAGAAAATACAAGAAAAAGCACAAAGCAGAAAACATTAACAAAAGCCCTATAACAGTAATTAGTGTAAAAGAGTTTCTCAATCTCTTTGCTTATCAGAAATAGCAGTTCGCTTAAAAAACCATGGTGCACCAAAGAGAGGCCATATACACAATTCTATCCTATAAAATTTAATGACAAAGATATAACCTTAAAAATGGGCATTCCTCTCCAACCAAAAAACCACAGAATACCATAAACTTCCATTGCCACAGTTTTGTTTTCCTTCTAATTTGCAACTTAAAATCCATATTATATGTTGATGGCTATTCAGCCACTTGAGAATTGTCCTATTTCAATGAATTATGGAGCTTTGTGAGTATAGACTATGGATAAAAAGTGGAAAAATCACTCAGACTGCTTAGTGTAAGTGTAATCATCACTGAAGCCTATGATAAAAGTATAACTATAATATTAAAAAAAACCATTTAGTATGAGTATATCCAGCATCTAATCAACTAATGTCATATAAGAGTAAATAACTAATCAAACATTGAGAGGGCTGCTGTAAATACAGAATTACACCTTAAAAAAAAGTAGCTAACCTGAGACTTGGACCAAGATAGGTCAAGAACATCATTAAGATGACCTTGGAATGAGCAAAATGGTTTTTCTGTGAGTGCAAAAACAGTTTCTGGCACCTCTAATTGGTCCAAGCTCAATGATTTTCTGCTTATGGATGACCTCCCCCTTTTCTTCCTGTCTGAATGGTGGTCCATTGCAGGGGACAGCAGAGTTGGCTCTGGTGACCCATTCACAACAAACAGCATGTTCATGTTCCCATCTTCCGATTTCTCCATCAGCAGCTCCCCCTTCCTCTCTGACTCCACAACTTCCCAAACATGAATTACACAATCCTCACCTGCACTAGCAAGATATTTCCCATCCAAACTAAACTTAATGCTCCATATAGATCCATTATGAGCCTGTATCTCCTGGCTCTTGTAAAGTCCTGTGAGCTCTTTGCAAGACTTCCCATACTGCCTAACCCTTACTCTCTCAGGCCCATGAAATGAACCATCCTGACTATCATCTGTGGCAGAGCTTGACCTGCGCCCACCTTTCTCCGACGAGGTATCTCTTTCGTCACTACTCCGCCTCTCTTTTTGACCAGTCATGGTGCTTGCAACACTCCTTATACTCCTAAGCCAACCCCCTTTCTTCTTCAGCTTGGAACCACCTCCACTACCACCATTTGCATTAGAATCTACATTATCCTTATTACCCTCCTCAACATTTTGCCGTCGCATTAATTCTTGAACAATTGGTGAGTGCCCAACGGTCATCTCAAATTCCTCCATAGTCAACTGCCTTCCAGTCCCCACTTCCTTGAGTTTGTTCCACATTCCGTCCTCTTCGTTGACGACAAACTCCTTCCCATTATCGAGATCTCTTATGGTGCACGCTTGTTCAATTACCCTGTCAACTCCACTACAGTCCAGACCCTCCTCCACCTCTCCACCTGCATTCTCCGAAACTGGCACCACCGAACTATGACCAAAATCCACACTCAAGTTCGAGGATTCGCTTTGAATTTCATCGACCCTTTTACAATTTTTCCCCGAAGGCGGCTTATTGGGAGAAGCAGCACCAGCAACTGGTAATCCATTGCCATTACCGCACCTTGGCTTAACAACGTGATTACGGTTATTTACAAATGAGCCGGTCTCTGGTGCGGCCGAATGAATAGAAAGAATTGAAGATGAACCAAAAGAAGAAGGCTTATTACAATGATCATGAGACTGGCCACAAACTGACAAGTCACTGCGATCCGTCGCACCGTCTGATTTCGATCGGAATATGCCAGCGGTGCAACCAGAACTCTCACCCTCTTGTTGGCGGCTCAAGTGATCGGACGACACCGATCGGCCAAACTCTCCATTGTCCACTTCTCTAAGATCAGCGGGGGAAGCAGGCTTTCCCCGGGACAATGATGGGTCGCCGCTGAGACCCATCTCACGGAGGAGACGGGTCCGGCGTTCAAACACCGAGGAGAGTTCGGAGATCCATATATCGTACTTGGACATGGCCACTGGGAATCTGGGTACTGGAAAGGGTTGGTCCGAACCATAATTGGGAGAGTTGGAATTGGTGTCGTTGTCGTCGTCGGAGTTGGAAGTAGAACAAGAGCAAGATGACGAAACTAAGCGGTCGTGGGACTCGTAGAAGCACTCTTCTTCCTCTTCTTCCTCCACGGCTTTGCTCATCGTTTATTGGGCATTCCCATTTCAATGAAAATGCCCAGAAATCGATCAGATCAGAACGGGTTTTGTCTCAATGATACCACTTCAGAAGAACTACCGCGTTTAGGTTCGATCTGCAGCGCTACTGATGTGGGTAGAGTGAGTGTGTGTGAAAGGAATACGAGGGGATCGGACAAGGAAGGGCATGAAACAAAGCGGGCTCTTGGCTTAGAACTCAGATCCAATGAGAGAGTGAGAGTTAGACGGATTGGGAACGAAGCCCTATGCTATTGCTGGGTTGTGTGGGAAATTGGGGTTTGGCAAACGATGTTTTGTGGAGAGAGAGAGAGACACACACACACAGAGAGGAGAGGGAAAGAGGTTTTCTTTCCAATAGAAAATGTCTCAGAAAGTGGAAACGAAATTTCTTTTGGATTTTAGGATGGAGATGGAAAATAAAATAGTGAAGGAAAATTGTGACCTTTTGGCCCTTCTTTTTTCTCTCTCCCTCTCAAGGAGTGCAAGAAGAGGCTAAGGTGATTCTAATTTCTGGAGTTCATAGTAACTTGCTTGTATGATGTGCAGCAAGCCAGAAACTCCTGCAAATTGTTAAATTTGTGTAAACTATTATTTGGATTCTAGATTTGATTTCCATAAATTTCTTTGTTTAAATTTGAAAGAGAGTTAGATAGAAGTTCATATTTAATCAATAACTAGAGTTCAGTAATTAAGTTGTTTAATCAACAATTGAGGTTTACTGATTAAATTATATTATTCTCTTGTCAATTATTAAAAAAAATTAGAGCATTTCATCAATTTAATTCTTAAAAATAATTACTATTATTTGAATTCAAATTCTCCCATAGACTAAATTGAAGATTACCCCAGTCTTAAACATTTTTGGAGTATGTACATGATAATTTTTTTTTAAATAATAGTATTCATACAAACTACAATAATCATAACTTGAATTCAATTTAAAATTTTTTAAATGAAATAAATTAAATTTAAATGGGGTCAATATTACAAATAATTATTGCAATGGCAAAACCTGCATTAAAAAAAGTCACTATTTTCCATAATAGTTTGTTGATTAAGCAACTTGTAATTAAGCACATAAACATGGTTCCATGATTAAGCTGAAAGTACTAGTGGTTGTGGATGTATCTCCAACCAACAAAAGCCTTGATGTTTACAAGTTGTCCCTAGCTAGTTGTGTTTCTGAAATTAGTGTTGTAATTTAGAGGGGCATTATTATTATGTCTAGGATTACCACTCCACAACAAATTTTGTTATCTTTTGGCAATTCAAAGTTACCATCACAACAAAGTCATTAAAGATAAGGATTTTAGGGACACTTAATCATGCTTGTTGGGGACAAAATAAAAGGTAATGGCATGTCATTATGCAACAAGCCCTCTAACTTTGAAAAGTAGTGTCCAGTTCCATCTTTGCTACTAACCTCACCTGAATCATGCCTTTTTTTAATTTTATATTGTTTACCTTACATGCTTTTGCATATTAAAGCAAATAATTGAGTTTAAAATCCTTTTTAAATTATGTTATCCGAGGTCGGTCAAGAGTTGTCAATCCAGATTAGTTCACTTTATAAAAAAAATTTACAAGTTTGTTTTGCTGATTAATCTTTATTAGAAAAATTATTTGACGTTTAGTTTTTTAAGTGACATTTTTTATAAGTTAATTTTTATATTAAAATATTAAATATAAATATTATTTGTTTGATAAATATAAATATAAGATCGATTGAAATAAAATTTTTCCATACCCTTTGATGGGTAATATAGAAATAATATATTTTTATATTATCTTTGCCCATCAAAAATGAATTATTAAGGGTTAAGAATTATTAAGTGTATTAAAAATCTAGTAAAATAAAATTTAAGAAAATAATTGTTTGGATTAATAGTACCGGCGTCATTTTCAAAGTTGAAAAATTAAATTTAAATTTCAACTGGAATAAAAGGAATTAAAGAAACAATTATGAAGATAATTCAGTATTTATAATTTGTAATGCAAATTTAGATGGTTAAGAAAAAAATTAAGTATATCTTCATGTAGATTCTCAACTTCACAGGTTCCATTAAAAAATATTCGATAAAGACAATTGAAGTGGAATTTGATTAGACATTGACAAATAAAAGTCCGCGCAGGTTAATAATCATTAAGAAGTAGGGTAACCAAAAACAATTTAAACATCCCTATCATACTATGTCATGATTTAATACTGAATTTTCAAAATAAACTATTCCTATAGTATTATTCAATAAATCTATTAGCTAAAAAAAATTATATTAATTTTTTTTATTTTAAATTTTTATAAATATTAAATTAAAATATTTATGGGTTTTTTGAAAAAATATATAAGATATAAGTATCATTGATAATTTTGTCAAATAAGTTGAAATTTTTTGTATAAATTAAAATAAAAAAAAAACAAGAACGTAAATTTTAAAAATTTCAAGATTAGTAAATATAAATAACATTAAAAAAATTTCAATTAATTAGACAATGAATATAGAATGATGCATTTTTTTTTTCTGCCAAATCTGTTTAATTAAATAATTAATTGCTTTACAGATCATCATAACATGGAGACAAATAATGAGCAATCAAGGCGTAACAAATGCAAAATACATCTACACATGGAGGCATGTTCTTTCCAAATAGGTGACATTTATTCTCCATCTTTCCTTTCTTCTTCTTTGCCCTTTTTTTTTCTCCTCCTTCCATCTCTATTATTTTCCCCAAATTAATTTCTTTTTTAATTGGCCTTTGTTTGGGTAATATCTTTTATTAAGCTACGAATACGTCATCTGGATTTCAAACAAGAATTTTCTTCCCTTTTACGTCTTCTTCTCTTAAACTAAATAGAAAAAAACAAACACATAAAACTAAAATCACAATGTGCCAAATTAATTTCTTTTTTAATTGATTCTTAAAGAATTTGTCCTGAAATTGAAGTAGTTCTTATTTGGCCACGAGCCTGACAGTTAATATTCTACAATAATTTAAGAAGTCAATAAAAATGTACTAAAATAGATTTGTTATTGAATTTTATCACTTAAAATGGTTACTTCATCAATAGGCATATTATATCTTTTTATAAATAAAAAAGTACATTTTTTAACTTTAATTTTCACGTCTAATTATAATTTTTTAATTTACTCGTTTATTTATCTGTTGAATTAGAATTTGTTCCTGACACATAAATTAAATGTTAATTTTAACAGTATTTATATGAAATTATCAAAATATTTTTTTATTTATTTGATATCTCATTTAATTATCTTCTTTGTATTCTAATAATTTTATACAATGAAATATATATATATATATATATATATATATATATATATATATATATATATATATATATATATATATATTAATTATACCACAAGAACATTCTGAAACCAACTACTCTTAAATTTTTTTTCTTGTGACAATAATAAGAGTGAGAGAGAGATTGCAGTTTTTATATGAAGCACTTTATGAAGAATATTTTATGAACGGTAACTGGTTAGAAAAAATTAAAGAAAGAAAGGTATAACTGTATAAATAATAATATTAATGTCATAATAGTGACATTATCTGCATATGTCATTTAATGATCTTCTTTTAGGACATAAAATCCAAGAATCCCACTTTTAATTAACCAAATGCAGTGCATCGTTGGCAATAAATAGGGCTTCAAAATTCTCATTGTTCACCCACGGGTAATAAACTTTTCCTTTCCTGCTGGTGCCTATCAAACAAACACTTTCTTTTTTAGTAAAATAACAATTTAGTCTATAAACTTTTATATTCACTTAATTTCAAGTTTAAATTATCTTAAAAATATGAATTAATTTTTAAAAATATTAAATATTTAAAGATTAATGTACAATAGAATTAATGTAAAAATTAAAAAATGATTAATATGTATGAACTCGTTCACCTAAAACAATTTAAAAATTAAATTTAAATGAGTTTAAAATTTTAATAACCCAATTATTATGGTTTACTCTTTTAATATTTTTATAATTTGGATAAAGTTCATTTATCGGTCTCTTTTGATTTTTGTTTTCGACAACAAATTCTTAGAACGAAGATAAAATTTATTGTTTTGAGAGTAAATTTTTTAAATAAAAATATTATTGACATAATATTATAATATCTAACAGAGTACAGAGCGATTAAGAGTTCTGAATCAATCTAATTTAAGTCTTATCACACAAAAGTCAATTGAATCGACAAAAAATATTTTAAAAATAGTGTCGGTTTTGATATGAAATTGTCTTTTATAAATATGTTGGAGAAACAAGGTTGATTACTTTCTTGTTCATTGTTTATAAAAGAGTTAGCATAAATAGTTCCTATTAGGGCCTAAGTGCTTCAAAACCTAGCAAAACATGGTGTACTTAACTTTATTTGCTTTAGTTCAAAAGGAAAAAGTGGAGTTGAAATAATAGGATTGAAGGTTGAAATAACAGGATGTGTATAGTAAGTGTTATGATCTGAGGGGACCAAAAAGAAACTTAGGGTTGGCACCAAAATTCCAATTTTCTCTTTAAATGGGGGAAGGTGATTGAGGAGGAGAAAGGTGAAGGTTTGAGAATCACAGTTGGTACAATGACTCTGGAGATTGTTCTAGGCATCTCTTCTAGGGTTTAATTCTTCTCTTATTATTTGTTGGTGGCAACTCTACACATTTAGCTTTAGCCCCAGCATAATATGATGTGAGTAATGCTCTAAATGAAAGCCATTTTTGTGGTGAGATGGTGTTTGGATTGATCATGAAAAATAATTTCAAAATTGAAATCGAATTAGACTGTGAACCGATTATTGATTGAATTAATTGAATCAATCAGTTTGATTTATTCTAATGATATTAAAGACATTCTTAATCTATACATGTAATTTGTGTAATATAATATTATATTTAAAACTATTTAATTATCAACGAGTTAATTAATTAATTTAATAGTATTAAAATCGTCTCTAAAATTAAATATCAAAATCAAAATCAAATAAATTTAAAAAAAAAATTGGCCGGTTTAAACAATTTTAAATATATTTTTTGAAAATTGATTACATAATTAAAATAGAGTTAAATCATAGACCAATTTTTCACTTCAATAAGTCAAACTGGTTGCTTCAAATCTAATCCTAACAACAATGGAGATATTTTCCACTTTTTCTATATGTATAAAAAAAAAACTGTTTTTCTCATTAAAAAATTGAAGGTGATGGATGGGCTTCTCTTAATTTCCAAGTAGAGGGAGAGAGGGAGAGCCCATGGCAGAAGGTAATGGCAGAACAGAAGAGGACAGCCTAGTCTGGAGAACTAGTTACTCCGTTCTTTCACTCTCACATGGTGTCAAGCTGGTTGTGTTAATTGAAGGCGACACCACCCACAGCCCTCATTTCAAATGCTTCTGGCTTTTGGGACCTTCTTATTAATGTTTCCCACCATTCCTCACTTTCCTCTCTCTCTCCTTCTCGTGACAATTTTCATTTCTTTAGTACAAAAGAGAGAGCAGATTTTACAGAATAACAATATTTATATGCATGTATTGTTGGACAAGATTGTGTGTATAGGTAGGTGGGATTGTGGTCCAAATCCCAACCAAAGCATAAATGGCCAAAATATACCTCTTTAGACACTGACTTCTTACGAACCAGAATCCTATAATTTTAGGTCTGCTAGATGCTCGCTTACAAAATATCTCAACGTACCATACATCCGATCCTATATTTTTTGATGGCTTCGATGTTTAATAACCAAAATTATCTAATAAGAGATGCCAACAAAATTTCCTTTTATAACTTCCGAAACTTATCTGCCTCCCATTCAAAAGATTATTGGTTGTGCATAATTTGATTCAAATTATTTTTTGACTAATTTTTTTATTAAATTAATTTAACCGTTAAAAATTATGTTAAAACTATTATTTTATCACAATACTAACATTTTCTTATTTTATAAGACTATATTAATAATGAGTAGATATATAAATATATTAAATATATTTATTTAGTTTAAGAATCTCTCAATTCTTTATTGAAAGACATTAAAAGTTGAATAATTTATTTGGTTTTTAAATATTTTATTTTACCATATGTGCTATTACATTTCTATATTTGTTTGTCATTCTCCTGTTTATGAGTTTGAGTTGAGTCTTCATCTTCAAAAAGTGAGAGGATAGCTGAGAACTTTCTTAAAAGGCTAGTTTTTGTTTCATTTCTCTTGAACATACAAAATATATAAGATTTCAAGATACTTTTATGTTTAATGTATAAAAATTAATTTGGTTTTTAACAAGAATATACTTTAATTAAATGTCTAATTATAAATAAAAAAAATTGGTATGTATATTGAATTATAATTTTTTTTGACAGAATTGAAATTCGTTGAAAAAAAAAAGATAGAGATATTGAATTTTGAAAATGTTAACTTAAAAAGTTTAATATGGTATTAAAATTCATATAAACTATTATTACTTTCTTTTTACTAAGTCGAATTGAAAGTTTGAATTTCAATTGAAACTAAATGAATAAAAAATATTTTTTTAAAATTTCTCACATTATAATTTTTATTAGAAATTATTACATATATCTAAACTAAATAATGATTTATTTTTTTTCAAAATTAAATCAATAGTAAAAAAAATACATGTAAAAAATAGTGAAAGCAATGTGTGAATAGATAGCATCATGCCTAAGGTTGAGCAGCGCATCAAATTGGTTAAGTTATTCAATTCGATTAAATAAAATTCGAACTCAATCAAAATTTTATATTATTCAAACAATTTGAGTTATGCCAATTTAAATATGGTTAAATCTCAATAAATTATTAAAAAAAATACATCTAATTTACTTGTTTAAATTTGAAATTTTTAAAAAATTTCATCTATAAAAACTTGATTAATATAATTTGATTTATTTAAAATAATTTTTTTACTTAAATTCAGTTGAATTTTCACATAATAAACAACCCTGGCCATGCCAACCTTAAAGGGGGGGAACTTTTGACTTGTAGGGCAAGTCCCTTTAGGAAGGGTGGGGGGACTCAAAAAATTAGGGCGAAAACTCTAGTCCTGAGTCTAAGCCTAAGTGAATAGGGCGTACGCTAAAATTGTTCACTTGCATCTAAAGGGAACTAAGTCAAACAGAAACTCGGCTCCCATTTTTTAATTTTACTTCCCCATCATTCACCCGCATGGCAAGTGCTAGCTAGTGGGTTTACTTTTCCCTCACCCACATTAAGATATAACGAGTCTATGCATAGGGTAATAAAGTGATAGAAAATTTACAGCATCCTTCTCATTTCAGGATATTTTCAACCTCAACCACTTAGGGGTTGGAAACACCAATTTTATATGAAAAAAATAATTGGAATTAATTCAGATTATTTACACTTCTTTATTAAAAAAATTTGATAAGTGTATTGATAATTTATTTTTAAAATTTATAAATACGTTTAATTTTAGTATCTAAATTCTTTTGCATCCACGAATTAATTTATAAAAATATTAAACTTATATAAATGAGTTTTTTTGAAGATTAATAATATACAAAAAATTTAATATTTTTAATAATTAATAAAATAACTAGCATATAACAAGTTAATAATTTTATGAATTAATTTGTGTACTTGAAAAAATTCAAAAAAAATAAAATTAAATTGTTAGTTTACTTAAAATTTAACCATGCATGACAATTTTGAAGAGAGAAAAATAGAATTTGCATGAGATCCAAATTTTAAAAATAAGTGGAGTCTATGAATTATTTGTTAAGTATCTTTCTTTTTGTGAAACTTACATAGTCAATTTATCTAATTGCAGAAGATTTCAATTTAACTCAGTTTATTAAAAAAAAATATATTGAATTAATTATAAGAAAATATAAAAAAAATTAAAGGTAAGTTTTATTAAAAAATTTGAGTTGAAAAATTAAAACATAAATTGGATTAAAATTTTAAATTATTTTAAAAATTCAAGTTATATCAGTTTAAGTTGGTAAGTCAAATTTAAAAAAATGCACCCAATCCATTTGTTTAAATTCAAAAAATTTTAAAAAAATTTACTAATATAAACTTGATCAATCTAATTTGATCTACTTAAAATGATTTTTTTATTATTTAAATTTGGTTAAATCTTCGAGTTATGCACCCTGATCATGCCAACTTAAAAAGAGGGGAAACTTTTGACTTGTAGGGCAAGTCCCTTTAAGAGGGGTGTACACTAGATTTGTTCACTTGCATCTGAAGGGGACAAAGTCAATCCCTCATCGTTATGAAGCGTGGCAGTGCTAGCTGGTGGGTTTTCTTTTCCCTTACGTACCCACATTAACATATAACTAGTCTATGCTATAGTGTAAAAAAGTGATAGAAGATTTATAGCATCTTGCACATTTAGGAAATTTTCAACCTCAATCATTTAGGGGTTGAAAACACCAATTTTATATGAAAAATAATTGAAATTTGGATTATTTACATTTCTTTATTAAAATAAATTTGACAAATGTACTAATAATTTATTTTTTAAATTTACAAACACATTTAATTATAGTCTCTGAATTTTTTAGTTTATGAAAATATTAAATTTCTATAAATTAGTCAATTTAATGATTAATATGCAACAATTTTAATATTTTTAGGAATTAGTTAAACAACTAACTTGTAATAAGTTAATAATTTTATGGGTTAATTTGTATACTCAAAAAAATTCAGATTTTAAAATAAATTCAAAAATAAAATTGTTAGTTTACTTAAAATTTAACCATGAAAATTAGAGAAAAATAGAATGCGCATGATATCTATATTTTAAAAACAAGTGGAGTCTATGAATTATTTCTTAAGTCTTATATATTGTATATTTCTTTTTGTGAAACTTACACGGTCAATTTATCTAGCCGTACAGAAAATTTCAATTTAACTCAATGTATAAAAAATTAAACAAAACAAATCAATTATAAAAATATATCAAATATGTCAAAAGTAAATTTTATTAAAAAATAAGTCTAACATATATATCTTTAAAATTAGATTAATTTACTTAATTTTTGTATACAAGGTTTAAGTATTTTATTTAAATAAATAGTGAAAAAGCCTTAAAAGTCGTTGCCAAAAAACTATTATACTCCCTCTATATACACCTTGAGGGTTGAGCCCTATATCCAATATTGTCTTGACATGCCAAGGTTATCTTCTAAATATTTGCTTATCCTTTTGGTAATATAAAAATAATAAAAATACGTGTGAAAGTAACTTAATTATAATCAAATAATTAAATATAAAGCATTGTCTGTATAGCTAATTAAACTATATATATGAAATTTGACAACTCATTCTTGCCAATGAAGTTTTGTGAAACTCGTGCAACATTATTATTTTAAATTCCTTCTTGAGAAGTGGAAGAAGGCGTCGGTGGTGGCGGTGAGGATAGAAAGGAAGGCCTAAAGTGTCTGTGGAAAGTCCTCAGAGACCCAGACAAGAAAATTTGCTGGTCTTTAGGCTCTATAATTTGGCCATACTCTCTGAAATTTAAAGCAATTATTTGTGAAGGGTAGCTTAGCAGTTTATTAGGTCAAATTGTCAGCTGAGTTAATATTTTGGAGTGTTGTATTTTTTAATTTTTTTCACTAATTGGGACTTGAATCTAAAACTATTAGTTTTAGAGATGAATTATCTTGAATTAATTGATTCATTAGTATTTTGTAGTATTATCTGGATTTGCCAATAAGATAACTTGATAAAAGAAATAATAATATAATTGACAAATATATAAACACTCTAAAAAATTTGACTTGCAGTGACAATTTTACTATCGTCACAAAAAGTCTTTAGTGACATTTTTTGTTATTTTTGGCGTGATATTTTTTGCCATCAAAAATCAAATTTACAGGTAGTTATTGGGGGAGTTATATACATGATATATAAAACACACAAAAATTGAAAGCAGTTTTTGGGTTAACTTTTATTAAAAGCTTAATTGTGGGTGAGGCTCTAGATGTAGAATTAAACTAAGGATTAAATAAGTCAAATTTCAAATAATTTCTTTTCCTAAAGAAATAATTCAACTCTCTACATTAATTTCTTTTATAGTATATGATAAAGGAAATTTCTTTGTGTTATGAAAATCTTGATTTAGACATGGTCTTCCCTTCCTCTTAATTAGAATTAAAGAGAATATCAATCAGATTGAATTATAAATTTAATTCAATTAAACAATATTTGAGTTAAAAAATTAACACTTATCGCCGATTAAAATTTTAAATTACTCAAAAAATTTAAATTATGTCGAGTACAATTGGATTGATTCAGGTTTAAAGAAAAAAAAATTAGATTGTACAATAGTAAAGTGACAAAAAAGCTATATAAAAAAAAAATATAGAAGATTGTTCAGGGATGATTTGAATATATTCTAAAAAATTGTACATGGCTCATCTATGTGAATTCAATTTTTTTAATAAAATATAATTTGTTTAAATTTACTAATTCAAACTAGTTAAACCAATGTCCTTTTTTTAATAGATTCGATTAAATTTAAACGAATTCATATTATATATATATATATATATATATATATATATACACACACACACACTAACTATAGATAATTAGCCATAGTCAAAGACCAAAATTTTAGTGGGGGATACAAGAGAGAATAGAGTACTGCATGCCATCTGGAAGACAAAGAAAGTACCAAAGTACCTTTAAACAATACAGTTAAGAAAATAAAAAATAAAAGCAATTAATTGCGTCCTTCCCAAGGGTGGTATAAGTAGGTAATGTGACATAGATTTCAAGATGGCCATTAATAAGACCAAGTCAACCTGGTCAAATATGTTGACCAATATTTATATTAATAAAGATAAATTATAATTTTTCTTTTTATGTGTTTCGGTGACTGGCTTTCTTGCTAGGTCTCTTGAAAGCCTCCAAGGATAGATATTCCAAACACTTGAGGTCTTGGATCTCATAAAAGAACTGCCCAAGAGGGTTAGAATCGCGAAGACCTGTAACTTTAACATGAATTTCGACGAATAAGTTAGTTTTAAAAAAATGTATGAAAAATAGAAAAATAATAGCTAAAGAGTCAGATTAATCTATTTATAAGAAATCTCATGAAAGTAAAATGGTTATGTTTCTTAATATGAATTGTGTTCAAATTGCACCGCTTTATTGCTACCCATGATAGACGGGATGTTGCCAAATGTGACCCCTTCTAAAAGTGGAGTATAATTTAACTAATTTGATTAAATTTATTAAAATTTAATAAAAAATTATTTTAAATAAATTAAATTGGATTGATGAATTAACATGAGTAAATTTTCAAAATAAGTTAATGTGAATCGAATATAATTATTTATGAATTTTTTAAATTCGATTCGACATAACTTAAACTTTTTAGATAATTCAAAATTTTGATCAAATTTAAATATTAAATTTTTAATTTAAATACTATTTAGTCAAGTTAAGTAACTTTATTGAATCTAATCAATACTCACTACCATTCCCTGCCATGAGCCTGTGGTCAAGTTTAGTGTGCATTCAAGTCTATTATTGGATTAACAAATTTCAAGTTTTTTGCCGGACACAATCCGTAAAGAGGTCCAAAACATCTTTCATCAAAATTAGTTTAACTTAATTTTAACAAAAGTAATTATATGAATGTTAAAACCATATACACAGGATCTCAATATCTACAAGAACTAGAAGTTCTTTTTTTTAGGGCAGTAACATGGAATTTTTTGAAGAAAAGTAGTACTATATTAGTAATATGCTTTTGTAATGAGGCAGCTTGCCTGGGATACTCTGATTCTCAGACAAGACTCATACGTCAAGCTATACAAAACGTGCATGGGGTTGGTCGAATCAAACAGAAAGAGAAAAGGTGGTTCCTGCCTGTGTTTTGTTTTTGACATGGTCATGGAAGCTAAAGTTAAAAGATCACAGTCACAGTATTCTGAGTATCCTTGACTGCGGCTACCAAAGTTTGACCACAAAACTATGCCCATGAAACTTCCTACTTTTCTCTATTCTGAAAGCTCTCTAATATTTCCAACAATCAAAACCCACACTAACTTATAATGGTAGCTAACTTTATTGAGTAAATTATTAAATTATTTTCATATCTTATAAAATTTATAAAAAATACTCTCACATTTTTTTTAAATTTTAAATTGAGACAATAATAATTTCTTTTAAATTTTATAAAACTTATACTTATACTCCTTAAGTTTAAAAATAATACACTATACTCTCCTATTTTAAGTTTTCATAAATATTAATTCGACTTTATGATTATTTATACTCTATTAAATTAAGTTATTTATGAGTTTATAAAAAAAAAATCATAAAGCAGAAGTTTTATTAATAATTTTATGAATGAAGAAGAGATTTTTATATAAATTGAAATTAAAGAAAGTGTGAGCTTAAGTTAATTTTAAAAATTTAAGAAAAATATTAATTTACTCAATTTCATTCATAGATAAGCAATAGTCAACATACAAATTATAATTAATATAGAAAAACTCCTGTAAATTATATATGACAAAAAGTGACTTTGATGTATATTAATTGGATACAATATACTTTACATTTCAATGTCAATCTAGTTCAATAGCCAAATTCAATGAGAATTAGAAAGAAAGAGTAGCAGAAAAATACAATATATTTTTTAAACAATACGGTTGAATTAAAAAAAGAAGAAGAGTAAATTGCATTTCTTATGATATTTATGTGTAAAATTATTGTTTAAAAATTATTGATATTTTATTTATATTTTAAATCCAATAAATATCTCTTAATTTAACTATTTTTCTTATACTTGGTAAAAAGAAATCTAATAAGAGTTTCATAGTCATTTATATTGTGCACATTTGATTTTTTTATTATTTTAAAAACTTGTATTGATAAATAATTATTTTACAAAAGATCTCTTGTCAAGCATTCGTCCAATACTCTAGATTGTCTGATAGATTTGTTCACAAGTTGATTGTGAGTTTGAGATGTATAATTGTAAGAACTAAAATTGGTAAATTAGAGCAATCTATTATTCTTATCATTTTCCTTTTTAAAAAAATAGTTATAAGAAAAATTTTTGTAATATGAAATTAAATTTCATTTTGGAAGATTGCTACTATGTTTGTTTTTGTTGAAAGGGGGAATGATAATAATGGAAAAGTCATATCCAGCCCCACAATGTTACTAAAATTGGTGGACATCTCAATCAGCTTCAGAAACATACTTTTCAAAGCATGTGGACAAGAGAGCATCAACCTAGCATAAGCAAATCCTATAGGTATGTCCCACTGAAATCAAATCAACCTCCTCCTTCCAATATTGGTTTCAATATTTTTATTTTCTTTTAAGAATAAGAAGAGTGGCTGAGATTTCAATGGGTTCAGCTGAGGAGATCCTTAAATAAAAGCATCTTGAACCAGAAAAATTTTCTAAATAATTTCATGGTCATCTTCAAACTATGTGTTATTTATTTATTTTTTCTCTTTTGCCTTCATTAATACTTGAACTTGTAGCCATTTAATTTGGAGGTTTCTCTATACCGAATTTAGAGAAAAATTCTATTTTGATTCTCAAAAAGTATGCTTTTATTTTAGTTGCATTCTTTCATAAATACTAAAATAATATTATATAATTTTTTGAGTGTATTGAAATAAAATTATATTTTGGGATATTAAATTAATGTGTAAAAATTTAGATTATCAAATTAATAATAATAATATTATATCTCTTTTGAGGATGAAAGTAAAATATTTATATTGAATTTGTATAAGGATTGAAAGGTTATGTCTCCATTAAGTTAAAAGAGAATGAGAAAAAGATTAAGGGAAAATAAATTTGAGACTCTTTAATTTTTGTTTATTTGTTTAACAGTACATGGTAAAAGAGAGGGAAATAAAGAGACAACAAGTTTTTCTCTCTTTTTTTTGTCATTTTATTTTCTGTTCTCATGTTCTAATATCAATTTTTCTCCCCAAACTCTTTAAAGAAAAGCTTAAATATTTAACTTCTTTTTAGGGTAAATGTCCAACATCAGTTTTTTGTGTGTCTGAAGTGTGTTATTTAATTATCTTATAATTTATTATGTAATTATTTATCCTATTGGTAATATTTTTACAATAAAATCATGTAATTGTTAAAATAATAAATAATTTTATTATTTTTAAAATATACAGTGCAGATATTGGATTTACTAATTATTGGGTTTGATTTGAATAATTAAAATTATTATTTTATTTTTATATATTACAACCTTCTCTCACATATTCTAATACACCTTAATTTAATTTATCTCTTTTCTTTGTATTATTCATAAAAACTAACTTAACCATAAAAATCTATGATAAATAATGAGCTATGACTTTATTACAGAACTGATTTTCTCTCACGTACCAAACAACTTCATTAAAAAAATAAATTTAAAAACAGTTATTTACAGTTTTCTCAAAATAGATATAATGGGGGGAAATGGGGATTTATTTTGTGAAAGTGAGGGCCAAATGCACTCTTTCTTGGATTCCTTTTCGTTCACTGCAACTTTTCAGTCACATAATTCTTCAACCCTGTGCACACTGATCTGATTTGGATCAAACTATTATTTTAAATTTTTCTTTTTGTGAATATTCATCATTGGGTTGTCATGCTTATGACGGAAAAACTCTGATCAATCATTGCAATGTGCAGTTTAACTGGTGGAATTAATTATTCAATTAATTAATTATTTTCTGTCACCAATGCCACAACTATCATTTGCATAAGGTTTAAATAATTATGAAATATCAAATTGGTCCAAAATAAATGATAGACAAAGTCAATAAGCTACCTGTTCATTCTTATAATTATTGTTTTTTTCTGTAAAAGAAAGAAAAACCATGTCAATTCAGATACAAGTTGCAACAATCTTTTCATTGATTTGTCCAAAAATCGTTATATACATATATTGCATAATTAATTAATACAAATAATTAATTAAATTTATCAAAATGTTTAAGTCATTAATTAAACTTTATCAACTGAAATATCAATTTAATAATTTTTATTAACTTTTTATAGTATTAAAAAATTTTCCTATCTTTAAAATAAATAATAAACTAATAATTTAGTCTATAAATTTATAAATATACTTAATTTTAATTTTTAAATATTTTTGAATATAAAAAATAATTTTTAAAATATTAAAATCTCGATATATTAGTTGAGAAAAAATAATTAATATGTTATTAATTGATAATTTTATAAGTTATCTTTTATATTTAAAATTAAATAAATTTACAAATTTAAAAAGAAAATTGTAAGTTTCTTAAAATAAATACAGTGTTAGACAGTGAGTTCTGATTGACATGTACTACACTGACATCTAATCTCTCTGCCCATTAACCTGGAATGCCTTTTTCTTTGGCTTTTTAATTATGGTTTTACTGTTGTTAGTCAATAAACAATTAAAAATTTAGCCTGAAAAATCAGAAGGAAAATTCAGATCTGACTAAGAAAATGCAGACACACCACATGTCTTGATTCTGAACAGCCTGTTTGATTATGTAAAGGAATTTAAAACTGAAAAAAAAAAGGCACAAAAAAAGTTAAAGAAGAAAAAGAATAAGCAGAAGTGGAAAAATTTGAAGTAATAATACAGATGCAACATGCTTTATATTTAATTATATATTAATTAATATATTAATTGTGCAAGTTGCCAGTAATTAATTTTTGGTACTTTAATCCTTCCATGTGTTGCATGAGAATTCAATATTCTCACTCGCAGGTTACTTCCAAGAAGGTTCATGCGCTCCATAGCTTATTACGTGGCACCGGGTTCATTGGCTATACCTACTCTTTTAGATGCTTTATTTAATCATGGTAGCAGATATATACTAGTGACCAAAAATCAATCTAATCTATTCAAGTGTAGGAGTGACTATAATTTGAATATCTCAATTATATTTATTTGAATCAAATAAAAAAATTATTTTAAATTAATAAATTTATATGAATAAATTTTTAAAATAATTTTAAATTAATTCGAATGAATGAATTGTATATAAATTTTAAATTTGATCAAAATTAACATAATTTAAAATTTTTTAAATAATTTAAAATGTTAATTAATTTTTCAATTCAAATGTCACCTGAATTTGACTGATGTTCACCTCTATTCAAGTGGACAACTAATTAAAGTTGCCATTATATCTTTTAGTCACGAAATTTTTAGCTGCAATTTTTAGTGATACTATTATCATCATCATAAAATCCTTTCATAGCAATTTCTAAACTTTCAATGACAGTAAAATTTGTCACCAAAGAATATTTAAGTAATAAATTGGTTTTATAAGTTTCTTGTATATCATGCATGGTTGAACTATAGCTGGATATATAATACAAGACATTATAAGGGTGATGAGATCTTTGATGAAATAATGCTGTGGAAGCTTTCATGTGGGGTTTCGGGGTTGAGAAGGAAAGATTTGGTTTGTATTTATGGTCTGAATTCTATATGTACACACCTACTACTACTTTTGCTTAGTTTTTGCTTCTTTGTACAAAGACATGCAAACTCATCTCTTCAGCATACAAGCACATGCACACCCACAATACATTGTACCAATACATGCCTTTGATTTTCAACTTTCAAGCTACTCAGATTTTGAAGCAGCCAAATTTGGCTAAGTTCTCTGCATTTCACAAATAAAAATGAACGAACGTTAATTCAGTTTATAAAGAAGGATAATATCATCAATACTCAATGCGGCAATCGGTTGAAGAAATCGATCTAAATTAAGACTTTGTATTTCGTGGTGTAAAGTTCAAATCTTCCTTTCCTCTGGTAATCTTCTTTAGAGGCAACCTTTGAAATCCCAAGAATGTAATAACTAACGTTCTCAAGGCAGTATTAGAGTAACATTTTTTTTTTACCTAGAAAACTTAAAATATACAAAAATGATATGGGAAAATATACTCTTAAAATTGCACCGGGAGAAAATTTATTCTCTTATAAAATCCGAGAAGACTCCTTCTATATATAATACAAAAAAAGAATAATAACAATAATAATTGAGTAAATTAGCACGAACACCTCAACTCAACTTAAATTTTTTAAGCCTGCTTCTTCAGGAGAATAAACCCTTTTTATTATAAGTCAAAATTGAGAATATATAAACCCAAAAAAGGGTACTTTTTTTTCATAATTTAAATTGGAATACCCCCCTTTCAAATTCTTAGAGTTTAGTCTTGGAAACAAATTAAGGGATGATAATTGATAGAGTGAATTACATTCAACTCTTTTTGAAATCTACACTCACACCTCTTTTTAGTTTTAATTTTTACAAAAATTTCTCATTCATTCACAAAATCATTAATAAAACTTATATTATATATATATATATATATATATATATATATATATATATATATATGTATATTAAATCATAAATAATTTAATTCAATGCAATACAAAATCATAAAAATATAAGTTAATACTTATAAAAATTTAAAATAAAGAAGGTTAGCTAGTGTAGCTTTTTCTAAACTTGAGAAAGTGTGAGTATGAATTTTATAAATTTTAGAATTTTTTTTATCTCAATTTAAAACTAGAAGAGATGTGATTATAATTTTCACAACTTGAGAAGTTAAGTGTAATTTATTTTAGTTGATAGTGATTAGGTTACCTCCATTACTTTTTTTGGGTAAGATATTTGAAAATGATATTATGGCAAAATTGAATCCTTTTTTTAAAGCCATGGATCGTCACAAAGTGAAGTACAGCTATATATCTTAAGAAATTAAAGAGACCTAGCTGATGAACTAAATATCCCCAACTTGATAGATATGCAGTTACAAAAAAAGAAAGAAAGAAAAGAAGATGCCATTATTGTTGGAAAGCTGAGAGAGCATGTGGCAGCTATGATCAAGCTATATAAATGGACATGCCAATCTTTCACATCTTCTTCTTCTTTTTTCTTTTTCCTTTTTTTTTTCTAGCTTGTTTAAAGCATGCATGTGCACTGTACTATTTCTCCTATTTAAAAAAAATAAAAGATCAAAGAGACGAAACAGCAGGACTGATTCATAAATACAGGGTTTGGCCTCCTCACAATGTTAGGAAGAATCACGAAATTGCTTTTTATTATTAGTATGCCTTCTTCTTTATCAACAAAGTATCAATCATGTTTTGAATTTTTTTTCTTACTTTTCTCTCATAGTGGGATAAAACTATTGCATGCATAATTACGAGCTTCATGCGCTAATCAGAAATTAAAGAACTAAAATTTACATTAGCAGGATGTGGGAATTTAACTAGCAGTAGGATCCAAGTATGAATTCCCTCTCTACATGTGTGTGTGTGTGTGTATTGTTATCTTGCTTAGTTGATATAGAATTAATTAATTGCTATTTTGATAATAGAAAAATACATATCTTTTTTTAAATTTGATCATTCAAAATTTTATATTTTTATTTCAATTAAAGACTATCTGTTTTAAAAAATATTCTCAAAGTTAATCTTGTTAACAAATACTTAACATTTTTACTGTGTTAATTAAACTAAAAGAGCTGGTTTATCTAAACCACGTAAGCTATTAGTTAGGTCAAATAAATAAATTTACTAAATATTTATTAATGGATTAACGTAATAATAATTTTGAAGACAATATAATATTTAAAAGACTAAAATAAAGAAGTGAAATTTTAAAAGACTAAATTTTTTTTAAAAAATCTTTTAAAGAATAAAAATACAATTCATTTAATGGTAACTGGTTGGCTCAATTCTTAGGAAGGGAGTATATTTATAGAGTTGGTATTTGGTACACCATCGGTGGACAATTTTTTGTCTTTCAGCGGTATCTAGATCGTGACACATGTCAAAGATAATTTTTAAAAACATTGCTTTTGTCACATGTCACAATCTGGATAGTGCTGTCCACCGACGGTGGACCAAATCATTTTCCATATTTATATTAAAATTCTAAATACACCATGTTGATGTAGCGAAATGCGCTCGTAAAATTACCGGGTTTAGAATTTTTCTATTTATATGTCTTGTGATTAAACACCCAATTTGAGGACTTTGACCATAGCCTTTGCAACCAGAACTAAAAGCAGTAGAAATCTATTCAACTTTTGTGAGACATCTTCGCTTGAAGAAGCAAAGTTCCAAAACATTGTATTTCAGAACCATTGACGAGACATAGAATTGGCAAAAGATAGTTGGACTCAAATTGATGTCTTGTAGTGTTCCTTTGACTCGCCAACCCAAGAATTGTTGCTGCATGAAGTACAGATTCTGGTTAAGAACTACGAAGCAAGTTATTGCACCCGTGCTCATGAGTTCACGAAGGAGGAAGCAGAGATTTCTGAGAAAGAAAGAAAGAAGCAGCTTTATAGAAGATGTTAAAAGGGGTATCTTAGTGACGTGAAGTTACAGTGCTAGTAGGATTTTCTGTAACCCTATATTATCAAGCAATCTCTGAAATCTGAAGCTGCAGCTTTATTTTGTGATACCATTAGGGGGATGCTACAAAAGTTTCACAAATTAAAGCTAACCACCCTATGAGTCCAGTACAATCATGGACAATCACCCTCCCAACTATTTTCTGGGTTGAGGACTAGCTACTCAACCCGTCAAAGGTTATCACTTGCCATTCAATTCATGCAATAACAACAAACAGGAGCATATTTGAATGGTAATCTGGTTCAATATTTTTAAAAAAATACTGATAAATTACAATTTATTGTCAAAATCAAAATCAGTTTTTGATATATGAACATTTGGATTTAGGGTTTGCAGTTTAACTTTGTGCTACCCTTTTAGCCTTGATTGAATGAATATTGTAATACTGATATTCTTACTTATACTGCACCTTTGTACCAGAAGACAGTAAAAGGCTTCAATACTAATTGATATGAGTGAATGGTTATTCGGTTTGGTAGCGAGGCACGATAGAGTACAATTGAGAAAGATGATTGTTTGATGGATTTATATATGGTAGAAACACAAGTTAGCACCATGGCAGAGTAGTAGCATTGCCATAGACTTAAAGGTTAATTCAATAAGACTAGTCATAGTGAGAGAATACTCATTATAGATAGAATGCAAGAGAGTTAAAGGGAAGTCTATTTATAAAGCTTTAAAGTTAAGTGAGTATTTTAAGAATAATTAGGTCTTTTCATATATCAATTGAAGATATTTGTCAAATAATTGAATTATTTGTCCAAACTATATATATTACAAAAATTCGATAGAGACAAATTTTTAACAAGTAGACGTACCGAAATTATTAATGTAGTTGAATTTTTATGTTTGAACTTTTATTTAATGGATCGAGTTATTTTTTTTTAAAATTTTATTAAAAAAGTCATATGATAATAAAATATAATAACCGGACCAATGAAATATGAATAGCAACCTTAACGCCAACATATCAAACAAGTTGAACATTATTTTGACAACCCTAAAACTTAGGATGTTATGTTTTCTTTTTAATTACTAAGCATGGTGGGGGCATTGGAATGTGAGAAACTTAGAAAAATGGCAAATAAGGAAGGGAAGGGAGGAAAAAGAGGAAAGTACAAGAGGATCCTGCGGACTTTGATTTCGTGAGTAAAGTTCCTTAGTATGTATACATGAAGTGTTGTTTTGGGGTTTGTGCTACTTTGTAAGTATTTGCTTCATTTTGTAGATAATGGTAAAGCAATAATAGCATATGACCCTTTAACTTTTGGGGCTCTGCGTTTGACCCTACGAGATTCCATCCTATCATAACTATAACTAGACGTCCTATACGGACCTAATGCCATGTGACTCCATTACTCTCCTTTCACCATAATTATCATTGTACTATTGCCTTCTACCGTAAGGGCTAGGATTGTAATTTACTTTAATCAAATTTTAACATATTTAAATTTATTTATTTCAAATAAATTAAATTTAAATTCGAGCATAAACTTTAATTAAGTTCAAACAGTTTACAAATATTACCATAAATATAATCGTATATATAAATAAATTAAAAGCTATGAATTTATATATTATGTATGTGAGAGTACATATGAAAACAAATTTAATATAAAATTTATTAAGATATTGTATTTATCTATAATTTTTAATAAAATTATATATAAATAAAAATATATAAAATAAATACAATTTTTTTATTGATAATTGATTGAGCTGCTAGGAACTGAACATCAAAATTTTAAATTTGACTTGTTGAAATAAGTGAATTTAATATATTTTTTTGAACTCATTTGTTTAATAAATAAGTCAAATTAAATTCAAACTTTTAATGGGATGAATTTACAAATAAGTGGATTTGCTATATGTAACATTGTCTTTAAAGTTTTAAATTTAAAAGTGGGTAAATTTGTCAATGTTGATTTGTTTTCTATTATTAGCCGTGAAATATTTTTATTTTATTACTTAATTAATTAAATTATAAATTATAAAATTTATTTTTTTATATATTTACTAATAATAAAGAATTAAATTGATTTTTTATAAAATCATTTTTATAGATAGGAAAAATCATAAATATGGTTATATTTAAGTTTAATTTGTTATTTGTTATCCTATCACTATTTTAATAATCATTTTATTGAAATAATTTATAAAATTTATGAATAACGCATAAATATAGCACATTGAATGCATCCATTTTTTTTAAGATGCATCCATTAAGAACATCTATAGAAGGTTAATTCTTTTACTACAAATTAATATGTCAACCAATAAGACATCTTGGATTATATGTAAATTTTAATATCATACTTAATTTCTTTATATTTCAAAAAATGTGTATTTAAATAATATCACCCACTAATGAAGTTAATATATATTTTATTTTATTATTCTAAATAGAAATATTTTCCTGGATTACTATCATATATAATTGCTATTAAAATTAGGCCAATAATAACGTGTCTCTGAAAATTATTGTTTGTCATATGAAGGGTAGAGACAAGCAGGTTGTATGATCTTATATTACAAAAGACTGCTGAACCTTGTTTTCCATTTAGGAAGGCTTAGAATCCAATCTGATTATCATTCTAGACTGGGCCGGGAGAGGCCCAGGAAGTGCCAGAGAATAGGCCTATGTAGTTATTGTTTTTGTCTAAAAAAAACAAGAGTGTCCGTCACTACTTACCAAAAAACAAGGTGCCTATCCTTAGAGCTTGGACCAAAAAGGAAAACACTAGAGCTGAAAAAAAAAAGACATTTTATTTTTTAACTACAAGATTAATTTTGTTCGGAATACTTAAAGCTACCATTCTTTATAAGTGTTTTTTTTAATTGAAACTCTTAATATTATAAAAATTTCTCAACTGTTGAATTAAAATTTACCTATTAATTGAGCTACAAAATTATAGATTATAATGTTATGATTTTCTTAAAGAACTTGACATAAGAAAATAGTTAAATAACTTCACTTGAATTTTATCTGAATAAATACTTAGGGAACAAGAAAGAAAGGTTGCTATAGAAAGTTAATTACGAACAGACATATAAGTATATAAAAGGCGAGCACTATCATGTTATATTTAAAAAAAAAAAAACTTGATAACAAACATTTAAGAAACTTCACTCAAGTATTATCATTTTAGATATTCAATTATCACATGAGAAATTTTTTAAAAACTTGATCTATAAAAAATAAAATTAATTATAAATAAACATATATGTATATAAAAGATGTATACAAATATTATTTTATATTAATTCATAATTGATTTAATCTACCTAAATTTGTTCAAATCAAATCTATATTAAGATTTTATCATGAAATGTAAATCCAATTGGTGGGGTAGAAACAGAAGTTCATGGGTCTTCACTTGATTCTTTAAATTTTTGAATTAAAATAATTTTTTTATATTATATTGAAATTTTTATGTTCAAACGGTCAAAAGTTTAATCCATATTAATATTTATTTTCTTAAACGTTTAAATTAAAATTATTATTGACAAAATGTATATTAGTATATATACTGTCTACTCTTAAAAGAAGAGATTGTTTTTAGTTTAGGAATGGCAATAGGTGAATGCTGATCAGTTTTCTAATATGTTAATCATTAAAACTCTACCCTAATTTGAAAAAAAATTATATTTTTAATTCTCGTTCTTGAAATATCTTAAATATTCGAAATGCACACATTTTTTTTTTTACAATAATAGATGGATAATGAACACTGGATAGTAGATATTAGCATCGGATAGAAATATCCAAAATACTTTATATTTAAAACTGTCAAAAGTGAGTCTAACCGATAAGTTAACTCACCTAATCCAACTAAAAATATAAGTTGAATTGCATTTTATGCAACCCGTTTAGAATTGTATTAATTTGACCCAATTCTCCCAACTTAGTGGGCTCCCTAGTTGGTCCCTCTTTTGTTTTTTTATATTTATTTTGGGCTAGCTGGCTGACACTAAGAATGCCCAGACCATATATCGCCCCCCAGCCCATGTGAATTTTTTGAGAAAAAAACAAAGACATCAGTTAAAAAGAAGAAGATAATATTAATAAATGAAAAATTGAGAGGGAGAGATGGCCACAAAGATCACGATAGCCGCGGAGAAAAGAACCCCACACTGCTAACCCCCCAAAACGATGCAGCGACGGTCGACGAAGCTGAAGTCCGAAGAGGCGAAGACCCACCGCGCTGGGTGGTCACTCCGTCCGGTACCGCCGAAGTGAGTTGGCTGTGGCACTTTGATGCTTATGTTATAATTTATGATATATAATATGATATATTTTATATATAATTACTTTTATTAATTTCATTTATTATATATAAAATAAAGATTGAATACTTTAATTGCCTATTGATATGGACTGGATATCAGAAACTGAAAACTAAATCCGAATTCGCCTAAAATTAATTCAAATAATTCAATATTTGAACCCTACTCACTATTCACTATTTATTATTGATCCAATATCATATATTTATTTTGGTAGGATATCATTGAATACCGACCCAAATTACCATCCCTAGGTTTGTTTCAACACAACCTTACCTTGATTGCAAATATTGATGTTGCCTACTATTTCTGCAGCTCTACTTGCACCCATTGCAGGCAGAAACTAGAATCTGCCTTAACTTGGTTTGTTATCTCCAATCTTTTAACTACTATATACTTTCATTGGAATGCTAGGAATAATTTTCTCTTATTTATATGTATATGAAAAGGAAGGAAAATTTTTGTAACAAAAGAACAAGAGCTCCCCCCCATAGAAAACAACAAAAGAATAATCAATCAAATACAACATATACATTCTAGTTCAGAAAAAAACTGAAACCTTAATACCAGATATGCAACTGAATACAAGAAATGGAAAAGGCAAATATGGTTCAGCGTCCAGAGTTCAGACAGTCACATCCTATCGCTGTATGGTGGTTGTGACAACAACCTTAAACTAACAAGCTTACTTGAAGGTTCCCAAACCCACACCAGTCTCTTGGGCTCCACCATATGGTTGGAAGCTTTCCCTGGCCTTTGAGTAGTTGATGTAGTAGAATGGAGACACTATGCCAGTGAAGAAAACGAAAGCCGCACCTGCAGCAAAGACTCCCTTCCTAACTGTCTGGCAAGTAGGAGGATTCTCACCGAAGATAGTCCTGTACTTTGTGTGATAGGCATTTCTCACTGACCCCGCCAACAAGCATACCTCGGCTATGAAGAAAAACACCCTGGGAGATAAGAGTTGCAGAACAAGAACAATCAGTTCAATACAACTAAAAGTTAGCAATAAATAGTTGAGTTTTGCAGGATATTAAGTTTAAGGAGCCATTTGGTTCAACATAGTCTTCATCTTAGTATCTTGCATGGGAGTAGCATCCAAGATATACCTACGGTATACTGGTACGATGGTATCTAAATTGTTTGGTGTCGTATAAGATATGGAATGCTATCATACGACACTATTTTGATTGATTCTCATATAAAATAAAAATTATGAAAATTTCACTTCTTTAAAATTTTAATTCTGTTAACTTTTATAAAATATTAATTATGGAAAATTTCAAATAACATAATATTTTATATCTTGGTATTTTATATATCATGATATATAGGATACCTAAAAATGTAAGATAGCAGTGTATCAAACAACTCCAAAATTTTATAGATTTAGTTGATGCTTGAGAGGTCAGTTTGCCTAGTTAAGAGAAGAATGAGAATGATTTATATACCAGCAGATTATGAAAAGGACAATTGCCAAAGCCCTTGAACCTCCAGGGCTTAGAGGCTTTCCACAACAGAAGCAACGGCTTGCTACCATTAGGACGACTTGACTAACCATGAGGAACAGAAATGCACCAACACCATAGCCAGTTGATATATCCGAGTCATAGACACAGTAATTATAATTTTTTTCCGGGTCCTGAACAATTTTTGCCTGCAAAAGAAGAAAAAGATCATTGTTTTGTTAAACAGGAGCCAAGAAACTCAAAATTGACTGCTTCCTAAACATTGAAAAGCAACTCTATTACTTCACCAAACGGTGCACCCAATAGTCCTTTCTTTGAGGTATACTGCATAATTTTTATTTGAAGCATGTAAGAAACTATGACAATTTCGATTTATAAAACTAGACTCGGGTCAAGCCCAAGGCCTTAAAATTGTATAGACTCAATTCTCGGGCATAGACTTAGGCCCACCAAGGCAAATGTTATGTCCGGGCCTAAGGACGCATAACTGGGCCAAGTAAGCCTTGAGATAATTTGATCCACCGACAGTTCTACTTTTAATCAGTGCGCCTGGCAATACTGATTCAATTTTGCTGATAAAATTCTGATGAACTAATTCTGGCACTTTGATATTGGCATATTCTTAATAATTTCAGCTTTCTTTATGCATATGAATCTGAGTCTCACAGAGACAGATAAATAAAGATATAGATCTGACGTTAAGAATCACACAGAGAATTTCTTCTAGGATAAAAGCAGGAGAATTACAAGCATGAACAGATCTGGAGAGGTCTATTAGCAAATTTAGCCAAAGAAATCACTATTGTATCAAGAATGCAAATAATTCAAAACAGTTTAATTCGTATGAATCATATCAAAGATCATATAGTGAAAGTAAAACATTCCGTAATATACCAATTTTGCTACATTAGATAAGACCGAAAGTTCAGCAAAGAATCGAGCAGAGATTCTTTGAGGCTTTTATTCAAACATATGAGAAACCCAAGATTTAAAACCCACTTTTTTAACATAAAAGGAAACTCCAAGGTTCGGGACTCGGCGCCCTTCATTTTCCGTCCACATTTTCTAATCAATCAAGAAAACCCAATCCATGATCTTTCCCTTGCAAACGCTTTTATGATATTTTACAAGCCCCAGAAACAAAAACATCATTGAAATAAAACCCACATTTTCATTTCCAACGAAGATCTGTAGCAAGAGAAGAAACAAACCAGGTAGCGAGAAAAAAGAAAAAAAAAAAAAAGGAGGAAGAAGGTATACTTACGGTGCTTCTTCTCTGCTCAGCTGCCACAGCCAACCCAAAAGCAATTAAGTCAAAAACGAAGACAGTAATCAGCAAGAGCTTGGAAGCGGCCATGGATGTAAGTGAAGCCACAGAAGACACCCTGAATCCCTGCTCTGTGTCTACCAGTTTCTGATGCACTATGTTCTGTGCCTCACGGCTGTCGCAATATAAGACCAGCGGAATGCCTGAGGATGCAAGCTAAGCAGTAAACTAAATTACCAAAAACCACAGAAAATTAATCTAAAATCCGGAAAAGTACAAAAGGAAAAAGACGTCACACCTGTTGACTATAATCTGAAAATGTGTATTTTACCTTCTAACAGTAAAATTACATAAAAGCCCATGGTATTATTATAATGAGCTTTGCTACTTCTTTTCCGGACAAAATCATGAGCTTCGCGGCAAAAAAATAGAAGCTTGCACCTTCTTATTCATAAAATACGCACATATTATCGAGATGGTTATATTTTTAAAATTAACCAAAAAAATTACTCAAATTTAAATACAATCACTTCAACCAAGAGGATTGGTTTAATTCATAAAATTGGCTTGATTATTATTGGTGATTTTTTATTTATAGATAAGAATAACATTTTTAACCTTTTTTTTTGAAAAAAAAAGACTTTTTGTTTAGTTGTATAATAGATACATTATTAACATTACATTTATATTATCTTAAAAATAAATTATTAACATTATATTTACATTATTACATCTTCAATTTTTGCTCCACTAATTTTCTATGATCACGTCAAGATGAATATTTGTGTAAATTTTCGTATACAAATTTAGTTTTCATTACCAAAATTTTTTAAACAAAATAAATTAATTTTTAAAATTTTTAATTTATTATACATTAATTATTTTATAAATTCATAAAAATATTAAATTTGTTGAGGTCATATGTGAATATAGTATGATGCAAAAGGATTTTAATCTCATACTTTTGGCTACACAGGTTGGAGGGAGGGAATTATTTTTTTTGATCGAATTGGTCAAAATATTTTTTATTTTTAAAATTATTGATATAAAATTGAGTTATCAAAACAAAAAAAAATTGTTAAAAAATTATGTTATTTTGATTAAAATTATTATGTTGTAGAATGTTTTAATAGAAATATTTTTATTTCGAGTTGTTTTGATAGAAATACTTTTATTTCAAATTGTTTTAACGAAAATACTCTTATTTCGAATTGTTTTGATAGAAAAATACCAAATTAATTTAAAAAATAAAAAAGTTGATAATTTGAAAGTTGATAATTTGAAAGTAGATAAAAGTAGCATCACATCACATCTAACATTAAATTTTTTTTTTTTACAAATTACAATATTTTGTTAACTTCCTACTCTATTTCTTCATTTTCATAACATTGCTTTCCTTTATTGTCTTTATTTTAAATAAAAAATTACAAAAATGATGAAAAAATAAATTGAGAGACAAAGAGAGAAAAAAGTATTTGAAAGAGATACCTGAAGATAAAGATATAATCATAATCGATAGAGAAAGACTTAAATATTGAAGAGATAGATACAAAAAAGAAATTATTGTTGAATGATGTTGAGATTTGAGTTAAAATATTTGCTGTAGTAGAATGTTCTTTACTATTCAACTATAGACATTAATTTAAATTAATTTTAACATAATTTTATATATTTATATCATTAATATTATATTAAAATATTTTAAAATTAAATAAAATATTGTTTAAAATTATTTGAAACATTTTTTTAAAAAAATTTTGCTTCTACCAAATTTTTAAAATATTTTAAAATATTTTTATTTTTAAAATTATCAAAATAATATCTCATAACGAAATTTAATATTTTAGTTGAAAGCTTTTTAAATATCCCAATTCTTTCTTAGAACATATTTTGAAGGCAAAGTAGTTCTAAAATTTTTGTTTACGAAACTTTTTTCTTTTAATTTTTTTTTTTTTTTTTCACAATTTTTAAAATATGTATAGATTATGCTTTCACTTTATTTTTTTATTTTCATTATTTTTTAATTATATAAACAAAAAATACTATTTATATATTTTAAAATAATTATAAAAATATCATTAAAATTTTTAAAAATATTTTTATGATATTTTCAGAATTTTAATAAATTCAAAAAATATTTTATAAAAATAAAAATAATAAACAGTAAATAAATATATTTTTATAATTATTTTTAATTTTTAATAAAATTAAAAATTTAAAACTAAAAAATAAAACATTAGCTATTCTTTTCTTGAAGCCCAGCTGGGGGAACGCGGACGCCTCTTCCTTTGCATGGCGCAGCATTCTAGCTGGATGTTTGCAGAAGAATTGGGGGATGAGTCATCCACTTGTATTTTCAATGGAGAATTGAAAGACATGTTGAAGCATTTAGAGCAGCAGTTTGTGGAGGTAGATGAAAACTGTAGGCAACGGAAACCGGATGGGATGTTCGGTGAGTTTCCTAATTATTGTTTGTTGGGAAACTTAAATTAGCTAAAGGGGCAGTTCAGGGATTCGGCAGGGAGAGAGTGGGTCGGTGCAACCAGACCAGAAAAAGTAGTTGTGAAGGTTTGAAAAAAAAGAAAAGGGTGTTTTGGTAATTTGGTGATGGGTTGCTGTCGGTGAGCATGCCAAAAATTATGGTGGAGGATTTGGCATGAAGAAAGAGAAGGGACATGATCTGATGCTTCTACGACGTAAAGTTAGTTAGCTTTTCTCTATTCCTTTCAAGGTAAGGTAATAAATCGGACGGTTCATAAGGCGCGTAGATTTACTTTTGGAATCGGACTGGACCAGAAGCAATAAAAAAGGGATATGGATCCTCTGTTGCGCCTTTGGCGCAACAGGGAATGCTGTGCGTCCAAAACGCGAGGGATCCTCTGTTGCGTCTTTGGCGCAGCAGGGGATGCTGTGCGTCTAAAACGCGACTTTTGTCGCGTTTTGGTTTATTTATTTATTTATTTTAATTTAATTTAATTATTAAAATTATTTAATTATTTAAAAATTTATTTTTAAATTTATTTTAATAAATTATTTAAAAAAATATTATTTAAAGAATTATTTTTCTTTAAAAATATTTTAATTTTAATTTTATCAATAAAAATTTAATAAATTTGTTTAAAACAATGTACTTAAATTATTTTTAAAGAATTATTTAAAAATATATTAAACACAAGTTGTTTGTTATTATTTTTAATTTATTTTAATAACAATAAATTTATTTCAATTTAAATAAATAATTAAAATTAAATTAAACTATATTTATACTAATTAAAATAATTATTTAATTAAACTATATCTCTAAATTATGTAGTTATAACAGATAAAAATATATATTAAATATTTATTAATAAAATAAATTTAAAAATATTTTTATAAAATAAATTAATATTTAAAAAATTAAATTAAAATCTTTAAGAAATCAAAAGAAGTATTTACTGTAAAACAAAAAAAAATCATTATTATTTTAACTAAAATATTTAAAAAATTGAAATTTAAAACAATTAAATTAAAACATATTTTTCAAATATAAAAATAAAAATTGGTTCTTTTAACTTTAAATTTTGAAAAATTTTAATAATTTAATTTAATTAAAATAAATATACTGTTATTAAAATAAATTTAAAAAAAAGATAAAAAAACCAAAACACGGCTAAATAGCCGCGTTTTGGCCGCGCAGCATCCTCTGCTAAGGCGCAGCAGAGGATCCATATCCATAAAGAAGAAGCCTTTTTCCTTTCAGAATCGAATTGATTAAAGTTTTTTTTTTGTTGTTGTTGAGAAAATTACTTTTAAATGTTTTATTAGATATATTATCTTTAAAATAATTCTTATATTTTTTTTAACATTTCAATTTATTTTTTATTTACTTAAAAATTAAATAAATAAGTTATTGATTATTTTTAAAATTTTTTAAAATAAAATTAATAGAAAGTTACAAATTATGAAATATCTCTTTTTTATAATTATATAAAAAAATCCCTAAGAAAGTCAAGAGTCACGAACTATTCACTATTTTTTAATTAAAATAGATATCAGGGAAATATAATATACATCTTGAGACACCACTATTTTTTTATTTTTTTATTTATTTATAAAATGTTAAAAGTTTATTCAAAAGTAAAGCTCAATAGCGTTTAAAAAATATGCGCTTTCTGAATAAAAAACATGCTTTTAAAATGATAAAATATCTCTTTTTTATAATGAGGCTGCAGCTTTTAATAACCATAGATAATCAAGGACTCATCCCAGAAATCAAAAGGCCAAATTAGTTAAGATCTCTGCATTTTTTAATTTCTTGTTCATCTTCTTCTTTTGTTTTTGTATTGTGCTGCAAATTTTCATCATTTTTGTGAACAAATATTAAACCATCTTCACAAATCAATGTGGTCTAATGCAGTTCGTGCTGCTCTTTTATGGGTCAAAGGCAGTAAAAGGAGGAAAGCCTCTAATAAGTCGTAAAACTTATATTTTTAACTCTGCCTAATCTTCTTTGTTTGTTGAATTTCTGTTTGGAGTGGAGGAAAGCCTCTAGTTGCTATGTCCTTTTCTTTTGCTTATTCTAATGTCATAGAGTATCCAGTTCATAAAGATTTTCTTATCAGCCTAATTTCACTTCTTCAACAAATTGATGCCAATGAGGGTACCTCAAGATTGTCTGAGAAAAGAAATTAATTTTAAATAAAGTCAGAGAACACTCTAATTTTGAACCATTTTTTTTCAAATCACAACAATGGTGTGATTTGTATATATGTACATGTGCTCATAGGGCATCATGGTGATAGTTAGCAAATAGTTGGTCCTTAAGCATGTTATCCTGGATTCGAAACAGGTCGTGTGCATGAAAAAGACTTTGTTTATAAAAGTAAAATTTATTTTGATAATTTCTATATCTTGAGAAGATTAGTTATTGACTATTGATTAGAGGATACTTACTTAATTCTTGTTTAAAAAAAGGAGAAGCGAAAATGAGTAGTGAAAATGAGTAGAGTGCAATATTGTATCCCGTTATATAAAAGACAAAAAGAAAAGAGATGAAGTTTATTTATGTGAATTTCATGTGAGCACTACATTTTCTTTCTTTCTCTCTTCTATAGATCCCTGGAATTCTGCAGGAGATGCTAATCCATCCAAAGCACAGCTAAGCAAAGCAAGAGTTTCTTTTTAAGGCTTCACTTTCTTCTTGTCTATTCTTAGGGCATCATGGTGATATTAATTTGTATTGCTGTCGCTGTGCTGTATAGGGCATTGATTCTTTAATTTCCCTTTTGCTTTGGCTTCTTCCTCACAAGTTAATTACAACCTATAATTTTTTTTTCCTTTTCTTCTGTTTTTCTCTCATCAATAGGACATTCTAGAAGTATTTTTATATACATTAGTATTTTAATTTTTTTAGTCCTTGATTATTTGCAGTTTCTTTAAATCTTCTCTTTGCCTTTGAAGTCTTCAAAGTTTGGCACCATGAAATTAGGATAAAAGCTAAGTAACTCCTTCAATTCTCATCCTTCAACAAGTATTCTTTTATTTTGAATTTTGATAATTAACTAACTTTTTTTCATTTGATCAGATAACCCATTTCATTCACTATCAAGAAAGTAGGAAAAAAAATGACCAATTTAGTTGTGGGTTTGGTAAAAGTTGATTCTACAAGTGCACTTTTAAAGTTAAAATTGTCATGATTTTTTTATTATGGGCAGCGAAATTTTCAGTTAGGATTTAAAATTGGTGACAGATGCATGGAAGAAATGGCTAATTATCAAATGTTGAAAATTTTGGTGGGTTAATTATCAAAATTTTAGGCCAATTAACAAATTCTTCTCCTGCATATACATGGTTTCAAAATATTGGTTTTGAATTGAAATATTTGCAAACTGTGGCAAATTAATGTTGACTTTGTCTCCAATGCCAAAAGTCCACTAAAAGAGAAAGAGAGAGTGAGTGAGAAAAGTAGAATGTGATTATCTCAGTTCGTTTCTTAACTTTAGAGAAGCTTAGAAAGTGGTTCTTTAATTTGTAACTTGAATTGTTGCAGCAAGTACCTGATTATGCAAGTTCAAGCCCATTTAACTATCCAAAAGAATACTACCGGACTCTAGTTTGATTCAAAATAAGTTTATCTTCCTATAATTTAATTTTTGAGTTTTGCAATTTTGTTGTAATTTGTTATGTAATTACTTAACTCTCTGCTTGTGAAAAATTTTTAACCAAAAGTTTTATGAAAATAATCACGCTGATATTAAAATAATAACTTTTATTAAAATTTTAAGACAATCATTGGGATTAACATGATAATTTCAATTTTCATAAATACTACCTTAATCCCAACAAAAACTTATCATAATGTGAAACTAAATAAATCATTAGAGAGTTGAATGGCACACTTTAAATTATAAAAATGTAAATTAATTTTGAATAGAGAAAAGTGAGTAATACGTAATTTATTCTAATTTTTATTTATGATAAAAATTGGACGAAATTTTTTAAATGTTTTTTATTTTTAAATTCTTCAATAAAAACATAACAAGTGGATAATTTTTATAATTCAACACTATATAATTAATTTTTCTAAAAGAGTTCCTCGATACGAAATATTTTTACAAGAGAATTTAATAATAAATATTTAAATAACTTTAACTAAATCTTTTACTTTTATCTATCATTTTTAGCCCTACATGCATGTTACAAGCTTTGGATTTTGACATGGTTATATTTTGCCTTATTAAACTTAAATTTAGGTTGAACAAGTCTACAAGGACAAATGCAAATGCATCATCACCAACCTTTCCCATATTTGCAAGCACAGGCATTTCTAAAAATTCGCTTCCTTTCAAGTTATATGTTTCTCATTTTACTCCGTAGCTATTTTGTACGGGTACAAGTGTATTGGCATAAATATAAGTTTAGGATGCCATAATTTTTTAAAATACAGGTTACCAATATAACAAAATAATTTTTATAACATAAAGATATAATATAATTGTTTTTTATTTAATTACTTTGTTGATCCCCTAAGCCTACTCAATTTTTAATGTAATTTTTCTAGTTTTTTTGCCACTATTTAATCTCTATAGATTAAAAGTTTGTAATTGGATTCCAATTGGAATAGTGAAATTTTGCTAATCTAATAAATGATGTGCCACTTTGACACTCTAAATAATTGATGTTTAATTCAAAATAATTCAATTATTTAACCAACATGACATCACATAATATAAATGAATTGTAAGTCAACTATTTAGTGTGTCAAGTTAATACATCATTTGTCGAATTAAGAGTATTTTAGAGCTTTCAAAAAAAATTATCACATAATATAATTAGATTGAAGATCAACTAATTAACGTGTCAAGTTAACACATTATTTATCAAATTAGCAGTATTTTAGAGTTTTCAAAAAAAAAATTATCACATAATATAATTGAATTGAAAGTCAACTATTTAATGTGTCAAGTTAGTAATTATATTTTAGGGCTTTCAAACAAAATTATAACGGCAACGACTTAACTACAAATTTTCAAACTATAAGAACTAAATAAAAAATTGAGTGAAACTATAGTAATTTAATTTAATTTTTATTATATATATATATATATATATATATATATTACACACACACCTGGTACGAGTATGACTTGATTTTTGCAGCGCCGGTGCTCACTAGCTCAGCAGTAAGGATAAATTTTGACATTTTCTATGCAGTTTTGCGCAAAACTCGACAATGGAAGTTACCGAAGCCATAGCAAGGCTAATATGTGCTGCCTCAAGATGTGGTGAATTGGAACAGCTAAATCTTATAAGAAAATCGTTCAGAGAAAGATTTGGAAGAGCATTTGATATTGAAAATGCGGAATTATCTTCTGGGAATTGTGAATTTTCAGTTGAAGCAAAATCTATATATGCATCAATGTTGTAACAGAAGGTCAAGTTAATCAACGAAATAGCTCGAGAATACACTCTGTATATGCGGTTCAAGGAATTGAAACATCATTTCAACCCACAACTCCAGGTGGGTATATCTCTCTCTAGCTGTTTAAATTGAGGTTTTAATTCTTAATTTATTTCAAATATATATAGATATATTTACTCCAATGTTCATATGTATTTAACAAAACATATAAGTAGGGCTTTTAGTCCTGACAAAAGTTAATTTAGTTGATAAAAATTAAAATATTTTACTATGTTCGATTTTTGCTATTAATAGTAAACCCTTATTGAAATTTTTGGCACGCCCTAAGTTTAGAATGAAATAAATTTCTCTCGTCCTAAACTTATCTTTCGCCAAAAGAAAAAAAGAATGAGTAAGACTTTTAGTGATTTCCACCGGTTTAAAGGTATACTTAATTTAATTTAATTCAATACATTTAAGTATAGACCTAATATTTGAGGCAATAGACTTGAACTTAAACTCAACTATTAAATTTATACAACTTTAAAAATAATTTGAGTTTGGATTAGCCAGCAACATAATTCATCAGCTTTTTTATTTATTATTTTTTTATTATATTTATTGTCTTTTGAAATTCTATATATTATATTTTATTGTTCATTTTTCACTTTATAATGTTTTTTTCTTTCTAATAAATCAAATATTATAAAAATATGACTATCAACTAAAAAATTTATGTTAAATTAATTATAAATTGAATTTTTATTTTATAAAAATAATAAGATTTACCAAAGAGATTCATTTATCAAATTTAATCAAAATTTTATTTATATACAAATAATGTATTTGGGCTATTGCCCATCCTTTGACCATGGGCTTTGTTTGAGTTTATTTAAATCTAACACTTGAAAGGCTATTGAGAAAGCCTGGCCAGGAAAGCCCACATTTTTAGGTTGCTTTACAAACTGTATTGGGCAGAATCAGTATTATCCATTTGAACAGAAACCTATATTACAAGTAGTGCATGATTTAAGATAGTCGTTGGAGTTGTTGAAGATTGATAATTTGATTTACCACTTTTTTTATTTTTAATTTTTTAGTTCTTATTTTATGTAAACTGAGTTAGCAACAGATTAGATATTTTGTTAAAAAAAATATTTGATCTACCGCTGATAGATAATTTTTTATCCATCAATGGTGTCTAAATCACGACACGTAATAAAAATAATATTTTTTAAAATTATTTTTACCACGTGTCATAATTTGAAAATCACTGGTAGATAAAAAAGTATCCACCAGGGATGAACCAAATACCAACTCATTCTGTTAATATGATCTTACAAATAAAGTAGTAGATGTCTTAAATAAAACTTCGTACTAATAGTGGATAATTTTTTAAAGAAATTTGTTTCATTTATTAGTCTATAAATTTGGAATAAATCTGATGTAATATTATTCCATTTTTTGCTCATTCAATAATACAGCAATTGATTGCTCCTTCAAAGTTCTTTGATCAATTAATCAATTTTGTTTTAACTTGCCAGTTCAAAAAGAAAAAAAAAAACAAAAACCTGAAGTTATGAAAATTGAAATGTTTATTCATCTTTGTCTTCTAATTGCTAGTATTAGCATATGTTCTTGTCAAAAATAAAATATCGTATGAGACTTGCAGCAACATTGATGAAACCTGGGTGCTTTTCTTTTTTTATTTTTGGTACAAAGCAAGAGTCAAAAAAACTAAAATCTACACATCGGGGGGAAGTACCTGTTTCAGCCTCCATTAAGAAGTCCCAGTAAATTCCACATTTACTTCAGAAGTAGTAGCAGTAGTGGGAGTTCTGAAGCACTATCTAGTAGGACCCTATCATCAGAGGGTATCCCTACAACACCCGGTGATATGTTGATTATACAAAGGACAAGACCAAATCAGAGAGACATAAGAAGAAGACGAAGAAAGCACTACGACACGATGAGCCTTTTTGCCTCAGCGATGTCCACCCCAATCTGCTTCACCATGAAGATGATCTCAAAGCACAGACCACATAGCGCATGAGCTTCCCATTTCGATGGTTGTGACTATTTCTTGTTGATTTGTCTCTGCGTCCATATTAGATCAAAACTCAATAAGGACCCGTTTGGTAAATAGAAAGGAATGAAATGAAATGGAATGGGCATTTTATTTCTTGGTTTGGTTGCTGGAATTGGTAAAAGTTGTGGGTCCCACGGAATGCCCATTCCATTCCATTCCCTCCCACAAGGTAATCAGCATTACCTCCGAAAACAGGTGGAAAGTGAACAGTGCAATAGAATGGAAAACAAAAAGACTGAAATACCCTTTATTATTTTATTTATTTATAAAAAATTTTATAATTAAAAATATATATATTTAAATTAAAATTTTTAATATTATTTAATAAAATTTAATTCAAATTTTTATATTAATAATAATTTATTTTTATTTTTTATTTATAATATTTAAAATAATTTTTTAAGTTAAAATAATAATATAATAATAATTTTATTTTTTAAGGATATTTTTGTCTTTTTAAAAATTTTTATTCTATTCTATTCCATTCCATTCTATTGACCTACCAAACGTAATTTTAATCACAATATTCCATTCCATTCTCAATTCCCATTCCCATTCTCTCTGTTGCCATCTACCAAACGGGACCTAAGATTTTAACTGTTGCTGTAAATCTAACGCTAAATTTAATTTTTTTAGGTCTATTATTAAAAATTAAGTGATGACTCACATCTAAACTTGACTTATGTTTATTTTTATATGAGTATAATTTTATTTAAATTTGAATTAAAAATTTAATAAATTACTTTTTTTGTTAATGCACTTATTACATAATCTTCACTTTTATCTTGAAAATATATACAATTTTTTTAAAAAAATTAGAAGTATAGAATAAAATACACTCTCTTGATAAATATTTTTATTATACTACTTTATTTTCTATTATGAAAATTAAATATATAAATATTATTTAAAAATAAAAAATATGTTACAATTTAATTCAAATGTCTTAAATATATTTTATGAAATACAAAAAATAAAAAAATAAAATAAAATAACACTCCCTCAAATTTTTTTAAACCAATATCAATTATTTTGGAAAATAATTTTAACTATCAAAATACTAACTTCGTTGATTTAGTAAAATAATTGAAAATTAAGAATAAAAAGAAATATTTAAAATAGTGATATTTTATGTATTTATTTTTTAATTTATTTCTCTTTTATAAAAGGGATATAATATATTTAAATTAAATTATAGTATATTTTTTATCTTTAAAAAATATTCATGTATAATTTTATAATAAATAAAACGTTAATTAAAGACGAAAAAATTAGTTTACCCTTATTTTTTTCAAAAAAATTTCATATATATTTTCTTAAAAAGAGAGAGAATAATGTAATAAAATATTAATTAAAAGAAAAAAATATTTTACTTTTAGTTTTAATAGAAATTTGTGTATATTTTTATAATAAAAAAATATTATAATAAAAAAAGTAATCAAAGATGTTAGAAATTGAATTCGAAATTTTTTGTAAATTAATAATATTTTTATCCAAAAAATACTAAAAAAAAGTAATTTATGTCAACTTTGTATTACTTTCATGGATAAGAATATTTTTATCATTTTTTTAACAAAGAAATTTTTTTAAATTTGTTTTATTAAAATAATATTTAATTTTGAATGAAAATGAAAAGTAAAATATTATAAAAAAATTAAAAAATAAATTATCTATATCAATATTAATATGGCTTTCGACCACTTTGATCTCTTTTGGTCCATTAATTTATGTTTTTATCTATTAATTTTTTTTTTCATGTTTCAATAAGTCAATAACTACCAATCTACTCTTTTAAGGACACTAATTATCACATAATAACTATTTTGTAATTCATAAATATTTTTTAATAGTAATTATTTAAAAAATAATTTGTAATTTTATTTGTCACATGTGCATGTTAAATCATTTTTTATTTATGTTATATTTATTAAGAAAATAACATTAATTAAACGCATGAAGTGACAAATAACTATCAATTAACTTTTAAATAACTATTATTTAAGATTATCCATTATCTATAGAGTGATTATTATGTGATGATTAGTGAAAGAGTAGGATAATAGTTATTGGCTTGTTGACTAAAATTATTTTTTTAATAAATAAAAAAATTACCAGATCAAAAAAAAAAAAAATTAAAGAGGTCAAAGTTATATTAATATAGATAGATTAGTGGATTAAGCCAAACCAAATGTGATAATATATATATATAAAATAAATTAAAATATAAAATTTAATAATAAATAATATAAAATTAACAAAAGTAATTATATTATTGAACTTGAAAGCTTCAAATTTAACTTTATTAGGGTGGGCCTTATCTCATTAAATTTGGGCCGCTTTAACGTAGGAACACCTCCACTGGTGACATATTCAAAATTGGCCTGTCCAGAAAAAAAAAGGGAGGGGTAGGAGGGAATTAAAAGTAAATCTAGTTTGCTTTCATTGAGAGTCGAACTCAAGACCTCCCGCTTACTAAACGGGTGCTCTAACCAACTGAGCTATGAAAGCTTTGTTGAGTGAGAAATGCATAATAAATAATTAAAAACATATAGAAGAACGATTTGTGTGCTTCGTTTCAAACACTTCAACGCGTGAAGCCCAATTGAAAATCTCCCAAACGACTCGCGTGAGCCAATCCAAATGAGACCAGATGAGAGCTCTAATTTGGTTAAGGACCAAAAATTAGATGCAATTTTTAACATGTTTATTATAAGATTATATAATAAAAAATGTAATATGTAAATATTTTTTATACCTCAATATTATGTAATTGACTCTCTTAATTTTTTTTCACACATCATATTTTTATTGTAAAATCTTATAAAACTTTACTTAAAGGTTTTTCTTTTTAATTAATCATTCCATCATGAATCTCATAAGAATAAAAAGCTTTTTATGGCCAATTTTTTTTTCCCTTTCTTTCTTTCTTTTGTTATTCCTTATTTTTTTAAAAATTTAGAGAATAAATTTAGAGAGAGAAAGACATAATGATTGATATTTATATTAATTTTATCAAACTATGTTTTTCTTTCTTCAAAATTTACTTGGTAAAATTATTTAAAAACATTAAAAGATCTAAATTCATAGCAAGCCATTGTTAGTTGCTCATTCATATGACATATTCAGTAATACTTTTTTCCTTTTTTCCATTCATAGCAATTGGTTAATACTAAGACTAGTATTAACTGAACATTTTCATTCATTATTTGAAACATTGTTTTGCCCTTTGTTTCTGTTGAAAAATTGTGGGAAAAGTCAAAATGGATCAATTTGGTTCCATTTGACCCATTAGTTTAATAGGTTGAATTAAAGGGGCAAAGGAGCAAAATATCATATTTAACCTATTTTAATTAGGACTAAGAATTATGCGGACCACCCCACAAAAAAAAACAAAAACAAAAAACAAAAAAATCGGAAATGGTACAACTGGCTTCCCTTGCTCTCCCCAGATAGAAAAAGTTACAGCTCGAATGAAAAATTATATTCCTGAAGAATCGTTATCTTGGCATTCTGATAAAACATCAAATTTTATTTCTTGATGTAATGGATGTCACTCAAATGCTCCTTAAATTCCCTATATGGAGCTTCACTTGCCTAAATTCAAACATCAAAAAATGAAAAATTCCTCCTATTATTGTAAAAGAAAACCAAATATGAAATCTGAATGCACAACAAAACGTTTCAACTTACAGGATTCACAAGAAAAGGAAAATGGATTTCGCATCAAATTAAATAAAACAAGATCAGCCACAGACAAAGTACTAACATGGTAAAGCGATTACCTGTGCAACCCTTTTCTTCATAGGATATATCACATATAATTACACTAAAAATCCCTCGTGTGACAGCAACTTCGATGGCCTTATTGTTTTGCAGCAAGCAGGATAATACTGACAATCTTCGATATGAAAGCCGTGTTACAACTCTGTGTTCACATAATGGCTAACATAAATTCTTGTAGCTAAATAACCCAAAGCACAGATAACAAGAACTTCTATGTAATCTGAACTCTTCAGGTGCTCGTCATGTACCAATTTTCACAGGATCAATTCACAGGGGTGTCTCAACTCTTTCTTCCAAAGAAAAGAAGCTTACGAAACCCTTTTGCAGCTTTGGAAGAGTCCTCATCACTGTTCCATTTCTTCCTGGAGTGGATTGGTTCTGGAGTCACTCTGTTACTAGGTGGAGGGGTGGAAATTTCTATCCCGGATGTTTTAGGTGAGACAGGATAATTTTCATGTATTTCATAATTAACCTTGGAATTCACAAATGATACAGTTAGAGCTTTGTTAGGTGATGCTGCTGTAGGATTTACGATCACATCAGTAATATGTTCTGTCTTATCTTCACCAGGAACTGAAGATACCTTGTCCAATACTTCACCTCTTGACAGGTTTCCTCCAAAAGCGCCATTTTGATTTGGCACAGATGAGTCCACGTCAAGTTGGCCAACATTTTCAAGCATGGCTTCTCTTTCTAAAATCAAACGTCCTGCATTTTTCTCTGCTGAAGATGTCCTGCGTAACTCCTTGATGTCTTTCAATCCAACATTAATGTCAGTTGGTTCAACTGATTGTGCAGCACCATGTTTCTTAGGCAGCACTACTGTGGATTTTACGTCATGTTGAGTTTGGGTATCAGTGTCCAAAGAAAGTACCCCATTTATGTTCCCTTTGTGGTCTTTTTTAATCAAAGGTTTGACTTCTTTGGGACCCAGTTTCTTCTTTTCCGCACCAGCAGTCTTTTGTGAAGGTACCCCATTTGCCTTCAACGCTGGTTTCTTGGTTGGACCTGATTTTGCTTGAATTGGTGAAACCTTCTGACTTACTCGTGCAATCGCAAGGCGATCAATAGTGGAATTCCTAAGGACTGGCTTAGGCACTTTCTTAGTCTCCTTAGTAGATGGAGGAATCTTAGGCTTCTCATTCTTTACTGAAGTTAAGGACGTCTTCTTCTCTGTTCCAGTCTTCTTTGAGGAACCTCTTTCAGCAATTCTTCTCTGGCGTTGAATCATTAACTCTTCCATTCTCTTTCTTTTTTCTTCTTCCTATTAATGATAGTGGGCATAGAAGTGAAAAAAATCGCAAGAAGAACAGGGTACTCTAATATAACTAATGAAATAGAATCTATGAGCTTTAGAACTTTTCAAGAAAGGTAAAAATCTCATATGTATTTGGTGTCAATTAAAAGTGTTTTTATACTTTACGATGGAACCATATTAACAAAGAAGCCACTTCCCAACCACTCATAAAAGATTTAAAAAAAAACTGTTATTTAATGAAATTACATGCAGCAGTTTAATGCAGTGAAATAAGTATGCCCCCTTACAAGAGGCGGTCAATTCCAGAGTAATCTAGACCTAACAGTAATCCTACCTATCATACCTTAACCCAAACTCTTAAAATCTATGGTCAAGTAGGGATCAATAATATTTACTATACAATTAAGTGATCTAGTTGCTAATTTCTAACACATGACTTCTAAGTTGAGTACAAGGTAGAGTCTTCGGCCTTTTCTGATCAACTTCACAATCAATATAATGAACACTTTAATTTGGATCTGCACACTAGTACAGGGAAGAGATTTTAGGTCACTTAGTAAACCATTTGGGCCAAGCAAGAACTTTGCTACCCTCTATACCAAACTGGCCAACATTTTGGTTGGTTCTGGATCTAACAAAAGCAATGAAAAATCCCAAAGGATAAGAAGAACGTGTTTAAAGTATTCCTCTTTCTTTAACTTAACCTTTCAGGGAAATGGGTAGGACTCAAACACTAGTTAGTTACCTTATCATATTTGCTCTTCATTACTGTGGTTCTGCTTCCTGGGGATGCTTTGCTTCTTGACATGATATCAGATTTGCTCTTCCCAAGAGATCCATTTAGAGCTTTAGATTTGGCCTCTTTATTTGAAACTCTCCCTGTTCGAACTCCAGAAGTTTTAGTACTAGTGCCCTCACAATTAGACTGATTTTCATCTGTGTCAACATTCAAAGGCTTGCTATTTGCATCATTTGTAGAAAAATTATTTTCATAATCCATTTCCACGGTCCAAGGTGCCACATTTTGCTCTACAGCTGATTCACGTTCAAGCACCATGAAGAGATCATCTGGCTCATGGGCGTTTAATGTTTCATTCTTATTGCGCAAAGTTTCTTGCCCACTGTTTGCAATTTCAGTAGAACCGACAATGTCTGAATCCAAGCTTATGTGTGCCGCTGATTGAGAATTGAACTGGTTTTCTGATGATCGAGCTTGAATCATAAAAGAGTCATCGACCAACAAATCTTTCTTGTTTTTTTCAGCATGAAAGCCACCAGTAGCTGATGATGAAATGGAAACACCATTGAACATACTGAAATCTCTGTTTCCATCCTCGTTTGCTGGTTTATCTGACTGGCCGACCATAAACCAATCCTCTTCTTTATGGCATTTAGTGATAGAAGATTCTGTGTCACGGCCAGACGGAACTGCAGCGGAAGAATAGTTCCCTGATTCTTCATTTTTTCGTGGGAACAACAACTCCTCATTTGTGCTATTCATTTTCTTAATAATTGGAGATACATCTTTGCCTTCCTTATAGTATTCAATGCAAGTTTGATATTCATGGTCCAATTTTCTATCTGTCACAATAAAGGCATCATTTGAAACGTCTTGAGTTTTATTTACTTTGTCTGATTTGAGGTTGAATGCAGATGACCTTTCATACTCAATATTCTGATTCCCAACATATTCCTCCTCAAACTGTACAGGCTGCTTTTCTGCACCAAAAGTAGGCTCCTCTTCTCTCAAAAGAAGATTCTGAAAAGCATCCCAGTTGTCATTACCTTTAATACCATTGGAATTGTTTAGATTGCCAGGGAGCTTTGTCTTATCATGTTTCTTATGATGACGGGATGTTGACTTATGTCTTCTCTCTAATGACTCCACAGCTTCCTCTACCTGCTGCTTCAGGGAATCCCCATTGATAAATTCTTCCTCATTGGACAAACTCCCCTCTGAGATACTTCCCTTTTTACCATTCTCATTAGAGGTTATATAGTTAATATTGCGGATAACAACCTTCCTTGAGGATTTTTTTCCATGTTTCTTTTTGTGCAGCTGCTCTGTTGTAGAGTGCTTTTTTCCATACTTTGAACGTTCATCTGAATCACTCTCATAACTAGAGTTGTTGGATGCAGTTGATGAACCTTCTTCAGAATTCTCCAGTACTTGGGAATGTTTCTTCTTATTCTTAAAAGATTCTTTACGATTCCAATGATCATCCATTTCTCGGTCAAGGACAACACGAGAATCTTCCACATTTGGAGGCCATTGCATATTCCCTGGAAAATATGAAGAGGGAATCTGCATACCAGGATAAAGGTAGCCTTGATAAGGTGGCATTTGTTGAAATACAGGACCCTGAAAATTATGGTACTGAGGAAGATTGTTTGGCCATGGCATTGGTATTTGAGCCTTTCCATCTGTTGATGGTGTCCGAGCTGATGTTGGCAAGCTATTATCTGCAGATTTTCAAAGTCAAACATCAAACTTCAGTGGAAGTATCTGCCTGAGATTTTTAAAGAAATTGTTTCAAAAAATCAGTAACACATTTATGTCTCAGGAAATTCAAAGTATTGATTTTTATAGGTCTAATCAAGGGTTAGGCATACATAATAACACAACTCATAGGTGAGATTACCATACGATAATATATTTTTATGAAATGTGACTATGGGAAAGGAAAAGTGTCTTTGGCAACAACCCCCTCTTTTCCCAGCATGCTAGGAGAGAAGGGACTAAGGCAAGATACTGAACCAAGTTAGTGGCACAGAAGGATACCTTGGTTAATGTCCAAACTTGCATGACTTGCAGTTGACTCAGAGAATGATGCATCAAGTAAGCCATTCTGTTTCCCATTAGGATCATTATCTTCATCAGCAAGTATAATTCCAGATGTTCTCAAGTATGGTAAGTCTGGCTGAGAACATGCCTGCATTGCTGCTATCTCATCTATCCAGAGCCTATCTTCATTCTTTTGCTTGCACAGGTCAACAAAATTGATGCAGGCTTCCCTACATTAGGCAGAAATCTTTATTACATAGCAAAACATGGAAAGTCTTCTGATGCTTAAAGAAGAGGTTCATAACAAGGTAAAGATTGAGAAAGAGTGACTGTCTCAGACACATTGAATTTCTTCATCTCAGCCCATGACCCTGTATCCAGGAATCTTATGGATTTTTTATATTTAATGAAGACACATGATTCAAAATAACAAAAAGAACAAAAATGATAACAGGAACAAATGTTTGAGTAAAATTTGTATGATTCCAAAGAAAATTCAAATATGGACTTCTTTTTGAAGAAAGATCGACCTAATATTGAATGTTATACTCATAGTACATTCTGTTCTTTATGTAGTCCTTATTGAGGACTTCTAAGAAAGTATATGAAAACTGACTATATAACCCCTGCAAGTGTTAAAATTTCTTTCTTTTTTTTTTTTAACTGCTGTCTTTACTTGCCAAGCAAAGCTCCAGCTAGGAATAATCGTCTGCAAATATATTTGACGGATGTTTATTGCAATTTTTTGTTTGAATAGTAGACATGCAAGTTTTGATTGCATTATATTAAAAGGTACTTAACCACTAAGAAATTGAAAAATCATGACTTTTCATCCAATAGGAAAAAAGCAATATTTATGTGCTTTTGGCAGGTTCCATTTAGGCTATGACGTGATATGTCAGACCTCAGAAAAAAAACTGTCCAAATAATATGTCGGTGAATGGAATAAAAGTAAGTAACAAGACAAACAGCAGTGAAGAATTTATGTGACAGAAAGCATTATGCCAAAACATATATGTAATACATTTTAAATGAATTTACAATTAAAGTAGGTAAAAAAATTCTTTTCTTTTTCATGATTTTGTAAGAAATTCATATTTTATAGCTTCAGCTCCAAGTGAACAGTTTTAATTTATCAAAGTTATTCACTGGTATTCTAGCAGACCTTAAACGAGATGCTCCAAAAGCATCAGCAAAATATATAAGATCGTCTACAGAGTTCAGGTCAAATCCTGCAACTAAAGCCCGAGCATAAGCCATTGCTTGCTCCTTGCGAAGCACTGCTTTACGATTATCTAGAACACGTTGAAGGCAAACCCTGTTCATCAGCCACCAATGGAGAAGTTATTGCATGAGAATTTAGATGTATTTTGACGAATAAAAAAATGTCATACAAGACCATATGAACTTCAAACACTACCTGGAATTTTCTTCACTTCCAGCATGATTGGTACCATTAAGTTCATCTCTCAGCTAAAATGCACCAGGTGGTATAGGGTCAATACATAGCCAAAATTACCAAGGACACATCAACAAGATTCATATATGCATACCTTGGAGACAGTAGTTGACCTTCTGGAATTCCAATCTGCAAATGACACATGTCCTGTTAATTCCAGTTCAGAAAATGAGGTACCTTGATACAATGCATGAAACAAAACAAAGTTTAAACTTATGGAGCTCTCTGTCAGTTGTTGATTTCCTTGCATATTTAAAATGTTAATATTTGAGAGAGCAAAAGTTCAACCAACACAGCCTGTTTTTTACTTCTTTTTTCTAATCCTATTTTATCATGGGATTGAAAGATAAACTAACAAAATGTTCAGACTATGTTCTTAGGACAGTGGCTATTTCTCAAGTGACAAGAATTCAGTATTTTTTTGAGGAAGATTATGACCTTCGTAGACAGCTTTTGAGATTGTTCTCTTCAATTTGTTTTTAACTATACATGTATGCCAGATTGCCAATACACTTGTGAATGACATTATAGCCATTAATGGCTCCTCCCACTACATATAAATTTTAAAGTAAAAAGAAAACATATCCATTATCCACTATGCCTTTACGTATGAGTAGTTGCAATGAGGTAGCGGACTAAAAGGAAAAGTAAACTTTACCAAAGTAAGGTTCAATTATGGAAATTGGTCAAAGGTAAGAAGAGACGCAATCTGGGATATCTAATCAACAAAATGTTATGGCATGTAACAAGGATCCAATCTTATCAATATTATTTCTTATCCATACCTTCTGCCTCCGTTACCACACTGCTGTTCTCAGTTGATTGAATTGAACTTTCAATCTGCACAATCTCCTTTTCTATTGTCACAAGCCTCTCCAAGACTTCTGGGGTGCTTACAAATCTCACAAACCTGTTTAAAATGAATTGAAACAGATAATCTGAGGCTTTTGAATTAATCAGTTGGTTTTTTAGAATGCTCCCATTATAAGTTTATAACCTGCACTCCATAGATAGAAGTTTTTAAAGTCATAAATTGTGGGTAAATCCTTGGTCTGATCCAAAATTAAGATTTCTCAACATTTTGAAAACTTGTAATGTAATGTATCAACACTTGGTGTAATTACAAAGCCAAGCAGAAAATTGAGGGTTATACTTATAGAGTTACCTTTGCAGGGTGGCTTTGGTGAACCAGGAAGCATGGACACCCGAAGGACGGAGACTGATAGAATACCCACCTTTCGAAATCTGATCTTTGGCACTCTTCAGATGCGCAAGAAACGGTTCTAAAAGCCCAGAAGCTAGTCTCTCGCTCACACCTCCGGCAAAAATAACGAGGTCACATCTTCAACATAGAAACGATAAGGATTCAGGGCAAAAAGAAACAGAAATCAAAATCACAAAAGTCCCAATTCTTTTTTTTTTCTTTTTTTCTTTTTGTGAATTTACAAAGTGTCTGTGAAATGTGAAGTTGCAGAACCTGGTTCGAGTGGGGGTGAGCTGAAAAAGGGCGTGATCAAGACGAGTGCTGGAGTCCATATCTGAGCGAGATGGACATTCAAAGTTTTACTTCGTTCGTAGTTTGGACCCTTTTTGCCTCGGGGGTATTGAAAATGCTTCACATGAAATGTAGAAAGAGAGAGCCCGCCAGCAGGTGGAGATGAAGGTGAAGCACATGGGGTTACTGAGAAAGAGAGTACGTGGCTGTGGCTGTGGGAATGGAGGGGAATTTGTTGGGTTTTGAATGTGGGTAACAGAACATGATGACCCCACTCTCTCTCTCTCTCTCCCTCTCTATCTCTCCTCCATCTCAGAGGCACATTCTTTCAAGAAAGAGAATGTACAGATCCAAGGTTGTAGAAGAAGAAGGGGATAGTAGCAAGTGGTTGGGAGGTCCATTTCAATTATTTTCTTTTCTTTCTCTGTTAGCTTATCGTCCAAGAGAGCAGAGAGAGAGCCTTGGTTTTGCTTTTGCTTCTTGTCGGTGTCACTCCTGATGAATCGAAGTGCGGTGAGTGAGAGAGCGGCAAAGAATAATAATAGTAGTTGCCATCGGTTATCAGTGCCAACCACACACAAAAAAAAAATGTCACCTTTTTGCATCAGCCAAACATGAATCCCAAGTTCCAACTGTTACGGTCCCGGATCCCACACCCAACATGACACTGCTGTTGTAGGTGAACGTTTCTTTTTCAATCGAAAACCTTGGATAAGCTTCCCCAATTTCTATTTTATCTGCTTTTTTATTATTTGCGAATAGTTAAATGCATGCCATTCGTGTCAAATTTAAAAAAACTTGTGAAAATTCTTTACTATGTTGTGCATGTAGCTACAGTCTGTTTTTATTTTTATTAAAAATAAAAAATATAATTGAAAATATTTTGATAGAGTTTAGAAACAAACATTTTCTAAAATAAGGTGAAAATAATAAATATCTAAAAAAATTTTTTAGTAATATCATATTTACAGGAGATTAAATTCTAAAATTAAATATATATATATATATATATATATATATATATATATATATATATATATAGCCATATATATAAACAATATTTAAAAATAAATATGAACAAATTTTTAATTCCATAAAATAAACTAATTTTTAAAATAAAAAAAATATTTTAAAAAAATAAAAAATAAAAATATTTTCACAAATAAAAAATATCCAAATTTTCAATGTAGCAAATATCCATAATTTAATTAAAAATCGAACATGTTTAATCATAATTCATATTATTTGCTTCTAACACTTTATTTATTTATTTATCCACTACACAACACAAAATCTCTTCTTCTTCTTTTTTCCATAATTTTCATCCCCATTTATTTCTATGAATCTTAAATCTGAGACATATGCTCTGAGATGTGCTTTACTTATTAATTGAACAAAAAAAATTAAGATTGAAAAATTTGCATAAACATGTCTTAAAACCATTTGATTTATAGAATATTTTGATGTATACATTGTTTTAATCACTTATAGTTTTTATTTTGATATATAGCTATAGACATATTTTACACTCAAAATTTCATAGACGTTACTCAATTTGTTTTTTTTTATCTAATGTAATATTAAAAACCTAATTCCATGGACAAATAGATCCCAACATTAATCAACAAGTGATTTAAATACAATAATATCAATAAAAATAAAATTTAAGTGCAATTTGTAATGTGTTTATTTTCAAATTTCACAATAAAAATATGTTATATTTTTATTGTGAAATTTGATAGCAAAAACTTAAGAAATATCAACTAAATTTTTTTCAATCAATAATACAAGAATGAAAATCCTAAAACAATTTTTAAAGATAAAGGGTTACTATCTGAGTTTGAAATTATGCATGGAATCCAAACAAACATTGGCCTCCCAAACATAGAGAAGGACAAATAGGAATGAGGATGACTAATTCTCACCAATTATGAAGACAAAATAAGTCAGGATTAAAGAATGTTATGTTCTCTAATTTGTACTTAAAAAGAGGGCACTCATGATGAGAATAAATGGTTGTCTTTTTTTTTTACCTGAAGGAATAATTGTCTGATATTATGAGATAATTTTTTATTATTTATATTAAATTTACTCAAATGCATAATTATTTATCTAAAAAAATCTCAAAAACATCGTAGTCCATTTTATTTAATTTTTTTCTTTTTTGTAGATGAAAAGTTCAAAGAAGATAATATAATATAGACCAAAATTCTGTTATGGTAATCCAAAGTCTTTAAAGAAACATACAACATCAATAACACTGTTAATTAAGGGATTAGTTAACATAGGAGAGAATCTAAATATTTTTTGAGGACTAACTCTTACGTACACATACTCTATTAATTTTTCTCTATACTAAATACATTTTATTATGATTTATCTACCTAATTTAACAGTGAGAAAACTCCTGCTATGCTCTACAAAATCAAGGATTAAGGATCTACTATCTATTATTTGCCAATGTTATCTTATATTAGTTGCATTTTGTAGTTAGGGATAAGGATGTTTGCACTCGTGCAGCTATGAGATGGTGGTTGGATCATTGACAAATAATAATAAAAAGAAAAAAAAAAAGAGTTGGCAATCATGGCCTTCACTAATTAACCATGACTTTTGCAGCTTAATTAATTAATTAATGTCCGTTCATACATAGCTTTCCAACATGGGAATCAAATGCTTGTGGATTGCTTCACTGTATTCACAGTGAGTTGGCCCTAATTATTGCCCTTTTCATTTGATTTGATACTCCTTTTGTTCTTTAGCTCCACCATTTCCTTTAAGCAATTTAAGAGTTAAGATAAATTATATATTTGAACCTTATATTAATGAATAATTATTACTAAGTTATTATAATAATAAAAGAAAAATTCTTGCCCACCTATCCATCTTCATTAATAATAAAACTAGCACCGTTACTAATTTACTATCAATATAGTGAAATCATTATACTTAAGAGTGTGTTTTTAGATGAAATATCAACGTCTTAACTAATTAATTAATTAAAAGTCTCATTATGTCCTCATGACGATAATCCTATAAATTATTAACTACTAATTAATTTGACAAGAAAAATTAGGACTACCTTTCCATAGTTTCTCCCTTTAACATATATATAAGCTTATCTCTCCTCTAGAGTCTAGATAAGAACAATTTTAATGATTTAGGGAAATGAAAGTGCAAAAGATTTTTTATTCTAATTGATTTTTTTAAGAAGCTTTTATAATTTAATAACCATAATTAAAAAAAATTTAATTTTCCTTGGACCACTTCAAAGATCAATAAATATCCTAGTGTGCCTTTTCCCCTTACAATATGAATTCTCTCCCAATTTTTCTTCATAATTAATTACATGGAAACAATCATTGCCTTGGAAAACTAAAGGTAACCAATTAATTGGATAAGTGCAGATATGATTAAATCTTTTTACATTCACACAGAAAATCCTAGTAAAAAAAAAATCACTGGTCAAAGTCTTAGTTGACAAAATTAATTCAAAATATATGTTTTTTTTAATTCGACTCTGAGAATTTTATTTTTTTCAGTTTAATCTTTCAAACATTATTTTTTATTAAAAAAAGATCTCATATTAACTTAATTAATAGATATTTAACATATTTATTTTGCTTATTGAATCAATAGCTTATTTAAACGGTGTCTCGTCTTAAACCACACAAGTTGAATATATATTAACAAGATTAATGTAAAAAAAATTTGAGAGTGCTAAAATTAAAAAATAAATAACTACAATTTTAAGAGACTAAATTAAAAAGAGCATATATTTTAAAGACTAAAAACAATAATTTACTCAAATTAATGTGATAAATATTTTATTTTTTAGATATAAATTAGACTAAATTGCAAGACGAGATTCTAATTAACTTTACTTCATATAAAAACTTGTCAAAAAAATTAATAAAAGTTAAACTCCTGACCTAGTTAATGGAAAAGTCTAATGCAGAAATGTGAGACCCTTGGTCTCAAAAGGTCTACCAAAAAAGCAACCAGCTACCATATCTTAGCTGGAAATATTATGACAGATGTTGTTCAATGATGAAGATGGTGGAACACAGAGTCAGAGAGAACATATTGCTGGGTCCAAATGAACTTAAAATATATCTTTTCAATTTTTTTGTTATATAATTAATTAACCATTGACATGAAATTTTAACCAACACCGCAACACAAGCAAACCCTCCTCCAACCCCACTTTCCCCACAATCTTTGTAGTATTTGAGTACTCTCTGTTGATGGGGCAGGTGTCACTTCTACAGTAAGTCATTTTAGGTACAATGGAGGAAAAACAAAATAATGAATGAATAATTAATTATAGTTGAAATTTGAAATGGGTATAAGGTGAAATATATTAGAATATTATTAATTACAATTTTATTAAAATATTGAGACAAATTAATCATCAAAATTTGATTAGGAGAGTTCTCATTTGCAATGAACAATCTTTAGCATCTACAAAATAAATAAATAAAAGTTGACAGATAATTCTATTGTAAATTTTAATAGTTAAATTAGTTTAATAAAAATTAAAAAAAATAAGATAAAAATATAAAATATCTACGATAAAGTTGTGATATTTATAAATGATTTTTTCAAGAATAAAATAACAATTTCAATCGGCCAACTTAACTTATAAATTTGAAATTCAAATTATCAAAATTTAATCTTAAAAAAAAATCCTAAATATTTAACGTTAGAAATAAAATATGAACTTGATTGTGGAAAAAGATATATAATTTTAAAATCTCAAATTATTAATTACTGCATCATGAATTGATAAAATTATCATAATTACTATTCTTTCGAATTCATCATCACTTCTTTTTTATTATTCTTTTCTCACATTATGAATAGTGATCAGGTAATCAATGTTCGAGCTCTGAGTCCACCTTCACATGTCCATGGTCCCATTATTTAAAAATAACAAATCTTTGTTTTGTTTTTGAGTGATTTGTTTACTCAAAGGCTCAAAAAAGGGAAATATATATAAATTATCAAGAATTAATCATTCTAAAAAGAAAAAAAGAAATATTAATTTTATCTTTTCATCTTGTATTACATAAATACATTTATAAAAATAATTAATAGACTAAACCAATTATAAGAAGACATATAAATATGTCAAAGAGAATCTTATTAACAAGATTTATTAATAGTTTATATATTTAGTAATAATTACTTTGGGAGCAAAATCATATTTTGATTCTCTATTAATACAATATTAATTTGCTCCTTCAAATGTTTTTCCATCTGAACTTATTACCTTAAAATTTAATTTTATATTATTTTCTTATTCTCTATTCAATTTTCATTAATAGAGTTGTAGACGCATTTTTTGGTTGCGCTAATTGTTGACCTAGCATTTTACTCTCTCAGTCAAAGAGATATCCAACCATCAAGATTCATATATAATATTTATTCATAAAAAAACCATCGTTTAATGAATAGTAAGAGAAAAAATGCGTTAAAAATATTATGTCACATGTGACACGTCATTAAAAAAATATATTCAACATCAACAACTTTATTAATAAAAATCGAAATAATTAAAAATTGAACTTTAAAGTAATAATTAATTAAGATAATAAATTTTTGGAAGAACAAATTAATACTATAGTAATGTTTTTTAGAAGTAAAATAGGGTTTTTTTTAACAAGCGATAAATTACTATGAAGAAAAATATATCAAATATTAAAAGAAGTAAATAAAAGACAAAGGTCAGTGAAATAGGATTTCAGTTTATTTTAATATACTTTTTTTTTATAAACCAAATTAAAAAAAGAGAAAAAAGCCCAGATTCCTTCCCAAAAACAGCTGAACCGTACCCGATTTATTGAAGCAGTCTCACAATTAATGCGATCACATTAAGTCCAAGGTCGGAATATCGAATCCAAAGAAAAAAGGCCCAAAAAGTCACAAGCCGCACACCCCAATAGCTCCATGAGTAAAGGGTATAGTAATGGAGAATTGATTTTCTCCATAAAGGAAAAAAGGAAAAACATAGTCTTGAGATTCATGAAGTTCTGGGCTTTTCCTTCATGTCCATATATAGAAGCAGCAACATCAGTGCAAAATAGAGATCCATGTGAGCTCCTTCGAGCTCGCCCATTTTCATGTGACCTTTTTGCCTCTGCACCCATGCCCCCATATACAGCCTGTGATACACTTCAATACCTTCATTTTTGGCTTTCATTTCCCTCTATTTATATATATATATTCACTTTTGGAAGACTTGCCTTGCCTTGCCTTGCATGCAACTTTACTTAATGCCAATGGCAACGAGGGTTTCTCTATGCATTGCAATATTTCTCGTGCCTCTCCTTATTTCAACGACCATCTTTGCTATGCAAACAGAGTCGCCAAATCAATGTAAGTTTTCTTAGAATACCCTTTTTTTTAAAAAAAAAATTGTACTTTCTCACTCTAAATTTTGCATCTAATTATAATTTTATTTTTAACTTATCAATTTTTGTAATTGATCCCTAGTTTATTTTTTTTCATTGCAATTTTCTCTCAGTTAACTGTGGTTTATTAAGATGACCAAAATCGTATTTTCATGAAAGAAATTACAAATAGTATCAAGCAAAAAGCAATGGTTTGTAGTAGGAAAAAGTATCAGTCAAGTTCGATCGAGTTGGTCAAGTTACTCAATTTAAGCAAATAACATTTAAATTTACTCAAATTTGATTAAAATTTTAAATAACTCAAAAAATTTTAAATTATGTTAAGTCAGATTTAAGACAATTTTTAAACAATTGCACTCAATTTGTCTAAATTAACTTAAAATTATTTTAAAAATTCATCCCTACTAATCCGTCAAACCCAATCCAATTTGATCCATTTGAAATTATTTTTTTAACAAGTTCGGATGAGTTTAGTGAGATTAACTAGATTATACTCACTGCTGGTATGCATGTTTCATCTATTACAATGATTTGTAGCTGTTGCCCTTTTAAGCAACAACAATAAACCGTTGCTTAATATGCTTATAGCCACAGCATTATTGTAGGGAAAGACTAAGTGTAGATTTTGATGTTTGGCGCAGATAATGATCATGAAGATGAAGGTGCAAGTAAGAGTGGGTTTTGGGGTGAAAAAGAAAACATGGTGGAGAAAGCAGCAACAATGAGGGATGAACTTAATAGAGAAAAGATGGGAAGTAGGATAGGAAGAAAGCTTGAAATTGCAGGATCAAGAATACCAGATTGCTCTTACGCTTGTGGCTCATGCTCACCTTGTAGATTAGTGATGGTTAGCTTAACTTGTGCTGATGCTGCAGAAACATGCCCAATATCTTATAGATGCATGTGTAATAGTAAGTCTTATCCAGTACCTTGAAGCCATGAACTATAAATTTACGGATAGTTGTGTCATGCACGTAACTTGGAATTACAACCCAGAAATTGCCCTATAGATCTTACTTATAAACTAGAAGTTAAGCCGGTTTACTTATTAATTTAAGTATAATTTGATTAATTTCAAGCGGTATTATTGAAATTTTAGGGGTAGGCTATTATTTCTATTAAAAAATAAAATATATGCGTAAAATTCATAATTAACTATGGATGACCATTATAATTAATAAATTTATAGTTCAAATAATAAATAAATTTAAGTACAGCGATTAAAGAATTTATGCAATATCAAAAGTTTAAATTCATTAAAAAAATATTTGTGAGGAAAGACATGTTTAATATTTTAAATGGGATTAATCTTATACTACTATACTCTTATCAAGAGAAAAAAAAAATGTTCATTATATCTATACCTGGTAGAGAACTAGCTAGTGCCAAATTTTCCCCGTAAGTCGGGTCTCTAATTTATTAGCCTCACGCATTTGAGTTTAGGGATGGATCTAATAATTTTTTTTTAGGTTTGAGCCAGGTTTGGATACCCTAGCTAGTATCTTACCCATGTTCATTCCTACTGATTAATGGCAATATAAAAAAATAAAAAATAATAGTATTTCTTTTTAAAAATATATTTGATCTATAACTCTATGAGCTAATTAATTAAGCTCAACTGGCACTTAATTAAATAGTTCTTCTAGATAACATATACTTAGGCCTATAACAATGTAATTGACAACAAGCTTAAATATATACAAATTAATAGCTATGACACAATTTGTTTTTTTGCTCTCATCCTAAATGCCCACTTGGCCTAAAATAATTTTTTTGTTTACAGTTTTAACTTATTCCATTCGTTCTTTACGAGGGGCCAGCAGTTAAAAGTTTATCTTCCAAAGCAAGAAATCAATAATTTCCAGATGCAGATATAAAATTAAGATTATATATACTGATATATATGCCAACTCAATCTAGGATTTCACTTAAACAATGTGATTTAATTAAATTAATATAAATTAACTTAGTATTACTGAAATTATTTTTAAGACTGATACTCTCCCATTCAAATTTTAATCAGAGTAAAAAAAAAGAAAAAAGAATGTGAAGGTGACATTTGGCGGTAAGCTAGCTAATTAGTTGCGTATATTTTAATAATATTAGAATATCATAATTAGAAACAATTCCAATAGCAATACAAATATTATTCTTTTAATTACCAACTTAGAAGTTTTTCAAAGGAATCATAGCATTTTAGTAAAAGATCCTGCTTTGAAATCCTATGCGGCCCTTCGTAACCCGTAGATGATATATATGTTCCCGTGCAAGTGACCTGTAAATAATAGAGCAAACTTAAAATAACCTTATTTTAATCTTTCACAGACAATGTTATTATGAATTAGATACAAATTTTTTGTATTAATTTAATATTTGACGTTCTAATTTTAACATTTTGGAGTATTAAAATAATATAAATATAATCTTTCAAAATAAAAATTTGTGTGAAATTGGAATAAATATGCTTTGAGAAGTATATTTAATGTGATATAAAAGTTTTATGAAATCATAAATTGATAATAACATCATCTTTAAAAAATAAAGATAAAATTTTTATCCGAAATAAACTAATATTTGAACTCACCCTAATTTGAATAGCATTCGTTAATCTCCATTAAATTTTTTTAATAGTAAATAAAAATATAATAAAATTAAGTTATTTTCAAAACTACCAATCAAGACATCAATAATATGTGCCTCACATTTTAAAGATAAGATCGAAAGTTTAACTTAAATAATTATCTTTTTAAAGAAATGTTAATGAATTGACTAGGTATTGACATTCGAAGTGATCTCTTTAAAGAGGATGATTGATCATCAAATACGATAATTACTTGAAGGAAAAATATGAACTTTGCATATAAAATTAGAAATATTAAGTTAAATCTGTTCAACCGGTCTGTTAATATTGAAGATATATTTAATCAACTAGGAGCAAAGAAACTTTTTGAATTGTGACCAGAAATTGTATATTCAAACAATCAAAGGAAACTCTTTGGGGTTACCTTATCCCGCAATCCGTATTTACTTAGTCATTGACATAGTGACATGGTTGACTAATAATCTATACTCTATAGGAGTTTTCTATTTGTTGTACGCACACAAAAAGACAACATGGTCAAACCCTAAAGTGAATTTAAAGCTCACGAGCAGACAAGACGAAATTACTTTGAACACGTGCAGAAACTGTACCAGACAAGAACATGAAGTAAGAAGCCTTTGCCACTTTCCTCCAAACCGTGCTAGTCATAATTTTGAAAAAGTGCTTCTGGTCGTTCAAAGGAACTCCTTGTCCCCTAGCTGAGACAGACCACCGTGTTTGAATGAGAAACGGATAGACAGTTTTCGTATTTGGATTCATAATCAACTGAAAATATTATATTTGAATTAGTAAGTCTTATGTATATTAATTTTATCAATTTTTTTTTCTTTCTAACTTTAACCTACAAATTTTTTCAATAACGTTAAATTATCTAAATTTTTGATTTATCAAATCAAAAGTAAATAAACCAAATTATAATCATATAAATATATCAAATATATGTTTCTCTATTATATTTAGATATTTATTGATGATTAATTTTTTTTATAGATCAAAACTACTTAAAAATTTTGGTGTTTGAAGAGTAATATTCCCTAGTATATAGCCTAGAGGGAGTCAAATTAATAGCTTTCATCAGCTGTCAAAATCCACATGCGGTTATAGAAATATTGTTTTATTTTGAATCCTTTTCTTCCTTGAGCATATTCTGAATCGGTCTCAAGAATCAAATTCCCCAAGTAAAACTTCCAATGAAACCCACTGAAAGAAAATTAAAAAAAGGACCAAAAGGAGGGCAAGAGGAGAAAAAAAAAGGAAATTCAGACAGATCACCCCTATATAAGAAGCATAATCATTCAAACCCATTTTACAGTTCTCTTCATATTATAACTTACAACCAAGAAAAAAAAGGCAAATTAGAGAGCCAAAATTAGCAAAGCATGCATAGATCCATGTCCATGGCAATAAACTTCCAAAGGAAGCAGATGGCAAATCTAGCTAAGAGGCCTTGTGATGTGTTCATCAATCATAGAAGCATAGACACAAAAAGAACAGTGGCTACTTTGCTTTATGACCATCTATGTTGGCTCAAGTTTCGTCCTTTCTTGGACATCAAGACAATGAAGCCAGGAGACAAACTATTTGAAAAAATCAATCATGCAATTTTGGAGTGTAAGATTGGTGTCGCTGTCTTCTCTCCAAGCTATTGTAACTCCTACTTTTGCCTCCATGAATTGGCGCTTCTCATGGAGTCCAAGAAGAAAGTGATTCCAATCTTTTGTGACGTTAAGCCGTCTCAACTTTGTGTTCAGAACATCGGAAAGTGGTCGCCGGAGGAGCTCCAGCGGTTCAATTGGGCTCTTGAGGAGGCCAAGTACACCGTGGGTCTCACATTCAACTCCTCAAAAGGGTACAATTCTTATCTCTCCATTTCTATATATCTTATAGATACATCTTCCTTCATTTCCTTTGTTTAGGGTAATTAATATATGATATATTTTCAAGAGAATTACCATTTGTTCATATAAGATTGAAGTAGTCCATATGTAGAGATTAAATTTAAGAATGAGATTCTCTGTAGTAATAAAAAACTAACAACATAAATTTTAAAAGAAAGAAAGATAGAAGACGTGGGATTTAAACACCTAATTATTAGACCCAACTTGCTTTTTCAAATGGGGGCTCATATCAATTGTATCACTCTCTCTCTGTCTAAAACTGACCTAGCCAATTTTTTTAAATATAGAAATCCAGAAGATCGAAACTCTTATGATTTACCTAAAAAGTTCAACTATATATAATTTTTTTTATGTTTGGATGGAGAAGAACAAACAGAAAGGGCAAGCAAAGAGATGTTACATGAAATCTTTTCTCTTGTTCGAAGATCAATTTTAGGAGGAAAATAAAATGAGAGATTTTGGATTAACCCTCTTTAACTTCTTCTCTTTTTTTTTTAATTCTCTCAAATTGAAAGTTTTCGGAGGAGATAGTTGTCATAAGCACTATTATTATCCATAACTATTTGATATTAATACCCATCAAATTTATGGTTAAAATTAGAATATTAATATACGTACAAATTTATTAAAAAAGAATATATTTGAAAAAGCTTATTAAAACTAATAATTTAATCTTCTATTTTTTCTCCTTATTTATTTTAAACATTCAAAGTAAGGAAAATATAAATTAATAATTAACTTTCCCTTCTCTTCCCCTCCCAATTCTCAAATATAGCTTAAAGAAATCATAACAAACAAATATCTAGTTTCTAAACCAAAAAAAAATGAAACGGGACAAATTCACAGATCAGAAATATTTTAATGATTCCATCATGTGTATTTGCCTCCATCTTACTCATACCTTAGTATGGAAATATATATCGTACATGAATTTTGTTTTTCTTCTGAAATGTAGGAACTTTTCAGACATTGTGAATAGAGCTTCTGATATCATCAGCAGCAGCCTGATAGAAATGGAGAATGAAGAGCATATGCATCAAAAGTTGCCAATTGCTGTTTGAAAAACTAACCCAGCCCCATTGCTGGTCTTGAACAATAAATAAACATTAACTTAATTAAGTATCAGTTTAATTGATTCCAGATCCATTATAATACTCCCCCAGTTAATTAATAAGGTCATATATATATATATATATATATATATATATATATATATATATATATATATCATAATTTGTTTATAGATTCTTTATATATAAAGATGTTTCTGTTTCTGTAAATTGTAGCAATTACTGCTATATATATAGATGTTGTATTATTCAATAATATGTATGTGAAAAAGCTACCTGGTTGGTAGTCTTGGTCCTTCGTTCACTTGCTTGTAATTTCTTCTCAATGGGTAATTTTATGCAGAACTTCAACTTATTATCTCTTAAAAGTTTGAGTTTTCTGATCACCATTAACTAAAATACATCTCGAAATTTTTATTTTTATTTCTAAATTTATAATTTAACAATTTTGAAATACACGAAATGATGAGAAAGTTTAACCTCTTTCCATAAAAACTAACCTTCAATTGAGAAGTGATTTTTCTAATTCTAATATGATAAATTTTGAATTAATTAAATTTTATCATCAAATTTGCTTATCTAATAAACAAGGTCAGTTTGAAAATTCATATATTATAAATATAACGATGTATATATATACAAACAAAATTTTATTATATTAAAACAAATTTGTATATTATTACTATAATATTACTTTATTATCAGTAATTTAATTATTAATTTGTGAATTAATCATACGTGGTTTGCTCGTTTTTTGTTTTTATTTTCATTAAAAACAAAAAATATGATTGAAAATATGTTTAATAGAGTTTAAGAGTTTTGAAAATATTTCTTAAAATAAGGTAAAAATAAAAAATGTTTGAAAGACGTTTTTAGTGTTTTCAAAAATTAATTGATGTCATTTTTATAATTTTAAAAGAGAATATATCTTAATTATTAAACAAAGTAAAAAAATCATAATTATGAAAGATCAAATTTAGAAAAGTAAGTAATATTTATGTTCATTTATGTTAGAGAGAGAGAGAGAGAGTAAAGACGAGTCAAATATCTTATTCGTCCCACATTTTTATTTGTTATATTGAATACATTGCCTAACCAATCTATTGTTAATAATAATATTAACATATATGGCTTTGAAATTTTTTAGACTCTTTTCGTATGGGTGTTTTAAAAAATAATAATGTTGTGAAAAATCAATAAATAATGGCCTGTTTTCGAGGCGGTTACTTAAAAAATAATGAATAGTTTTAAGCATAAAAAATGAATGTTAGTTGTTGATTAGTGTTAATTTTTTAATAAATATAAAATACTTGAATTGAATGCCCATGTGGGCAAGTCAGGTAATATGGTTGAGACTACATTTACGTTTTTTTAAAAAAATTTATATTCATACCCTTTTTAATTTCAATTTATGTGAAAAAATTTTAATTTATAAAATTATTAATAAAATTTATATTTTAGATTAAAATATTTTAACTTTCTCTCTGTTTTGTAATAAATATACTTATATATTTCTATTTTTAAAAATATATATAAACTTTATTTGTGTTTTGCATGAAATATATATATTTATTTTTATTTATAAAAATTTAGAAATTTTTTGTGTATTTTATATTAAATATAGATATTTCAATTTGTTTAATAAATAAATTTTTTAATTTAATTAAAAATCAAACTTTAATTGAAGCTCAGTCTAACTTCAACGTGTTTTCCACCGGAATGGATGCTGTGCTCAAAACGCAGCCAACGCATGGTTTTAATTTTTTTTAAAATGCTACAGTGACTGCGTCTCAAAACACAGGGGATCCATTCCCGTTTTCCACTCCATTGCGGCTAATTGTGCCCCACGCATAGCACGTGGGCTTCAAATTTGACGGCCCCCACCCCCGGGCCCCCACCCCCACCCCAAAATGCTATCATAATTAATACAGGGCCATGTGTGGGCCTTTGCCAGCAAAGGATCTTTGGACGTTTGGATCCATCCCGATTTTAAATGTGTGTGTGTATATATATATATATATATATATATATATATATATATATATATCTTCCATAACAATTTTTTTAAAAAAATTACATTCATTTTTTTAAAAAAAATTTTAATTCATACTTGTATCTACCTTAAGCTTTAATCTCAAAAACTCTATTAACAAAGTTTCCAACAATGTACTTTGTATATTTTTCTTTCAAAAACTTATATAGCTTAATTTAATACAACACAAATTATTAAAATAAAAATAATATTTATAAAAAATTAAAATAAAAGAGATTAATATATTTTTTTATAATTTAAAATTTTTGAATGAAAGTTTTTAAAAATTTTGAAAGAGATTCTAATATAAATTTAAACTAAAAAATATATGAGTGTAATTTTAAAAACTTAAAGAGAGATAATTGTTAGTTATTAAAAAAATTAATAAAAAATATAAAAAAAAAATGGAATTACTTCTATGAATTAATATGTTGTAAAGCTTAGTGACACACCCATTTTAATATATTTTTATTAAATTTTTGTATTCTTGAATTCAAGAATTGTACTCAAAAATCTTTAAATGTATATCCTTTTCAAATTTCATGCCACTTGTTAGAATTGGTGCATTATTGAAAAATAAATGATTTTGAAGAGGTGAAGTATATATTTTTAAAAAATTTAAAAGCGAGGTAATTTAATGGGCGAACATTTTAATTTCTTATGTTAAAAATTTATTTATACAATTTTCAATTGGACGGATGAAAATTTAAATTTAAAAATGTCCATCCTTAAATTAATGAATTAAATCCAAGTAATTCTCTTCTATAAATTCTTAAACTCTTATATAAATTTAAGAATTTAAATTTTAAAATTTGTGTATATTTTTAAAATAGAAGAGAGATATTTAGTGTATTAATAAAGAGAATAGAGAGTAATTTATTCATATTTATACTATCACTTATACATAAAAAGGAAATATTGAAAAATATAAAATGGCTATTGTTATAAAAAGCTTGACCTCTTAAGCAGAAATAGTGTTTTTATCATTAGATCTCTATTTTCTTTTAGAAATTATCAATTTTCATACAAAATAACATACATCTTTAAACAAAAATAATAATCCACCAATAAAAATACTCAATCCATAGCAATACCCAATCATAAAATTAAAGACAGGCCATGAAGTCATATCACACTGTTAAATGAAATTTGACAGAACCAATCTACCTTGTTGATTTCGAACAACATTTGATGAAACCATGGTATTAGCAGAGTACAGGGAAAAACAGAAGTCGTCAAAGCAAACAAAGTTTTGGAGTAAATATGCCTTTCAATCTTGCTTTCTTCCACGGCACGAACTGCTTCTTCACTCGCTGCTTCTGATCTGGTTAGGCTTGTTGCAGATGGTGGGTGGGTAGGTAGCCCTAATAATTAACGATAATAAGCATAAAAAACAGGAGAGGAGTATGGAAGATAGGTAGAGGGAGACCCAGAAGGACTTCCTCTTAGAAACCGAAGAATGGCATATCCCATAACTTCTCCCATTTCTGCTGCATATCTCAACATCACTGGCCTTATAAAAATCCCCCACAATCCCACCAACGCCATCACTACCTCTACCCCAAAAACCATGGCTTCCTACTAGCTCGCTGATTTCTCTTCTTTTGCCCTTTCTTTTTTTGTTCTTTATCTTGAGATCTCCGCAGTCACAACTAACAGTCTTTAAGAAAGGAGGTTGAGTCATGGCCATTTGTTTGTATGCTATAAATGTCCTATGGATAGTCTGTTCAGTTTTGCAGGGGAATCGTGTATATCCATTATTAATATTATTTTAGTGTGTCGTTATGATAAAATTATTTATATATTTTTATTTAACAGTTTAAATTTTTAAATTGAAATTTTTTTTTAACATAATATCAAAATCTCTATACTAAATAATTAAGAGTTTGAATTTTATTTTTGCTAACTTTCATTTTTTTAATTAAAAATTAAATTTTAGTACAAGTTACCGTGAGTTTATATTTTATCCACAATTTAAATTCAAAAAAGTTTTATATGAAAAAGACAAGAAGTCGATCTTATGGGGAAGCCTCACTAACATTTGAGGACTTGTATATGGAAATTACTTAGAACGGCCCCTAATGTGAATTAGTAACGTATAATAATGCTTCTGAATTGTGTATGGTCAAAGGATAAGAAATTATTTTGATTATTTTAGGAGTATCTTCAATTATTCATAGTTTCATTCACAGGGACTTTAAATTTGTGGTTATTAATTGCAATTGTAATTATAATTATTATATTACTGTTGTGGTAGGTTTTAGGGTTTAGATATATTTGTTATAAAGTTCTCTAGTAAAAAAAAAATTAATACATTGATATTTTTATTTTAATATATTTATAAGGCAGCTTACTTTTGTTGGACTGATAAGGCCCTTTAGAACGCTACGTTTCAACCAAAGCCTTTTGTAATCAAACATTTTTTGCTAATCCAATAATCTCACCACTTAACCCACTGGATCCCAATCTTGAATATTGGACTGGTTCTAGGCCCAGACCATTATATTCCAAGCTGAATTTTAACGGCCCATTAGATATGCCCACTCCTAATCACAATCAATCTCCCATTATTAACATCTTTCAAACCAATACGAGATTCCATTTATGGATTAATTTTTTCTTTTTTCTATAAAACGAGAGAATCGAGCGAGTAATTATTTACTCAAACTCTCATCAACTCGACCTCATCAGCTATCTTCAAATGGAATTTGAATTTATTTAATAATTAATAAAACATTCCCTATTTTAACGTACGAAGCACTGCGTAGGTAACGCACTACTAGCTTGTATTTTAATGTTTGTGGAGTTTTAATAGGACTCGAACTTTGCATTCACAGAAAGCAATTAACCCCACAAATTTGACAAAGTCATTTGGTTTTCACTACTCCACTCGTTACTCTCTTTTTTTTTTGTGTGTTGACTCCAGCTTTAATTTTTTTAGTATAAAATTAATTTTATTCGAAATATTAAAATTGTTTTTCTCTATAAATTTAATCTTATTTATCATTTGAATTACAAAGTTGTAAGTATTTCACTCATTCTTTTATAAAATTAGATTCCATTGCTCTAAAGATTACTTCAAAAATAAAATCGTGAATGCACTCAATCAATGTGTGAGAGTGCAATTAAGGATCAACCAAAGAGAAAATTTAATTTCAGTAAGGTTTGATACGTAAGACACTTTGTTGGTAATTCAGCTGAAAAAAAATATATTGTGCAGGGCAAACACGTTTATGGAGAGAAGATGACGAGCATACGAGACTTGGTCGCCAAGGCTAAAAGCCTAAGACACCTATTTTTGGAGTAATTTTTGTAAGTATTATTGTAGGGTTAAAACGTGCTAAATTAACCATGTGTGTAAACAGAAGAAATCGGATAAAGCACTGAAAGCGGAAGTATATATAGAACCAGAATTTGAAGCCATTATTAACTTTTTGTAAAAGCTTCAAATTAATGGTTCATCAAATTGAAAGCCAAACCCTTCTTCCTTTTCCTCTTCTCCTTCCTCTCTCTCTCTCTCTCTCTCTCTCTCTCTCTCCCCCCCCCCCCCATGAACGCTAACACTCTTTTCTTTCTTCACTTCAATATATATACACTGAGACAAAATCATGTACTGCCGTTTGTATTTATATACAATTCTGAATAACTTGATCTATTTAGGTTACCAAGAAATTAAAGAGCTGTTTGGAGAATTCATAATTGCAAGACCAAATCAAAGGGATTTTGAAAGTCGCTAGTTAGCTAGCAATTATGGATCGGGAGATGGAGATGGAAGATATTGAGTCCCAAACTACTTACAATAAAGCTGCTTCTGACATCTTCCAGAAAAGGAATCGTCCTGTTATTCTCAAGGTATATATAATTGTAGTTTAGAAGAAAGTGTTTTTCCTAATTATGATTATGAGAAAATATACCGATCGATCTCTTTGTAGTTTGTGAAAGTTACATTTACACCCTTTTAGTGTTTAAAAAAAATACACTAATATCTCAATTTTTATAAATATTAATTTAATATTTTGTATTATATTGAATTAGATTATTTGTGAGTTTTTAAGAAGAAAGATTCATAAAGTATAAGTTTTATTAACAATTTTGTTAATTGAAGGAAGGTTTTTATATAATTTGAAACTAAAGAGAGTTAATATATATTTCAAAAATTTTAGAGGAGATAAATGTAATTTACTACTCTGTGATTATTTTCTTATACTCGTTCTATAGTTCCCTTGCATCTTTGGATCGTATTTACATTTTAAGCTTAATTGCAGATTTCACCATCTCTATAATATTTAAGTAAACATGCAATTCAATCACTTAGTTTTATCAGTTCAATTCCGCCCTCTCTGTTTTTACAAAATTAAAAGACTTCAACAATTTAAATAGGATATGCTGATGTGGCAATTTTTATGAATGTTTGTCACTTGCCTTTGCTGATTGTCCACGTCAAAGGGTGTTGTCATACGTCATATAAATTTGTCACATGAAGACAATTTTTTTTTTGGGGACTAATTAAAATGTATCTTTTGTAGAACATTGAAAATGAAATTGCACCATTGAAACATTAATTATTGACACCCTAATATGAATTCCTTGTACTCATCAAGATTGTTACTAAACATAATAATCATTACAGTTCGAGGATGTTCTCTATAAAATAAAGACCAAGAAAGGAGGATTATTAATTGCGAAGAAAATAGAAACAGAAGAAAAAGTGATACTAAAGGGAGTGACAGGGATGGTTAAACCTGGCGAAGTCCTAGCCATGCTAGGTCCATCCGGTAGTGGCAAAACCACTCTACTAACAGCGTTGGGAGGTCGGCTAGGCGTCGGGCGGCTTCACGGGACCATAACTTACAATGGTAAAGCATTCTCAAACTCAATGAAGAGAAATACAGGCTTTGTTACCCAAGATGATGTTCTCTACCCCCACTTGACTGTGACAGAAACCCTAGTTTTCACTGCCCTTCTAAGATTACCCAATAATTTCACAAAAAAAGAGAAGATTTTGCATGCAGAAGCAGTGATAACTCAACTTGGTTTAACCAAGTGTAAGGATAGCATCATTGGGAATTCACTTCTCAGAGGGGTTTCTGGGGGAGAAAGAAAAAGGGTTAGTATTGGGCAAGAAATGCTCATAAATCCTAGCTTGTTGCTTCTGGATGAACCCACTTCTGGGCTTGACTCAACCACGGCTCAAAGGATAGTGTCAAGTTTGTGGGAGTTGGCTAACGGAGGGAGAACTGTTGCTATGACTATACACCAACCTTCAAGTAGATTGTATTATATGTTTCATAAGGTTTTGTTGCTATCTGAAGGAAGCCCGCTGTACTTTGGTAAAGGATCTGAAGCCATGAAATATTTCTCTAGTATTGGGTTTTCCCCAGCTATTGCCATGAACCCTTCAGATTTCCTTTTGGATCTTGCAAATGGTATGTTTCTAATTTCATTTTGTTCTACATTTATGCAATTCAATCTATATATAAATGCATTAAATGTACTAGGCTCCCATGAGATCATCGAGGGAGAAAATTTAGCTCTGGACAAAGTTCGAAGACACCTCTAAACATAATACAAAAAAAAGAAGAAGTTATATATGACTTAATTATGTTAATTAGTAGTTAATGCACAATGTACCAAACTTGGTACATGAATATCATTAACTAGAAATCAAGACATTAGATCAGTCTTAGTTATTGAAAATATGATGTTTTTAAGTTATTTATGTCAGTGCTTAGTTAAGTCTAGCAATGTGCAAGATTCTTTGTATAATTTATAACCAGAAATTATTAAAGACCAGACCCTTCATTAGATCACAATCCCTATTTTTTAAACTTTTCAGTTATGATAGATTCGATCAAGTATATACAAGCAATTTATGTTGCTTGCTCGTTTGAGACTGTCACTTTTTCACACTTTGTACTTTGATATCAGACCAATTAAACAACTTCTATGAGGGGTCTAAGAATTGATATTCTTATTTATGCTCATTTAAATTAAAGCAAAATACTTTATCTTCTTGGGGCTAATAATTAATTCTTACTTTATCAAGGTGGGGAAAATTTTGCAGGTGTTTACTCTGATGAATCGAAAGAAGATCATACCTTGGTTAAGCAGAAATTGATTTCTTCATATAAGAACAACCTTGATCCCCAATTGAAAGCAGTGCTTCATGAAATTGGTGATTCAGATCAAAGTCAAGATAGAAATCAAGGCAGAGAATTTGGAAGATGGCCTACATCTTGGACGCAGCAATTCTGTGTGTTGTTTAGAAGAGGAATCAAAGAGAGAAAACATGAATCTTTCTCTGGGCTGAGGATTGCTCAGGTGCTCATAGTTGCCATTGTTTCAGGACTTCTATGGTATAAGTCTGATATTTCGCACTTGCAGGATCAGGTAAGAGTCTCTTTACAAAATTATTATTATTATTTATTTAAAAGGGGTCATATTCAACTCAATACTTTGCTCAACCTGATCAGTCTTAATTAATTATAAAAAAAATTGCATCACTACTAAAATCATATTTTCATCATCAAAAGATAGTCTCATTATCAATTCAATACTTTCGTAGATTTTTGTATCACTTTAATACTTGTAAGTACAATTTTTGTTCCACCTTTAACAATTTTATACGTTCCTCAAAAGATATATATATGGTATTAAATTTAGTATCATTTTAGTACTCTCAAAAAGGTGAGAATTGAAATGAAATTACTCTGAGATACAAAAGCGCCACACACAAAAAAAATGTAAATAATGACATTATCTTTTTAATACCAAAATAGATTTTTTGTCAAACATTGATTTACTCTAGTTATTATTGGAAGCATTAAGATTATATGTAAGATTTCTTGCCATAATTTAACATGAAAACTAACTTGAATTAGATTTGTTGCCCAGAAAACTAAAATGAGACAAGAATGACTAACGTTCTCTACTGATTCATATGATATATAACAAAAATCCCATTGCCTTGTACCTGCAGATAGGGCTTCTATTCTTCATAGTAGGATTCTGGGGCTTCTTCCCTCTATTCCAAGCCATTTTCACCTTTCCCCAAGAACGAATGATGCTGGAAAAAGAACGATCTTCAGGAACCTATAGGCTCTCCTCCTACTTCATGTCAAGAACAGTAGCAGACCTTCCAATGGAACTTGTTCTTCCCACCATTTTTCTTCTCATAACCTACTGGATGGCAGGCCTAAAACCCAACGTCCTAAACTTCCTACACACTCTCTTTAGTCTCTTGTTTAGTGTGCTAGTCTCACAAGGCCTTGGCCTTGCCCTTGGTGCTTTGGTGATGGATCAAAAATCTGCAACCACGCTTGGGTCTGTGATTATGTTAAGTTTCATGCTGGCAGGTGGATTTTATGTTCAAAATGTGCCAAAGTTTATAGCTTGGATCAAGTATATATCTATAAGTTATTACACTTATCAGCTACTTGTGGGATCTCAGTATGATGCTAGGGACACATACCCTTGTTCTGAAAGGCAGTGTTTAGTGGCGGAGTTTGCTCCTATAAAGGAAATAGGCCTTGGTTTGAAGGGGCAGGCCATGGCTGCACTGGCTCTAGGGATAATGCTGACAGGTTATAGAGTTATAGCTTATTTAGCTCTGATGAGGATTGGGGTGACAAAGAAATTGGGGTAGCTAGCTAGGCTTTTCTATGTGATTCTGATCTTGCATTTTATAAAGAGATTCATATCGTCCTATTATATCCTCGTGTATAAGAACAAGTTATACCAAGAGTACTATCAGTTAGATATAAAATTTCAAAGGACAGAAGTACAATCTCCAAGAATTATCTCTTTAAAGTAAACTATTCAATCAGTCCTTGCACATTAGGGGATCTCTCTAAGCACAGTTCACAACCAAGCGGGTTATTAATTGAAGGGGGATTCGAACTTTGCATGTAAAATTCTAACGTGGATCCTCTGTAGATGTATGTGCGAACTGCGAAGAGCTTGTTAATTTGGCTAGAAATATGCAATTACATGTTCATTTATGAAATTTAAATTCCTTCCTTTTGGATTCGCAGTTGCTTACCATGAACTATTAATCATCTTAATGCAAATTGTATGAGCTTTAATTTTCTAGTAATAATGATAGGGAAACCCAGCCTCCATAAAAGCTTAATTAAAAACACGTTATTTCACTTAATTTATTATTTGTAAATAAACTCTCTATATTTTTCTTTAAATACAAACATAATTAAGCGCTCACGGAGATGAGATTTTTGGCTCCTCTCCTCAAAGTCTCGTACGAAATTTGCAGCTTCAGCTAAGCAAGCTGATAACCCCGAAGACTACAGCAATGTTCGAGTTAGTTGTTTCATGGGCTTTTTACCTTTTGAGTCCATATATTAGATTATCACTCTATTTCAGAACCACATGCTACAAATCCATATGCAATGGGCCTAGACCAAATCCAGATAATCCAACTTATAAAGATGTGACATTGACGGTTTCAATATATAGATATAAATATACTTGTCCCAAGAAATATATATATATATATATATATAATATGTAAATATAAATCTAGAAAAGTTGAGTTTAATTATTCATTTAGTTTTTATAATTTTAGTCAAATTTTAAATATGTTTTTGTAATTTAAAATTTTAAAATTGAGTATTTATAGTTTCAATTTTTTTATTAAATTTATATTAAAAATTATGGTCAAAATTTTGTTAATTAATACTATATTTAACAGAATAAATACAAGTCACAATTGACTTTTAGTGATTGAAATTCAAACATGTATGTATAGGTTGAACACACCAATGACAAGGGTTTAATTAAAAAAATTGACATTATAAAGACTCAATTTCAAACTTTTAAATTATAAAAATTTATTTAAAAGTTGGTGAAAATTATAAGAAGCAACTGAATAATTAAATCCAAAAATTGTTATCAAATTTATATGAAACCATAGAATAAAATTAATTTTTTTTAAAAAAGAAAAAGATACTAGTTGAATTTTAATTATTCTTGCCCACTAGTTCAACGTAATTCAACTGCATAATCAATTTAGATCAATATAATTTAATTGTAAAAAAATAAGTATTTGACCCATGAAAAGTGGACCAAAACTTATATAAACAAAAAATTCTTTTAATTTCTTACTTATATAAATTTTGTTCCACTATAGATTAATTAAATATTTACTTGATTGTAAAGACAATCCAATAATTAAAATTGAACCGAATCCTTATGTCACGTGACCAACTCTATTCCAATCCCGTAACAAAGATTTTTTAGTAGTTATGTTTTAAAGTGAATCTAATGGACCCAATTCGATCCCCTATTATCTTTTTTCTACTCTCAACTCCCTAAGTCAGGGCTAGACCTGTTGACTTGCATTTTTCTGACTCAGGACCAGAATAAATGCAAACCCATTTTTCCAAATTTGACTTATTATATTTTAAAAAATGATAATTTAATTAATTATCAACTTTTCACTAAAATTGACTTAGACGACAAGTTGGAGGCATTCACATTCCTGGTACCTGCTTCACTGTCGGTACATAGTTGACTTACATTGTAACATGTTGGTTATATGTTCGTCAAAATCGTTGTGTACACAAATTTTCAACATCACAACAGTCAGTTATGTTACACTGAAATGTTGGGACTATTTTACATTGGATGTTAGAGACAAAAAAACTAATTAGGGACGATGATATTTTGACTCTCGTCATTTAGAGTTCTACCACATCCCAACCACACATGAATCTCTTGTTATGAAATTCAAGGGGTTTACTTATTTATAATTGTCAACTAACATATAAAATTTGAATTGATATTTAATTTATCATCGATAAATAATTTTTTATCTATCAATAATTTTCAAATCATGACTTATGATAAAAATAATATTTTTTAAAATTATTTTTATCATTTATTACAATTTAAGTGCTACATCATTTTTTATAAAATTTTTGAAATACTTTTGAACATATACTAATCTTAAAACTCCATAAATAGGTTATCCTATTAACTTTTACTTAACTATTCTTACTTACTCTTTCTGACAAAACATTGTCTTTAACATTATGCTAACTTAACCTTTAAAGTCTATGACGAAATTCCCACTCTAAAATGATGCTAGCTGACTTTTAATTGTAGATTCACCGAATGACTTCTAGCACCACGGCAACCCATCTTACCTAGCCATTAGGACGAATAATCATTCACTAATACTCATTAAGTCGCCATAGACAACAATTACACTGAAATTTTATAAAAACAAAGAGAAATGTTGATGTAAAGCTGCACATGTGTGTGGTGTATAAGCATGGAAGATTACGAAAATGACAAGAATAATCGAATTCTTAATTACTTGGTCACAAAGTTAAAATCATTTTCTCAGCAAAACAAAAAGGGAAAAATTTTGCATTGGACTTCGCTTTAAATTGGTTTTTTTTTTCTTTCTTACAGTACGTTTTGCTGTATATAGTAGTTTCTATTTCTATTAAGCGTTTCGTTGCTTGCGGCAAAAGATTTGTTATGCTCTTTATAGTCTATCTTTTTTTAAAAATTTAATTTATAATAGTATTATAATATGTTGCTTCTTCTAAATCTGTATAAATAGTATTATAATCTGCAGAAATAATTTAATTTATAATATTATTATAATGCGTTGCTTCTTGTAATCCGTATAAATAATTTATCTACGTTCTCCAATCCTTAGGGAGAGTTTCCTTAAAATAATATGTTGCTTCTTCTAAATCTGTATAAATAATATTATAATCTTCATAAATAATAATATTATAATACTTTGCTTCTTGTAATCCGTATAAATAATATTATAATAATTTATCTGCGTTCTCCAAGCCTTATGGAGAGTTTTCCTTAAACGAAACATGCACATGCCGTTTCTATGGAGAACTTAGTAGGTGCTGCACGGCACATGAAGATAATTTGCCCAATATATTCTTTTTTCTTATCATACCAAGATATTATTAAAGTAATGTTAAACTCTTTATCTTTTTTAAAGTAATGTTGCACTCTTGTTGATCTTACTTGTGCATCATTGACTTTTACTTATAGTTTCTTTTAAAATTCAAATATAAATTATATATTTAATATATATAGTTCTTTTTTAAAAAAAATAGTAGAATATATGTAAAATCACTCCACAAGCACTAATTAAAGAAGTTAGTCCGGTTAATAAAGCGATATGACATTTTTTCTAATTAATTTAAATTTGATTTGTTTTGAAAATATACACTCATAACTCAAATCTTGAAAGCACCGTGTCAATTTGAGCGAATGCTTCTTTAAATTTGATTGAGAAGAGATTTAACACTAGCTAAAAGGTGGGAAAATTACATTTTTCACATTTAATTTTACTTCCAATTGCAATTCCTCTTCTCTAATTTATTTATTTTTACAATTGACTCTCTAACCTATTTGTTTAATTACGTTTAGTTTTTATTATCTAAATTAAACATTAACTACATAAACTTATTAAAATATATTTTTTATAAAAAAAGAACAAAATAAATCATTTGTAAATGGAAAGATATTTTAATAATTTCATATAAAGACTATTAAAATTAACATATAATGTAGACAATAAGAGGCTAATTAATGCAAAGAGACAATATATTAAGGTGTCAATTAAAATAGTTAATATATTGAGTGAAAAAGAAATAATTTTTCCTAAAAGTTGAGTACACTGTTAAAAATATTTAAAAAGAAAAAAAGAATTTTCAATTACCTGCTATGTTGCAAAAACCACATATTAGGGTTGGCAATGAGACGAATCTACCGATTAAGGCAGGATCTCTTTCAGCCCCCACTCTGTTCTTTAAATTTTGACTGCACCCCCGCCCACCTTCCCCAGACCACATGTTTTTACTTTTAGTGCCATTCAATTTATACAGATGGCTTGATATTAATTATTAACATGTGTCTCTCTGGCTTTTGGCGACGACGACATTTATTGAACACGTGAAGCGAAGCAAATCAAACTTTGATTTCATAACACTGAAAATTTCAATCTATCCGTGATTCAAGTCAAAGTAAAAGAAGAATGAATGTAAGAAATTCAGAAGAAGAAAAATGAAAAATCGATTTTCCAACATTGTATCGTAGGCTGAAGCAAGCTTGACGATATCCAAACGTTATCACTAGCTATAATTAAACGGTACTACGTATATAGCAGCGATAAAAACAGCAAAACATTAATGTCTTCGTCATTTAATCTACTGCGACGAAACAAAGAGCTGGTAGGTGTCCCATAATCTATATTTTTCCAATTTTCAAATATTATTGTCTCCATTTCATCACCTAAACCCTCCAAGTCTTTCGCTAGTTCATTCTATAATCTTCAATATTTATACGTTATTTGTACGCCAAATTAAATAAAAAAATTGAATAAAATAATACTGATTTAGGTAATCTGATCAGATCCCTCCACGTCGCAAATTTGTAACTTTTCACTTTTGAAAATGGATTTTGACCAAAATATAACAATAAAGCATGCCCATATGTCCTAGTTCCTTTTTTATCCATAAAGATAAAATTCTCCCACGTTCACAAACCTCTAAAACGTCACCAATCAAAAGAGAACAATCCAGTGCATAGACCACCCTAAATTATTGACCTTACCGAGCCACGTCACCACCTATCTTCCTTCTGAAACCTACTCTAAACCTCCATAAACCGACCCATTTCCTCCATACTTGTAACCTTCTTGGTGGTGGTTGATGAGTGAAAGAAACACCAACACCCGAGCAGCTCAGAAAAGCAAGATCAAAAAGGCCAAACCAAAAAAAGAAAAGTGCATTTCAACTGCTACGTGTCAGAAGAATAACCTTCCACCGCACCAGCTGTACGCTCTTTCCCTTTCCCCATCATCCTTCCCTAACAAAATTCCAGCCTAACTCTCACTCTCTCGCACGGACACGTGCCGGCACGTGTCAACCTTTTGTCTCTCTCTCTGTGCCGACGTGGTTTAAACCCCTGCGTGAAAAACGAATTTTGAATAGATCACGGGCCAAGGTAAGGCTTCTAGAAGAATCTCCAGGGACCGACACGTGTCTTGGTTATCCCGATGACTCACTTTTGTAACTTTTTTTTTCCATCTTTTGACGGTTATGTACATTGCACCGCCGTAACCAGGATCAGATAAGGTCGGTCACATGGGAGCGTCGTACTATACGAGTGGGAAACGTGGCACCATATTATTGGCAGCTAACTCAAGTGGGACCCACCAAAACAGTGAAACGAAGATTACCGTACTTATCTCGGTGCGTGTGTCCTATATAAATAACGACCATATCCCTTCGTTTTATTTGATAAAAAAAGAAAAAGAAGACAGAAAATTTTAGAAATCATCGAGCTGCTTCTTCTTCTTCTTCTTCTTGTTCGTCATCGTCATCGTCGTGTATGCGAGAATGGGAGTTCCTGAGACAGACCCGCTTTCGCAACTGAGTTTACCTCCGGGTTTTCGGTTTTATCCGACCGATGAGGAGCTTCTGGTTCAGTATCTGTGCCGGAAAGTAGCTGGGCACCATTTTTCTCTGCAAATCATAGCTGAAATCGACTTGTACAAGTTCGACCCATGGGTTCTACCAAGTAATTATCCGATTTGCTTAAGCTGAATTGGTTTCCAGGATAAAAGTTTATTTTGTTTTCTAATTGTATTTGATATTAATTTTGCAGGCAAAGCGATTTTCGGTGAAAAAGAATGGTATTTTTTTAGCCCGAGAGACCGGAAATACCCGAATGGTTCTCGACCCAACAGAGTTGCCGGGTCGGGGTACTGGAAAGCCACCGGAACCGACAAAATCATCACCACTGAAGGCCGAAAAGTTGGCATTAAAAAGGCTCTTGTTTTCTACGTTGGTAAAGCGCCCAAAGGCACCAAAACCAATTGGATCATGCACGAGTATCGCCTTCTTGACTCTTCCAGAAAGAACGGTAGCACCAAGGTACAATTTCTACATCCTCTGTTTTTGCTCTGTTCTTACAGAGATTAATCTCTTTTAATTATTAAAGATTATAACCTTTGTTCTTTTGATTCTGCGATGTAGCTTGATGATTGGGTTCTTTGTCGGATATATAAGAAGAACTCGAGCTCCCAGAAGGCTATTCCAAGCCTTTCGAGCATAGAATACAGCAACGGGTCTTCATCTTCCTCGTCGTCCCACTTTGACGACGTGCTCGAATCTTTGCCGGAAATCGAAGACCGGTTCTTCGCTCTGCCGCGAGTAAACTCGCTCAAAACACTACAACAGGAAGAGAAGCTGAGTTTCCCGAATCTGGGCACTGGGAATTTTGCGGACTGGGCTAACTCGGGGGTTCTTAACTCGGTGAACGAGTTCGTATCGGGGAATCAAGCACAGAGCCAAACTCAGGGGATGGTGAATTACAACCCTGGTAATGACCTTTGTATTCCTTCGATATCGGCGCTCGGTGATGTGGACACGACGGCGCCAGATGAAGAGGTTCAGAGTGGGGCGAGAACCCAAACTCAAACCCAACGGGTTAATAATTCGGGCGGGTATTTTCAGCCCATTCATTCTAATGTGTTCTCACAGGGATTCTCGAACTCCTTTGACCAGTATGGATTTCGGTACCCGAATCAGTCAGTCGGGTTCGGACTCGGACAATGAGCAAAATTTGAAGTGGCGAACGTTTGAGAGTGAGAAAGTGAACCGGCCATAGAAAAAAAAAAGGGGGAATGTTTGAGGAAGTGGTAAGAAAATATTGTAGTATAGGAAAGGGCAATTCTGTAAATAGGTGGGGATTCTTTGGGCTAACAGATTGGCCGTGAAATTCCAAAAGTGGAAAGGGGGTAAAACGGTGAAAATTTTGGTCCCCTTTTTCGGCAGAGATTAGAGAAGTGGAGCTGGAAGCCATAGTTGAATTGGACCATTCGATGGAAAAATTTATTGTTCAAGATGTAATTTTTGGCTGAGGCAACAGTCCTCAGCCACATGAAATCAGATGTTGTTCTTAAAAACTTCTCATTAATTGTTTCCAATGTTAGGTACTTTTAATCCTTCCGTCACACTATTAAAAATTTTACACTATATTATTAAATCGTTACAAAATTATTTAATTTATTTAAAAATTTAATAACAAATTAATACTTAAGATTTGTACTTAAATTTTTTTTTTCTGTTCATAAGTTATGAAGGGAAGATTTCTATAAGGTTATTTAATAATTTATTTTTAACATGACTAGGCAAAAGATATAAATTTTAAAATTTTTAATGTTTAATATCTTTCATACATAAATGTATTGCAAGAAAGTAGGGTTTAAGAAGTTTTAATTTAAGTGAATACTTTGTTTACTGTAAGTATCAATATATTCGGAATTTTTTTTTTCTTTTCATGCAGTATAATAGACAAAAAAAAAATATTTTTTAATAAAAATATTAAGTATACATGGAGTTTATTAAAATAATGAATTGAAAAAGTCTCAACCTAATTAAATTTTTTGGTACATTTACAATTTTAAATGGAGAACAAATAATTAAAAAAAGTTGAAGGGTTGGTGGAGGAAAAATAGTGTGGTTGAAGTTTGAAATATCTAAGATAACTCTTCCATTTTTTTTTTTAAAATCTAACATAACTCCATAAAGAAATAGATATATGCCTAACCAATTGGAGTTTATGTGTGGAAGGTTGAGATGACACTCTAAGAAAACTGTAAAGTTGACGGCCAAAAATTGTTGAATACGAGAACATGACTTGCTTGTGACCAAGTTTTTCATGAAAATAGACCGTGTGCTGTGAATCTGATATTTGAAAGATGTTGCTTTTTATGGAAAATGAATTAAACTGTTTATGAATTATTCAGAATTGATTAGTTAAAAATTTACACGGAGTTCAGTTTATTTGTTAAATAAATACATTTTATCAACATAATAAATAAACTAGAAACGATCACAATATTTGAAATGAACAACATGTTGAAACTCGGCTCGACTCGGCTCCATTTCAATTCTACTTTCACATTTGAAAACATTGTTAAATTGTAGTTTTCTATTCTTTTTTAGAAAAAAAAAATTATGTAGGATTTAAATTATATATAATTAATATATTTACGTGACTTAGACAACTATTCCGTTCATGTTTTTAAAAATATTCTTAACTTAATTTTTTTAATATATTTATTTATCTAATTTAATTAAAACTTTATTTAACTTTAACTTTACATATTATATTAAATTAATATTTAATAAATATTTTTTTATTTATCAATAATATTTAAATTATAATATATAATAAAAATAATTTTAAAAAATATTATTTTTATGACGTATTATAATTTAAAAATTATTAATGAATAAAAAATTATCTATAAAAAATAAATTAAATTATTATTATTTAATTAATTTTTAATATTTATTAAAAAAATAATCAATTTAATCTTTTAAATGAATATTTTTAAAAATTTAAATAAAATGTAGTATATTAAATTAGGCCCATTAAACTATTAATAATATCAAGTAATTAAATCTGTGAATAAAATTGCTATGAAAATATTATTAAAAAATTATACTATAAAATTAAGAATTTAAATTAAAAATATATATACACGGAGATAAAAAAGTATAATTCTCTCTAGTTTTTTATTGGCTCTCCCGACCTTATCCGCGCTGGCTAGACACAATTATCTTTAGAATAGAGCGGTAGCGTGGTCACCAAGTGTGAATGAGTGAAAGGGAATACGGCCAACACGGTGAAGCACAGAACCACAAAGCCCGAGAAGAAGATAAGCATGAAGCAAGTACAAGGTTTCTTTCCTCAAACTTCAAGCTTATCATCGCATGAAATTATTTGAACCTCGGGATCATTTCATTTCTTTAGGTGCTGCAAAATTGCTTTTTTTCTTCCTCTTTTTTCCCGTCCTTTTTAGAAGCTGTCAGTCACCTACCACTCCCATGACGACACATTGTCTAGTTGTCTTGTCCTTCCATTCTCTTTCGGCTCGGTTTCATGCACGTGTTTTCAACGTGACTTCTTCTGTCTCTTTGAATTTATTAATTACTGAACTTCCCTTTGACCAAAAGTCATTTTTGTTGCTTTTATTTTCAGTTCTCTTTCTCGTCGAGATTGAGGCTGCTTTTCACTTCTTTCTTTCCCATATTCAACAAGTTTCGAACGTGCAAGTTAACTGTAACTGAGAATACTTCTACATTCATTGAACCCGTGCAAACATTCTCATACATTCATGTATTATTTGTCAGATAATAAAAACTTTTGGCCTTACCAAACTTACCAGGAAAAAAAAAATTCCTTTTGTCCTTAATTTTATTATTAAATTTTTAAAAAATAATTATAGCCGAATATAAATATAGATATCAGTCAAATTTAATGATATTATTTAATCTTATCAAATAAAATTTAAATTTAAAAAATTAATATTTAAATTCAATTAAAATTTTAAATTATTAAAAAAATTTGATTACATGAATCAAGTTACGTGGATATTAATTGATTTGATCATATTAGATTTAATTTTTTTTAAAAAAAAAATTGTACATAAATCATGACCTCTAAATTTATTTGAATAAATTCAAGATTATTTTAAAAATTTACCAATATAAATCCATCAATATAATTTAATATGTCCTAAATGATATTTTTTATTGAGTGGGGGTAAGTTTAGTTGGATTGTTTAGATTATACTCACTTATAAATGCATATCCTCAAAACATGTTTTTATTGAAAAGAATTATATAATTTAAATATTTGGATATAGATAAGAGTTGTAGTGAGATTATTTTATATCTCACTATAATGATTGTACAATTTCTTTTGGTATTATCGTTAGCATATCATTGAATCTTGTCCAAACTAAATCACTATTTGAGACCATTTTAAAGTTGCATTCTTTTATATCAGTACAGTATTTTTATAATTTATCTTATGATGCTTTTAGTAGAATCAACTTTAAATTGATAAAAAAGAGATAATATATTCTTTTAATTATCAATTGAGCTAACTCTTTTGAATATCTATAATTTAAGTAATATTAAAATATTATGCACCAACATTTCAATATTCTATTTTTTTAATTGAAATATTATAAACATTTAAAAAAATCATTTAACCATCAATTTGTCTCTCTTTTCATTTTATTTTTTATTTTTTATTTTAACTTCCAGGACACGAGTTAAAATTAACAATATATGAAGTCAGTTGAAAGAAAAAAATAATATATATATATATATATATATATATATATATATATATATATATATATATATATATATATATATATATATATATATATATATATATAATTGTTTGAGCTTAAGGTTTGACTTGAAGTTCAATAAAGTATTATTTATTTATTTATTAAAATTAATTCTATAAATTTAAAAACTATAACAAAATTGAGATTTTTAGTAGTTTCTTAAGATATCTCCACATGCTACTTACATGAGATGGCTAATCCCTCTCAAGTTCTATTACAAAAAAAAAAAAAAAAAAAACTGCTCTAAAGATCACACTAGTGTGTTATTTGTTTACCATTACATCCAAAACTTATTGGTATCATCATCATTATTTTAAATGTTCCCACTACATCTTGAGTATATTATTATTGTTATTTTTCCCTTAGAAAAAGGAGAAAAATGAAAAAAAAAATTAGATTTCACAAGAATTAGGACTTAGAAAAACTCCTAGAGGTGACCTAATGGTAAAGGCGAATATGCCATATATAATTAGGCACATTATCATATGTTTAAAATTGAGTTTTGCTAATAGTTTAGTCTCAAAGAATTAGTTTCACCGGTTAAAAGAAATAACATTTTTTTCATAATTTATTACTCTTTACAATTCGCTGCCTAATCTATTATATTGTATCTCATATGGTTTAAATTAGATGTTAGTTTTAAAAGTAGTTATATAAATTTATTAAAACACCTTTCTTATAAAAAAGAGTATCAAGTAAATGAAAAATTATTTTGATAATTTTACATAATTAAAGTTAAAATTAACATTCAATTTAAATTTTAAGAGAACAAAGAGTCAGATTCAATTAAAAATTAATAAATTAGAATAAAACTACAATTAGAAGTGAAGATAAGAGTAAAAAAAGAAAAAAAGAAGCAATTTTTCCATATTCTTCTATATCAGTGTGGGGCTTTTTTGATTTTCCTCTTATGATGTTTTCAGAAGAATCAAATTTAAATTGATAAAATGAGATAATATTTGTGTCTTAATTATTAATTAAGCTAACTCCTTTGAGTATATATAATGCAAGTTAGTATTAATCATTCATAACCCAAATATAGATAGAAATTAGATATATACAAATTAAATTTATCTACATTTGAATATAATTGACGCCATTAAGTGTACTAGATAGTGATGAGGGGTTTTGGATAATTTAATAAGAGTAAAATATTTAAACAACAATATATATGTGTTTTTTTATATTATAACAAAAAATATTTTTTTATATTTACTATAATATATTAAAAATATAAAAGATATCAATAAACTATGTTATATGAAAATGATTTTTCCTATTCCCCTTCATTTTGCCTCCAAATCTTTCCCCGTTTTTTATTCCATGCACCAAGACTAATTAGCTGTAGTGAGCCAGTGATTAGATATGAACAGAAAAATCTATATTTTAGGCTTTAGTGGAGAATATATGGCAAGGAAAGAAATAGAAAAAAAAAATAATTAAACTAAAAAACTTTTGTTTGATTTGTGTATTTTTTTTGTTCTTATTTTTATTAAAAATATAAAATATGATTGAAAATGTATTTGTTAGAGTTAAAAAATATATATTCTAAATATATTTTTTAAAATAGAGTAAAAAAAATTCTAAAAAAATGTTTTCTGTATTTTTAAAAAATAATCAGTAACATTTTTATAATTTTAAAAATATAATATATTATAATTATTAAATAAAATTAAAATATAAACATATTTTTAACTTCATAAAATAAATATGTTTTTAAAATAACAAAAATTTATAAATAATATATATATAAAGAAAAACTAAAAATATTTTTATAAACCAAAGTTGCTTTTTGTTTCCTTTTTCAAAATTAAAAGATAAATCTTTGTTTCTTTTTTTTTTTTTTAATCTTTTCGTGAAGCAAAAGGAAACTGATGTTTTCGCTTTAACTCGGGTATTACACTCAATGAAATCACCCGTGGGGGTGCTTTTGCATGAGCACTTTTGTTTAAGCAGTCACTATAAAAAGGAGCAAGCGATGGGTGGCAGCCTAATTAATTGCCATGTTGGTTAGCCTTTGGCATTATTCCGCCGGTAGATATTCCTCTTTATCTTTTCATCTTTTCAGCTAACTTTTAAAATTTTTTTTTTAAAAAATAAGCCTCAAGAAAAATGTGAAATTTGATGGAAAAAAACAATGAACTTGCCCAACTCCAACTGGCACACAAACTCACATTTATATTGGGGATGTTGATGCCAAAACAATAGAATCATCATAAATAATAGTTCATTGGATTCTTCCTTTTTTCTAATTTATTGTGGCTCTTACCCATTCATGTTTAATTGTTTTCAAGTCACTTTCATCAACTTGCATTTAATAATTGATAACAAAATATTAAAATATTATTCACCAACATTACTATATTTCTCTTTTTTTATATTTTAAATTTGTTTAAAATTGAAATCTTTCAAACATTCCAAAAAAAAAAAAATCATTTAACCATCAATTTTCCTCTGTTCTCAATTTATTTTGAATTTTTTCTCTTACCTTTTCTTTTAACTCCCAGATAGATTTAATCGTGAGTCAAACTTAACTATGTTTGAAGTGAGTTGAAAGAAAAAAAAAACTAAAAAATATGCCCAATAAAGTATTACTTATTTATTAAAATTAATTCTATAAATTTAAAATTATAACAAAATTGAGATTTTTATTAGTTTCTTAAGGCATCTTCACATACTATATGTGCTATATAGAACTAACCCCTTTCAAGTTCTATTACAATAAAAAAAAAAAAAAATCCTAAACAAATACTTGCTCGAAGAATCACTCTTGTATGTAGTTTGCTTACCATTACAATTCAATACTTATTGATACCATAATTATTATTTTAAATGTGCCCGTTATATACTTCGAGTATATTATTATTGTTTTATTTTTTTCCCTTAGATAAAAAGGGAAATTTGAAAAAAAACATTAGCTTTCATGAGAATTAGGACTTGGGAAACTCTTAAGGGGTGACCTAATGATAAAGGCGAATATGCAAATATATAATTAGGCACGTTATCGTATGTTTAAATTCGAGTTTTTCCAATTTTTTAATCTAAAAGGATTAACCTCATTGGTTAAAATGAATAATATCTTTCTTTATCCACATGAATTTGATTCTTCTAAGTTTGATAGGGGAAGTTATTTTTCCACGTTGATTATTACTACATTCAATTGTAATTTTTTCCATAATTTATTATTCTTGACAATTGACTCAAGCAGATTTTCCATATTTTTACCGTTCTTATGGGCTCGTATCTACAAGTTGATATATGAAAATTCAGAATCTAAGCCCATCATGAAAACATTGAATATTCAAGAGAGTATTCCATATCAAATTTTCATCTCAACGAAAAAAACGGGATCAATTCGGTAAAAATAAAATAAAAAATATATTAGAACCATTTTTACTTGTTGAATATCTTGGTCTCGAAGGTAAATCACACGTTGGAGTGGGAAGGGTTTCGGTTTGCGAAAATATTTTTAATTTTTATTTTATATATTTATTTTTTAAATATATTTTTATTTGAAAGTATGTATGTTTTATGAAATTAAAATTTTTTATATTTATTTTCAAATTTAAGTGACATATATGACTATAAATATTACTTAATTTTTGAGTTGAATCTTTTATAATTATGATATTATTTTTATTTTGTTCAATAATAATGGTATATTCACTTAAAAAAAAAGATGTAACTGATTATTTTTTAAATACATTAAAAATAATTTTTAAATTTTTTTTGTTTTTGCTCTGTTTTAAGAAATATTTTTTTAAAATTTTTTTGTTTAAACTCTACTAAATACATTTTCAATCATATTTTTATTTTTAATAAAAATAAAATAAAAAACTGACAAAGTCAACCGACTCTCATGTTTCATGTTTCAAAATCACTTCTCTAAAGTAATGAAAGGTTTTTAGTGGCAATATTGACTTGGACTAGTGATCTCCATACACTATAACCTGCCAACTCAAACAGAGAAAAAGGGGAAGGGCCCTGAACTGAAATGATGCCGAAGACTGTGGGCTTAGGTGAATATGTAATGGGCATTCTGAAATGGGATTTTCTGTCGGATTGTCCTATTTTAAAAAAGCCTTTAGTTTTACTGGGCCTCAACGGGAAGCACCATGGGTATGCAACGAGGATCTAGCTATTAGCCTATTACTACTGTTTTCTTGTAAACTTTTTTTTTTTGGGACAGAGTTTTCTTGTATACATCTGAGTCAAATCCGATTCGGAAGCCCGCACGTTCTTCCTTTAAGTGTCACCCCCTCACTATAACTGACGGACTAAACCCAAAGCATCCATTAAAGCCCAGTGTATCTAGCGTACTTCGGTTACTTGTTGCTTTTATAACTTCTAAGATTCCTGTCCAAAAAAAAATATACTTAAGATTGAGCACAATTGTTTCTCATTGGTTCAAACGTTTATTCTAAAATTTATCGACATACTTGTCCAAAAAAAAAAAAAAAAATTTATCGACATAATTTTACAAAACTTAAATATTTAAATGGCATTCTATTGTAATTTTGTAAGTATTTTACGTATTTTTTTGATATGCAGGAATGTTGAAGTCCTACATTGACTGAATATTTAAAGAATATGCTCCTTATAAGTAAAAATAATCCTCCCTCTCTTGACTCGAGTTTTGGGAGTAGACTTAAACCTCAATATTTCTAATATGGTCTCAGAGCCTACTCCAGTTTTAATGTGATCTACCCGCAGATGTTCATGCCTGCAAACTTCACGTTCCAAATGTTCATTCCTGGACATGAGGAGGGTGTGTTGAAGTCCTACATTGGCTGAATGTTTAAAGAATATGTTCCTTATAAGTAAAGATAATTCTTCATTTCTTGACTCAAGTTTTGGGAATAGAGTTAGACCCCAATATTTCTAATATGGTATCAGAGCATACTCCAGTTTCAATGTGATCCACCCGCAGATGTTCATGCCTGCAAATTTCACGTTCTAGATGTTCATTCTTGGGCGTGAGAGGGGGTGTGTTGAAGTCTCACATTGGCTGGATGTTTAAAGAATATGCTCCTTATAAGTAAAGGCAATCCTGCCTCTCTTGACTCGAGTTTTGAGAGTGGAGTTAGACCCCAATATTTTTAATACGAAAGCACATCCTACAAGCATGTTTTAATATGCTTCCAAAAATAATCTTCAAAGATTATTAAAACTTTAGAAAAATGAAACTTTTGAAGAATTTAACAAAAAATCAATTTTTTTTTTTTTAAATATGTACCAAATGCCTCAGTGTAATTTGTGTACACATAATGCACACAAACTATTCAAATTTTAGAGTCAGCACTTAGGAGAATTTATACTCCTAAATGGACTATTTAAACTTTAGAGTCAGTATTTAGGAGAATTTATACTCTTAAATGTATCAGATTGACGTGAAGGATTGACACGCAGTTTTGATTGACACGCAAGCTGATCCAAATATACTCTTATCATATAATTAAAAAAATAAAGCAATTCCAAAGTAATAAACTTAACTAATCAAATTTAAAATAATAGATGATATAGTACACATATATAACGGAACGGTGACACTCAAATACAGTAATTTTATACTTTATTATTTTTTAATTTTTTAAAATTTTAATATAAAATGTCAATATAGTAATATAATTACCTATACTTTAACAGTAATTACATCAATAAAAATCGTATTTTATAATAAATATTATAAAGTATAAATGTATAAAGTCTTCTAATTGGTGTCAAATATTGATCCTCTATAATTAATATATCAACATCCTTCTCTTTTATTTTTTTAAAATATAATTATTAGTACTTAAAAGAAATTAGAAACCTCTTCAAAGAAATAGCCATTGTCATTTAACACACCATTTTTGTAAAACTTGAAATTTAAGTGAGTGAAGTAGCTTTATGATTTATGTGAGAGGTAAGAGGAAGTGATTAACAACTCTTGAATTTCATTTAACTATTAATATAATATTATATATTCATAGGTAGTTATCAAAACACTTTAACGTGGTTATATCTCATTGTAATTATTTATGAATATGTAATTTTGACTGTTAATCTGGATTAAAAGGTTGTCACTTTTTCAACTTTAAAATGTGGATAGTGGTCAACGAGATATACTATTTAACTTGATTACTCGAATTTTAATATTAAAATCAATACTTATTTTTTTTTAAAATATATCAAATTGGTATGCCAATGTGCTTTTAAAATCACTTGGGAAGGGAATTAACCTCACTTGACACACGTTGGAGCATAGTACCCCCACCGTTTACTTTACTCCTTCAAATAATTCTCACATAAATTCATTCCTTTCACTTATATATTTATTTATTTATTCATGCATGTATGCTTGTATAACTTATCATATATATTGAGAGAGCGAATGTACGCACGTCAGTACATGTGGTCAAAAAGGGCGTTAGTGATGTTTAATGAAATTGAGTTTGTCAAATATGTATGCATGCATGACCTAGAACTTATGCTAATATGACTAAGAGCTATGGTATTTAGCTAGCCACATCTTATCAAAAGCAGAAGTGATTGACAACTACTAGACATCAAAATATTTTGTAAATGTTTGGGATATTATGAACTTAGATTTGAAAGTATTTTAGATATTATGTTATTAGATATTTTAGTATAAAATATTATATTATTTAAAATGATTAAGTTCGGTATAAAAATAATAATTGGAAGAAGTTATAAAACGACGTGTAGTAGGATGACATTTGTCATCTAAGACGTCAAAGTCAAGATGATATACTATACAATGAGAGAGAGATATGAAAATTAAAGCAGATATTTATTATGAAGAAAAGAAGACCTGCTTAGTTCACTATCGTGATTTTACACATAGTGGCTGTAATAACTGGTGGAGGAGGATGCTTTTGTGGGCTATTTGGAAGGAGTTGTCCTTTTCCAAAAAGAGGCAAGTGATTTGCATTTGCAAGCAATGTTATTTTTAAAATTAATTTGACTTTAAAAACAGCTATTAGTGAAAGCAACCCTTAAACTCAAAATTTTCTCTCATTTTCTGTATAGGGCTAAGCACAACCATGCCACTCATGCAATCCTGATTGCCTTTCTTAAGCTCTTACTTCATGACTCATCCATCCCCCCTTTCTTCTGCTCAACCGTACCTTTCCCATATGAAAATGATACACAATTTATGAGTTAGTGAGTGAACTTTGGGTCAGACAGTAGCAATTTGCAAGAGGAATTCGGTCAGTTCCATTTCAGAGCGATGGCTTTACTATGAACTTCCACAATCATGTTACTATGAGTGAAAATTTGATGATATTGGAAAAAATTTACCAATGAAAGGTTGGTGAGGTCTATTTATAAATAGCTATGTTGGTGAGACCCCAAGAGTATTTCAATATTTTTTTGTACCAAACGAAGAAAGATGGATTTGGTTGCTAGCAACTTGCATGATTCACTCAAACTCTATACTGAGTCAACTGAAATTTTGTTATGCTAATGTGGCTTGGTCGAGCTTTGCTCTCTCGTAATGTAATATATGCTTATAGAAAGGTTGGCTCTTAGTGATGGTTTTTAAAAGCTGTTAAATAAGTAAAAATTGTATATGGTCAGATTTTTATTTCAACAATCATCTAAAAGTGCTACTTATTTTGTTTGTGGCAAATACCTCTGCAGCGGTTCCAAAACCGCCGCTAAATGTTAGATTTCCTATAGTGTGTTAGTGGAGTCATTCTTTGAGGATTTGCAAATGGCATGGCTCATTGGGCTCAATTGGCTTAATATATGTATTATCATAACTACGTTAATTACATGCAATTTCTATATCGTTTCTCCAGTTAAGATCCTCTGCAACACTGTGTACTATAGTAGAAAAGACATAGAGAAAAGGAGTAAGACCATTGAATCCAATTCGGGGAGGATCAACGGCTCTACCATTTTTTTTTCCTATCTCTCTTCAACTAAATTTGGTGAACCAAATCTATATCCTCATTTCTAAAGAAACTTGCCAACCAAATCACACCATGCTAATGATAATAAACTGAGTCAAAAAGATTTATTAGAAAAATAAAGATTCCAATTCTCACAAAAAATATAAATAAATAAATAAATAAAGATTCCTAAACATTCAGGCCACGTGTGGCTTTTGCCAACACTAAAATTAGACTAAATCAGAAACTGATTTTTGTGGAAAGGGGAATCCAAAATCTGCAGAAATATGGCAAATAAAAATTCCAAAATTTGATCTTTTTGGAGGAGTGGCTAGCTATCCATTTAAAAAATGCAGTTATTAAGATAAGCACCATATTAAACTGGTAGATCTAATAAATTTGACAAAGAATGACTAGAAAAAAAATAAATAGAAATTTGATTAACTTCAGATAAGCTTTTGCTTTTTTGTTTGCAAGCATATTTTAGAATAGATTACATTCTCAACATTTTTGGTTAATATCATCCTTTATGCCATCTCCTTATACGCGTGCAAGCATCATTTTGCGGCTTTATATCTTAAGATCCACGTGCAATGGTAAAACCCACCTCAACTTTTAAATGTAACATGCCGTCTTATCTTATATTTTTGGATAGACAAATATTGTAGTATTTAAAATATCTATATTAGTATGATAATTAAAAGAAAATGATACAATTAGTATTTTTAAAAAGTAAACAAAACTAAATCTTTAGAGAGGTGGGATCTCCATGAGTTTGGGTCGATCGTATGAAATACTATCTAACATAGTGTCATTCTCGTACCAGCATACAAATATTTTGAATGCCTTCTGACTTCTAAAATATCAAGATGAGGATTATGATATATCAAACGCTTAGATGAACGAGATTACTTTAATTTCATCCACGACATTTTTTTGGCCATTTGGATGCTTTCAATATAGTCACAAGCAAGTTTCATAGGTAGCTTGCATCTGACGACAATAATCAAATAAGAAAATAAAAATAAGCATAAGCAATCTTCATCCTTTAGCTGACGTACAGTCACATGGTAAAATGCATGCAAATTAAATGGCACCAAATAAGGAAGGCCTTTGGATCTTTGATGAGGAGAGGATAAGCATATAATAGGAACTTAACTTAGGGAACAAGAAAGTGTGTCTCCATGTATTTAAGTCTTGTTTTCCTCTCAAACGCCAAGCTATAAGGGCTTCATCCTATTAGTTTTTAGCATCATGATAATGATGATGAGATAAGCAATAAGATTAGATTGAGAGCTTTTTCTTTTTTTGGCTTGGAAAACGTACTTGATTTTGATTTGAAGAGCTTATAAAAGAGATTTGGCTAGCATCAGGCGGAGAAATTCTTATGTACACTCTTTGCACAGTCAAATAATGTCATGAGCCAACTCAAAATAAGTGATTTAGTGGATCTCCATCACATAAAACACTTATTTTAGTAAATTTTTATTGATTTTTGTGCGACCAGTAAGTATAATATATGAATATTAATTTTTTTTGAAAAATAGGTATATTAGTCCTCTCACTTCAATCACCTATTTTAATGAGTTTTTATTGAATTTTTGTGTAGTTAATTAATATATCATATGATTCTTAACAATTTCTTTGGAGATTGGTGCAGGATGCCAAACTTATGGTTCATATGAGAAGGAAGGATAACTACGCAAGCCAACTGAAAGGAGAAGGCCCGTCTCAATCACATGTGAAAGGGTCATGCAAATGAGGCTTTTGCTGAAATCTGTTACAATAATAATATAATGGAGGAGAGGGAATTAGGCATCTTTTGGTGGCATTCTCTTGGGGGCATTGTCTTCTAAAGTTGGTTGGTATAGAAAAAAAAAACTAACTTTGGAAAGGGGGGAATAGAAGGGGAAAAGGAAAAGGTTTTGTGGGAAAAAGTCAGAAAAATTTACTTTTCAAAATAGAAAGGGAACGTGTTAAAGGCTTTCAATCACCTATAGCCTTTAAAAAAGACTTCTAAAGATTAATTTTCACTGCCTAGTTAGAGATGGTGCATGAACTAAAGAAAAGGTTAAAGAATATTTTAGAAACAACTCAATAATAAGATTTATTACTATTAACTAAAAAAAATTAAGATAACCACTAGAACTGACTAGCTGCTTGTTTATAAGTGAAAGACTCTAGACCCCAAAAGCTAAAAAACTCTAAGTCTAATAGACTTTATTCAAAACCCTAATTCATAAGTAAAAAAATTATAATTAACAAAATAAAATTGAAAAATTCATAAAAAAAAGCATTTTCATATCACAAGGTGGTTCAAATTCCCTTAATGTACGAATATAATTAATTATTTTCTGTTCATAAAAATTGCTGCATTTATAATGAAAGATGGGGATGGAAAGTACATAATGACACAAATCTACTAGCTATATTGTTCAATAAATTCTTAAACGTTAGATGGATCTAACTACATCTAATTATTAGTAATTACTCGTTTCTGTGCTATATCTCCTGAAAATAGGAAAACCAAGAGAAAAGTTTAGCAGACATAGAAAAGAAAAGAAAAAAATAATTTAGCAAGAAAAAGAAGAAATTAAATAGAGTTCCTATCTAGATATGTGATCATCATATATGCACAATATTATTATACACTTTTTTTTTGTTTTCTAATTAATGTAAAAACATAAGTTAGGTTTTCCACAAGAGATGGGAAACTGATTGATGCCACAATTTGGTATCTAACTTATCTAGCTACTGATGGTCTCGATGCGTATATACTTATGCTATTCACATGCACATAAATTATAAGCACACTATGCATTCATTAAATTCTTCTCCAAGAACTTACATATGTTGCTTCTTTGAGGGTGAATTCTAAATACTTTTAACTTTTTATTTTTGTAAGTTATATATAAACCTTTGAGAAGGGCATGATTTTGGACAATAATGGCCTTTAGGGCTATATACCTATCTAAAGTGCTTCTTATAAACTAATTAATTTGAATTATTGCAAGATAAATTACAGTTTGCTTTCATATGGTTTGACCCAAAATCGATTTGTTTTTTTGGGATTAAGATGTCTTATGAAAATTGAAATAGTTAGTTTCAGTATCCTCAAAACACTAAAATTGTTTATTGTTATGACATTCATTTGATGATTTTCATCTAAATTTGAATGGAAAATACCATAAGAAACAATAGGAAAATTGAATGACATACTTTAAACCACCTAGAGATCAACAAACTAATTGTCAATCATAGGGTAATAAATTATAAGGTATCCTTACTGATTATATAAACTTTCCTGCTCCTTCAAATTATATCAGCAAATTAAAGTTAATTCTTTTGAAGTTGAAGAGAAGAAAAATTGAATACCACCAATCACAGAAATAATCAGAGAATTGGTAGAGATGATGATGATATGAGAATAAGAAGGATACAGGGTGTTTTATATGGGGCCTTCTGCAAGGGCAGCAAAACTAGATTATAGAGTATCATGTTTTGGGTGCTGTCAAGGTTTCTTTCTTCTTGAGGTTGCATTTTGGGATATATATAAGGACACAGAGGTGGTCCAATTTCAGCACAATACCTTAATTATAGGCTAAACATTATTCTCTCAAAACCAAAACGAGCCTGTTTTTCTTTAATTTGATTACTAATATTATTTTCACCATTTTGTAGGGAGACAAAGTTGGCTTTTAGTCACCATTGTGTCTCACACTTATCACATCAGCCAGGTATCAACAGCTATATAATAAACCTAATTAGAGTCAGAGAATCATAGAAGATACAACCCAACATAATACTATAATTAAGCCCCCACTGTTTCCAACCTTGACATTCTCTGTCTGTCAGAAAATTTGTAGATATAAATTAAAGTGCTAGTTGGTGAAGTGTTGAAATTTGTGCTTCACAAGATAAGTAGGATGGAAAATAAATAGAATCTTGATAAAATAGGATTTTTATTGGTTAGGCATAGCATGCCAATTCATTTTTAGATTTTAGTTATGAATGAATGAGAATTAATAATAAATAAATTATCTTTTATATAATGGGATCTATTGAATTATACACACTAATTGATAAAATTAATTTTGTCTATATAAAAATGTCTCGATAAAATATGTCATTAGTCTTTTCTTCTTAGAATTTTTTTAAAATTTTATTTATTTATTATAAGAGTAAGATAATATTTTGGTTAACTTGCATAATTGAACAACTCATCTCCTTAATATAATTTTACAATTAAAAGTAGATTGCTCACACCAGAATTATAGAAAATGTATTAAAAAATTCTTTGCAATTTTACCTAAAAAATACGCCACAATAAACTGAACAAGGCGTGGCCATCACATCTTTTCCTTCATCACATATATACTTGTAGAGATAGGGTCCACTAATTTTTAAGGTAATGTTATTTATACAATTTTAGATTTATAATTGAGTATGTTATATTACACGAAAGGTGCATTCAAATTCAGATGATCTTATTTAAAATTTTTCGTCTTTTTTCTAATTAATAAATTTATTTATGCAGCAGTTCACAACTATAGATTTATATAAATAACCATTATGTATACTATTAACTTCTATATAGTCACAATTTAGTATCATTAATACACATAATTCCATCTAAATATAAGTGAATTATATACTAATTTTTTTAATTTAAATTCGATAGATCAATCAATTAAGTGTAAATTTGACTAAACTAGGGTTGGTAAAATTTTCATATATCATGTATCGCTAAATTATTAGGTGAGAGTCTCATCGGTGTCCTTTCTAGAAGATAAGGTGACAAAGTAAGCATCTTTTCCATTACGACAATACCTGTTGTTTTCATAGAAGAAAAATATGCATATATAAACAAAGAGACAGTTGAGTCTAACACGTGTTGGAGAGTCTTAGGGATTAATAACTTAAAAAATGGGATTTTGATAAGAAAAGAAGTAAAGCTTTTTAGGTGTTTGCCATGAAATTCTATAATAAAAATAATGCATGTGGAAATTTTTTTTAACGATCATGTAACGTTGAATTGTAAAAAAATATACATATATTATGCTTTTATTTTGAAACCTTCACTTTGAAAATTATATATAAGTCTTGTCCTAATTCGTCCAATGTTGAAAACTAAAAAGATATTTCATTTTTTCAAATGTATGTTGTTATTACTAGCTAGTTTTCGACATTTTTTTTGAAAACAGATACTAGAAATTGAGAAAGAAAATATAACATAAAAGAGGATAAGATAGAGGAGCAATCATTATTGTCTTGTGATCCACATAATTAAAGTCTATTAGGTTTAATCTAATTTCCTTATTTACCAAAAAAAAAGACTATTAGTTTGTTGTGATTAGAATTGGAAAATATTAGGAGATTTTGGTATATTTGTATATCAGATGTTAAAGTAACACAATTTTAAATACTATTATATAAAACATTAAAGTATTTAAGATATTCATATTTAATACTACCAATGGTAGTTAGTATCTAACATTTTTAGAGATATAAAATACTGATATTTTGTTGCACATATTTATAACCGATTTATTTACTTTTTGATTTTTCTAAATTAAATATTTTAGACAAGAAAGAAATTGCCGAATTTTATATATACCATCCATCTTAAGATGTGAGATACCAATACATTTTGAGTGTCTTCGTATGGTAGGAATGTGATATCTTAAATATCAACATGTAGTCACATTAACAGCCTATCAAATCTATATATAGGCACAAATTTATGTATCCAAATTACTAAGAAATATGAGATGTTAAAATTAAGATATATATTGGTGTACCAAATATCTCTTTAGTTACTCAAGAAAAAATTCTCACATTTAAATTCATGTAATTCTACTCCAATTTGTTTCAGGTAGAACTAAAACGTTAAATTCAATACAGTTTACATTTTAACTGTGAAGATTGTAATTAAAAGAAAAAAAATTGTAAACTAGCATTACTTACACAAATAATATATTCCTTGAAAAAAAGTGAACATATGGTTGCAGAAGCTTGAGATATATATAGAATAAATTAATGATTTGATCTTTGAATTTATTAATTTATATATTTTAAATTTTAAAATTTTTTAAATATATAAATTAGTCTCTTTAAATATCAAATTTATTATATGTGAATCTTTTTCAAGATTAATTAATGTGCTAGAAATTTAATACTTTAAAAAATAATTTATGTATTTTAAAAAAATAAAAATAAATAAATCTATAGATTTAAAAATTAAATTATTAATTTAATAGATACCAACCGAATGTGAAGCAAGTAAAGCCATGGACTAGAGGTAGTGACTTCCTATTGGGACCCTCTGGTCTCTCGTAGAACCAGCATTTGGACCCCACCATGCATCATAGATATATTTTAATCTTATGCATCATTTGCTAGTGTACAAAAAAATGCTATTTTATTCCAAATGTTTATAAGAAAAAATTATTATTTTTTGAATGTTTCGGCGAAACACCATTTTTTTGGGTATCATTAAAATGGTATTAATAATTTTTTTATAAGATTGCACAATTAATTTTATATATTTAAAATAATTATAAAACATAGCTATTTTAAAAAAAATTATAGGATTAATTGTTATTTTAATCCTTGAAAAATATACTTTTTATTAATTTAGTCTCTCAAACTTTCATTTTCTTAATTTAATCTTTCAGAGATTATTAAAGCATATTTATATTAACTCTTCATTAATAGAAATTAAAAATATTAACTTCATCTATCAAACTGAAAACTTATTTAAATTACATTTGCACCTAAATTATGTATGTCAAACAAGAAAATTTGTTAAATTTTTGACAATGAAGTGAATATGAAAACGTTTTTGAAGATAAGATAACTTTTGTAAAACTAAATTATAAAAGTAAAATTCTAAGAGATAAAATTGAGAATGTGTGGATCTTTTGAAGAATATCTATTTACTCAAATTTATATTTAAATAACCATACTTTTTAGATTATTAATTTTCAAGAAAAAATTGATATACGAATTTGTATTCGTAATTATAATTTTTAGGCCTGATGGAAATTAAGTTACTCTACTAATTATGATCATACTTTATACTTGGTAGAAATTCTATGCTATTTTTAGTATGAAATCATTCTTTAAAGCCTTTTTCTTTTTTATAAAGAGGTTAATTTTAATTCCAAACCTCTGCAATTATATATATTAAGATATCAATAAAATATAAGATTTTATTCAATAAGTAATTTAAAATATAAGTCAAATACCATAGAGTAGGTTTAGCTTTAGAGATGATATTAAAAGACTAGAACAAGTCATTTGTCAAAATGAATAGGATGATATATGTTTTTATTGACTTTCAGTCACACTATCTCTATAGTTCTACTGTTACAATAATCCAAATCCGTTGTCTACATCTTCAATACGATAAAGGGATCTCCGTTCACTCGTTTACATAATTTTAAAATGAAAATTAATTGTCAATTGTGGTTAATTCAACTTATAAAAATTAAAATTTTTTATTTTAATAATAATTAATTTAACTGATAAAAATTAATATTTTTTATTTAAAAGAATTAAATTTAATTTTTATTATCAATATATATTTTAAATAATTTATAAGTATTACTATAATTTTCGTTAAAAGAGTATATTTTAATTTTAAAATAAAATAATCTCTTCGTCATATTTAAAAATTTTAAAATATTTTATAAAATAAAATTAAAAAATAAATATAATTCACTGATTTAAATATAAGTGTTATAAATTATGTTTTAAATTTTATGTTATAAAATTCTTTAAAACTTTTGAAAGATTCCAATATGTATTTTACCCTTCCTCACGGTGAAAAGTGGGCTCATGGGCCCACTTGTTTATCGTGATCATTGGCTTATTGTTATTTGTCCCCACTATCCCGCCTCACACTTATCTGTCCTGGTACCTTTTTGTTTTCGCACAAAACAAAAATAAAAAAAAAATTAAATAAAGGGCGTAATATCTTTATGTTAGCTTCTGTGGGTCCCCTGGCCCCCACCCACGTGTCAGCTTCTCCAAGTTTGGAATCACACGTGTCGATCTCTCGACGACCATATTTGCAGTTCGCGTCATCATCAGGTGCCCCACCCTCTTCCCTTGCACCCGCAGCCATTCGCATAGCCACGTCACGTTTATTTCCTAAACGAAGTCAAATACGTCAATGACTGATTGCTCAACAGACTAAAACGCTCTTCTTTTCTGACACGTCATGCGGCGAATGGAAATCTTCATGAGCTACTGTGTGCATGTTTATACTTGATCATTTTCTCCCTCACTCCTATAAAAGATTGGCTTCACCTCCTCGTCAGGGTAATATCTGACGAAATTTATATATTTTTCCCCTAATATGGTCTCATCTGGAAGCCATAGCCACAGCCAGAACCGCTCGAACCCAGCTCAGTGAAAGGCTCCGACCATGGATAGCACCGAATCGTCTACGGGTTCGCAGCAGCCGAACCTGCCACCCGGCTTCCGGTTCCACCCGACCGACGAAGAGCTCGTGGTTCACTACCTCAAGAAGAAGGCCTCCTCTGCTCCTCTTCCCGTCGCGATCATCGCCGAGGTTGATCTTTACAAGTTCGATCCGTGGGAACTGCCAGGTAAGTCCAATTTCACAGAAAAATTGCAACTTTGTAACTCATATATAATATGTGGAAACTCAAATGGGTCTTTGTTTTTTGTTTTGGTTTTTCTATGGTTCTTCAGCTAAGGCAGTGTTTGGGGAGCAAGAGTGGTACTTTTTTAGCCCAAGGGACAGGAAGTATCCGAACGGAGCTAGGCCAAACAGAGCTGCAACTTCTGGCTATTGGAAGGCAACTGGAACTGATAAGCCTGTCTTGGCCTCCGGTGGAAACCAGAAAGTTGGTGTGAAGAAAGCTTTGGTTTTTTATGGGGGGAAGCCCCCAAGAGGGATCAAAACCAATTGGATCATGCATGAATATAGGCTTGCTGATAATAAGCCTAACAATAAGCCTCCTGGGTGTGACTTGGGCAACAAGAAAAACTCTCTGCGCGTAAGCTTCTTTCCATACAAAATCACCTTGTTCTGCTTCAATTTTTAACCATTTGAACCGTAAATCAATTTGCTCTTGTTCTGGTTTTTGATGGGTCATTTTGTGATTCTGTATACAGCTTGACGATTGGGTGTTATGCCGAATCTACAAGAAGAATAATACACACAGATCAGCTATGGATCACGACAGGGATGATTCATTGGATGATATAATTGGAGGGGTTCCTCCGTCAATCAACGTTGGGCAGATGAACGCAAGATTTCACCTTTCCAAGATGTCCACAAGCTATGGCGGTTCATTGCTAGACAACAACGATCATAATTTATTGGAAGGGGTTATAAGCAATAATAATGGTGGGATCAGCACCTGCAGTGCCATATCATCTTATCAATTGGGCATGTCAAACTCTAAGGCAGAGCTTCCTTTCGTCCCAACCATTGGTGCCACCTCTTCCAAACGAACACTCCCATCTTTGTATTGGAATCATGACGAGGATTTGGCTGGAACCTCATCAACGAACAAAAGATTGAGTTTTGATGATAATGGGGAAGGTATTGTTGTGAGGACAGATCATGATCAGAATGGTACTACTGCTAGTGCTAGTTCTATTGCTTCTCTGCTTAACCAGCTCCCATCACAAACCCCTTCGTTGCATCAACAAACAATGCTGGGAATGGGATCTTTAGGAGATGGGCTCATTCGGGCACCATATCAAATACCTGGAATGCATTGGTATGGTTAGCTCACAAAAGAGAGATTGAAGCTAATCATTACACTATTTCCTGAAGATTATAAAGAACTAAGGATTTGAATTAATGGATTACTGAGATTTTGGTTGTATAGGAGATTGGGAATCAAGATAGAGACTAATCAGTTAGATGGCCTCAAAGATCTCTTCCGCCATTGGAGGTAGCTGACACTGCAAACAGAAATTCAGAAGGTGAGGCTACGGATATTTTTAGGCAAAGTTATAATATTATAGCTTTATGCAAATATATAGATATTTGGTTGTTTTATTGATATGTAAAGAAAAAAGATGAGGGTGCTTTCTTCATGTACAAAATTTCAACAGAAAAAAAAAATTTAGAAAAAAAAGAGAAGAATGAGATTTGCTTTAGGATATATACAATTACAATAGAGAACCTTGTACAGAGATATACTGTATAGAACTCTATTGATGCAAGAATCTTATTGAGCTAGAACATCATGTAAGCATAATTCATACACTCATATAAAGTATGCAATATTTATTTGTTTGTAATTATGAAATCATTTTTTTTACCGCCATGGCACCTTCCTATGTAAAATAGGAAGATTACGTTGTCACTTAATTATTCTCATTTTTATGTTCTTTTATTAGGTATCTTTCTGATCTTGATCTTGATACACAAAATTGATAAGAGAGGAGGATAATTAAAATTTGAAATTTTTTTCTCTATATTTTTATTTATGAATTTTTTTTATATTACTTTGATTTTTTCATTTAGTTTTAAAAAATTCGAGATAAATATGAAAAATTAATTACCATGTTTTATGATTTATAATTCAACACTAATATTCTTTTCATTTCTATTCCAATACAGCGAACTATAAAGTATATAAACTCAGTTAGCTAGATTGTTTAATGGGACATGCAGCTAATATCTAGATGATATTTTCTTAAAAAAAAAATTTTAAAAAGTAGAAGTGAAAATGAAGTTGTGAACTTTATCATTAACCTCCGAAGTATATTGAGAAAGAGGAGAGCAGCACACAGGGCTTCACTAATTAGCTCTAAGGATAGATTCAAGCTCTCAAACAAAATAATTTCAAGTGAGCAACCATCCACCGAAAGCTTGTTTTGGATAAATCTCTTTCCTTATAGATATCCAAATATACAGTTTCTTTTTTCAAAAGTAATTTTCAATTAACAGGTCATGGTATTGTCCAAAGGTAATTTTTTTTGGACGATTTTAATCACGCACTCTTAATACAAGAAATTAGATATTTAATAACGATTAAAATTAAAAAAGTTGTTACTGAAAAAGAAATTTTGATGGTGATATTTTTTTTGTCATCATTGAAAGATAGATATCAGGTACCTCGGTGGCAACTTATATAACCTCCACCAAGAGTTACTTTTTATTTGTAATGTCTTTCCCATCAGTTGATCCATTGTTGATCTATGTTTGAGATCAAATTTTTTCTTTCAACGATTTTAACAACATACTATATCTCATATTCACATAATATATTTATAATTTTAATTTTAGAATATTCTTGAGATAAAAAAAGGTATCCAATATGATTTCTTTTGACATTTTCACCCACACAATATAATTTTGATTCTAACGTGGAAAGTTTATGAAGATATTTGAGCATGTATGGGCGTCATTTTCTTTTGTGGGACTGATGATAAGCGATAGTTAAGGATATTCCATGACCTTGATGAAGTTACACAAATAGACAACAAAGTCTACCTCACACCCTAGCTAGCCGGCTTTACTTTCTTTCTGGCTGACTTTGAAGTGGGACCATTTCTTGCTATCATCTAAGGGGAATCATTATCCTAAAACCACACAAATTAAATAACCTTTAATTACATTCCGTTTTGAGGAAAGAATACAAATCAACTTTATAAAATATAGCATAATTTGTGCTTAATTTTGGAATAGATATCATAACGATGAAATGCTTTATTATTTCTATTCATATCCTTCATATGCATGTACATGGATGATGCTTTCACATTCTCCACTAAAATATATGAAACCTAATCTGTGAATTACACAAATATATAAAGGAAATTACCCATATAACCTACCTATATCTGTGCTTAATTATATCAATTTTTTCAAATCAGATTGCAAAGATTTTTTTGTTTGTTTGTAAATCTCTTATGATATGTTTAGATGAGGGATAATAGAAGATAAGGAAAGGGGGTGTTTCATTGAAACATTTCTCTTGTGAGTTTCTATGGATGGCTGGGAATAAATAATTTTTAACCAACCTTCCAAAATTTTTCCAACTCCTCCTCTCTTTTAATTTTAAGTTCCCTAAATTTGAGAGATTTTAGAGGAAAAACTACTGTATTAAATTATTCATTATTTTCTAAAATTTTGGATCAATAAAGTAAATTAATTATTTTAATAAAAGATTTTCTCTTATTGGGTTTTTTAGTTTGTCGCCTTGTTAATTTAAATATTCAAACAAGGGGAAGAAAAGTTATCATTTAATCATTAATTTTCTTCTCTTCTCTCGTCTCTTATTTTCTTTGAATTTCTTCTGTTTCTTTTTTCTTCTAATTTTCAAACATACCTTTAATCTTGATGTGAATGGTCTGTTTTTTAATTGGACCTGATTACTATCTAACTTGAACTAGAACTAATTGCAATACCAAAAAAGTTGTGCTACAACTAATTACACGATGATAAAAAAGTCATGGATTCACATATGATATATCAAATGTACTGTCTTTATCATGTAAATCAATTATAATTCTCAAGTCCATTTCGTTGTGAAAAAATCAGATGAAGTTTGTTTTTTTTTTTTTTTAAGAGATTGAGTGGTTTAATTTGATGATAATGAGGAGATAGATCTAGATGTTGACTTATAGCATTTAATTAAGCTGACGATAGAGGGTTGCAAATAGCTTTTTTCTTTCATGGATGGAAGGAACTTGCCAAAAAGAATCAGAGGGTTGTTTGAAGAGCTAGTACTCAGCCTACAAGAATTCCATGCAAAAGGTAGGCCCTTATTGATATGGAAAGCTATCAAGCTCAACCAGTCTTTGCGTGAAGTCATTTTTGGCACCGCAGGACTACATTTTGTTACCCTAATATCGTCATTAAGCAGCCTTCTGCTATTTGATATCGTTCAAGGTAATTTGCATGCACCTCAATTGATTTGCTCGGTCTAGTGGAAGATAGATCATTTATATTGAGATTAAGTGATTTACAAAGAGGTTTCTTTGTGGACTGACTCCAAGTTGACATAAATAGAAAATAATTTAAGAGTAACTTAACAACTCGATCCTTAAATTTGTAGGCCTATACTTATCTTTCATCTTTAAATTCTCGAGTATAGAAGAATTAACGTGTAAAGAGTTTAAAATATTCAAAAATTAAAAAATAGATAAACATGCAATGAATTTGATAATTTAGTCACTTACTCCTGCGTTCAAGATAATTTGAGAATTAAAACTAAGTGAGTCTACAAATTCAAAGACCAAATTATTAGTTTGTTATTTAATTGAATATTGTGTCAATATACACCTCATGTTTGCTTTTACTTTTAATTAAGCTAATCTATAGGGTTCAATATTAGGGTTATAGGTCTGTGAGTTTTAATTTTATTAAATTTAATATAATTTTAATTTAAAATCAAATTTTTTATTTAAATTTTGTTTGAAGCAGAAATATTGGCACGTGTATCGGATAGAATAATTAGCTTTTCAACCGCGCATTATGTATATTATTATTAATTTTAATACAAATTAAATTATTTTTTAAAATCAAATATGATTAATCACTTGCTTCTTATATTTTAATGATTCTAATTTGTATATTTTAAGAAATAAAATTAAGAAATATGAGTCGTATTAATAAATATAAAATAAATACTGGTTAAATGCGTGCTCTATATTGATATGTAAAAAATTTTAAAAAATAAAAATTAGTTATTTATTTATCAAATATTCATTTGGTTATAGAATTAAGTTTTAGTAACATTAATATATAGTTAAAAAACTTAAACGAATCCACTGACTAAGAAAACAAATTTTTAGATGTTATTAATCATATAATTCATTTTGAGGTCAAACACATTAAGATAATTAAACAGCTTTTCTTGTCTTCTAAATTATATAATGATTTTCATAGTTTTTTTAAATATTTAATTTATCACCATATCTATCATAAATAGTTTTTTTGCTTCAAATGTTATAATGCATGGATTCAATAGGGTATAATATTATAAATTTTTTATTATCAAATATAAAATAATATTTATCATGAGATTAATTATAATTGGAGTTTTACCACGAATCTTATTTTAAGTCATTAATCACTCTTCCGATGAGAAAATAATAACCTCTACTAATAATTATTACTGCTATATACCAATTTTATTTATCCTCAATAACAACCATTTAAACTATTTCAATAAAAAGTATTGTAAAAGGCCAAGATTAATAAACATATTTTTATTTTAAATCCCCCAGAATAACCTAAATCACCATTATACAGATAGCTCCTTATAGAAACTTGACAAATTGAAATAGCAATGAATATCATACTTTTCCTCAATTACTTAATCTTTGCCTTGCAATTTAACCCATCTAGTTATTCCACCTGTGCCAAGGAACTTTTTCTTTTTTTAAATACAACGTTAAAATAAAACTGATAAATAATCATTAATAAAGAATAATAAAATTTAATTTAATTTGCGCTATAAAACTTTAATGCCTTGTTTATTTTTTTTTCCGTTACATAACTCTTGTGGATAGTAATATTTATTATGGATGATTTATGAGCAGGGTCTTAAACCCCGTTCATGACCAAAACAATAATATTAGTAATGACGAACAAATAAATATAGTGTCTTACATAATAACAAGTGATTAAAAAAAGCAAAATAATAGATAAAGTATTTATTAGAGGTTTAAATTTTATTTTTATTTTCAGTAGCTTTCTTTAATAGACAATCTATAAATACTACTGTAAGGTTTTATTGAGATTTGTGAGATGTCCTGATTTTAAAATGAGATAGTTTTTTTTCACTCTAAATTTTTTTATATAAAAAAAGATAAAATTCATGTTGTGTGTGAGGTATAAGTTTTCTTTCCATTAATCTATAAATCAGAACAAACTTCGGTCCACTAAGCTGAATATACAGGATACATGATACCGTTGAGGGTTCTTAATTGTGTGTAATTAAGTTAAAGATTTTGTCTCTCTCAGCTATAGCTCACCTTCTATAAGCAACAAATGTACCAGGTGGATTTTGTTTCCGTGTTTTCTAGTCAGATGAACCGTCTTGTGTGGTTTACCGATGAGAGTTGTAAAATGGCTTAAATTAAAGAATAGTAATTTCAATCATAGTTGTGTGGCTGGATTATGTTTTGTTTTTACAATGCAGATTTTGGGTCTACTAACTATTTGATTGAATTAAATAATTGCAATTAATATTTTATTTTTGAAAGGCTCGCCTATATCTACCACATCCTTTCAAGTTCTTAAGAACTTTAATCTAATTGCTCTCATTTTTCTTTTCAGCTAGCTTGATCGTCTAATTGCTCTCCTATTTTGCAGGTGTCAAAGATCTTTTTGCGAGATGACAATATCTTCTTCAGTTTTCAAATTTTTAGTGTTTGATCATGGTTTCACCTTCTTATTCTACCCTGACTATACAATATTTATATTTCAACTTGACATGTTGCTGGTCCCTCTCGCTTCCTATAGCAGCTTCAATTTAACGAAAAATTTCATGAACTTGTCTTACTTGTGCTCAAATTACGTTTAAAGCTTCTATAAGGCCAAATTGCCAATATTTTGTATCTTATACAGGATGTACGCAAAAACAAAATGCTTTGTTCACGATTGAAAAAATGTAGTGATGACTGTTTAATGTATTAAAGACATCGTGTTAAAATTAATGTAATTTTATGAAGGGTCACAAGTTGGTTTATAAATAAGGGATCAAGCAGAAGGATTGAGATTAATACATAACTAGTTGAAGAAACAGAGAGTCTGTGGATGAGGTCTAAGTGTATTTGATTCAATGAATTACATGTTTACAAAGATAGGAATATATAGACGCTGTACAGATCTGTAGGACCACTCAGTGAGCTCCACGAGTCCTAACAGAATCTAACAAAAAGAGATCACACCTAAAGCACCTAAAGGGAGGCTAGGTTAAGATACACGCACGTACAAAATATACAATACATACTATTTATATAATTAATAAAACCCTATCACGGTTATGTCTTAACATCCCCCCTCAAACGAGAGGGTGAAGAACACACTCCGAGTTTGTCTCGTAATGACCAGAAACGAGTATGATTTAGAGCCTTTGTAAGATAGTCTGCAATTTGATCTACTGAAGGGACATAACGTACAAGGAGTTGATTAGCTAGAACTCTGTCTTGAATAAAATGAGCGTCGATCTCAATGTGTTTGGTACGAGCATGCATTACGGGATTAGATGCGAGTGCTTGAGCACTTATGTTGTCACACCATGCAACTGGGATATTCTGTACAGGAAAACCAATTTCTTGTAAAAGTGACTGAAGCCAGGATATTTCAGCTGCTAAATCAGCTAACGATCTGTACTCAGATTCAGTGCTGGACCGGGCAGTGGTTCATTGTTTTCGAGAGGACCAAGTAACTAAGTTGTCTCCAAGAAACACATAGTATCCACCAACAGACTTAAGATCATCAGGGCATGAAGCCCAGTCTGTATTAGAATAGCCAATGAGGTCAAGGGAATCAGAGGGTTTAATACTCAAGCCAAACCGTATAGTTCCTTTTTGATATTGTAGAACTCTTTTAGCTGCTTGCCAATGTACTGAGGTAGGTGTACTCAAAAACTGACTTAGTTTATTGATGATAAAACTAATGTCAGGTCTCGTATTTGTGAGGTACTGCAATGCTCCTATAAGTCTGCGATATTGGCTTGGATCTTCCAGTGGATCACCATCAAACGTTGAGAGTGTTTTCCTAGATGAGACAGGGGAAGGTGCAGTGGAGGCATCAATCATATTGAATCTTTTTAAGATGTCATGCACGTACTTCTCTTGCTTGATGAATATCCCTGTCTTGTCTCGACTAACTTCAAAACCCAGAAAATAGTGTATGGGACCGAGATCTTTGAGGGAAAAGATGCTATTTAGCTTTGTAATGAAGCTGTTGATGGCTGTCATATTATTGCCAGTGACCAAGATATCATCTACATAAATCAGAATGAGGATGACTATATCATTTCTGTGATACATAAATAGGGAAGAGCAAGGTACTAAATTTCGTTTCGAGGTACCGTTTCGGTGACTCTAGAAACGGAAACATTTTGAAACGTTTCGAAAATTTTGAGGAAATAGAAATTTTTTTAAGAAATGTTTCAAATAATTTTAAATAATATTTTTTTTAATTTTAAAATTTTTTAACATAATATTAATGATATAGATATATAAAATTATATTAAAATTAATTCGAATTAATGTCTATAATTGAATAGTAAGTAAACATACTATTACAGTAGGGACTTCAACTCAAATATTAACAATATTCAACAACAATTTCTCTCTTGTATCTATCTCTCCATTTTTTTCTTAACTCTTTCGTGACATTTATATTTAAGTCTCTTTCTCTGTCGACCATGATTCTATCTATATCTTTAGGTATATTCCTTTCTCTTTGTCTTTCAATCTCTTTTTACATCATTTTTGTAGTTTCCTCTTTAAAATGAAAATAATGAAAAATAATAATGTCATGAGAACAAAGAGGGAGAGTATGAAGTTAATAAAGATGTTGTGAATTGTGAGAGAAAATAACTTGGTGTTGGATGTGATATAATGCTATTTTTATCTACTTTTAGATTGTCAATTTTTTTATTTTTCAAATTAATTTAGTACTTTTCCATCGAAACAACTCGAAACAAGAGTATTTCCATCGAAATAATTCGAAATAAGAGTATTTCTATCGAAATAATTTGAAACAAGAGTATTTCCATCGAAATAACTCGAAACAAGAGTATTTCTATCGAAACAACTCGAAATAAGAGTATTTCTACCGAAATTTCCATTGAAACATGAGTATTTCTACTGAAACATTTCGAAATATAGTAATTTTAATTGAAATAGCATAATTCTTTAATAAACACTTCGTTTCATTTCGATAACTCCGTTTCGTATCGGTGACTCAGGAAATGGAAACGTTTCGGTCGTTTCGATGAAAAAGAAAGGAAATTTAGTTCCTTGGGGAAGAGTCTCCCTTTGTATTTAAGAAATCCCATTGGAGTAGTTTGGCTTTGAGTTTTTCAAACCAAGCCCTCGGAGCTTGTTTAAGCCCATAGATGGCTTTCACCAGCTTGCAAACATGCTGAGGCTTTTTGGAATCGATAAATCCAGTAGGTTGTCTCATGAAAACATTTTCTTCCAGCATACCGTTTAGAAAGGCATTATTAATATCAAGTTGTCTAACTTCCCAATTGAATGTAATAGCTAAGGTTAGAATCAACCTGATCGTGGTCACTTTGACAACCGGGCTAAAAGTTTCATTGAAGTCCGTCCCTGGTGTTTGTTGAAACCCTTTGGCCACGAGTCGTGCTTTGTGTCTAGAAATTGAGCCATCGGAGTTGTATTTAACCTTAAAAAACCCATATACAATCAACCAGGTTTTGTTGTTCATTGTAAGGTACTAGCTCCCAGGTTTTGTTCTTAATTAATGCATTATATTCAGCCTGCATTGCATCTTTCCACTTAGGATGTTCTAATGCCTCCTTTACACTTGTTGGTTCCAGACTATCAGAAGTTTGAGCTAGACCAGCAAAGAATGGGTTAGGTTTGAGTATACCACTTTTGCTTCGGGTTGTCATTTGATGAGTATTTGATGGCTCAATAGAAGGTAAGTTGGAGTGATTATTTATGCTTTGAGTAGAAGAGGACTCTGGAGAGCAGTTAGCAGCTGCATGATTCATGACACGATGGCTAAAATCACCTTCTTCTGGGACAGGAGGTAGAACAACTTCAAGAGGAATTGTCTCGGGGTCAGAATCTCTGTCTGATGAAGGTGAGCATTCTGAATTCTGAGAATTGGACTTGATTGGACTGCTATCTAAATAAACAAAAGGATTAGGAAAAGAGGAAATAGCTGCATCTGCATCATTAGTAGCTGGACTCAACTTTAGAAACCCATGCATAAAAGGAAAGTCATGCTCATTAAATACAACATGCCGAGATATCACAATCTTCCCAGAAGGAGTTAGACATTTATAACCCTTGTGATCTCCACTGTAACCTAAAAATACACATTTTTGTGTATGAAATGAGAATTTATGCTCATTGAAGGGGCGAAGACAGGGGTAGCATGCATTGCCAAAGGTTCTGAGGAACTTGTAATTCAGTTTTGTTTTGTTTAGCATTTGATATAGTGATAAACCCTGAAGAATCAGTGTAGGCATTCTATTGATTAGATATACTGCAGTTTGAAAAGCTTCCAGCCAAAAATGTAGAGGCATATGTGAGTGTGCTAGAAGAGTCAAGCTACTTTCTACTATATGTCTATGCTTACGTTCTGGTCTCCCATTTTGTGCAGAAGTATGTGGACAAGAATGTCTAAAAACAATTCCAGAATCTTGCAGAAGAGAAACAAAGCTACGATACTCTCCACCCCAGTCACTTTGTACTATTTTAATTTGTCTGTCAAGCAAATTTTCAACCAATTTCTTGAACTGAATAAATGCACCTAACGCTTCTCCTTTGGTTTTTAGGGGATATAGCTACGTGTATCTGGTGAAGTCATCCAGAAAATGTATGTAGTATCTATGCCCACCATTACACGCAAAGGGAGCAGGCCCCCAAAGATCTGTGTGTATTAATTCTAAGGGTGCAGTGGCTCGTGATTCAGAGATGGAAAAGAGAAAGGAGTGAGACTTTCCTAGTTGACACGCTTCACAGAAAAATCCACTCTCATTTAGATTAACAGAGACATTACATTCTTTTAAAATTTGAGACAAAACACGATTAGAAGGGTGTCCTAATTTTCGGTGCCAAATATGCCTTTCAGTCAGCAAAACAGAGGGGTTATGATTCAAAGAATCTGGAGCTAAGTGATGTGGATGCTGAACTTCATATAGTCCATCTTTAAGCTTCCCTTTGAACAACGTCTTCCTTGTCAATTTGTCGTTCACAAAACAGCCAGTAGAATCAAGCTGGATCAGTACATTGTTATCCTTGACTAGCCTGGATACGCTCATCAAATTTCGTGTGACTTTTGGGGCATAGAGAGCATCTCTTAGTTGCAGCATATTAGTGGATTTAGAACACCTAATAACTGAATTACCAGATTGAAGAATTGAAGTTGTCTCACCATTTCCTACCACCAAACTAGCCTTACCATGATTATTAGTGGGAATATCGATCTTGTGAGGGTCATTGGTCACATGATTAGTTGCTCCACTGTCCATGAACCATGCAGGGTCATTGTAGGTGTGAGATGATGCAAAATAAGCAGAAGCTGTATTATTCCTCTGATTCTGTCCGAAATAGCCACCTCCTCCTTGATGTGGTCCTTGAAAAGATATAGAAGAATGGCCCATATAGCTTTTATCAAAATGATAGAAGCAGTGTGAAGTAACATGTCCAACCTTATTACACACTTGGCAGATAGGTTTATTCCCACGGCTTCTTCCCCGACCTCTGAATCCTTTGCTTCCACCACGTCCAAAATTTCTCCAAGAACCTCGATCAGCATGAAAGCTATCTGTCTTAGCAATACTCACAGATGGATTAGAAAGAGTTAAACGAGAAAAAGTAGTAAGTTGCTCTAATATATTTTCATAAGTCATCAGGCTTGCTTAAAGATCAATCCAATTCAGATAATCTTTTTCAGCAAGTTGCACCACAATAGGATTGTATTCTAAATCCAGGCCAGCAAGAGTTTGTGCAATCAGGTCACTTATACTAAGTGGACTTCCAGCCAGAGTGAGATTGTCAGCAATATTCTTCATCTTATTGAGATATTCCTCCATCATCATACCTCCTTTTCGCGTGCGTTGTAGTTCACTACGGAACATAGTAATCCGTGACTTGGAATGTGCTCTAGAAAGATCTTTGGCAGCCTTCCAGAGATCTTTTGAACATCTATAGTGCATAAGCTGATAAGCGATATCGATGGACATAGTGTTGAGAAGCCATCCAAGCAAAAGTTGATGAGTTGCAATCCACTCTTCATATGCAGGATTGATCTCTGCTGCATCAGAGATAAATTCAGGTGGACAAGGTTTAGTACCGAAAAGAAAACCATCCAATCTATTTCTATGAATCATAGGCAAGACAAGAGACTGCCATAGTAGGTAATTAGTACGATCCAACTTGATCGAACAACTCTGACTAGATGAGTTCAGGATTGAGGGTATTTTGGAGGCTAGGTTCTGAGAATTTTGGAAACCTTCAGAGGATTGATTTGACACGGTTCTGCAAGTGGAGGATCCTTGTGGCATTGCCATTGCAGGCTCTGATACCAAGTTGAAGAAACAGAGAGTCTGTGGATGAGGTCTGAGTGTATTTGATTCAATGAATTACATATTTACAAAGAGAGGAATATATAGACACTGTACAGATTTGTAGGACCACTCAGTGAGCTCCACGGGTCCTAACAGAATCTAACAAAAAGAGATCACACCTAAAGCACCTGAAGGGAGGCTAGGTTAAGATATATGCACGTACAAAATATACAATACATACTATTTATATAATTAATAAAACCTTATCACGGTTATATATGTCTGAACATAACTAGAGGACGATTATGCGTATAGTCTATAAATTAAAGCACATAATCTTTTCTCTGAATATTTGTTATGTACAAAGACACGATGAAATTCTAGTAATCACCAATTTGGTTTCAGATATTATATGTCACGTCCCAAGTTAGGCATGTGACTTGCTTGGGGCAAAGCGAGATTTTAACTATGGTAGTTTCAGGTGCAGACACTCACGTACACTTAAACACCAGCTTCAAAATTCAAAATACCAAAAACTTTACTGATGACCTTGTACTAAAGATTTTATTTAAAAAATATGGTAATTTCTTGAGTTATAGACCACAAGTATTCATATGAGAGCTCGGCTCCTCTGATACATAGAAATATAAATACATTTACTCACAGACTGACACAAAATCTATGTGGTTGCAAATACAAACCCATATGCTACCAAGCTTGCTTTCTTAGGAGTTGCTTGCCTCATTGTATCAGTGGAAACCATAGGATTTAGGTGTAGGATGGCTATTCTAACCTAGAGCAGAAAAATAAAGTAGAGATGAAAGGGATGAACCACATGGACTTAGTGAGTGAATACAAAAATAATATGTATATTACTATAAAATTGTGAGAGCAACTCAAAGTATAATTTTATAAATAGTGAACATTTAGAAATCTCTTTTATAAGTACAATGCACTTTTCAAATCATCCATCAATGTCAATCCTTCACTTGAAATGATAAATTCAATATATCATAATGTTCAGAAGCATATCCATTGTGTCAAATATTCAAGAAAAAATATGTTTGTTGGGATCAATATATGTTTATGGAGGTGAAAATCATGCTAGTTATTTATATAAGAAGTCAAGGGTTATTACTCCTAACTAAATAAGCATTAACAGGAGTCAAGGAACCATTTGTTCGGACTAAAGAGGAGTTAGAAAATTTTTCATCCTAACTAAACAGGAGCCAAGGAATCATTTGTATTGACCAAAGAGGAGTCGGGGAATTCACACTTGACTAAACAAGCAGACACCCATCAATTTCATTCAGTATATGTTGTATCATAGTTAATTAAAGACATTTTCATAAATATGCATATGCTTGGAAAAATAATTCACTACAAAAAAACCGCGTCATTACGGTGGTTTTTAAGTGGGCATAACGACGGTTTTGACCGTCGTTATACCCATTAACGACGGTTTTAAAATCATCGTGGAACTCCATGCATAGCGACGGTTTCAGCAACCGTGGGAATAACCGTCGCTATGACTGTCTTAATGACGGTTTAAAAACCGTCGTTAAACCAATCATAGCGACGATTTTTAACCGCCGTTAAAAATAACGACGGTTTATAAACCGTCGTTACTTATAAATTTTTTTTTTAATTTTTAGTTAATAAAATTAATTAAATTTTTTATATTAAATTTATTTGTAATTTAAAATATAATATTTTGTGCTATCCATAATACTAATAATGCTTAAATTTTTTTATTATTAAATTTTTATACAAAATGAAAATTAATTTGTATTTTTAATATTTTATAAATTAATTTAGATACATTTTATTTTATCATATAATAATTAAACGTGTGAATTATTTAATAATTGAAAATTGTATTTTAAAATTTATTAATATTTAACTAGATACTAAAGATGCATAAATTATTGAATTATAATGAATCTATATATAAAAAAAATATGTACAAAAAAATTAATAGTAACGAACGTGACAAAATTACATATACAAATATAATAACTAAATCAAGTTTCCGGACCCTACGGATACTGATCACGCTGATGCCCACTACCACGATCGCTGAGGTCCTGAAAAATAAATTTTGTTTGTTAGAATTTTTAAAATAAACAAAATTATACCAATAATTTTTATGTATTAAAAGGTTACCCTGAGTCCGGGACTATGAAGTCCTGAAATTTCTGGTGACAGCTGACCCTGAAATTTTTGTAGCAGGAACGTTATAGCAGCCTCCATCTGTGCTTGTCGTGCTGCGAGCTCAGCATCTCGTCGCTGCTGCTCAGCGTCCTGCTCCTGCATAGCTGTCTTCAGGCGCTCCACCTCACTCTGTAAGTCGTGGTAAGATGGCCCAGACTGTGAGCTCGACCCAGACGAATCATGACCGAAGACTTGAGTTAGGCAAACACCCATCCCAAATCCTCGAACGCGGCCAAGAGCGCTCCTTACGGCCAAGAGCTCTCGCAAGCGAAACGGCAGTCAAGAGCTCTTGGGACGAGCTGTCCTCCTGTTGGATCGAAGCAATTTTCTCCTAAAATTCAATAACAGAAAATTAATAATATTAAACATTATCTAAAAATTAAATAATTACCCACGTATGGTTGATAAGATTTTATTACTTACTGCAATAGCCCGAGCTTTGTCGTTGATGTATGATCCGTCAGCTCTTTTATGAGTTGCTGTCCATACATCACCACGAGTCACTGGACCCTGAAGCTCAATCTCCTAAAACTTAAAATAATTAATCAATCAATTTATGATTATATATATTATAGTCTTCTCAACATTTAAAAAAACAAAGTATTTATAGATTTAAACTTACCATCAACGCCATTTTACGCGCAAGCCTCTTGGATCTAGTAGTATATGGCATTGTCAGCTGTCTTTTGTTCTGTTTATTCTTCGTAGCCACATCCTAATTAATCACATAGGAAAAATAATTAGTGAAAATATTTAAAAGTAAAATTTTATAAATATATATTAACAACTTACCCTAGACTTCGCGTCTAGGCGATAGTCTACGAAAGTTGCCCACTGATCAGGTGGGATGTCTGTCAGGACTTCACTCCGCAATTGATCTCTAGTCTTCGTACCATCGTACGCCAGACGAAATAAATTGTATTGTGCCGCTCTCCATTTCGCTCCTAGCGATTGCATGATCAGTTTCTTGTGTTGATCTGTCACATTAAAATGTGTCTGCAAACGAAATTAAAAAATTAGTTACACATAAATTGCATATAAATTACAAATAAATATAATTAATTACAAAAGATATATGTTTTCATATCTGAATATTATTTACGAAGACATTCATCTTCGACTGCTGAGGAATGCTTCTCCAATCCCTGTAGGAGATCGAGAATAACCGAAGTTCTCCCCGATGGTGCTGAGGAAGACACCGAGCAAACTGCCACTGTCGCCGATAGCCTGATGGTTGTCGTTGAATTGGACAACCACCTTTGACCCTTGAGGCAGGGCACATACGTCGTGGACAATCAACTGTCTGGACGTTATCTGCCCGGTCGCGTCTGTCAAAATAAATAGTGACAATTATATATTATGTTACTAAGACAAAATTATTAAACGCATAAAGTGTACATGTTTACAATACTCACCGACTACATCAACTGTCCAACTCCTCCTGCATCTGCGCTCCTGCTCACCGGGCTGATGCTCCTCCTTTACACCGCTAAATATCGCGTCAAAACCGAACGTGTAATCGTCGTCCGGTGCTTGAGCATCGGGTGTGGAGAGTGTGCATGGGACGGCCTGCGAATCCAGTGGATGGGAGTCGCTACCAGGGACTGATGACCCGATAGACTTCGACTCCATAATGGGCTGTCCGCCCTCACTGATCGCCCCACGGGGAGTGGGAGTGTCAAAACTGAATGCCCCTGCCATGCCCGTGTAGAGTGATCTAACCTTCTTCATCGTCACCGCTACTGGCAAAATAAAATTAATAAAACAATTATTAAATAAACTTTTCCTAATAAAAGTTATGGAAATAAATAAAATAGTACAGTAATTATAAGTAGTTTAAAATATATATAAATATGCGGCAACAGTAAAACTAATACCGTAACAAGCATAAATTAACTTCTCCTTCTGGAAACAATCTTTCTAAATTTTGCGTGTGTAACGGATCGCTCTCGTAAATAAGATTTTCATCTTCATCGCCCATCTCGTATAAGTCACGGGGTTTTAAATGCATCACTATACTCCAGTTCTTGTCCAGCTCATCTTGTACATAGTACACTTGATGAGCCTCAGATGCCTAGATGTATGGCTCGTCATCATTATTTTCACCAGTGTGAATCAGCCGAGAAAAATCAACCGATGTCACCCCGAATTCATCAATTGCAATTTCTCTCGTTGTAGTTGTGTTGGCCCACATACACTTAAATACTACGACTGTAAAATGGCCATGGTAGTTTAACTCGATAATGTCCAATAGTTTTCCGTAATACGAGACGCCACCAAATTGCATGTTTGTATCACTACTACTTGCATAACTCCTCGTCCTGAAAGTACCGTAAACTCCACTATTTTGAGATGTCATCCCTTGATCTCACTCTAAAGTTCGAAATTTGAATCCATTGGTATTGTAAGCACTATATCGACGTGCTCTTTCTAGTGGACCAAGTGCCAGATATTTTAAATCAGCACACTGCGATCCATCGGCATCAATTGCGATCTGGAAAACAAATAAAGGATGAGTTGTACTTATATTTGACATATGAAATAAATGTGACCATGTTAAAATACTTACACGACGCGAAAACCAAGAGACAAATTCTCTGTGGACTTTTTTATCTATCTCGGTAGATGATCGCGTCTTACTTCTTAAACTATGCCGTACATAGTCTCTAAATTTTCTGTTGAGAAAACATTGTCTAAACACTTAATGCTACACAGGACAAAAAATTGTATGCAAATGTAGCTAAGTGTGAGTTAACTTACTGTAAGTAAGGATCAACTTCTTTGCAGTTTGTTAAGACATGCCGATGAGCCTGCAATTTTTCCTGGGGAGAAAGAGTGAAATAATCAAATCCACCAACTGGTCTTCCTATTGGTGGGAACAAACCCCTGTCAGACGTCCCAACATCGGGTCGATCATCTACACGAGGAGAACGATTGAAGACAGTATCAACACCATCTATGTACTTGGAACAGAATAATAAAACTTCTCCTACAATGTACGACTATGCTATTGAGCCTTCTGGCCTTGCTCTATTCCGCACGAAAGATTTAAGTTTATCCAAGTATCTAGAGAACATAGATTAAATGAATAAAATTAATAATAATACAAGAAATTGGAATTATGTGTTTTTAATATTTTACCTTTCGATGGGATACATCCAACGATATTGGACTGGTCCTCCTAACTTTGCTTCCATGACCAAATGTACAGTCAAGTGCACTATGAATGTAAAGAAAGACGGCAGCAATAACATTTCAAGATGGCACAGCGTCATAATGATTCGATTTTGAAGTTGATCAAGTTCATTAATATTCAAAAATATAGAACAAAGTTGTCAGAAGAATGAACAGAACTCAATCAGAATTGCAGATACTGGCTTGGGAAGTGTCTTTCTTATGGCTAATGGTAACAGTTGTTCCATAAGGATGTGACAGTCGTGACTTTTTAGTCCTCTGATCTTACGCTGTCTTACGTTAATACATCTGGAGATATTACTGGAATAACCGTCAGGTACAGATACATTCTTAAGTGTTTTCAGAAATACTTCATTGCCTGCATTTGTCAACGTGAACAAAGCAGGTGGATATTTACCGCCATCATCAGGCCACAGCTCAGGCCTCACACTAAACTCCTTTAAGTCTTTCTACGCGTTTACGTGATTCTTTGAATAGCCAGAATCATTAAGTAAAGTGTAAATGATGTTATCGCAGACATTTTTCTCAATATGCATGACGTTAAGATTATGACGCAACATATTATTTATCCAATACAGAAGTTTAAAAAAAATACTTTTCTTACGCCATTGTTGAGTTTCAGCATCAACTGAACCCTGACCTCGGGTACGCCGTTGTTGAATCCCAACATCAGTTTCCACATTTTTTCCAAAAACAACTTCAATATCATCGACTTGTCTTAAAATTTCTATACCACTCAGTTGCGGAGGAGGGTTTCTTCTTTCCTCTTTTCCGTCAAACCTATTGCGGGCCAGCCTAAATTTTTGACCCAAAGATAAGAAGCGGTGATGTCCCATAAAACACCACTTTCGACTATAAGGGAGATGGACTAGAGTAGAGTCAAAGTTACAGTATGGACAGGCTAATCTAGTATGAGTATTCCAGCCTGATAAACATCCAAGGCTAGGAAAATCACTGATTGTCCACAAAAGAGCTGCATGCATATTGAACATTTCTTTGCCAAAGGCATCATACGTCTTAACACCTTCAACCCATAACTCCTTCAGCTCTTCAATTAGTGGCTGTAAAAATACATCTATGTCATTTCCCAGTGCTTTTTTCCCTGGAATTATCATTGACAACATGAATGAACTCTGTTTCATAAACATCGAAAGAGAAAGATTGTACGGAATCAGCAGAACTGGCTATATACTGTAACTTATAGATATGTTTCCAAATGGATTGAAACCATCCATTGTAAGGCCTAAACGAACATTTCTCGGATCTGATGCAAATTGAGGATTCAGAAGATCAAATCTCTTCCATGCCTCAGAATCCTTTGGATGCCTCATGATGCCATCAGAAATTTTGTCCTTAGAATGCCATCTCATAAATTCAGCAGTTTTAGAAGACATGAACATCCTCTGCAATCTTGGCTTAACTGGAAAGTATCTAAAAATTTTATTAGGCACCTTTTTCCACTTCTCCCCTTTTTGTTTCGGTTTCCACCTTGGTGCGGAGCACTTACTACAAGTTTTGCTACTTTCATGCTCACCCCAGTATAACATACAATCATTTTGACATGCATGAATTTTTTTGTAGTTCAACTCCAACTTATTAATGACTTTTTTAGCCTCGTAAAATAAAGGCAGAATCTTGACATCTGGGAATACATCGACAAGCAACTCAAGTACCATCGACATTGCCTTGTCGCTTAGGCTGCACAAACACTTGATGTGATACAACTTAACCAAAAAAAACAATTTGGAATACTTTTCGCACCCTTCATAGAGTAGTTGTTCACCATCTTTTAGTAACTCATAAAAATATTTGACACTATCATCCATCCTTTCTGCTGACTGTGGAACTGGCATATCCACAGAAGCGATGTCTCATTTTCGGGGTGAATCCCGAATGTATCACGAACTATGTTCTGCACATGGTCATCTCGAACTATGGATTATGAGATCTCAATTGGCATTATAGCATGTCCTACAGCAGGTTCTTCTGTAATCATTTCTCCGTGCAAACTCCAAAAATTGTATGCCTCTGAAAATGGTTTGACGATCAAATGTTGGCGCACGACCTCAATGAGTTGCCATTTCTTGAATCTACACTTTGGGCATGGGCATATTATTCTACCTTCGACCCCAGAGTTAGCATTTGCGAATTCCAAAAATCCGTCTAAACCATTCAGATATTCTATTGATTGTCGAGGTTTATTGATTCAAGATTTATCCATTTCTGAAATAATTATGAATTTAGATAACAATTAACCTAAATAACTCTTACTCTGAACTAAGATCAAACATCACTATTTTACATGAGAAGGGATTTGCAATTGATTGTGCATAAAACACAACACCTATTGAAGAGGTTTAAAATGTTTTACGAGTAAAAATTTTGTAACAAACTTTATGATAATTGGCATTTAATGAAGTACCAAATAAAAAATCTTCGTTATTGGTTCGCTATAAATAAAGAATCCTGATCCCAAGATATATAAGAGAGAATGAGATAAATGATGACATTGGCTTACATAATATGAAATAAAACACTTGAAATATCTCTACGAATCCATGAACAAAAAATCTAACTTTTCAAACAGTGCCATTGATAAAGTTTTTGGTCATGTGTTAATTTTATTTAATTCTCCTAATGTCATTAATTAAAAGGATGAGTTTCATAATCAAATCTCTACGAATCTGAATTTATTGGAAAGGACAACTACTAGCAGTAAAAAATTGAATTATGATTTTACATCTGCCGCTAAGATTTCAATTATAGTATTTACACGGTAAAATTTCTAATGAACTCATGTAGGGAATTGAAATTTCAATTCCCTATCTGAAAAAGTAAAATCAGTGGCCCATACAAGGGCTATATATTCAAGAATAATTCTACTCAATTATATCTAAGATCTTTTAAAATGATGATTTTCATTATCGAATTTCTACGAATCTGAATTTTTTAGAAATGACAGCTACTAGCAGCAAAAAATTGAATTATGATTTTACAGCTGCCGCTAAAATTTCAATTATAGTATTTATATAGTAAAATTTTTAACGAACTCAGATAAGGAATTGAAATTTCAATTCCCTATATGAAAAAGTAAAAGCAGTGGCCCATATAAGGGCCATATATTCAAGAATAATTCTACTTTATTACATATAAGATATTGTTAGTTCCTTAATAGAGAATCTAGTGTAAGAACAAAGTGTATTAAAAATTATTACACTATTATTTTTTATTAAAATTATGTTATTATATATTTGTTTCTATTTTTTAAATCTAAAAATTTGTTTAAATGTGTTTTTTTTAAATCTAATGTAAATCTAGTGTAAGAACAAATGTGTTTTATTACATTACATCAAATTTTTTAAAAAAATTACGTGTATTTTTAAATGTGTTTTATTTTTTTAAAATCAATTCCTAATACTAATTTTGTCTATTTACTAACATTTATTATTTTACCTCATCACCTGAATAAATATTTTAATATTTTAGTAACAACTGTAATATAATTTGACTATTACTAATTTACGTATATTTTTAAAGTAGTGTCACAATTTTTTTTAAATTGTTTTCAATACTTACTCTATCTATTTATTAAAATTTATTATTTTATCTAATCAATTACACACTTCAATTCATCTACTAAATTTATATTATTATATATATTTGTTTTTATTTTTAAAACCTATTTGTAATTTTTATTAATTATTTTTTTTAACTATGTGTATTCAATAAATTTTTCATATTATTCTATCAATATTGCCTCAAGATCTCTATTCTTTTTTTATAAATCAATTCTAATATTAAATACAAATATTGTACTTCAAAAATAATTAAGTATAACAATTCAGCATTATTACAAAATTTTTTTCGTCTTACATGTTTTCAACGAACATAATATATTATAATATTAAACATCATAAATATTGCCAGAATAACACAAATTTTAAAATTGATTCATACAATATACATTACAATGTCAAATATATTTATAAAATATATATATAAAATATCTAATATTATTACAATCTAACATACAATAATTTGAAATAAATTCATTTCAAATAAAATTAATTAGATTACATACCTTGAAAATGATTCCAAATATATAACGCACAAAAATCAAAATCCAAGTGTCGTCCCAACGTCAGAAGATCTTCACAAAAGAAAATAAAAAATAATATAAGAATTTATTTTGAACATACAATATATAAAAAATTAATCAAACACAATTAAAAAGTTAAATGACATACCTTGAGATTAATAAATACAAGTCGTAAAGAAGACCACAGCACAAAAACTCAAAAGTCACAACAAATATTCTCAGCTAGTGTATTATACGAAAATGTATTATGAAAAATGTTTGTAATACAAATGAGAAGGGCTGCTGAATTTATAGGCGTATGCGTGGTTTAACGACGGTTGTAAACTGTGGTTAAACCAAAAATAAACCGTCGCTAAATGGGTTTAACGACGGTTAGAAAAGAAACCGTCATTAATTGTGTGTTTAACGACGATTTTCCTTATAACTGTTGTTAAACCACACGAATATCGAGCAACAGTTAGAATTTCGAACGTTGAGAAGTCAACGACAGTTTCTAAGAAACCGTCGTTATTTAACGACGGTTTTATATGAAACTGTCGTGATTTAACGATTGTTATATATAAAACCGTCGTTATTTAACGATGGTTTTATATATAACTGTCGTAATGTCCATAACTTCCCCTTCCCCCCTCAAAACGACACAAATCATTACAGTTGGATCCTAACTGTACGTATTTAACGACGATTTTTTGTAAACCATCATTAATTTTAGAACTTTAACGACGGTTAGGAAACCGTCGTTAAATTTCCGTCGCGATCCCCCGCCTTTCTTGTAGCGATTGTAATGAAAATAAAAAACATAATACGCATGTAAATGTTGTATCCAATCATATATAGGCCAGGCACAATTCCAAAGTAGATAGCTGATCTTATATGGTAGTGCCACAGATCTTTGACAAAGTGGTTTCAAATAGCTCCTTCGCTTTAGATCCAAATACAAGTTGTTTTGGGCTGCAGTGTCGATATAGTTTTATAGATTGTCTCATTCTTGTTCCAACGGTGCCAGTGGAGTCAAACATAGAGATTCGTAAGTGCGTGAATATGAAATCTCCTGTTTCAGTACTTTTTGACCGTCGATGTTGATCGAAGTTGTGATTGATCTCCTACGACAAAGATTCTTTTGTATTAAGGGTTTTGGCACTAGTAGAACGTGATTGCCAACTTTGATTTTCATTTTAGACTTCAGAGGTTGAAGAATCCATACCAGCATGAGGTTAGAGAGAGAAACTACAAGTGAGAGGTGTGAGGGGGGAGAGGGAGGCAAGAAAAGATGGTGAAAAAGATTTTATGTTGTCTTGACAGTTTGGCTTCCAAAAGATTTGAAAATTACAATTTGAGCCTAAATTTTTTTCAAAAAGGCCCTCCTCTCTCATATACTTATTTGGGCCAAAATTTCAAATAAGATATGCCCACAATTAGTATTCAAATTTTCTGAAACATAACCATGACCTAATTATAGTTATTTAAATACATTAAATTATATTAAAATTAATGTACTTGTAATAAATTTATTGTTATTTTTCTTTACTAATTCTATACATATTACAATATTACCTGGTTAATAGGTCCCAATCATACTAGTTATAATAGACATAAGTGTAGTAATTAACGTTGGGCTGTCATCCAGTCACAAGAATTGAAGGTAAAACCTTCAAGCATGCAATAATATATAGTAAAGATACATTTAATTAACATTTTATAATGTCATCTATATATAATTTCTTTTATTGGTGGGATTATCAATTATTTAATTTATGTAATACTTTTTTAAGATTTTAATTAAATAACTGATGATTCTGTCTTTAAGATGAATTGATTAATTATCTAGTTCTGCTGGCGTTTTAAATAAGAAAAGAATAAAATAAGACAGGAACTGGTGGTATTTCTCTGACTTTTGCGGTTGGTGGGAAGAACAACATTGTAATAGCCGTAAAGTTAACGAGAAAATTCAACTAAAGGAATTTAGAATAAAAGAGATAATTTTGGAAAATGGAGATTTTAATTAAGGAAAATTTGGAATTAAAACAGAGGATTTCAAAAATGGAATTAGGACTCGGTAAAAATAAGTTATTATTTACATGGATTAAAGAATTATAAAAGAAATGTTAAGAATTTACATTTCGGGGCAAAAATGTAATTTCTTAAAAGTTTCGGGGTTAAAATATAAATAAGAAAAATTTGCAAGGACCTCCAGCTAAAAGTGAAATTTTACAGAAAGGTTCCCCGAGATATTTTAAGGGCCTCAATCACTCCGGAAGCAATCATTCGCAGATTTCTCCATCTCTCTTCAGAAAAACTCTCCCCGAAAATCCTCTAACTTCTCTCTAATATTTCTTCGCCTACGGACCTCGGATTTCGACACCACCACCACCTACGGACTCCGGACGAAGAGTTCTTCGAATCCATCCGATTGGTTTCTCGAGAATTGGCCGGAAATTGGTCGGAAAATTGAAGGAAAAAATGGCCAAAAAGGTAACCTCCGAAACTCCTACTTTTAGTTTTCAAACGTAAAAACTAACACCGTAGATCGATCCAGAAGGTACCGAAACCCTTGGATCTCAAATTTCAGGCTGATCCACCACCGCACGCGCCCCCACGCGCTGCATCTCCCTCGGCGAGTGACGCCCACGCGCAGCTCCTCGGGCGGCGCGTGTAGCGCGTGGCAGCCGGACCTCCTTGCGTTGACCTGCGTTGACCGAGCTCCCGGAGGCCAAATTTCACAAATCCGGAGTCGTTTTCAAGGTTTTCGGACGTTCCGGACTCGATTTCAAGGTTTATTTCGCTGAATTCGGATCAGAAAATAGGATTTTAAGGGTGTCCAACTTTGTGCTTCAAAGTGGTGAGTAGATGATTCTTTCTATGGCTTGGTTTTACTCTTCCTGAACTTTACATTGATAAATGAGTATGATTACATGTTATTTATACATCCATATGTTCTTGAAATGGTTTGGAAATGTCTGAAATATTTGATATATGATATGTAGTTCAAGAAGAGTTTGATTTTGCAATAAGTTTTGAAACACATTAAGCATGTGATTTTTACACGTATTTCGCATGACATGACAAAGAAAATATGTTATACATGTGACATTGATTTTACAGTGATACGTTTGCCTTGGATATGGGCAATTTACATGTTGCCCCTGAATGGGAAGTTTTGACATATGAGTATTCTGAGACTGAAGTCTGTATTATATTGAGAATTTATACTGGATTATATGGCATATGTGCATATGGTATTTTCTGTGGAGGAATCCTATTAGAAACACTGTCTGCTAACAGCAGGTGATGTTAGCCTTGGTGCGCACCTTGATTGCCTCAGCTAGCAGGGGAGGTGGTGCTAGCCTCGTGTGAGGACCAACACACGGGAGATTATATGTGAAGGAGAGCGGAATGCCTCCTATATATGGGCGAGATGCCAGTTATGAGATGTTATTTTGCCTTCCCTTGCTGTGTGCTTGGGAAAGACCCATACAGAGTCCCTTCGCGTGTCCTCTTGAATGGTAGTAGGGCAAACCTCAGCGGGATGCTGAGTTTAGGCAAATCCTATACCACCAAAGTACGGAAGGGGTCAAACTCTTATGGTGGTTCTGATATGGGATCCTCCGAATATTTTAATAGAAATGTTTTGATGCATAGCATAATTTGATTAATAATTTTACAGTATTGAATATGATTTTGAACTTGATATGAGCATTGTTTATACAGTATCGCATACAGTTTGAAAGACTTGATTATGATTTTTGAACAGAGAATATTTGAAAATGCGGGTCCCATAAGAATGTACTTCTGAACAGTATATTTTGATATGATAAGTTTTACAATATGAGTACATCCTTATGTTGACCTGAGAAGTCATAGGAGGTGTTATCTGCTCACTGAGTTGTAAAACTCACTACACGTGGTTGACATATTTTTCAGATAAAGACCCAGAATTTGATCCCGCAGCTACTTGACCGACTAGGTGTCGTGCCTCAGTGGTGAGCCTAACTTGTTTCTAGGCTCTCAGTGTATGATATTGTAATATATTTGTACTCTAGTGTTGCTCTGAAAGTCACAGGCAGGATCCTTGTTTCCGCTGTAAACTTGATGTATATAGATTTGGCATGTATAATTATTGGTTTTTGTAAACTTGTGAACGTTAAATAATACTTGAATATGTGTTATCGTGAGATCATTTACACATGTGTAATGAAAAGTTCTTCGGATAGTAAAGGTATTCGCGTTCCTAAAGTAGGGACGTGACAAACATAGTGTGGAATCGTGGGAACAGAGAGTTTCCAGAAGGGCACGGGTAAGGCAGAATTGGTGAAATTCACTACTAAGGTTGAAAGTGTTTCCAAAATATGAAAATGCAAGATCCATAATTTCTCATCTATGACTGCCAAAAGCAATTGACTTTTGTCACTACAAGATCTAACTCTTAGAAATGGAAAAAACTTAATAAGTCCCCTTTAAGTAATTAAGAAGATGCAATTAGACTGTGCGTCTTAAATTTTTAATGGCTACAGTATAAAAAACTGTTTATACATTGATGAATTTTTGACTGAAACTTGATTGTAAGTTTGTAACGTTTCAGAATATCAGAAGAATCAAATTAAATTATTTATTAAAACAAAGAGATTACAAGTTATTTAATCATCTTCTTTTCTTTTCTTAATTTGACAATAGGCAAATTATCAAGTTTTTGGCTTTCGGTGGAAGGCAAATAATTAAGTTATGATAGTTAGATAGAACCGGAATCATTTCTGCGGTGAAACTTAAAAGGCATATTAATGCTGCTATAACAAAAGCAGTGACAGATTTTTTTGGAAAATCAATAAACTAAGTTATTGCTTTAATCTGATAATAGGCGTTATTTTGTTTTGTGCATCAGTATTAGATCCTTCCCAATTATATATCTCGTTAGAAAACCTGTGGGAAGAAAGACTTTAAGAAATCTGTATTATTTATTTGTGTTAGTTAGCCTATGGGCAGTACGTCGTGGTAAGCTGAAGCAGTATATTCACCGACTAATTATCAGAATATAAAATTGTGCTAATGTTAATTAAGTTGATTGAAAATTATGATACCCCCATATACATGCCATTTGGAATAATAATAAAGCAAAGAAATCTTGTACTAAGAGTTTTGTTTTGTTTTTTTCAGAAAAGGTTTAGAGGAAAACGAAAGAATGTTATAATAGTATTTACAAATAATTTATTATAGAGTATTGCTAACAGTAAAAATAAAAAGACAAATCTTACAAACTAAGTTTTTTGATTTTTTTTAATTTTTAATAGAAAAAATATTTAGTTCACTGACTGTAGATAAAATTTTATATAAGCAGAAAATTAAAAGATTATATCTAAACAATTAATTTTTTATATTTAAACAACATATCACAGTTTTTAAATATTTTATTTATGTAAAATTTGATATGGACCAAATACTTACTCTTTTTAGCAAATGAAACTTTCAGCCTAAGAGATTTATGATGTTTCACACTCACTAAAATGCACAGGAAAAGATCACAATTGCCTGCTCTGACGCGGTTTTACAATATCTTATTAATTCTGTGAAGAATTCATCCAGCCTGCATAGCAGGCCCTCATGCCCTTACCAAGTCTCTCTCTTGACTTGGTAGATAGCCCATATTGTGCAAAACATTAACTCAGTGGAAATCTAAAATATTAGTATAAAAAAGGGGAGCTGACTGCAAGAAATTTGAAAGCTGGTTTTGTTTTAAAGGCATTAAGAAATCGTCTAAGCCAGTGGTTGAGGGATAGCACTATATAAAGGGTACTTACAGTCCATATTTTGCCAAGAAAACATCGACAGTAGGTCTTCTGAGCTACAGATTGACAGAAGATGGGAACCTCAGGGAAATGGAGGCACTGGCCTCGACTCATCTACGCAATGGCATTTTGCCTACTTGCTATCTATGTTGCTGCTTACGATAAGCCTTACTATGGGGCCAACCCACCCAACTATGGGTACGGCTATTACAAAACACCACCACCAAACTATGAAGTACACACGCCTTACTATTACAAATCACCTCCTCATGGCTATAGCTACAAATCCCCTCCACCACCATCTCCTTCGCCTCCTCCACCTTATTTCTATAGGTCACCACCACCTCCATCTCCTTCTCCACCTCTACCATATTACTACAAAACACCACCACCCCCATCACCTTCACCTCCTCCTCCATATGTTTATAAGTCTCCTCCTCCACCATCACCATCACCACCTCCTCCATATGTCTACAAGTCTCCACCTCCTCCATCCCCCTCACCTCCACCTCCATACGCTTACAAGTCCCCACCCCCACCATCTCCCTCACCTCCACCTCCATACGCTTACAAGTCCCCACCCCCGCCATCTCCTTCACCACCTCCTCCTCCATATGTCTACAAGTCTCCACCTCCACCATCTCCATCACCTCCTCCACCATATGTTTATAAATCACCACCACTTCCATCACCTTCACCACCCCCTCCATATGTATACAAGTCACCTCCCCCACCACCTCCCTCACCACCACCTCCATATGTCTACAAGTCTCCACCTCCAACATCCCCCTCACCTCCCCCACCATATGTCTATAAGTCACCACCACCTCCTCCTTACATATACAAGTCACCACCTCCTCCATCACCCTCTCCTCCTGCACCATACATCTATAAATCACCGCCACCTCCTCCTTATGTCCACAAGTCACCATATCCCTACCTCTACAACTCACCTCCACCTCCTCCAAAAGTCTATTAAGCTTGCTGTTACCGATTAATTTGAACTGTTTCCATAAAAATTTTCTGTAAACTTTAATTATTTATAATTTATTGGTGGTATGTTTTCTTTTCCTTTATTCCATTATGATCCCTTCTCAACGAAGTTCAAGCTCTCCGAAATTAAAATTTTCATTGAGAATATTAAACCAAAATTCAAATATTGTCTATTTTATTTATATTTTGAAGTTGTGTACTAGTTTTCCCTCGCGCCTGCGTGCTCATCCCGCTATAATAGTTCACGTAAAAGCTCCAAACATGCAGATATAAATACAATTTAACAAATGAGTTTATAAATATTATTTTTGTCATTGAATTCTGTTGAGTATAAAAAAATTATCGTACATCGAGTTTGATATTTATAAAAATTAATAAAAAAACTAACGAGTAATGAATTTGATAATATAGTAATTAACTTATACATTCAAAATAATTCGAGGATTAAGAGGTTGTTTGGCCGTGATTTACCATTTTTTGGGCCTATTTAAGTGTTGGTTACTCCACAAGTTTGAAGATCGTCTCGTTCTGATGTGATTTGAAAATCTCCCATTTTGAGTACTTTTTCGGTTGTTAGTGTTGATTAATGGAGCGATTGAGCTCTTACACCAACGATTCTTCCGTATTCAGGGGTGGTGGCACTAATAGAACATGATTGGTGATTTTGATTTAGGCTTCAAAATTTGAAAAATCTAGAGAAAGAGAAAGAAAGTAGAGGTGAGAGGTGTGGGAGAGCAGATGAGGCGTGAGGGAGGAGAGGGAGGAATGAAGAGGGTGAAAAAGATTTTATGTTATCTTTGCGGTTTGACTCGAAAATTTTTAAAATGATAGTTTGGTTCTGAAAAATTTTCAAAGAGCCAAAATTTCAAGTAGGATATGCTCACAATTAATATTTAAATTGTTTTAATCTAATCTCAAATAATAAGCAACATTATTACCATGACATAAGTATAGTTGTTTAGGCACTTTAATTTAAACTATAATATAAAAATTAATGAAATAATAACTTGTAATAAATTCATTGTTATAATATAATCTTACCTGGTTAATAGGTCCCAACCATACTCATTATTATAGACGCAAGGGTAGTCACATTGGGCTGTCGACGTAAGTGTTGATCGAAGGTAAAACCTAGATGCATTTTTTTCTTTTATTGGTGGGATTATCAATTATTCAATTTATATAATTTTTTTTAAGATTTTAATTAAATGATTGACAATTCAGTCCTTAAAATGAATTGATTATCTTTTTTTTTTTTTAAAAAAAATGAGAAAATAATAAAATCAGAACAGGAACTCGTGGTCTTTGTTTGACTTTGCGGTAGGATTTGAGAGGTTTAAATAATGCATTGTTTTTGTCTTTTTGCTTCTATTAGGTGGGAAGAACAAACTTAGTTTGGTATTGTGGGAACAAACAGTTTCAAGAAAGGCAGCTATAACTGGTGAAATTCTCGGTTAAGATTGAATGTATGCCCAAAAATATGAAAATGCAATATCCATTATTTCTCATCTCTATGACTGTCAAAAGAAATGTACTTTTTTCAGTACAAGATCTAACACTTAGAAATGGAAAATACTGCCAACAGGATTGAACTACTTTAGGTTTGATTCTAACTAGCATTCTTTTTTAATAGATAATTTGTAAATATCACTATAAATTTTTTCTAAGATCTGTGACATGTCTCGATTTTAGCATATAGTAACTTGTCCTCATCCTAAACTTTGCAAGGACCAAGAAAAGAATATGACATGTGATCCATGATTTCAATAAAATCTTGAATTACAGTTCTTTCCTTGAGTAATTTTCATTCTGCGCAAAACTTACAGTATCCTCATTTTCCTATCAACTTCAAGATGAAAGGAATGAGGAGAACGTGTGGGAAGGAAGATGATGGAAATCAGAAGATAGTTCCTATATCCCAAGTGGCAGGAGAAAACAGCTAGGGCAGAGCCAGAAGGGCTGTGCACCAAGGGAGGAGCCCAATGTAACAGGGCCCAAAGCTGTCATAGTTTATCAAAGGAGAAACAAGGAGGCACATGGAAAGGAAGGAGTTAGTTACAAGGGAGGTGAGTGAGCTAGAGGGGGGGGGGGAGAGAGAAGGAATGATGCATTCGGTTAGAATGGGGAATATTAGGGAAGCAAGAGAGGATGGGGGAGGACATGGGAATAGAGGAAGAGAAATCCAAGAGTTGCTGACTGCTTAGTGTCAGACCCCCCTTTTTTTTGTTTCCTTCAGTTTATGAAATCCACCTATCTTCATTTTGTTGCATTATAAACACTTCTTTTCTAATTTCTGCATTGTTCTAGATTATAGACATTGCTACTACATTCTCACTCTATTGCTGTAATCTGTCTATGAGTATTATATAGTCAGTTGATTCCCATCAATTGGTATCAGAGCGGTGACAATCTGGGTGATGGTAAATACAAGAATGGATGGAAGAGTAGAAACGCTGGAGAAGGAGGTAGGAGCTATCCGAGACCTCATACTGGAAATGAAAGAGACCATGGAAGAGCAGAGAATACAGAGGTTGGAAGATGAAAGACGAGCCACTAGGGGAAAATCTGTTGAATAGACTACTCAAGGCTCTATGGAGGGAGGAAGTGGAGTTCAAGGGAAAGAAGGAGCACCGATATGGTGGCTTGAGTTACCTATTTTCTCGGGGGAAGATGCTATAAGATGGGTTTTCAGAGTAGAGCGATACTTTGCGATAAATCGAGTCAGAGAAGAGGAGAAGATGGAAGCCATTGCATTATGCTTAGATGGAAAGGCTCTCAATTGGTACAAATGGCAAGAAGTCCATTCACCAGTAAGAAATTAGGATGGATTTAAGCAAGAGTTGATGGAGAGATTTCAACACTCCCAAATTAGGGATAGTTACGAAATGCTAATGGCACTACGACAAAAGGGATCCGTGACTGAATACCGCAAGAAATTCGAGCTCTTATCAGCTCCATTGAAAGAAGCTTCCGACGCCATGCTCATGGGTGTCTTTAGAAACATATTGAAGGAGGAGATCCGGGTAGAGGTTCGAATGAGCAACGTGGAGACCCTGAAGGACTTGATGGGCCTGACCCATAAGGTAGAAGAGAGAAAATGAGTTTTGGATAGGGCTCGAGAAGCCCGATGGCGACGGGCGCAGAGGAGGAACCATCATAACTCCAACCAGGATATCGGGGATTCTGGAATCGACCAAACCCATGGCTCCGATGATGATGTCGCCCATAGAGGGAGGAGAGACAAAATCGGGGGGGGGGGGGACAGGGATGTCATTGAGTGTCCCGCCTCGGAGTGACGAACATTTCCGGTGATTGACGGAGGCCGAAGCTGCAAAAAAGCGGAAGCTGGGCCTGTGCTACTGGTGTGACTAGCGATACCAGCAGGGCCATCGATGTAAGAACAAATAGCATCAGGTTCTGTTATTAGCCGAGGAGGAAGAACCCATTGAAGAGGAACAAAGTGAGGAAGCGATGGATGAGGAAGGTAATGGAGAACCCCAAATGGAATTGTCCATAAATTCCATTGTAGGTATTTCCACGGGTCGGACCATGAAGATGAAAGGACAAATCAACTACAGAGAGGTGATTGTAATGGTGGAAAATGGTGCGTCTCACAATTTTATTTCCAACCGGGTCATCCAAGAATTGAATATAACAATAGGCAAGACAAAAAGTTTTGGAGTCATAGTAGGTAATGGATACACAATGTAAGGTGAAGGAGTGTGTTCAGGAGTTCAACTTGAATTACAAGGGATTCAGATTACGCAAACTTTTTTTCCATTTGATTTGGGGAGTGCTGATGTCGTGCTAGGAATGTCTTGGCTGGAGTCACTAGGGGAAGTCTGTACTGATTAGGGAAAATTGACCATGAAGTTCATCGATGGGCAGAAGAAAATTACATTGCAAGGAGATTCGTCTCTTTATAATACACTGGTCTCTCTAAAATCCATGATGAAGTCTCTTAAGAAATCAGAACATGGATACATAATTGAATTTGGTCAATTGTCAATATCAAGGAACCAAGATCAGAAGGGGGACATAAGTGAATTATTATAGGAGTTTGAGGAGGTTTTTCATCCCCCAGCAGGACTACCTCCCCTTAGAATGCATAATCACCCCATCCAGTTCTAGGAAGGGAGCTCTCCACCCAATTTGAGACCCTATCGCTACCCACACTTCTAGAAGAACGAGATTGAGCAATTGGTTAGGGAAATGCTCACAACAAGAATCATCAGACCCAGCACTAGCCCTTTCTCCAGTCCCGTGCTATTAGTCAAGAAAAAAGATGGTAGTTGGAGGTTCTGTGTGGACTAAAGGGCACTCAACAAGGTTACTATACCAGATAAGTTCCCTATACCAGCCATTGATGAGCTGCTTGATGAGCTATAGGGGGCAACAAGATTCTCCAAGCTAGACCTGAAATCTAGCTACCATCAGATTTGCATAAAGCTAGGAGATGAACACAAGACGACTTTTAGAACACATGAGGGCCATTATGAGTTCATGGTGACACCTTTTGGCCTCACCAATGCCCCATCTACTTTCCAGTCGCTTATGAACCAGATTTTCAGATAGCAGCTTCGGAAATACGTCTTAGTGTTTTTTGACGACATCCTAATTTACAGCCCAAATTGGAGTACGCATTTGCTACATTTAAGGAGAGCCTTAGAGATATTGAAGCAAAAAAGGCCTGATGGTAAATCAGAAAAAATGCATGTTTACTCAAAAGTAGCTAGAGTACCTGGGGCATATAATATCAAGGACAGGAGTTCAGGCTAATCCGACCAAGATAAAGAGTATGGTTGAATGGCCTCTACCAAAAGATTTGAAGGCATTACAGGGTTTTTTGGGACTCATGGGTTATTACCGGAAGTTTGTGAAAGACTGTGGAAAAATCACAGCACCTCTCACCGACTTCCTTAAGAAAGATGCTTTTAGTTGGGGGGAAGAAACTCACACTGCCTTCCAATTGCTCAAAGAAGCGATGACTACAGTGCCCGTCGTGGCTTTACCTGAGTTTTCTAAACCCTTTGAAGTAGAAGCTGATGCATCTAGAAGGGGGGTGGGAGCTGTACTGATGTAAGATAAAAGGCCTATCACATATTTCAGTTAATCCCTTTCACCCTAGGCACGACAATCTTCAGTGTATGAGAAAGAACTTATGGCCATAATTTTTGCTATACAAAAATGGAGGCATTATTTGATGGGGCATCGCTTTTTAATTAAGACAGATCAGAAGAGTCTAAAATTCTTGCTGGAGCAAAGGGTGATGAGTACCGAACAATAGAAGTGGGTCTCCAAATTGATGGGTTTTAACTTTGAGATCCAGTATAAACCAGGCAAGGAAAATAGAGTTGTAGATGCCTTGTCCCGTCAAGAAGAAAGCATGAAGTATAATGTCTTTTCAATGTGGAAATCCTAAGAGCTGGAGAATTAGGTACAAGAGGGGTAGAAGGATGCACATATTCTGCAAATCATACATAAGATCATTTCTGGGCAGCAACCTCCCGTAGCCCAGCAGGGCTGTTACAACCCTTACCAATACCTCAGCATGTCTAGGAAGATATCAGCATGTCACATGGCTATGACACAATTCTGGTGGTAGTAGACCAGTTGACCAAATATAGTCATTTCTTATTGATGTCTCACCCCTTCACAGCCAACGAAGTAGCTGAAACCTTCATCCAGGGAGTGGTAAAACTGCATGGGTTTTCTAAATCCATAATATCTGACAGGAATAGAATTTTTGTTAGCCAATTTTGGAAAGAATTGTTTAAGCAAGGTGGTACTCAAATTCACTACAACTCTAGCTATCATCCAGAGACGGATGGCCAAACCAAAGTGGTGAACCGAACATTGGAAACATATTTATGGTGTTTTGTGGGGGACAAGCCCAAACAGTGGACAAAATGGATTGCTTGGGCAGAATTCTGGTATAATTCCACCTTTCACCGGTCTGCAGGGATGACTCCTTTTAAGGCCTCTATGGAAGAGATCCCCCACCTATCTTGAGATTTACTAATGACTTGTCCATGGTAGAAGCAATGAATGAGCAACTTCAGGCTAGAAATCTGATATTGGATGTACTCAAACAGCATTTAACCAAGGCGCATGAAGACATGAAACTGGCAGCAGATAAGGGGAGAATTGAAGCAGCCTTTCAAATCGGGGATTGGGTCTACTTGGAGATAAAGCCATACAAAATGAAATCCTTAGCCAAAAAGGTCAATGAAAAGCTGTCTCCTAGGTTTTATGGACTCTATAAAATCTTGAAAAGGTTGGGGCAGGTAGCCTATAGATTGGAGCTTCTAGAGACCGCTAAGATCCACCCTATTTTCCATATATCTCAATTAAAAAGAGTCTTGCAATATGCAGTGCAAGCTCAGCCTCTCCCATCATTTCTATCAGAAGAATTGGAACTAATAGTCACTCCTGAAGAAGTTAAGCAAACCCGAATTCTCACTAATGGGCAGCAAGAGGTATTTGATTAAATAGAAAAACCTACCTGAGTGTGATACTACATGGGAAGATACGGAGATCATAAGAAACCAGTTTCCTTATTTCCACCTTGAGGACAAGGTGGATGTTGCAGAGGGAAGTAGTGATGGAAATCAGAAGATAGTTCCTATATCCCAAGTGTATAGCAGGAGAAAACAGCCATGGCAGAACCAGAAGGGCTGTGCACCAAGGGAGGAGCCCAATGTAACAGGGCCCAAAGCTGTCATAGTTTATCAAAGGAGAAACAAGGAGGCACGTGGAAAGGAAGGAGTTAGTTACAAGGGAGGAGAAGCAGGTGAGCTGAAAGGGAGAGAAAGAGAAGGAATGATGCATTCGATTAGAATGGGGAATATTAGGGAAGCAAGAGAGGAGGGGCGAGGACATGGGAATAGAGGAAGAGAAATCCAGGAGCTGCTGTGTAATATCCCAAAATTTTAAAATGTCATATCTTGCTTTAATAATTATATTTTATGAGAAATATTTATGTTTTTCCCTTAAAGATAAAAGTTTATTTTCATTTTATTTTTATTCTAAAAATATGGTTTACTAGAATTACTTATTTTGTTTTTCTTACCACTTTTGTTGCACCAAAATTCCAAGAATGTCCCTTTAAAAATCTGGCCCTTTGAAATGTCGAAAATACCCTTCTGCAAAAAAAAAAAAAAAAAAAAAACTGAAGCATGAAAAGAAAATCACGCAGGGAAGGGGGAGGTTCAAGCTTTCATTTTCGGTTGTTTTTCTTTCTCCCATAATTCCATTATTTTCTCCCAAATCCAGCCATAAACAGGCCTTCCATCTTGGAACTGAGTATCCTACCATACATAAGCATGAACCTCTGCCCAAATCCAGTTGAAAGTGCAACAAAACAGAAGCAGAAACATCAGAAAACGCAGCTACAGTAACCTGCGCCCAATTTAGGTCAAATTTCCAGAAATCTTGTAATTTTTGGTGTTTTCTTGAAATACTAAGTTATGGGTTTTCTTAAGGACATAGTGTAGTATATGTATGACAAATTTCATGGCAAGATAACATGATTTGGTACCTAAATCATGCAAATTTTTTCGGATGAACAGTAACCATGAACAGTATTTTACCTGCGTGAACAGTGTCAGATGCGTGAACAGTACCTGTCAATGAATTTTTGGATTTCGAAATAGCTAAGTTGAAGAGCATAATTTGGAGTTGTTGGTGATCAATTTCATTTGGAAAAAGGAAAGAAGAAGTTAGTCTAATTGAAACTTCAAATTGGTGAGTAAATCACATAAATTATGGCATGGAGAAAAGAATTATAATTTATCTCTAAATTTATAAATTGTATAATATGGTTATGTAATATAAATTTATGACAATTTTTGTATGTTGAGATTGTGACTTGGGTGATGTTTGATCTTTGGATAGTATGTCATTAAAATATATGAATGTGTGAGAAGTGAATTGAGATAGGTAGGTAACAAGTTAGGAATGGTGAAAGTAAGATTTGTTAGGATTGCTAGTGATGGAAAAATGTCACAAGAGAAAGATTTGAGCATATTAGGTTTACTTGAGGATAGGTAAGACAAAATTAGATTAGCGGTTCCAATTTGTTGGAAGTGATCAATGGAGGAAATTTTGGAGAAAATTGGGCATTAAACTATTCATAATTTAAAATAGTGAGTTTGGATACCGAACTGTATAATAAATTTTTAAGTGAAAGAAACAGATGTTTGATAGTCTTAAGGTGCTTTGAGGAATGTAATAAAGTGGATTAGTGGTGTTGAAATTCTTGAGGAATAAAATATGGGAAGTATGATTACCATGCTAAATTGAGTCTAGTATTTAGGATATGAATTATGTCGAGATGTATGAATAATTGTTGAGGAAAGTCTTAGAATGAACGGACTAGTTAAACGAAGTTGGTAGGAACTAGAATGATATGCTTTTAGAAATGAAAGTAAGAAAGGCTTGAGATTAATGGGAGGATGTCGACATGTGAGAATCAAAGATGAATTGGTAGAAATCTGGAATAAAAAAAGTTGGTTACTTTATATGGATGTGTATATATTATTTTATGTCTATGGTTCTTAATTATATCGACTTGTGGATATAAATATGCGAATTTGAGGATAATTTAGAAATTAATGAAGATGATCCATAATGGTTTGAGAATTTATTAGGATAAGCTATATATGTATAATGTATTATGTATATCTTATCCCAAAAGTATAAAATGTTCTAACCGAAAAATTTAATATGATGATCTTCCGTAATATATGATGTTTATACTATGAATACATATAAGTATGTGAATATTTATGTATAATGGCATCTCAAATAATATTTACTGATGGTAACCCTAATGGATAATGAAATAATAAATAATGATACAAGAATATAAGGTTATATAAAATGAAATGAAGTATGACTATCAAATGGAAATTTCTTTATTCCAGTAAGCACATAGATATGTATACGTGCACCTTAAAAATATAAATGAATCAAAAGGAAATGAATGAATGAAAGTGATATGACTAAATGTGATGATAATTGAATTTGATGTTCAGTAATAGTAAAGTATTCACTGTGGATATAATGATTATGATGATATGATCACAGTGGGTTCTCACTTGATACTGAGTAAAACGATATTTTATTTCTAAAACCTAGAAACAAAGAAATAAATAAATAAAACTAATAATAATTACATTGGATTCCTTTTCGGAAACACTGTCAGCTAGCGGCAGAGATGGCTAGCCTTGGTGCACCTTGTAACCCTAGCTAGTAAGGGAGTTGCTAGCCCCTTGTGCGAACGGGCACATGAGGATTGAAATGTGAATAAATGTGGAGTTGAGGTATGTCTCCTCCAATAGCTAGTGGCAATTGGCCTGGTTACTTTTGATGAGAATGAGGTGATTTACCCGTCCTATTGCTGTGTGCTTAGGACAGTCAACATATGGAAAGGTTAGGGAGTTGAGGAGAGCTCCTCCCAACCTTATGATATGAATGACGAGAATATGATGATGTTACTCGTCCCATTGCTATGTGCTTGGGATAAGACATGTATGTGGTGTTTTACCCGCCCTTGCTATGTGCTTGGGATAAGACATATATGTGGTGATTTACCCACTCTTGCTGTGTGCTTGGGTAAAAATGGTGATTTTCCCTTACCAGGCTATGTGCTTGGGTATGTTGAAATGGTTCTGGATTGGAATCCTCCAAACTAAATAAAGTGTGATAAAGGTAATAATAATTAAAGAATAAAACTGAAAGATATTAATAAAAGAATAAGTCTTATTAATATATAATAATTAATATAATTCTTTTACTTTAATTATACTTTTGAATATATATAGCTTGAATATTAAATATATATCTATATATACATAAATAACATAGGATATTTTTATATGGCATAGGAGCATAATAGTATAGTGACATAACTTTAATAAAGATGATAAGTGGATATAACCCATTGGTTATAGCATGTGCAAATGTTTGCAAGTAGAAATGTTCAAGTGCCTACTTAAAAGAAGAACAATAAATGAAAGTGACTGAGAAAGGTCAAGGAGTCCCTTAGAGACCTATATGTATATTATGGTGAAATTAAATAAGGGAAAGTAAGAGATTGGGTTAAAACTATGATAAATGAATGATCAAAAATATGAATTTGAAGTTTAAAAATATACTATTCATAACTTATTTTTAATGAGAATAAGTAAACAAAACTAGTAAGAATACTTCAAAATATTCATAAGCCGAATTATAATCTAATATGTAAGATAATTTTTCTACATGATATAATTGTGTTATTTACTTGCTGAGTCGCAAGACTCACCCCAATCTTTTAAATGCTTCCAGATAGGTAAAAATTGAAGGCGTACGCAGAAGCAGTAAAATTTTCGAGGTAAGCCCAAATTTGTCCTGATGGGCTAAGTTTCTTGTTGTCTTATGTATTTGTACTCTAGAGTTGCTCCACATTATCACAGGCAGGAACCCCGTTTCCTATGCGTGAAAAAAAAAGGTAAAACCTATGTAAAACAAGAAATACAAAATGATTTGGCATCGCTTAATGAAGTTAGATCTTTATTTATATATTATTTGTGTTTAAAGTTTTACAGAGTGATTATGTGATCACATGCTAAACCAGATTGATTATTAAGTTTTAGATTCATAATGTGATGGTTAGGCTTACGAAGTGGGGAGAAACCCTCATTTCGTGCCGGTCTCGTGGTCGGATAGAATCTGGGACGTGACATGCTGACTGCTTAGTGTTGGACCCCCCCCTTTTTTTTTCTTTCCTTCAGTTTATGAAATCCACCTATCTTCATTTTGTTGCATTATAAACACTTCTTTTATAATTTCGGCATTGTACTGGATTATAAACATTGCTACTACATTCTCACTCTGTTGTTGTAATCCGTCTATAAATATTATATAGTCAGTTGATTCCCATCAGAAGAGCTTTGCTCAAAATTCTAAATAGTAGTTCTTGCAACCAAATTATTAAGTTTTTCTTTCTTTTCTTCTCTTGATTTGGCAATAAGCAAATTATTATTACTTTTTGTTGAAAAGTAAATTATTAGGTTATGACAGTTTGATAGAACCTTAATCATGTATATGGTGAAACTTAAATGGTATAGTGCTACTATAACAAGAGAAATAGCCCAATTCAAGTTGGCTCAACTTGCAAAAATATTTTAATAAGATTTTTGTACTTAGAGCTTGTTTAGAAACAATTTTCATAATAGTTTTTTTATTTTTTATTTTACAAAAATAAAAAAAAATCTGTTCAACCAAGTTGTTTTTTAAAAATTGTTATGTAATAGTGTAACTTTAAAAATAATTTTAAAGAAATTAAACACCATTTTATTGTTTTCATTATTTTTATGCAAAATTATTTTCATCTTTTTTTTAAATAAGAACTATTTTCATTAATAGAAAAAATATAAATAATTTATCAAAACTAATATCTAACTATCACAAAGATTACATTATTCTATTTTTTTTGCTTTCAAAATTATATTCTCAAAATTTATATCAAAACAAGTTTTTGTTCTTTTATTTTTTTAAAAATAGTTTTTTAAAATAATTTTTTTAAAAAAATAAAATAAAAACACTTGAAAATGCTTTCAAACAATAATGTCTGATCTTCTTGATAGATTTCTTTTTGTCCCTTAGTAAGTTTTATTTACATTAATCCCTATGTCAAAGTGCAAGACATAGATATCGTGGACTTCGCAGATGTGGTTGTGAGGCCAAAAAGGAATTTCGGCCATGCTATTGACACTTGGACCAATAATATTAGAATAATTTATTTTTATTATATTTTTTTTTTCAAAATAAAAAAAGCGTGACAGATCTTTTTCATAAAATCTAGACTAAGTTATTGCCTTACATGTAATTCTATTATTGATATGACTTTTCTTCAATCATTTGTCAAGTGTGTGTTTTAGCCTATGGAGAGAGACGTCTGGTTAGCTGGAGCTGTACATTCACCGACTATTTATCACAATATAAAAATGTTCTAATGTTAATTAAGTTTGTTATCAAATCAATACCCAGAAATAAATGCCATTTGGAATAAAGTTAAGAAATCTTGTAGTAAGATATTTGGCTTTAGACTTGGTGCTGTTTCACACTTCTAAAATGCCGAGGAAAAGATCAGAACTGTCTGCTCTGACACGCTCTTACAATATATTATTAATTCTTCAAAGTACACATCCAGCTATGCCCTTACTAACTCTCTCCCTTGACTTTGTTCATAGCCCAAATTGTGCACGACATTAACTAAATGAGAAACCACGATCTCAAGTTCAAATATAAACAATTGGTGTAGAAACAAAATGGAAATAAGCAATATTGGTTTATTTTTAAAAGCAATAGTCCAGGCTGTTAATGCATTGAACTAAGAAATCTTCTAAGCCAATGGTTCGGGGCTAGCACTATATAAAGGGTTCCAATCCATATTTTTGCCATAAGGCCGAGCAAAGCCGCAGATTGACAGAAGATGGGAACCTCAGTGGAACAGAGGCACTGGCCTCGACTCATCTATGCAATGGCATTTTGCCTAGTTGCTATCAGTGTTGGTGCTTACGAAAAGCCTTACTATGGGGCCAACCCACCCACCTATGGGTACCACTATTACAAAAGACCACCACCAAAGTACGTAGTACAACCGCCCTACTATTACAAATCACCTCCTTATGTCTATAGGTACAAATCCCCTCCACCACCATCTCCTTTGTCTCCTCCACCTTATGTCTATAAGTCACCACCTCCTCCATATGTCTACAAGTCTCCACCTCCGCCATCTCCATCACCTCCTCCACCATATGTCTATAAGTCACCACCACCTCCATCTTTTTCACCACCTCCTCCGTATGTCTACAAGTCGCCACCTCCGCCATCTCCATCACCTCCTCCACCATATGTCTATAAGTCACCACCACCTCCATCACCTTCACCACCTCCTCCATATGTATACAAGTCACCTCCCCCACCATCTCCTTCACCACCTCCTCCATATGTCTACAAGTCTCCACCTCCGCCATCTCCATCACCTCCTCCACCATATGTCTATAAGTCACCACCACCTCCATCTCCTTCACCACCTCCTCCATATGTCTACAAGTCTCCACCTCCGCCATCTCCATCACCTCCTCCACCATATGTTTATAAATCACCACCACCTCCATCACCTTCACCACCTCCTCCATATGTATACAAGTCACCTCCCCCACCATCTCCTTCACCACCACCTCCATATGTCTACAAGTCTCCACCTCCGCCATCTCCATCATCTCCTCCACCATATGTCTATAAGTCACCATCACCTCCTCCATATGTCTACAAGTCACCACCGCCTCCATCACCTTCACCACCTCCTCCATATGTATACAAGTCGCCTCCCCCACCATCTCCTTCACCACCACCTCCATATGTCTACAAGTCTCCACCTCCACCATCCCCCTCGCCTCCTCCGCCATATGTCTATAAGTCACCACCACCTCCATCTCCTTCACCACCTCCTCCATATGTCTACAAGTCTCCACCTCCGCCATCTCCATCACCTCCTCCACCATATGTTTATAAATCACCACCACCTCCATCACCTTCACCACCTCCTCCATATGTATACAAGTCGCCTCCCCCACCATCTCCTTCACCACCACCTCCATATGTCTACAAGTCTCCACCTCCACCATCCCCCTCGCCTCCTCCACCATATGTCTATAAGTCACCACCTCCTCCTTCACCGTCTCCTCCTCCACCATACGTCTATAAATCACCGCCACCTCCATCACCTTCACCACCTCCTCCTTATGTCCACAAGTCACCATATCCCTCCCTCTACAACTCACCCCCACCTCCTCCGAAAGTCTATTAAGTTTGCTGTTAAACCGCTTTGAATTGTTTCAATAAAAATTGCTACATACTTTAATTATTTCTTTTTGTAATTGAGCCTTCATGACACAAAGTGAAGAGCCTTACGGTGCAGCCCTTGTTTCATTATTTGTGTTCTGCATTATTACCAAGTGAAATACAGAAGTTTGGTTTCTATTTCAATTATTGTAATTTGTCGGTGGTAGCCCTTGTTTGGTTCTGCAGCCCTTGTTTCTATTTCATTATTTGTTTTCCTTTATTCCATTATGATCCCTTGAAGTTCAAGCTCCCTGAAATTTTAATTTAAATGGAGAATAGTAAAACCAAAATTTATTTTTTGTCCACTTTATTTACATTTTGAAATTGTGTACAAGCTGTCTCTCGCTGTGTGCTCATCCGGCCTCAATAATTCACGTGAAAGCTCTAAACATGCAAATATAAATACAATTAACAATTAATGTATTTATAATTATTTTGATCTTTGAATTCTCTTGAATAAACATACAACGAATTTAATAATTTGAAGACTAATACATTTAAAATAATTTAAGAATCAAAGTTAAGTGACTATAAATTTAGAGACTGAATTGTTAGTTTACTCTTTAATTTAATCTTATGATAATCAATTAGTTCATTAAGTTAATCTTATGATAATAGTTAGTTCATTATGGTTGATTTTATTAATACGAATATATTTAAATTCAATTTTATTAAATTTAAAATAATTTAAATTCAAAATCAAATGTTATATTTAATGTTTTAAAAAAAGAATATTAACACGAGTATAGAATATAATACGAATACACATTGTGGCACGACAAACTCTAAAGCATCCACATACAATTTAAAGTATTACACTGTATTTATTACAAATATTGGATATGCTACCAAACACAAATATAATTTTTTTAAGTTTTAATATTTTATAGATCAATGTTTTAAAAATCAAACCGATTATTGAACTGAAAAGACAAGATGTTCATAGTTCAGCGGTTCAAGATATTTAATATTATATATATAATTTATTAAAAATATAATACTTATATATAAAAAATATCAATTAATAATAAAAATGAAATTAATAACTTTAAATACCTTTACATAATATCAAATTATCTAAAGATATAAACATATCTAAATAAATATAATATATTTTATTAACGAAATAGTATAATTTTAATATAACAATTTACTGATGTATTAAATTAATATAAATGTAACTAATATTTGTGATTCATTAATTTTTCAAGATTTAATAACTATTATATATAAAAAGTTTCATAATATATAACAAAAAGCATTTGTACTAAATCACCTTGTTGGGGTTTGAATCCCAATAGATGCATTTTATAAAAGGCAATATTTTATTAAAAAAAAAAAAGAAATTGGACTAGTTTAGTGCTGAACTGGTTGGTTTGCAGCCAGTTTTCTTGTTGGCACTGAATCAGTTGATTCTTTAACTCCTAGATTTGTGGGGGTTGACCTGGCAAGGAGCCAAACATTTCAATAATTTTTAAATATGACACTCCACACAGTAATATCCCAAGTCATTTTAAAGCGTGATATTAGATTTTATGATATTTTGAACATTATAGTATGTAATAACAAGACAAAAAATACCATTTTTTTTAATGTTGTTGTATTTGATACAAAGTTGTTATTTTATAAAAGTTAAATAGTAAAACAAAGTGTGATGTGGGATTGCTATAATTTTAAAGTGTTGAGATAACATGAAATATAATATTAAGGTGTTATATTTGATAGTATAACAAATACAAGCACCCAACTCAGATATTTAAGATATTATAAGATTTGAAATAATAGACTTAAATCATAATATACCAAATAATTTTTTAAAAGTTTTGTGATGATCCAAAAACACTCTAACTGACATAAAAAAAAAAGTGCAAGCCAGGATGTCCCTAAAACAAAACAAATAACAGAGTTGAGTGTAAGTAGGTGGCAATGGGCTGGATCCAAGAAAAGCAGTGGGCAGGGCAACCCCAACCCCGACCCAAAAAGTGCACAACGTTTCAGCCAACTAAGCTCTAACATGGGATTTCGTTGTAGTGCACATTTTGTGGAATGTGATCCCCCGCCGTTACAAAATTTCTGGCTTCATCAATGACAAGTGGGTTTGACGCCTCCCTACTTAACTTTTGATTCTCAACAATCTCACCAATTTCAGCTTCAAAACGTGAAATTTCCGAGTACCCGAACAATGAAATAAAAATCAAACCCGTAAGCCTCACTCTCACTGTGTCTTCTTCTTCAAACCATCTTGCATATAACTCTCTGCAAGTTATTCTAAACCCAAAACTAGAGCTTTAGGAAAAACCCATTTCCTTCACATTCATAGATTCATCAGAGAAATTATTGGTACCCTTGGGAAGCAAAACAGAGAAATCCCACAGGTTCTTCATTCAAAGTGGTCAATTGAAGGGTGGACGATGGAGAAGGAGTTTAATCTTGGTCGGAAAAATGGTTACATGACCACAATGACGATGTCTCTGAGGTCTCGCCTGGCCTGCACGTGCTCGAACCGTCCCGGTTCGGTCCGGTGTGCGCATCATGGGTATGTGGTGCCGGAGAAGAGGTTGAAGAAGCGCCAGGCGAGCCACGAGATCTTGAGGAGGGCTCTATCACCGCCGCCGCGACGGTTAACCCTTAGATGGTTGAATTTTAACCCTAGTCCAAGCAGGCTCTCTAAGATGTCCATGGCTCAATAACACTTTTTTATTTATTTACATTTTCTGTTAGTTATTATTGGATAATTGTACGATAGAGTTTGAATCCCCTGAAATTAGATTATTCTTTTTGTTCTTCAGGCAATTTTCAAAACCTTCTGTTCTTTAATTTAATTTTTTTCCCTAATTGGAAAATGCTGATAATCAGATAATTTTTACATAATTCTTGGTCTGAATCAAACCTATTCATGATAATAATTGAATTCGATATTCTATCCCTTAATTAATCTGTAATGGTGCCTATTCTATCTTCATTAAAATTGGATCCAGCAGCTTATGTTTGAAAAAAGAAAGAGGAAACCCATATTTCTAAACCAGAAACTGGGATCCATTTGGTCTCCTTTACACAATTCTTTGCGGTAAGAAAGTCTACTATTGAATTGTGAACAGTAAAACATTGGTTATATCAGACTATTGATTCCCACGTAAGAAAAGGCAATGCATAATAGAGGATATGCTGATAAAGTGAGAATCGGATAATTTTATGGAGAACTCTATCTTTTATGGAGTTTAGTTTCTTCACCGTAAAATACACTCTGGGACTCTCGCTCTAATTTTTTGATTACTCTGTTGAGAAATTGAGAATCTTAAAATGCACTCCAACATATAGATAGATACATAGATGGAAAATTATTTGGTCCACCGCTAGTGGATAATTTTTTTTTACCAGCGATATTCAAATTATGACATATAACAAACTCAATATTTTTTTAAAAATTATTTTTATCACGTGTCATGATTTGAATATTATTGGTGGACAAAAAATTGTACATCGAACGGTGGACCAAATACCAACTCTAGATACATATCTAAGACTTGTATGCTACCAAACATATTCTTGGAAATTTTAGGACGCAGTTTAGGATTTGTTGAAACATCTTCTAAGTTAATTTGAGTTTGGTGCTGTTTTCCACAATTTTGTGCATCACAAAAATTTATTGCTCAGTAATTGATTTTCTTTTGAAAATTTGTATCTATATTTTATATAAAATAATGTCAATTTAATGAATCTTATAAATAGTAAATTACATGAAAAAATATATATTCTAAATTAAATCAATTATAACAAAGATCACATAACGAAATTTAGTCAAATGAATCAAAAATTTTACCACTCCAATTCAAAATAGATAAATCTTTAATCATCGAGTACTGAAACCCCAAGGACATAACACAGTTCAACCAAGCCATCAATATTTTTACTAACTCAATCCCATGCAAATACGTACCAAGCGCAATTCAAAATGGAGAGATCTAGAATCAGCTTATAAGTGCTTTCAGGTGAAACACTTTTTATTTGTAAGTAGTAGAAAGTGAAGGAGCTTGTGAACTGGGGGATATTTTGAGCTTGTTAACAGTTGAAGAAGCAGCGGCAAGCAAATACTAAACCACGTTCATGACAAGCTCCTGAGACAGCACCTTCCCCTTTTCACTAAAATTAGAATACGTGATAATACGCTTAGCAACCACTAGATCATACTCTTGTTTTGTATTTTATTTTAAATTAAAGTCTTTTCATAGTGGTGCTCTCTTTCCAAGAAATAACACTTTCATTTGTGACTTATACAAAAAGCCATTATTAAAAAGATATTGTGCTTCATTTTCATTGATTTCATTGATGACATGTTAAAGTGAGGCTTTTCAAGATGAATTAACATGTTGCTGTTAAAAGTAAAAGTTTCAATAACGACCATTGCTGAAAGTCTTCTGTAACAACAACATTGTTGCCACTAAAAAGTTCAACATTTTCAATGTCGTTACCTAAACCTATTTATATCTTATTTTATTTTTTTAATTGCTAAGTGGCTTTGGTGAGACTTCTAAAATATTGTCATCAAATCTTATTTTGTATTTTATTTTAAATTAAAATCTTATTTTAGTCATTTAAGTTTAAACTAGAATATGATTTTGTTTTTAATTTTTTTTTGCATACATACCTAACATTTTATAAATGTTCTTTTTAGTCTCTACGACCAATTTTGTAAAAAAAAATTTAAAAAAAATGTTGACATGGATATAGTAAAATTTAATTTATTGAATCCAAATAACTAATTTAGCTAAAAGCTCCCAGTCACCTCAAAACTATGGTATATAACTATTGCATCTTTAGTGATAAGTTTTGCCTGAGTCATCTTAATTAGGTGAAATGACTAGACACCTTTATTTTAGAGTAACAAAAAAAAGTTTTTGATTGAATTAACTATTTAAATAGATAATTTAGTGGGTTAAGTTTCATTTGTATCATAGTCAACATTTTTTGTTAATTTTTCTCTTTGAAATTAGTCTTAGGGACTAAAAATGAATGTTTATGAAATATTAGAATGTATTCAAACAAAAATATTTAGGAGCTAAATCAAATTTTACTACAAATTTAAGAGATTAAAATAAAATTTTGCTCTTTATTTGATATTTTTTAAATTGTTAATTGGATTAGATGATGACATTTAAAATTTCCTCATCAAATTTATTATTTTTATTCTATTTTTTTAATTATTATTAGAATTTGGCAAGGAATTTTGAAATGTCGTCACCAAATCTTATTTTTATTTTATTTTAAATATATATATTTTTAATTTTTATGGAGCTTCGGCACCAAATTCTATTTTTTATTTTATTTTATCTTTTAAATTGTTATTAGAATTCCGTGACTACTTTTACATGATTTATTATATTGTGTCTAACATTGGAAGTGGTTTGCTTCCCAACTATATATTATTTGCAGGGGTTGTCTTTGGCCGCATGAACATATCAGTCCTGTCAAAGAATGGCTTCTACTTATGAGGACGGCTGAAGCAAATGAAGAGCTTTTGTGTGTGTGTGTATAAGTGCGCGTGAGAAGGAGAAAGAATAAGGAGAGAGTAATTAAACTCTTTTGATTGATTGTGGTTAATCTAATTGTATATTATCAACATGGTTGAAAAATTGTGCAGTTTCGGGTTTAGCTGTCATTTAATATATGATTATATGAAACGTTATTATTTTGTTTCAAATGTGAGAAATAGCATTTAGTTTTTAACCAATTTTACTGTTTCAATATTGTTTAAATATTATCTAAATTAATATATGTATGGACTTTTGATTATTGATCAAACGTGGGTTACTTGCCAAGTGTAACATAAAACATATATACTAAATATCAAGTCTTTAATATGCTAAATATCATTTGTCAAGGAACTACTTAATTAGTTCAAAACCATTAGTAAATATTTTGAAATCGAATTGGTCAATAAATAGGTTAAAATGGCTGTGCTAGAATGGTGTCTGTTTCAGGGAAACCTCGTATATATTATTAAGACATGTTCTTTTGTTACCCAACTTTTGCTTACTTTTGTACCATGTCGAGATTTGTAATCTTGGGAGAGAGAGATAATAAACATTGGGCAGAGAAAGAACTTGAGAGAATGTAGATTGAGGTTACCCAATCGGGTCAACTCAATGTTTTAATATTTAACTAAAACACTACTAAATACGCTGACACTTAATATAACTTTTTATTCATATAACACAAACATGAATTGTATTCGTTAATTTCATGCTGCTCAATTATTTAGGGCTTTCATGGGAAGCACTATTTATTTATTATTTATTCGTAAGTAGTAGCATGTGGCGGAGATTCTGAACTGGGGGATATTTTGAATTTGTTAACAGTTGAAGAAGCAGCGACAAGCAAATCCAAAACCTCGAGCGTGACAAGCTCCCGAAACAGCACCTTCCCCTTTGCACTTACTATCACAGCTACTGCTGTCTCCACAAAACCCAGAAAATGTTTGGCTGCCTCTTTCACACAGCGCTGCTTCCACAGTTACTACCTCTGTATATATATTTATAAACAAATGAAAAGGAAGGTACATTGTTATTTTTAAGAGACCCCACAAGTTTGTTGCTAACATCAACCTATCCATTTTAGAGAAGGAGAAGTAAAAATGTGTGTTGAACCATAAGAGAGATAAAGAGAAAGCAATTAAGTTTATGGAGAAAAGAGGTGAATGCTGGAGAGATATGGAATATGAGAAAGCATGGAAAGAGAATTCATTGTTATTTTTTTGCTAAAATTAGGTAAATATCTGCCACTCCTTTTTCCTTTTGTGTGAAAGAATGATCAATTTTTTTGGTCCATTAAAGATGTGGAAATTGCCAGCCTCCACACAACTAGCAAGGAACTAATTAAGATACAAGCTACTCTATATAGAAGTGAGAGTAGTAAAAACTAGAAAGGGATACTAACCGTTGGTAGAGGAGAGGACAAGGGCAATGCAGAGGAAGACAGTAAAAGTGGAGAACTTAAAAAGAGAGGAAGCCATGTTTGATAAGAGTAGAAATATCACTAAAAGAGGCTTCTGGTGAGCTGAAGTTTGAGTTGGAGGGGAAGGGAAAGGTACAGATAGGTATATATAGCAAGAACAAGGATGAAGAGACAATGGTAGTTCTTGGTGGTGTCGGTCTTCCTTCACCAGGTAATCTCTTGTAACCTTCTCTGCTTCATTTCTTGCTGTGGTTCCCGCCTTTAATTTGGCATCTTCAATTATGGCTAAGCAATTAAGCGACAATGAAGAAGATAGCCGAATGAACAAATACTAAACAAAAGAGTAAATAAACAATTTGATCCGTTCAAGCTGTTAGAAATACAAACAAAGTCCTATATTGGCTAGATATTGAGAAGAAAATATGTATATAAGTAAGGATACAATCTCCATTAGTATGAGGCCTTTTAGAAGAAATATAAAAACAAAACCATGAGGGTTTTGGCTCAAAGTGGACAATATCATACTATTGTGGAGATATATATCGTACCCGCTGCGCCCCACAATTGGTATCAGAGCCCGGTCTAGCTATGTGGAGGAGATTCACCGAAAAAAAGGTGATGGGCCTTTAGTGTTCCAGATTATGAGAGTTGGTATAGTGCTTCCATCGACAGAATTTCCCCAGTTATGAATGATGAAGGAGAGTACCATTCTAGAGGAGGGATTGTTGTGTTATCATTCGATGAAATCCCATAGTTCCGAATGACGAATGAGAGTACCGTTTGAGGAGAGGGATTGTTGTGGAGGCCCGAGTGTGATCCTTTGTTCGAGGGGATGATTGTTAAAAATACAAACAAAGTCCCATATTGACTAGATATTGAGAAGAAAATAGGTATATAAGTAAGGATACAATCTCTATTAGTACGAGGCCTTTCACAGGAAGTCTAAAAACAAAACCATGAGGGCTTTGGTCCAAAGTGGACTATTGTAGAGATATGTGTCGTACCCGCTGCGTCCAACACAAGCTATAGGAGACAATTATAGCAAACAATTGTTTATCTCTCTTTTTTGTTTCTTCTTCTTCTTTTTTTCCTTTTTTTTGTCGGTCCTGTCAGTGATTTTTGTGTCTTTAACCATATGAACAATTCGTATCCAAAGTATAAAGTAAGAGACAAAACTATGAAGACCGCATACACGTATATACTATGCCACTTTGTGTTACTCATTATCATTTGATTTCACACTATTGCCGTCTTGTTTTACAGATTAAAGTATAACTTCAAGAAAAAGGAAATAACAATAGAGACCTTCATCCATGACATTTAAATCTGATTTCCACCGTTTTTTTTCTGGCAATTTCTTTAAATAACAGTCAAAAACTCAATTATTATTTTACTCCTAATCCCTGCTTCATTTTTTTTCCAAAAGAAAAAAGAGGGGGGGGGGGGGGGACGCAGTTACCCTTTTTAGGCTCAAATTCGAGTTTTTAATGTTGCTGGCCATCTGCAGAAACTAAGAAGATGGACACTATAGATGTTTAGACAGTACATCTATATGTATGTTTTTCAATACTAATTTTTTAATCTGTGTTTTTCCTTTTAGGCATTTTAGGGTCACCATGAATGATATTTTTTGTGGTAGGTTAGTCTTAATTTACTGAATCGGATATTAACGACATATCCAATTATAGTGAGAAATTAATGGGAAGGGCTTCCGTTGGAAAACTAGGGATCTTGATTTTTGTTTTCCTCTTACTTTTCTTGCATTGTCCTCCTTGGGTGTTGGATTTTGGTTTTAATTAGAAAAATATCTTACATATGAATTCTTATAAACCAATCTACTCCGAAATTTGCATACAGCTGAAGGGTCTACAAGAAATTTAGCCCAAGAAATAACACAAACGATGTCTCAGGCTTCATTACTTGGAGGCAAGTATAAATGCGACGCGAGTCCTTGTCCTTTCCACCTAGCTCTCTGCCATGACTTAATTTGGGTGCCTCTTTTATATTTAACTGTGCTTCAGGTTTTTTGTTTTTTGTTTAGAATTCTGTGGCTTCTTTTAAGAAGAATAATTTCTAGGTATTATTGGATGTGAATATTCAAGCAAGTGGCCATACGGCTAGAAAGCAGGTTTTATACGATCATTGCATTTAGGGTGTTGTTATCCGTGTTAGGATAAAAATCTCAGTATTTTCATAGTGATGCTCTCATTCCAAGACTTTTCAGATGATACAAAATCATTACTGAAAAGATATTATGCTTCACTTTCATTGATGACATTTTAAAGTGAAGCTTCCCAAGATGAATTAAAATGTCACTGTTAAATTAAAAGTGAAAGTTTCAATAACAACTTGAAGATATTATCACTAAAAGTCTTCAGTAGCAGCAACATTGTTGCCACTAAAAAATCAACATTTAGAACGCCGTTACTTAAACATAATTTTTTCTTTTAATTGTTAAGTGGCTTTGTGACGACCTATAACACATCGTCATCAAATTAAAGTTTTATTTTAATTTTTTAAGTTTAAACTAAAATTTGATTTAGTTTCTATTTTTTTTAATATGTCCATAACATTTCATAAATGTTCTTTTTTAGTCTTTGATACTAATTTCATAAAAAATAATTAATGAAAATATTGATTTAGATATAGTGACATTTAATTTGCTGAGTTATTCATTCAAATAACTAACTTAACTAAAAGCCTCTTTATCACCTTGAAACAACGACGTCTGACCATTATATCTTTAATGGTAAGTTTTTTCTGAATCATCTTAATTAGGTGAAATGACTAGATACCTTCATTTCGGCTAAGTGACAAAGAAGCTTTTAGTTGAGTTGACTATTTAGACAGACAATTTAGTAGATTAAATGGTCAGCATTTTTTGTTAAATTTTTTTGAAATTAGTCATAGAGATTAAAAAGAAATGTTTATGAAATATTAGAATATAGTCAAATAAAAAAAATCTTTAGTAGCTAAATCAAATTTTACTACAAATTTAAGTTTATATTTTTTAATTTTTAATTATTATTAGGATTCGGTGACAACTTTTGAAATGTGATCACCAAATCCTATTTTTTTTTATAACTTTTATGGAGCTTCGGCACCCAATCCTATTTTGTATTTTATTTCATCTTTTAAATTGTTATTAGAATTCCGTGACTACTTTTACATGATTTATTATTTTGCGTCTAACATTGGTAGGGGTTTGCTTCCCAACAATATATTATTTAATTATAGGGGTTGTCTTTGGCCGCATATATGTGTGTGTGTGTGTGTGTGTGTGTGTGTGTGTGTATATATATATAAAAAGTGCGTGAGAGAAGGAAAAAGAACAAGGAGAGAGTAATTAAACTCTTCTGATTGATTATGGTTAATATAATTATATTATCAACGTGGTTGAAAAATTTTGCTGTTTAGAGTTTAGCTGTCATTTAAAATATGATAATATGAAATGTTGTTATTTTGTTTCAAATGTGGGAAATAGCATCTAGTTTTTAATCAACTTTACTGTTTCAATATTGTTTATATATTATCTAAATTAATATATGTATGGACTTTTGATTATTGATCAATCGTGGGTTAAATGCTAAGTGTATCATAAAAAATATATACTTAATATCAAGTCTTTAATATACTGAATATCATTTTTCAAGGAACTACTTAATTAGTTCAAAATCATTAGTAAATATTTCAAAATTGAATTAGTCAATAGATCGGTTAAAATGGTTGTGTTAGTGATGCGGATAGGATTGCCAATTAGTTCCTAGAGCAAGCCGAGCACAATAAAGCCAAGAAAAATAAGACAGCCACAAAATCTTTAAAAACATGAGTTTTGTGATATTTTAATTTTCTCCTTATTTTTAAGAATTTATTTTATATTTTTGAATTTAAAGTTAATTAGGATTAAAATTCTATTTGATTTATTTACTATTTTTTGAATTTTAAATTAAGTGGGATTAGGATTAACATTATATTAGGATTAGATTTAGATTAGAATAGGATTAACTTTCTTTTTTATTTGCATTAGGATTACACTTGGAATTATTTTTTATTTAAACATATGTCATTGAGACTTTGTATTCATTCAGATATCTTTAGAAATAATACAGAGTTTGGGTTTTCTAGTTTTCTTTCAATTCTACGCTTTCTCGCTGCTTCAGTTTGGTATCAGAGTAGTTGTTTGACAACTTGATGTCAGGAGGTCCAACAAAGAGTGGCAGCTCTCATGATGATGTTCGATGGGCTGAGATCCTAGAGCATGAGATGGAGATCAACGAGTTGATGCTTCGAGTTGATTAGATTGATATCAGGCTTCAACGTCATGAGGAATGCTTTGATCACCTAGAGGAGATTCTTGATCGATTGGTAGCATAGTTTGAAGATCTCAACAAGGGTAGGCATGATGGTAGGAGAGTTCTTAGCAACGGCGTTGGTCACAGACAACCAGTTTCACATCTCTAATCATGTAATTCATAAATGAAAAAGATATGTTAATTTATATATAATTCATAGACGGGAAATGTATGTTGATTTATATGATGATTCAAAAAGAGATGAAGACGAATATTTTGAAGAACCTTCTAGAAGGAATGTGGATTATAGAAGGAATGATCATAGAGACAAAGAGACAGATTACAAAGTAAAGGTAGTTAATCCCTATGCTAGACCATTGATAGTTGAACAACAGGAAGAAGATGAAGAAGTGTGTGGCCCTGATAAAGAGGAAGCAAGTCATGAATTTGAGAATGACTATGACAATGATAGAAAGGAGAACACTTACAAGTTACAGCTGAATGGTGTAAAAGAAAATCTTTTGTCAATAAAGGGAAGTTTCATAACCTAAACTTCTAAAGTGGAGGGGAAAGCTTTCCTTGCTTTGACTGAGTTTCTAAATTTTAGGTGGCTATGAAAGAAACCATGGAGGTGAATGCTTTGGTCACAAGACAAGTCTTCATGTCAGAAGAAGCAGAAAAATTTATGGAGTGCTCAAATAATCCAGTTTACTCGACGATGAATTTTTTTCAAGTGGAGGGGAATGATGCGGATCGGATTGCCAATCAATTCTTAGAGCAGGCCAAGCATAATAAAGCTAAAAAAAAAATCAGAGAGTCACAAAATTCTTAAAAACACGAGGTTCGGGCTATTTTAATTTTCTCCTTATTTTTAAGAATTTATTTTATATTTTTGAATTTAAAATTGATTAGGATTAAAATTCTATTTGATTTATTTACTATTTGTCAAATTTTAAATTAAGTAGAATTAGGATTAACATTATATTAAGATTAGATTTGGATTAAAATAGGATTAACTTTCTTTTTGATTTGGATTAGGATTACGTTTAGAATTATTTTCTATTTAAGGCTATGTCATTGAGACTTTATATTCATTTAAATATCTTCAGAACTAATACACAGTTTGAGTTTTCTAATTTTCTTTCAATTCTACGCTTTCTGATACGTCAATTAGAATGGTGTCTATTTAGGGGAATCCTCGAATATATTATTAAGGCATCTTTTTTTATCACCCAGCTGTTGCTTACTTTTGTACCATGTCGGGATTTCTAATCTTGGGAGAGAAGGATAATAAACATAGGACAGAAAAAGAACTTGAGAGAATGGTAGATTGAGGTTACCCATTCGGGCCAACTCAATGTTTTAATATTTAACTAAAACACTACTAAATACGCTGACACTTAATATAACTTTTTATTCATCAGTGTGATAACACAAACATGAATTGCATTCGTTAATTTCATGCTGCTTAGTTATTTAGGGCTTTCATGTGAAGCACTATTTATTTATTATTTATTCATAAGTAGTAGCATGTGATGGAGATTCTGAGCTGGGGGATATTTTGACTTTGCTAACAGTTGAAGAAGCAGCGACAAGCAAATCCAAAACCACGTGCGTGACAAGCTCCCGAAACAGCACCTTCCCCTTTGCATTTGCTATCACAGCTACTGCTGTCTCCACAAAACCCAGAAAATGTGTTGGCTGCCTCTTTCATGATAGAGATAGGATATCTTAAAACTATTTTTATCTGTATTTACATTTTAAACTTTCAAATATACGTTTATCTATTCCTTAGGATTAGGCTATTCTGTTGTAATACTCCTTATCTACATGATGTATATAAACCCTAAATACGGAAGAATAATATATAGGTTTTGTTTTATTCTCTCTTCATTATCTTGTGTATCTATATGGTATCAGAGCGTTTTGCTTAACAGCCCCTTCCATGGTTAACATAATCTTCCCCACCACAAATATGTCAGACTCATCTTCCTCAAATACTCATTCCCACCCATCTTCACCATCCACTCCTAACCTTACTGCAACATTAATCTCTTTCACTTCAGCACACATTCCCCTGAAACTTAATCATGATAATTATTCCTCATGGAGGACTCTCATTGACGCGTTACTCGTGGGTCACAATCTCATGTCTTATGTTGATGGAACTCATCCTTGCCCTCCACCCACTACTCTATCCCAAAATATCCCTATTCCCAACCCTGATTTCCCTTTCTGGACTCGTCAAGACAAACTTATCCTGCATGCAATCGTATCTTCCCTGGAACCTCATGTATTGAAACTTTTAGGCAACCCTAAAACATCCAAGGAAGCCTGGGATCATCTCAAAACTCTCTTCGCCAATCAGTCACGATCACGCCTCATGTCTCTAAAAGAAAAACTCTCCACCGCTAAGAAAGGTACTCAATCCATCACAACCTATCTCCAATATTTAAAACATCTTGCTGATGAAATTGCCCTAATCTCCAACCCCATTGATGAGCTTGATCTCGTTATTTATGCCTTGAATGGCCTTGGATATGAATTTAAAGATATCTCAGGACCTCTACGTGCTCGTGACACTCCTATTTCTTTCCTAGAACTCCGAGATAAAATAGTGGATTTTGAAACCTACATGACCAAAGATGATCTTTCTCACTCCTCCATTCCACTCACTGCTAACCCTATCCATAAACACAACCCTCACTTCAAAAGTCGGTCCTCTCCTCTGTCTCATCGTCCCTTACTTCCCACACCACAACCTTCCCAGACCTCATCCCCTATCACATGTCAACTTTGCTCCAAACCGGGGCACTCTGCCTCCAAATGCTACAAATTCTTTCCTCATCTTCGGCCCTATCGTGCTCCACAAGCAAATTACACCTCCTCCTCAACTCTCAATCCTCAAACTTGGCTTCTAGACACAGGAGCATCTCATCATGTCACACATGATTCAAGCAATCTCTCCCACAAAACTCCTTATGAAGGTCCTGATGCTATGCTGGTAGGCAATGGTGCAGGTTTGCCCATTACTCACACAGGTTCCTCAACTCATACTTCACCTTCCTCTACATTTATTCTAAAAAATGTGCATTGTGTTCCAAACATGAAACACAACCTAATTTCAGTCTCACAATTTTGTAAAACTAACAATACATCCATTGAATTCTTACCTCACTCCTTTCTTGTGAAGGATCTCACCACGGGGGCATGCCTTCTCCAAGGACCGAGTGACTCCAACACATATCCCATTCCAGCAACATCTGCCACTACTCATCCAGCACCTCGGGCATTGTCTCTCCATCAAACCACCTCGTCCTTTCTCTGGCATCATCGCTTGGGACATCCACATTCTCGCATACTTCATCACATTGCAGCCGCTGCTCAGTTTTCCATTCCTAAGAATTTGTCTACTTGTAATTCTTGTGCCTGCAATAAGAGTCACAAAACTCCATTTTCCTTCTCTAGTTTATGTACCTCGGCACCTTTAGAATGTATTTTCGCTGATGTATGGGGTCCTGCACCCTCCATTTCTATTGATAATTTTCGTTATTATGTTGTGTTTGTGGACCACTTTACAAGGTACTCATGGATTTATCCTCTTGCACTCAAATCGGATGTCCTTCCCACCTTCACTAATTTTAAACGTGTTATCGAAAATTATTTTAACCTACCCATACGTTCATTTCATTCGGATAACGGAGGCGAATTTATTAAGCTCAAACCCATTCTAGCACAATCCGGAATTTCTTTCTACACCACACCTCCATACACCCCTGAAAGAAACGGTTTAGTCGAGCGTAAACATAGACATATCGTGGAAACAGGTTTAGCACTTCTCCATCATGCTGGCCTCCCCCCATCCTTCTGGTCTTTTGCTTTCCTCACAGCCAACTACTTAATCAACCGACTTCCCACTCCCATCCTCAACATGTCTTCTCCCTACCACAAACTTTTTCAGCAATCACCCAACTACAGCTCCCTTCGTGTTTTTGGCAGCCTGTGTTATCCATGGCTACGTCCTTACTCCTCTAACAAACTCTGCCCAAGATCATCTCCATGTATCTTTCTTGGATACTCATCCCACCAACACGCTTACCTTTGCTATGACTACATCAACTCTAAACTATACATCTCCCGTCACGTTCAATTTTTTGAAACATCTTTTCCATATCATCAGCTCCCTTCCACTCCTGCCCTACCTTCTCCTGAGCTACCCCTTCCCACCACTCAATCCATTCCTCTTTTCTCTTCTTCCCCCACTCCTCTTTCACATCCCTCCGATCTCATCACCACGTCTAACCCTACTACAACTTCATCTCACCATTCTCCACTAAACCCTACTTCTTCCTCCCTCCCACCTTCTTCCACCTCTAACCTTATTCCTTCACCTCTTCCTCTACCTAAAACGTCTCCTTCATCCTCTCCTACACCATGTCCCCCCAACAACCCTGCTCCCACCCTTAACCAAATCATCACTCATTCCAAAAACAACATCTTCAAACCTAAAATTCCATTCAACCTCAACACCTCAAAACACCCACTACCTCCCAGTTCTGAACCCACCTGCATCTCACAAGCTCTTCAGCACCCCACTTGGCGTCAAGCCATGTCTCACGAATTTACCGCCTTACTCAATAATGGCACATGGTCCCTTGTCCCTCCACCTCCTTCTGCCAATATCATTGGTTGCAAATGGCTCTATAAAATTAAAAGACTCCCTTCTGGTGAAGTAGAACGCTACAAAGCCCGCTTAGTAGCTAAAGGCTTCCATCAACGCAATGGTCTTGACTACACCGACACATTCAGCCCCGTAGTAAAACCTCCCACCATCCGTTCCGTCTTAACCATAGCTCTACATCATCGGTGGCCCCTCAAGCACATGGATGTCAATAACGCTTTTCTTCAAGGCACCCTTCATGATGAGGTCTACATGAGTCAGCCTCCAGGACACATAGATCCCATCCATCCCACACATGTGTGTAAACTTCATAAGGCAATTTATGGGTTGAAACAAGCTCCCAGAGCTTGGTACCATGAACTAGCTCGGTTCTTGTTATCCTATGGCTTCTTTAACTCTAAATCTGATGGGTCCTTATTCATTTATACATCCAATGGTGTCACAGCATATTTTTTAGTTTACGTGGATGATTTACTTCTCACAGGTAATTCTTCATCCTTCTTATCCACTGTCTGCACTGCACTGGCAAAAAAATTCTCCCTCAAAGATTTAGGTCCTCCCACGTATTTCCTTGGTATTGAATTCATTCCCCATGACAAGGGTTTGTTCCTCTCCCAACAAAAATACATTCGAGACCTCTTACAAAAGTCCTCCATGACTGACGCTAAGGGCACCACTACACCTATGTCCACTTCTGTTTCTCTTAAACTTCATGATGGCTCCACCCCGGTCAATGCAACAGAATACAGGAGTCTAGTAGGTGGTCTTCAATATCTCTCTATGAGCCGGCCAGATATTGGATTTGCAGTCAACAAATGTGCTCAATTCATGCATTGCCCATCTACCATTCACCTCCAAGCAGTTAAACGAATCCTCAGGTATCTCAAATCCACTATTATGTTTGGCCTTCATATCTCACCTTCCTCCATGTTGCACCTGCATACATTCTCTGATGCGGACTGGGCAGGCAACCATGATGACCGAACCTCCACCTCAGGTCAATTGGTATTTCTGGGTCCTAATGCTGTTTCCTGGTCATCCAAGAAACAACGATCCGTGGCACGTTCATCCACCGAGGCAGAATATCGGGCCGTTGCTTCCACAGCCACATAACTTACATGGCTCCTTAACCTTCTTCAAGAACTTGGCATATCCTCATCACATACACCAGTTATTCACTGTGATAATATAGGTGTTACGTACCTTTGTGCCAACCCTGTATTTCATTCCCGAATGAAACACATTGCGCTGGACTACCACTTTGTTCGGGAACTTGTCTCCTCCAATCAACTCAAAGTTATTCATGTTTCATCTAAAGATCGACTAGCAGATCTGCTTACCAAACCTCTCCCGACAACTCAGTTTTGTCTTCTCAGGTCCAAGATTGGCGTCCTTGATGGCACGCCTATCTTGCGGGGGCATGATAGAGATAGGATATCTTAAAACTATTTTTATCTGTATTTACATTTTAAACTTTCAAATATACGTTTATCTATTCCTTAGGATTAGGCTATTCTGTTGTAATACTCCTTATCTACATGATGTATATAAACCCTAAATACGGAAGAATAATATATAGGTTTTGTTTTATTCTCTCTTCATTATCTTGTGTATCTATATTTCACACAGCGCTGCTTCCACAGTTACTACCTCTGTATATATGTATATATAAACAAATGAAAAGGAAGGTAAATTGTTATTTTTAAGAGATCCCACAAGTTTGTTGCTAACATCAACCTATCCATTTTAGAGAAGAAGTAAAAATGTGTGTTAAACCATAAGAGAGATAAAGAGAAAGCAATTATGTTTATGGAGAAAAGAGGTGAATGCGGGAGAGATATGGAATATGAGAAAGCATGGAAAGAGAGTTCATATTTATTTTGTACTAAAATTACGCAAATATCTGCAACTCCTTTTTCCTTTTGTGTGAAAGAATGATCAATTTTTTTTGGTTCATTAAAGATGTGGAAATTGCCAGCCTCCACGCAACTAGCAAGGAACTAATTAAGATACAAGCTACTCTATATAGAAGTGAGAGTAGTAAAAACTAGGAAAGGGAAACTAACCGTTGGTAGAGGAGAGGACAAGGGCAATGCAGAGGAAGACAGTAAAAGTGGAGAACATAAAAAGAGAAGAAGCCATGTTTGATAAGAGTAGAAGATGTCACTAAAAGAGGCTTCTAGTGAGCTAAAGTTTGAGTTGGAGGCAAAGGGAAAGGTACAGATAGGTATATATAGCAAGAACAAGGATGAAGAGACAATGGTGGTTCTTGGTGGTGTCGGTCTTCCTTTACCAGGTAATCTCTTGTAACCTTCGCTGCTTCAGCAGTTGTTAATCTCTCTTTCTTTTTTGTTTGTACTTTTTTTTTAATCGGTCCTGTCGGTGATTTTCTGTGTCTTTAACTATATGACCAATTTCTATTCAAAGTATAAAGCAAGAGACAAAACGATTAAGAATGTATATACGTATATACTAAGCTATTTTGTTTTATCCATTTATCATTTGAGTTCGCCCAATTACTCTATTGTTTTACAGATGAAAGTATAATTTAAGAAAAAGGAAATAACAATAGGGACCCGCATGCTCATGCATGACATTTACATCTTATTTCCATCGTGTTTTCGCGGGCAATTTTTTTATATTAAAGAAAATTAGTTCTTTCAAAATTATTGTTTCACCCCTAATCCTTGCTTCATTTTTTTTTCCAAAAAATAAATAAAGAAAGAAAACACAGCTGCCCTTTTGAGGCTCAAATTCCACTTTTCATTGTTGCTAGGCAGAAACTAAAAAGATGGGCATTGTAGATGTTGAGACAGTACATATATATGTATATTGTTCAATACAAATTTTTCTACCTGTATATATTTTTCTTTTTTAGAAATTTCAGGGATTCTATCTATAGGTTAGTCTTCATTTACAAAATCATGTATTAATCATAAATTTAATTATAGTAAGAAATGGGAAGGACTTTGGTTTGAAAAACTAATCTTTGGTTTTTGTTTTCCTCCTACTTTTCTTGCATTATCCTATTTGGGTGTTGGATTTTGGTTTTAGTTAGAAAAATCTCTTATAAATGATTCATATAAGCCAATCTAATTCGAAATTTGCAAACTGCCGAAGGGTTCGCAAGAAATTTAGTCCAAGAAATAACACAAATGATCTCACAGGCTTCATTACTTAGAAGCAATCTAAGTGCAAGTCAATGTCCTTCCACCTGCCTCTACAATGACTTTTTTTTAATTGTTTGTTTCAGGGTTTTTTTTAATATATGACAGAGGAAAATGTTTAAATTTGGGAGCTCTTGTTATACTACTTACACCGCCTTCACCAATACATAACATCTAGTAGCTTAATACAACAGTTTGAGAATTTTTAAATATTTACTTAATTTGTTATTTTGTGTCTGACATACATAGTATTCAACAATATATTATTTATAGGTTGCTTTTGCCACATGAACATATCAGTCTGGTCAAAATATGCATGGCTATTACTTGCCAGGATGGCTGAAGCAAATGAAGAGTTTCTGTAATATATATATATATATATATATATATATATATATATATATATATATATATATATATATATATATATATATATATATATATATATATATATGATTAATGCTCTCTTAGAATTATGGTCAAACTTAAACTTTTCAAAGTGCTTGCAAGAAGGAAAAAAAAGGAGATACTAATTAAAACCTTTTAACTAATTATGGTTGAGCTAATTATAGTTTGGAAATTTTTGCAGTTTAGGATTTATCTATCAGTTAAAAATAATCATATGAAATATTGTTTTTTATTAAAGAATTAAAAATCTAAGAAAATAAATTATTTCTAACGTGAGAAATAGCATTTAGTTTTTACTCCACTTTAGTGCGTTCAATATTGTTTATATTATCTAAATTAACATATGTACTGGACTTTTTTTTTGTTTCCAAGGTATCCACACAAGTTATTAACACTATATCAAATTCTATTGCGATGAAGAGGCTCTCTCGACAAATACTTATTCTAAAATCAAAGTTGTATAAAGTGTATTAGTTTACACCTAACACTTGTTAGGTATGGACTTTTGATTATTGATCAAACGAAGGTTATATGTCTATTGATCATTGACTAATTATTGGACACAAAGAAAAAATGTTTCAGCTTTAGTTGCCGCTACAAGTCTTCTTGGTTGGGTTTCTAATTCTTGTAGCCGCAGTCCCACCCTCTCCTCTTTTTCTTTTTCTTTTTCTTTTTTCTTTTCTTCTCCTTTGGTGTTTACCTCTATCATCGTCTCTCTTTGAGGAATCAATTTTGTTTATGTTTGAAGCCTCTTCCCTCTTTTGAGTAAGACTTTTCAGGCCTTTGATTAAACCTTTGAAGTTTTCCAATTTATCCCCTAATAGTAGTAGATTTGAGAAGGACTAGTAGAGGACTTAACATTTAAAAAAGGTTAAGAGATTTACAACAAAATTAGTAGATTTGAAAAGAAAATTGATAGAAAACTTAACTTTTTAGAGAAAATTGAGATTTTTTTGACTATTATTAGACAGTGAACGGAGATGAGTAACACGTTATTTGATTTTTTTTTTCAATTGATAAAATTTGCAAGACTCTCAACATGCTGGCTCTGTTCACTAAACTTTCCTATTAGTATTTATCCCTAGGATTCATTCCCTTAGTGGTTGCGAGTGAGTTTTATCCTTGCATAGAGATTTATGAGATTTATCCATGTATGCACTTAAATACTGTTTCGCCTTTCAGATCTTTACTGTCCTTTTTTTTAAAACAATTTTTTTTATGACAGCTTTAGTTTAGTTTACTAATCTTAGCGTAGCTATTTGTGGATATTGTCAAAATGAGCCTAAGGGCTTTAGAAATTGGTGAGCCGGTAGGCTAGGCCCTTCCTACCAAAAAGTCTTATAAAGTCTAGTCCAACCCAGCCTTTGAAGGGTCACGGGCCAGGCTAAGTCATCGCACTTTTTTTTTCTCAAATAAGTTATCTAACTTTGATATTTATATAATACATTTCATTTATATAATATACATTAATAGATTAAGATAAAAAAAAGTTCAACTTTGTGGTAGAAATTAATACTAAAAAAACTTTTTCATTTAATATTATTATCTTAACATAATGGTGAAAAAAATAAAAAGATTGAGAATAAATCAATATATATATATATATATATATATATATATATATATATTTATTTATTTATAAGAAAATATAATGATACTATGTCATTCAAATTTTAAAACTTAATGCAATAAAAAAATAGTAATATGAATGGTAGTGTACAGTCATATTTACAACAAAAAAAGTGACGTCCCTTTAAAACTTAAACTCATAAATAATAGTAAAGATTCAAAAGATAAGGTAATTTATCTTTTTTTTTTGGACTGGCTAATTTATCTTTTCATTACAACAAAAAAAGCCATGAGGCCTCTATGTGGGCTAATTTAGCCCAGCCCAGCCCATTTACAGGGCTGAGTGGAGCTGGCCCTAGATCTATTTTGACTTATCTAACTTATGCACACTTTAAATTAAATATATTTTGCTCATACTTGTACTGAGATTGAACTCCTCTCTTTCGTTGTTTTATGAAATTATCTACTTATTGGCAACAATAAAAAAGGAGGGATTTACATGCTAAGTGTAACATAACAAATAAGAAGGGAGTCTATAAATTGACCAGTTATTATAATTTGGCAAAAGTGTTGCTTATTTGTTTTTTGGGTTATTTAACTTTTATTTTGTGGTGTTATCTGATCATGCTTTTGTGATAATTTTTAATTTAGGTGGCTCTAAATCAGTGCAACTAGCTGTCTAGTCAAAACAAACTTAGTTTTATTTGGTGAGACACAGGATATCAATAATACAAAAACAAGTTTAACGACGAATTTACAGTAAATTTAAAGGATTAAAAATATACCTTTGTCTAATTTTTTTTTAAAAAAATTAGAAATATTTTCTTTTTAATATTAACGATCACTTTCAAATTCTTAATATACTAAATATCATTTGTTAAGTAACTAATTAATTAGTTCAAAAATATTAATATTTCAAAAATTAAATGGTCTTAGAACGGTTTCTGTTTCAGTAAAGATGATATATATAATTTTAAGGCATCGTTTTTATCACCCAAATGTAGAATTGGACCTTCAAATAGGCTGAAGGCCTAATGCTTTCTTATTTACCTATTCAAAAGTAAGTATTACATAATTGTGTGAATTGTGGGCCGTTTTTTCATTAAACCTAATGTTTTGATATGAGATGAGATAAGATGATGGATAAGATGTGAGATGATATTATCCAATATAGGAAATGAGATGAGATATGAGATATAGAATAAGATATGAGACATGAGATGAGATTATGAGATATGAAATGATATTATGAGATGTAAGATTAGTGGTGTTCATCGATTTACATCAGTTTAATTTGGACACCTCATCTAACCGAATTGACTTAATTAGTTGAGTAAAAAAGTCATTCAATCTATTTGATTAAAATAATCAAAATCGATCTAGTGCAATCCAATCAGTTTGGATTGGATTGGATGGTCTTTTTTATAAAAAAAAAGTTATGCAACAAACAAATTATAATAAAAAAAATATAGTGTGTGTGTATATATGTGTTTTGATTTAATTTTCAATTAACCAATCTAAGAACTAAAAAGTCGTCACTAAGAACTTGGGGTCATGATTCGAGTTAAGAGGCAAGTTTTAGTGACGATTTTAGTGTAGTTGTCACTAAAAGTGTAGTTTCAGTGACCACCTTTTGGGTTGTCACCGAAAGTTAAAGGGAGAAAAAAAGGGAAGCCTGGTAAATTGTGGCTTGTGAAAAAGGAAGCCTGCTTAATTTTTTACTTCTCTTTGTCTTTTTACTCGTGAAAACTCCTTTCCTCTTGGAAAGCCCTCTTGCTTGACGCCGTTGCCTGTGAAAATTCTTGTGCTACAGAAAGAAGAAGCCTGCGATTTCCTTCTCTCTACCCCATTGTCACTTTAATTGCTTGTGAAAACCCTAGCACTAACTAGTTCGGCATAGCGTCATTAGAGAGCTCGTATTTGAGGTTCTCCCATCTACTTCCTCTTGTTTTTGCTGTTTAATTTTGATTAAGTTTGAAAATTATGCTTTTAAGGGTTTTATTTTGGAATTGAGGTGATTTTATAAGTTTTTTTGTTTGCTTTTGTTTTGGAATTAAAGATAAAACCAAATGTGTGAAGATTGAGAAGTTTTTTGGTTGTGTTTGGGTAGCTTCTATGCTGAGTGAAAATTGAGGGTTTTTCTCTGTTTTTGTGTGTTTAGGAAGCTTACGTGCTGGGATGCAATTCACCAATAAGTCCACAATCCCTCAACATTGTGTTCTGTTTACGAAGATTGAGAGGTTTTCTTGCTCTGCTTCTTCTTGACCCATCCTGTAAGTCCTATTCACTCATTCTTTCGAGGGATGATTCTTTTTCTTTTCAAGTTTATTTGTGTAATTCAATTGAATCAAATTTATGACTGTGAACTGAAGCTATCATTGATTGTGCCCCTGTGAATTGAATATGTTGCTGATAGTGATCTTTTTATTTTCCTTTGAATAAGTTTCATGAATTTGTTATGTTAAGAGACTTAGTAGGTTGTAGTCTAAGTAGATAAAACAAGTTTATCAATTGTACTTTTCCTCGTTTGGTGAGTGTTGGGTCTGTTGTTGTTGAGGTTCCATACTGGATTCAAAACAAGAACAAAACAAAGAGAAGCAAACAAAATGGTGGCTCGATAGGGTGAGAGAGAGAGAGAAAGAGATACATATATATATATATATATATATATATATATATATATATATATATATATATATATATATATATATGAGAGGAGGGTAGGTGAGATACTAATTGCATGAATTGGAGGAAGGAGGGGGATGGGTTATAATAAGGGGATAGATAAGGCACATGGAGTGATGAAGAAAGAAAATCATAATAATATCTAGGAGAGAAGGACTGAAGTTGATAGAGAGAAGTTCATAAAAAGGGAAGAGACAAAAGAGGGCTCAGAAAGTAAGGGCATCAGTATAATAACTTGGATGAAAATGCATGACCAGGTATGAAATAATTAAAGTCTTGCACACAGAGAAAGAGAGAGATAGAAAATAAAAAAGGAGGTATGAAATGATATATTCGATGGAAGGGAAGAAAAAGTAGAAGTTCTGAATGAATGGCAATAGAATGATGCAGGTTGTGATTTGGGAGTTCAATAGGTTCTTTTGATGGAGATATGGCCCCCCTTCATATGTTTTTCTACTCTTAAATTAATATGAATCAGTAGATATAAAGATATTCCTATACCTGTACTTCCATTAGGCATGTCAAGGGCATAATTCTAATTTCGTGAACTTACTCTATCCCATGGGTCCCAACCAATACATGAGCTATTTCCATCATGGGTTGTGTCTTTCGGTTCTGTAGCCCTATCTTTGTTTCGCATCTTGTATAGGAATTTCATTGGTTAGAGCTTTTCTTGTACTTATGACCTGCAAATTTCAAGCTTAGGCATGGAGCCTCAAATGACTTGCAAGTAGTTGAGACATTTTAGAATAATTTAGAGAAAATAAAATATATTGCATATATGAAATTTCTGATTAAATTTGAACAATAAGTTAACATTAGGGTCTTTCTACTAAAGTTGCAAGAAATAGTAAGGTATGCATGATAAAATTTCTTGTAATTGTTACATGTGAGTAAGTTGAAAAACAAGCATTTGTGTTTAGTAAGAACAAAAAACTCTTCTAAAGCCAAGGAGACTAGATGTAGGCCATATATTGGGCTAAAACAGAAAAAAAAATTATCATGTTCTCTCTTATTCTTCCTTATCTTTTGAATTCCGTGTCTGTATATATCTGTTGGTTTGCTAAAATTATGTATCCTTGTCTCTATTGCTGTGTATTCTATTTTGATTTCATTTAAACTGTTATACAATCAATTATTGCTTAAGAACTTTAGCTTTATATTTATGTAAGCTGCTGGTTTTTTTCATTCTTGTTCTGTTTTTAGTTCTCTGTTTGATTCATCATCCTAACATAGACTATGGTTATTGGTAATTCAGCTCTGTTTTCAAAGTCATATTGATACATGCATGCACAAAATTTGTTGTTGCATTCTTTGCATTTACCATTCAAAACCAAATAGCCTACCCAACTTGACTTTCACTTGTTCGCCCCTTTTGAGCTTTGATAACTATCATTTTTGTAAACTCACTAAAAACCAGAAGCCCAATGACTTTATCTAAGCTATCAAGCTAGTATGAGCATTACATACTATAGTTTTATATGGATTTATGAAAGGAAATAAGTGTAGGGCTTTTTTATGTGATAGAAAGCTATAATCAAACATAGGAAATGCAAAGAAGTTAGATATGGTTGGTTGCTTTGTTTAGGGATTGTGAACCAAAATTTTGAGAGATATAAATTTAAGGAATAATAGCTTGGCAATTAATGAGAGTTGTTAATTAATAAGCTAAGTTGCATGAAAATTTATTTGAGTAGGTTTCCAGAGTGGAAACATATAAAGGAACTTAATTAGGCTCTTCACAAAAAGTTGCAAGAAGTAAAAAGAGAACATGATTTGCGTTCCTTTTTAATTTTCTCAACCAGTGCTTGCTTTGGACTATGTTGGGCATGTATCTATTTAGTCCAACCGCGTTTATGCAAATGCATTCCAGTTTGCTAACAACTCGAGAAATTTAATTCTCCATTATGCAAAAAAGAGAAGCAAATTGTGCTTTCTCTTATGATTATGCTATAATTTTATGTCTTTGATTAATTGGTGTTTTTTTCTTTAATCTAAAAACGAAAATAAGAATGACATAGCAAAATCAATGTCGGTCTTTATAAGTAGTATATGAATTTTTCTAGAGTAAATTATATTCAAATTTCTTAAAATTTTTAAAGTCTACACACAATTCAATTTATGAATAAAATATCTTTGAAATTTATAAAATTTACCTTCCTTTCTCTTTTATTTTTACAAAAATTAAACAACAATTTTTATTTTAAGTTTTCATATATATAAAGATTAATTTATTTTTGTCAGAAATAGCTGAGAGTTATAATTTTCTTAAAGGATCGGTGCCACCTGCTTTGAAGAAATACTAAACTTACCATTGGGCATACATTTTTATATCATATGCGTTTATAGTGAATTTGGTATAGTTTGACTAATGAAGAGAGGAGGTGTAGTGATTTTATTTGTGTGCCTGACACTTAATGTTGAAAGGTATATATATTAAATATATTCTAAGAGAAAAGTGAAAGATGATATATGCCTGTACGTGTCACATGCAGCTTGCTGCTGCTTTCTCATGTTGCCCAGCATTGTATGTACTTATCCTTCCATCCTTTTTTTTCCTCATTTTAGTTAAGAGTTGGCATACCTTCGATTTTTGACTCTAAATTCTATTTACCCAATTCAGAGATTCCTAACTCACAGCATTGTATGCCTTACTAGAGTGATAAAATATGATTTGCTCAAGGATGAGAAAAAAATTAAGTGTGTATATGAATATATTATTAATTTTTTTACCCTATAATACTTAGTGTCTTGGAAGCAATGGAGGGCATTGGAATAAAAATAGAGCTAAATTAAAGGAAATTGGATAAAATTAGGCAAAATGTCTCTGACAACTGGATGTTTACACTTGTTTTCAAGCAGGCCTTGATAAAGTTTTTATTTTTGTTTTTCTCTAGAAGTTTTGATCAACTTTGAATAAAAGGAGCCAAAAATTGAATTAGAATATGTGAATTTCATCTGTACTCATAGTTCTTAAAACTGACCTGATTATTATAAAGCATATAAACCAATGAGCTGACTGGAGTGAAAAGGTTTTGGATAAAATGAGTAGAATTAAAACTTTTGAATTGGAAATTAGTTTTGCCTTTTCCTTTTTGCAGTCGTTTAGTGCTTCAAACATACTAAATAAGTTTAGTTGCCTATGTTCTGAGACAGATAGCAAAGGATTATTCCCATTGTGAATTCCTTATCTGCCTCCCAGGATATTGTCCAAGTATGTTGACTCTTCTATAATTTCATGACAACTACCTTCCATTTCATAAATATACCATTTCAATAAATAATTTCACTTCTTTTATTCCAAGTATGTTTGGCCACTGAAAGCAGTAATTGGAGTTAAAAGGTTGAAAAAAGAATGAAGTGACTTATATATAATTCTCCATTTCATAAATAAACCACATTCATGGTGTTATTGTAAAGTAGTATCTTTAATGATTCAACAGTTCACAACTGCAACACAATTTCTACCTAATCACCTTTGTGACTCCACTAAGTACATATTTGTAAAACTCTTGCGTAAGCTAAAAGAGAAATTATTCCAAAATGGGATGGAGTGGATGGAAAGTAGCAAAGTTGATTGTAAATTATACACATGACAAATAGCAAAGTTGGCATCCATGCTCGTTAACTTACACTTGATATTCATAATTCTTTATTTATGGTTTCGTCTCTTGATATGTCCTAAACCCTAAGAATTTGCTTACGGTCTATTAGTGTAAAATGTTCTCATTCTAATAATCCTTTTATTCCACCATGATCTCAATTGTACTACTTTTGTCAACATGATTCCATTCTATTCTAGCAATACACATACTCTTTATCTTGTCCAAATTTATTGCTTTCTCTTCTCTAATTGCTCATATTCACTCAAATAAATTTTGTTGGCAATATTATGGACAAAAGTTGATTGAATGTTAGGATTAGAGCTGATCCCATATACATCCAGGGGGCAGATCATTTTCTTCAATAGGCATATGGTGAATTAAGGATAGGAAATATAATTAAGTGTCTGTGCAAAAAAATGTAGAAATGTGGTGTTCAAATTGAGTCGTGAAGTACAGTTTGATTTATTGAAGAATGGTTTTTTGGAGTCTTACAAGGTCTGGGATCTTCATGGAGAAGTTGTAGGGATGACTTCAAATCCCCCTGATGAAGGCAATATTGGTGAGGAGGACGACATGGCTAGGATGGTATATGATGCATATGGAGTTGTGAACACAGAGGAGCTAAATACTAATATTGAAAACAATTAAGAGCCAAATGTACATGCAAATAAGTTTTACCAATTACTGAAAAATGCCGAAACAAGTCTATATCCAAATTAATCTGAAGTGCCTTAATCATTGGAGCAATAAGTTTATGGACATGTTGTTGGACTTGTTTAAAGAAGTGTTGCTAGATGGATTCCAAGTACCTAATTCCTACTATGAAGCCAAGAAGGTTGTTCAAGACTTAGGTTTAGACTATACAAAAATAGACGAATGTAAGAATGGTTGCATTCTATGTAAAAAAGAACATGCCAATGCACAATTATGCCCTAAATGCAAGTTGTCTAGATGGAAATCAAATGAACACGGAGGTAAAAAATAAGCACACAAAGTCCTTTACTTTTTTTCAATAAAGCCTAGGTTGCAAAGATTGTACATAGTAAGACACACTGCTAAAGATATGAGGTGGCACAAGGAGGAATGTGTGGATGATAGTGTGCTTAGGCACATAGCTAACTTCATTGCTTAAAAATCATTTGATGAGCAATATCCTAATTTTTCAGTTGACCCTAGAAATGTAAGGATGAGTTTAACAAGTGATGGCTTCCAACCATATAGAAACATGAGTACCAACCATAGTAAATGGCCAGTTGTTCTTGTACCATATAACTTGCCTAATTGGAAATGCATGAAATAATCATACTTCATAATGACACTTCTAATTCGAGGCCCTAAGTCTCCAGAAGATTATATAGATGTATATTTAGAACCAATAATTGAAGAGTTGAAAGAATTGTGGGAGTTAGAGGTGGAGACATATGATGCTCATTCAAAGTCAAATTTCAGTATGTGAGCTGCTATTATATGGACAATAAATGATTTTCCTGCATATGGTAATCTTTTAGGGTGGTCAAGAAAAGGAAACTTAGCATGTCCTTGTTGCCACAATCATACACACTCTATATCATTGAGAAGCAAATTATGTTATATGGAACATTGTCGCTTCTTACTAGCCAATCATCCATGGCATCGGAATAAGAGGGCATTTGATGGTAAAGTGGAAATTAATGTCGCCCATACATATTTGACTGGCGAAGAAACACTTGAACAACTATAACTTTTGCTGAGTGTGACATTTGGAAAGGGCAGCAAGAGAATACGTGACCAATCGGGTGTTGCTTATAATTGAAAGAAGAAAATCATTTTTTTGAACGGCCTTATTGGAAAACACTTTTACTAAGGCATAATATTGATGTCATGTACATTGAGAGAAATGTGTTGGACAACATTGTGTCCACGGTAATAGATATGGTTGGAAAGACAAAGGATATAGTGAAAAGCTGGTATGATTTAATGGACTTGGGGATTAGGCCAAGTTTGCATCCTATTAATGTTGGGAACAACATTTTGCTACCATTAGCGAGTTATGTGTTATTACCACAAGATAAATTAAAAGTTTGTAATTTTTTGGCTAACTTAAAGGTTCCCGATTCATTTTCCTCAAATATTTCAAGATGTGTAAATGTATTAGAGAAAAAATATTTGGATTGAAATGCTACGACCATCACATATTGTTGCAGGAACTATTTTCAATCGCCATTCGTGGATTGTTGCCTAAGGAGGTGAGTGATATCATAATAGATTTGACACAATTTTTCAAGATTCTGTGCTCGAAGTGTTTAACCATGGAAGACTTGGATTCTATTGAAAAAAAATTTACATTAAATTATGTAAACTAGAGACTGTGTCCCCTCCGATATTCTTTGATGTCATGGTTCACTTGCTAGTACACTTGGCCGGAGAAGTAAAGATAGCTGAGCTTATTTAGTACCGATGGATGTATCCAATTGAAAGGTAACATTATCTGACTTTTACCTAAGTTTGAGTTGTTTTTTATATTAGGCACCATATTAATTTTAACTCGCTTTTGTAGGTATCTATGTACATTGAAATCGTATGTTCGCAATAAAGTTCGTCCTGAAGGCTCAATTGTTGAAGGTTATCTAGCATATGAAAGCCTCACCTTCTGCTTAAGATATTTGAGTAATATTCAAACAAAGTTTAATAAAGTTCCAAAAAATGATGATACAAACATGGCAGCAAGTGGGATGTCAATATTTAAAAAAAGTGGACAACCAAGTGGTGCAGCCAAATCTATTTTATTATCTAACAAGGAATTTGATCTAACTTGTCTATACGTGTTACAAAATTGTGAAAAGATTTGACCATTCATAGAGTAAGTCAATTATAGTTTGGAAGCAATTAAATTATTAGTAGGTTGAATTGTAATAGATGAAATGTTATAATTTGTAGAGAGCACAAAGTGGAGCTTGAAGCACAAACACAAACATTAAATGTTGATTCAAGGCACGTGAAAGAGTTTTCCAAATGGTTTAATCACCAAGTAATTATAATCCAAATTAGGTCAGTAACTGCATTATCTTATTAGACATTTCATAACCTGTAAGTGTTGTTAATTTTCAATAGGTTACAAAGTAAGGTTCACATTGGCAGGGAGATGATGAATTGGTAAGCTTAGCCATTGGTCCCCAAAGAGTAGTATACAGGTATACAACAATTCTAGTCAATGGATTTAGATTTCATACAAAAAACCGTGAATCCCAAAGAAAAACTCAAAATAGCAGGTTTCTTGTGAAATGAGATTATTCAAATCCTGAGAAGGAATATTACGAAGATATTTATGAGTTGTCTTATATGGGGGATAAGAAAATATAACTCTTCAAATATCACTAGTGGGATGTTACTCATTTGGGAAGAGGATATAAAGTCAACAAATATGGGTACACAAAGTGTGAATACTCGTTCTTCATTGAATACGGATGAGACATTTGTTATGGCATCGCAAGAGAAACAAGTATTCTATTTGAATGATATCGTCGATAGAGAATGGCTCGTTGTTGTGAAAAAAAATCCTTGTAACCTTTTCAGCATGCCGTAGAAAGATGATAAGGGTGAGGAATTATGTGCTGAAGATGCATACCAACAAGAAGAGGTTGAACATAGTGAGTTCATTCATAGTGAGGACTAGGATGACATTGCAGTGATATTATGTAGGGATGACATTCAACCCCAAAGTGTTAGTCATCAGAGTCAAAAAAGAAGTGTCAGAGAAGTTGATTTTACCAATGATGATGAAGAAGATAAGACTATGTATGAGACAAGCGATGAAAGAGAATTTTTATTTGAAGACTCTATGTGAAATGCCATAGAATGTAAAATGTGTATATATTGCTTGACTATTGTGGATGTATATTATTGTTGTAATACACACTTAGCTGGCAATTAAGTTATAATTGTTCTTTGTTTTTGTAGATTGAATTAATTATCCAAAGTAATATTTCCATTTCACACAAATTTTTGAATTAAATTCCTTGCATTTTATCACTGAATCACTTATATTGACAACATAGTCTATAAGTTGCAATAAGTTGATTTAAAGATGGTAGGAAGAGGAAGAGGTAGACGAGGATTTTGTGGGTCTAGTTGTAACAACCCTTTTTTTCCTTTATTATTATACAATATTGAGTTCACATACATGTCATTAATCAAAACATACATATAACATATCAAACACATAGATATTTACATCTTGATTATTTTGGTTGACCAATTCCGGAGATACAGGTGCGGGTGGTTGCACCTTCACCGGGATCTGAGCCAACTCGACCACAAACATCTTATTTGATTCTGAAATCTGCCCAATATAAAGTAACTCGATCCAATGTGCACTAAAAGCCAGAGGCTTAGAAACAAAAGCTGCATAAATAATTTTCTGAACATGATATGGAAATATAGTGAGAATTAAATCCCAGTAAGTTCAACAATAAATTATCATCAGTAAAGCTCATCATGTCATGTTCAGCTGTATAAACTACAGAAAATATCTTTGGTCACATGAATGCATTATATCTATGCACATAAGAATCATACTGTAATGATATGTATGACAGGATTAACTATTTTTAAAATATCATATGATGGCCATCAACTTATTCTCATTTCAAGCTACCCCGGTCAGGGTGAGTATCCTCTACTCTCCAGTACGGGCTTTTCTCGCTCCGTCTGATATGACCCACTTTCTCTTTCTTTTCTCATTATCATGATCATAACCGTTGGTAGGGCGTCCCCTACTGGTGCACCACACGGATTGCCATGTGACCGTGCTCATTTCTTTTCTTTTCACAATGTTAGCCAAAAATATGCTTTCAATAATAAGTATGTTCATCAAAATATAACTATTACCATAAATCATTGGTAATCATACCATGAACATAACCATTTCAAATATCACTTTATAAAATATTTCCATATCAAAATTTCACACTTAAGATGGTAAGAAGTTCATACAATGGCAATGGCTATGGCTATACTAGTCATTTATTAAGATTCATCTTCTTTTTTAAATACTAATTTTATTTCTTTATTTTCTTGATGCAGGTTTTCATCCTATCTAACCTTCTCTTACTAATCAGAGCATAACTCCCTCAATTTAACTCTGATGTAGGTGATCTTGGTGTCCATTTCAAGATAAAACAATTATCTAAAACTATTATGTTGAACATTGTAGCGAAAAATTAAGAAACGAAGGTGATATTACTCCCTCAAAGTACAGGATAGTTCCTCTCGGATAGGTTCTGACCTTTACTGACTAATTAGACCATATCTCCCAAATTGGAACTCCAAATTGAGTTATTCCAGTTGGTAAAAATCCATGAGCCATATATCTATAATTGTTATGTTGGAGTTCTATTTTAATTCCCTACAGAATATTCCCAGAAATTCAAAAACTAAAGCATTAATAACATACTCTTCCCTGAGTAAACATTTTCTGATCTCGGCTTACTAATTGGATCATATCTACCTCATATGAACTCTAAATTGCATAATTCCAGTGGGTATATTTCCATGAGACATAGATATATAACTTTCATGTTAACCATTTATTTTAATTCCCTACCATTAATTCTCAGAAATTAAATTACCGAAACTATCCTAACATATTCTTCCCTGATTATTCATTTTCTGACCTTTGACTACTAATCAGCTCATATATTCCTCATATGGACTCCAAATTGAATGATTCTAGTGTATAAACATCCATGACACACATATCTATAATTCTTATGTTAACCATTTATTTTAATTCCATACAGATAATTCCCAGAAAGTAAAATACAAAATCTGTCCTAACATAATCTTCCCTGATGAACCATTTTCTGACCTTGGCTTACTAATCGGACCATATCTACCACATGTGGACTCCAAATTGAATGATTCCAGTGGCTAAAAATCAATGACACACATATCTTTAATTATTATGTTAACCATTTATTTTAATTCCCTACCAATAATTATCAGAAATTAAATTACCGAAGCTATCCTAACATATTCTTCCCTGATGATTCATTTTCTGACCTTTGACTACTAATCAGACCATAGCTACCTCATATGGACTCCAAATGGAATGATTCCAGTGGGTAAAAATCCGTGACACATATATCTTTAATTCTTATGTTAACCATTTATTTTAATTCCTTATAGATTGTTCCCAGAAATTAAAATACCGAAGATTAAAATTCTGTCAACCATAGCCATACCCATGCAGAACTATCTACACCAACCTAAGTATTCAAACATACATCACATGCAAGATCAATATGTAACATGATATAGCAACATCCATGACCAATCATCAAAGTTTTAAGATCAAAATCTCATATAAATATTATGAGTTTCAAAGGTTTTCTTCAAAAAGAAATATTGTTAAACTTACCTAGAGCACTTAGTCCCCTAGACTTCTCCTTCCTCTTTCTTCCTCTCCTTTCCTCACACTACCTGGCTTCTATTTTTGCTCTCCCTCACTTGGACAAAATTCTAATGTTGTAAGGGTGGGTTTTCTTATATAGACCACCAAATAATTCACCTTTCATGATCATGGGTCTACCTTATCACAATTAGGATACACTTTGTTGAATTTTTGGAAAACAAACAACTTATGTTCTTGTCTTCCTCTTCCTTAGTCAAGATATGCATAGAAAAAGGAGATTTGTATTTTGAAAATTATGATGATATGTTCTTAAGATATGGGGCAAGATCCCTTTGATTTTGGGATTCATTTCCTTTTTCTTTTGTTTTAATCAAGTATGATAGATTTGCCTTTTTAAGTGGCAAATTTCTAACCCTTGAATTTTCCTTACTTAACTAAAATTATTTGTGTAGGATAATGATGTTTTGTCATAATGCTATGTATTATTACCCACTTGCTAAAGTTATGAATGTAGGATATAGATGTTTTTGTCCTAAAGCCTTGTATTATTATGCCACTTGCCAAAATGATGAATGTAGAATCACACCACTTGCTAAATTTTTGTCTTAATGCCATGTCACTTAATCTTGATTACACCAATATTTCATCACTTTAATTTTATTTTTATTTTTATTTTTCCTCTTGGGTTTGGGCTCATTCTTGCCCATTTTCCTTACTTTGGTTAAAATTCTACCTTTCATAATGGGCTACCGGTCCAATTTCTATATCCTAGTCCAAGTCTATGTTTTATTTCTTCCTTGGGCTATCCTATTGGCTTGCTAAAAATTCATGTGAAGTAGAAAAACTCTATATGAAGTGTCTATAGGTTAAAGCCCAATTACAGGTGGAGATACTAAACTTAGTAACTTTTGCTCTTAAATTAAGAAAAATTACCCTAATCCGATCTTCTTGAAATTTTAAGACCTTTACTTACTTCACAAAAATTTATCTTTCTTTACCTAATAATTTCACCTTTCTTTAACATGTTTATTTCTAATATTTCTTCTTAGGTTTTCTTTCTTTACCTATTCCATTAATATTAGAACATTTCTATGCATATATGTAAGGTGAAGAATTTCTAAGGAAAATATCTAAAAATTACGGGATGTTACACTAGTGGTGCTACACATGCTTCTCCTAATGTACGAGCTCCATAGTTATGCATGAAACCGCACCATGAAAAGAGCCAAGCACAACCTACCACACCAACTTCTCAGCGTCCAATTAGTAGTGCAGGTAATCAACTTAAAAACTTTACACTTTGTTTAAGGTTTACTATGTGATTAATACCTTATTATCATTTGATTCACAGCTTCTTACAGCATAGTAAAGAATGCTAAGGGATCATAAAAATGTATTTTAGTAGACTCAAAGATGAAAAATTGGCAAAATATCTAAATTGAGATCCTCGATGATATCCTTCGAGCTGTGGGAGTAGGATTAAGAAAGCTCGTTAACTACATTGGACATATCACATGATGCACTTGTCCCTTAAAGGAGAGGGATTGGACTAAAATTTGGGAAGAATGTGGAGACCAAATATTGTTGAAAGTGATGGTTATAACCAGCATAATCATACTTATATATGCATATTCACTTTTTGAATTTAACATCTTTGGGTTCATTATTATAGGAAAAATTTGAGGTTGGTGCAAGTATGGAAAGCCGATTTTATGCATTAATTGTAGCCATTGCACAAAGGTCGTACAAAACCTGGACAAGTCGCTTGTATAGCTTCTATGCTAGGTACAACACTAATGAAGAAAGACTAGCACACACACCTTCAGCAGTCAATGACAACAAATGGAAGCACTTGGTCAGTTATTTTGGTTCAAATGACTTTAACGTATTAAGTACTAGCTTACTTGGTGTTTTGATATGAATTGTGCTTTGGACATTGACTATTGGGTTCATTGTAGGGTAAAAGTTCAACAAACGCACAAAATAAGGCCAAGCTGACAACAAAACATACGTGTGGTTCGCAGTCATTTGCCAAAATTGAAGAATCAATGGTGAGATTTTAAAATTATATATTGTCATAAATCTATTTATTGTGTATGTTCTGATTCAACCATTGATTATTCATGATATTCTTTCATAGATAAATGCTGAAACTAGAGAGAAGACACCGATTGACAAGATATGTGAAATACAACATACTCGTAAGACTAAAGATAGAAAGTTAATATAGTCGGATGCAAAGTCTCAAGAAGTTCATGTATACTTTAATTTTGTTAATTTTTATAAATTTTAATTTATATTATTTTGCTTATTCTGAATGCATACTCAATTTAAATATAGGGCCAATTGCAAGAGATTGTAGCAAAGCAGTCACAGGAAGAAGCGTCAGGTTTGAGCAACAAAGAAATCTTGACTCATATTTTAGGTCAAAGGACGGGGTATGTTGGTGGAAAAGGATACGGTGTGAGACCTCCTTCCAAGAGAACCTTTGTCCAAATCACTCCCCAACATCTTCAAGAGCAAAAGAGGAAAATATGTGAAGAAGTTGCTATAGAACTACGTGGAGAAATGCATGAAGAGGTGAAAATATGAGAAGAAAGAATGCATGCAATGTTGCAAGCACAGTTGCAAGCACAATTTAAAGAAAGGCTGCAAGCACAAATGGCTTCTTTAATCACATCTCTTCAGCAGGTAATTCCACATGTTCATACTTTTATATTGATCACAACTTGATAAATAAAGAATTCAAAATGAGATTTTATTCATTTACAACCTATAAAATGAAAATATAAGAATGCCTACTGTATAATGTATAATAATTGATTTATTCCTGCCTAATCTATAAATTTTGAAATGGTTCAGGTATTGTGTATCTGTATTTACAAGCAACCTTTATTATAGTTGTAAGTGATTAACATTGCCATAGACTAACGCTCTTGTTATTGCCTTGTTGATGCTGATGTTTATTTCCCATTCTTTTAGGTGTAAACCGACTCACTGAAAAGGAAATTTTGGGAATGTTACTCTTTAAGTAATGATGTTCCATTTGAGAGTCAAAACACGCTAAAATGACTCTCTACTTAGGCTATTTTGACTTTATTCATTGCATATAAAAATAGGGGTGAAAGATATAAAAATATGTTGTTTTGACTCTCTACTTGAATTTCAATGCTTATGAAAGTTAGTGTCAGACCCTTATTTCGAAATTATTAAGTTTGGGCCTTTTGAATGATGAGAAATCTCAATATGTATTTCCTTGTGTAGCATTAATAGATTGTTGTTCTGGCTTATACCAATCATACATTTTCTGTTTCTCTCTATAAAATTGTTATTGAACTTGTGCACTTAAAAACCTACCCCTTTTTCCATTACTATGTTTATAAGTGTTTGTGCAAGTGCTTTTATACATCCATGGGTGTTTGCATGCACGTAAATGTCATGTTGGTTTGTATTAGTAGCATATTGAATCTAAATTTTATGTTCAAAGTCTGAAACCATTTTATCATTTAGTAATTGTGAAGGTTGATGTTTATTATTTTCCTTCATCATTTACTAACGGTAGTGTTACTTTGTGGTTATGAGGGGTGGATCTGCCATTAATTTACATTTTGTTAAGGTTACTCTGTCATTATGTGCTGCTGCTGAGATGGCATCGTATGATGAAAACACATTGGTTTAATGAAATTGGACTGGGGGATGATAGTACTTGGGAGAGGGCATAATAGCAAAACATATTTGGTTTCTGCATTCGTTCAAGTAAAGATTTATTTCTTCCATTAGCACTCACCATGAAACTTTTAAAAGTAGACGGAAATCATAAAATAAGAACCAAAAAATTGTTGGCATCAGTGGAGCAGTAATTATTTAGTTTAGATAAAGGAATGGATGTGATTTGGAAGGACATGCAAAAAAAAGGTATATGTTTTGACTATTTGATCATTTTTGGTATAATGACCCCTCAAAGCAATGATTTCTTAAAGATATATAGATATATGGGTTAAATTGAGTTAGTATACTAGTTAGTTAGTTGCTAGTTAGTTAATTATGTCTGTATAAATAAGACATTCTAAGACTTTTTTTTATATATCTCTAAAAAAGTAGGGTAGTCAAAAGAGTAGGATTTCTTTTATAAATAAAGCAATGTTTTCGTCCTATATTTGTAGCTGGGCCAGGCATGCTTTAATTTTGGGTAATAATGCAAATCTCATAGTAGTGTATGAGTATCCTTCAAAGACAACCACCATTAATGCTTATTCAATTTGATTTTACCAACAAAGGTTGAGTCTAGTGGAAGGGACTAGTCCCCCACAAAGTGGCGAACCACGGTTCGAATCTTCGTTGGGAGAGTTGCCCACAATATCATTCCCAATAATGCCTTGAATAGGATTGCCTTCACTAGTGAAGGAGACCTGTGGGAAACCAAAAAAAAAATTAATTTGATTTTGAATGTTTGAAATAATTGAACTACATACACACACACACACACAATTATTGTTCCTATTTAATTCGTATTAATTTTGTTACTTTTGAGTATTAGTTTGCTATTGTGTGTTATAAACAGGGGCAAATTCTAATAGCTCCAACGTGTAGTACTATACCAAGTTCTACAACTAATGTAGCACCAATATCTCCAAATGAACCACCAAATTGATTGTAGCACTAGTATTTAATAGCTCTCTTGTTATGTGTAATATTTTCAGTTAATTGACATTTTGTAATTGTTTACAAACAATGTTATCGTTGAAATTATCCTATATACATTTTTATTATTTCCTTTGATTCTTTTTTTTCATTTTTTCAATTGCAAATGAAATAATAAATGCAAAAAAAAAAAATTAACAGAGAGGATTCAGTAGTTGTCACTGAATCTTCTCTGTTTGACACTTTCAGTGATGACTATATTTGTCATTGAAACCAACCATATAATATAGATTTAGTGATGACCCCAAGAAGTCGTTGCTGAAAGTAGTCACTAAAACCATTCATTTAAGACACTTTCTATGACAACTTAAAAAAGTCGTCACATAATTCCTTTTTCGTGACGACAATAGTTGTCACTAAAACACTCATTTTCAGTGACGACCACCAAAGGTCGTCACTAAAAATACATTTAGTGACGACTAAAGTCGTCACTGAAAACCATAATATTACTTTATTTTTTTATTTAGTTTTAAAAGATTCGAGATAAATATGAAAAATTAATTACCATGTTTTATGATTTATAATTCAACATTAATATTCCTTCATAATTTTTCGAGACAAACTCAGTCATGTTTTTAAGTCTTATTGTTAAAGATTTGTGGCTTGTCATGTTATATATGATTCTATGATAGGTTATAATTCTTTTCATTTTTATTCCAATACAGCGAACTATAACGTATATAAACTCAGTTAGCTAGATTGTTTAATGGGACATGCAGCTAATATCTAGAGGATATTTTCTTAAAAATAAAAAATAAAAAATAATTTAAATAGTAGAAATGAAAATGAAGTGAACTTTATCATTAACCTCAGAAATATATTGAGAAAGAGGACAGCAGCACACAGGGCTTCAATAATTAGCTCTAAGGATATATTCAAGCTCTCAAACAAAATAATTTCAAGTGAGTAACCACCCACCGAAAGCTTGTTTTGGATAAATCTCTTTCCTTATAGATATCCAGATATACAGTATTTTTTTCAAATTTAATATTCAATTAACAGGTCATGGTATTGTCCAAAGGTAATTTTTTTTGGACGATTTTAATCACGCACTCTTAAAACAAGAAATTAGATATTTAATAACGATTAAAAAAGTTGTTACTGAAAAAGAAATTTTGACAGTGATTTTTTGTTGTTGTCATCATTGAAAGATAGATATCAGGCAGCTTCGGTGGCAACTTATATAAGCTCCACCAAGAGTTACTTTTTATTTGTAATATCTTTCGCATCAATTGATGCATTGTTGATCTATGTTTGAGATCACATTTTTTCTTTCAACGATTTTAAAAACATACTATATCACATAATATATTTAGAATTTTAATTTTAGAATATTCTTGAGATAAAAAAGGTATCCAATACGATTTCTTTTAACATTTTCACCCACACAATATAATTTTGATTCTAACGTGGAAAGTTTATGAAGATATTTGAGCATGTATGGTGTCATTTTCTTTTGTGGGACTGATGATAAGAGATAGTTAAGGATATTCCATGACCTTGATGAAGTTACACAAATAGACAACAAAGTCTACCTCACACCCTAGCTAGCCAGCTTTACTTTCTTTCTGGCTGACTTTGAAGTGGGACCATTAATTTCTTGCTATCATCTAAAGGGAATCATTATCCTAAAACCACACAAATTAAATACCCTTTAATTGCATTCCGTTTTGAGGAAAGAATACAAATCAACTTTATAAAATACAGTATAATTTGTGCTTGATTTTGGAATAGATATCATAACGATGAAATGCACTATTATTTCTATTCATATCCTTCATATGCATGTACATGGATGATGCTTTCACATTCTCCACTAAAATATATGAAACCTGATCTGTGAATTACACAAATATATTAAGGAAATTACCCATATAACCTACCTATATCTTTGCTTAATTAAACTACAATCTTAATTATATCGATTTTTTGAAATCAGATTGCAAAGATTTTTTTGTTTGTTTGTAAATCTCTTATGATATGTTTAGATGAGGGATAATAGAAGATAAGGAAAGGGGGTGTTTCATTGAAACATTTCTCTTGTGAGTTTGAATTGGATGGCTGGGAATAAGTAAATTTTAACTAACCTTACAAAAATTTTCAAACTCCTCCTCTCTTTTAATTTTAAGTTACCTAAATTTGAGAGATTTTAGAGGAAAAACTACTGTATAAAGTATTCATTATTTTCTAAAATTTTGGATCAATAAACTAAATTAATTATTTTAATAAAATATTTTCTCTTACTGGGTTTTTAGTTTGTCACCTTGTTAATTTAAATATTCAAACAAGAGGAGGAAAAATTATCATTTTATCATCAATTTTCTTCTCTTCTCTTGTCTCTTATTTTCTTTGGATTTCTTCTCTTTCTTTTTTCTTCTAATTTCAAACATACCTTTAATCTTGACGTTTAATTGGACCCGATTACTATCTAAATTGAACTAGAACTAATTGCAATACCAAAAAATTTGTGCTACACAGCTAATTTCATGATGATAAAAAAGTCATGGATTCACATATGATATATCAAATGTACTGTCTTTATCATGTAAATCAATTATAACTCTCAAGTCCATTTCGTTGTGAAAAAATCAGATGAAGTTTTTTTTAAGAGATTGAGTGGTTTAATTTGATGATCATGAGGAGATAGATCTAGATGCTGACTTATAGCATTTAATTAAGCTAACGATTGAGGGTTTCAAATAGCTTTTTCTTTCATGGATGGAAGGAACTTGCCAAAAAGAATCAGAGTGTTGTTTGAAGAGCTGGTATTCAACCTACAAGAATTCCATGCAAAAGGTAGGCCCTTGATTGATATGGAAAGCTATCAAGTACAACCAATCTTTGCGTGAAGTTTGGCACTGACCCACCACAGGACTACATTTTGTTACCCTAATGTCGTCATTAAGTCTTCTGCTATTTGATATTGTTCAAGGTAATTTGCATGCGTCTCAATTGATTTGCTCGGTCTTGTCAAAGATAGATCATTAATGTTGAGATTAAGTGATTTACAAAGAGGTTTCTTTGTGGGTCTATACTTATCTTTGGTCTCTAAATTCTCGAGTATAAAAGGAATAACGTGTAAAGTGTTTAAAATTTTCAAAATTAAAAAATAGATTAACATGCAATGAATTTGATAATTTAGTCACTTACTCATGCGTTCAAGATAATTTGAGAATTAAACCTAAGTGGGTCTACAAATTCAAAGACCAAATTATTAGTTTGTAATTAAATTGAATATTGTGTCAATATAGACCACATGTTTGCTTTTACTTTTAATTAAGCCAATCTTTAGGGTTCAATATTAGGGTTATAGGTCTGTGAGTTTTAATTTTATTAAATTTAATATAATTTTAATTTAAAATCAAATTTTATATTTAAATTGTTTGACACAGAAATATTGGCACGTGTATCAAATATAATAACTTGCTTTTCAACAGTGCATTTTATTATGAATATTATTATTAATTGTAACATAAATTAAGGGAACAAGATATCCAAGCACGATGGAGGAATTACTTTCAAGGGCTTTTTAACGAAGGACATGAGTTGACCTGTGACTTTGATAGACTTAATGTTGCAGAGAAGGATCGTAATTATACTTTTTATCGTAAAATTCAGGAGCTTGAAGTAGAAAATGCTTTGAAGAGAATGAAAAATGGCAAAGCAGTAGGACTTGACAATATACCTATTGAAGTGTGAAAAAGTCTAGGAAGGAAATGTATAAGTTGGCTCACTAAGTTGTTTAATGTGATAATGAAATCTAAGAAAATGCCGGATGAATGGAGGAGAAGTACTTTAATCCCTATCAATAAAAATAAGCGGGACATACAGAACTGCTCTAACTATCGGGAGATTAAGTTCATGAGCCACACTATGAAGTTATGGGAGAAGATCATTGAACAAAGAATAAGACAAGAAACCCAAGTCACAGAGAATCAATTTGGTTTTATACCAGGAATGTCAACTATGGAAGCAATTTATTTACTGCGGAGATTGATGGAAAGATATCAAAGAGGACAGAAAGATTTGCATATGGTTTTTATTGATCTAAAAAAGGCATATGATAGAGTGCTAAGAGAGGTTTTATAGAAGGCTTTAGAGAAAAAATGAGTACATATTGCATATATTCGAGCAATCAAAGACATGTACGATAAGGACTTGCGTGAGAACACAAAATGGGGACACAAAAGATTTTTCCACAACTATTGAACTACATCCAGAGTCTTCTCTAAGTCCGTATCTTTTTAACCTGATTTTGGATGCAATTACTGAATATATACAAGAGTTGGGGCCTCAATGCATGATTTTTGCAGATGATATAGTCTTAGTTAGTGAATTGAAAGAGGAAATAAATATGAAGTTAGAGTCATGGAGACAAACTTTGGAAACACATGGTTTTCGTATAAGTAGAAATAAAACAGAATATATGGAATGTATTTTTAGTAAAAAATAAACAAATATGAATTTAGATGTAAAACTTGGAGACCATATATTAAAAGAAGTTACAAGTTTTAAATATCTTGAGTCCATTATACAAAATGATGGCGAAGTAAAGGAGGACATAAATCATAGGATTCAAGCGGGATGGATGAAATGGAGGAAGGTTTTGAGTGTCATTTGTGATAAAAAAAAGTGCCACTCAGAGTTAAAGAAAAATTCTATCGTACAGCTATAAGACCCGCTATATTGTATGGGACTGAATGTTGGGTGGTTAAAAGATAACATGAAGATAAACTCAATGTTGTAGAGATGAGAATGTTACGCTGGATGTGTGGACACACCAGAAGAGATAGAATTAGAAATGAGTGCATTAGAGAGAAGGTTGGGATAGCACTTATTGTAGAGAAAATGATAAAATCTCACTTAAGGTGGTTTGGTTATGTGTGGAGAAGACCTGCAGAAGCCATATTGAGAAGAGTAGATCAGATGGAGAATAGCCCGATAGTTAGAGGTAGAGGGAGGTCAAAGAAAACAATAGGTAAAACTATTAAGAATGATTTAATAGTTAATAACTTATCTATTGATTTCATTCATAATAAGCCACTGTGGCATTGTTTGATCCATGTAGCCGACTCCACCTAGTGGGAAAAGACTTAGTAGTTGTTTGTTAACACAAATTAAATTATTTTTAAAATCACATATGATTAATCACTTGCTTGTTATTTTTTAATGATTCTAATTTGTATATTTTAAAAATAAAATTATGAAAATATGCGTCGTATTAATAAATATAAAATAAATACTGGTTAAATGCGTGCTCTATATTGATATGTAAAAAATTTTAAAAAATAAACATTAGTTATTTATTTATCAAATATTCATGAATCCACTGACTAAGAAAACAAATTTTTAGATATTATTAATCTTCTAATTTATTTTGAGGTCAAACACATTAAGATAATTAAACAGCTTTTCTTGTCTTCTAAATTGTATAATGATTTTAATAGTTTTTTAAAATATTTAATTTAGCAGCATACCTATCATAAATAGTTTATTTGCTTCAAATGTTATAAATGCATAAATTCAATAGGGTATAATATTATAAAATTTTTATTATAAAATATAACATAATATTTACCATGAGATTAATTATAATTGGAGTTTTACCACGAACCTTATTTTAAGTCATTAATCACTCTTTCGATGAGAAAATAATAACCTCCACTAATAATTATTACTGCTATATACCAATTTTATTTATCCTCAATAACAACCATTTAAACTATTTCAATAAAAAGTATTGTAAAATGCCAAGATTAATAAACAGATTTTTATTTTAAATCCCCCAGAATAACCTAAATCACCATTATACAGATAGCTCCTTATAGAAACTTGACAAATTGAAATAGCACTTTTCCTCAATTACTTAATCTTTGCCTTGCAATTTAACCCATCTAGTTATTCCACCTGTGACAAGGAGCTTCTTTTTTTTTTAAATACAATGTTAAAATATAACTGATAAATAATCATTAATAAAGAATAATAAAATTTAATTTAATTTTTGCTATAAAACTTAATGGCTTGTTTATTTCTTTTCCGTTACATAACTCTTGTGGATAAGTAATATTTATTATGGATGATTTATGAGCAGGGGCTTAAACCCCGTTCATGACCAAAACAATAATATTAGTAATAACGAACAAATAAATATAGTGTCTTACATAATAACAAGTGATTAAAAAAAAGCAAAATAATAGATAAAGTATTATTATAGGTTTAAATTTAATTTTTATTTTCAGTAGTTTTCTTAGATAGACAATCTATAAATACTACTGTAAAGTTTTATTGAGATTTGTGAGATGTCCTGATCTTAAATGAGATAGTTTCCATGTTTTATAGTTAGATGAACCTTCACGTGTGGTTTACCGATGGGAGTTGTAAAATGGATTAAATTAAAGAATAGTAATTTCAATCATAGTTGTGTGGCTGGATTATATTTGGTTTTTACAATTCAGATTTTGAGTTTACTAACTATTCGATTGAATTGAATAATTGAAATTACTATTTTATTTTTGAAAGGCTCACTTATATCTACCACATCCTTTCAAGTTCTTAAGAACTTTAATCTAATTGCTCTCATTTTTCTTTTCAGCTAGCTTGATCGTCTAATTGCTCTCCTATTTTGCAGGTGTGAAAGATCTTTTTAAGAGATGAAAATATCTTCTTCAGTTTTCATATTTTTAGTGTGTGATCATGGTTTCACCTTCTTATTCTACCCCGACTATACAATATTTATATTTCAACTTGGCATGTTGCCGGTCCCTCTCGCTGCTTATAGCAGTTTCAATTTAACGAACTCTTTCATGAACTTGTCTTACTTGTGCTCAAATTTGGTTTAAAGCTTCTATAAGGCCAAATTGCCAATATTTTGTATCTTATACGGGATGTACGCAAAAACAAAATGCTTTGTTCACGATTGCAAAAATGTAGTGATGACTGTTTAATGTATTAAAGACATCGTGTTAAAAGTAATGTAATATTATGAAGGGTAACAAGTTGGTAGTGCTACGAATGTTTGACAAATTGGTCTCAAATAGCTCCTTCACTTTAGATCCAAATACAAGTTGTTTTGGGCTGCAGTGTCGATATAGTTTTATAGATTGTCTCATTCTTGTTCCAACGGTGCCAGTGGAGTGGAACATAGAGATTCGTAAGTGCGTGAATATGAAATCTCCCGTTCCAGTACTTTTTGACGGTCGATGTTGATCGAAGTTGTGATTGAGCTCCTACGACAAAGATTCTTTTGTATTAAGGGTTTTGGCACTGGTAGAACGTGATTGCCAGCTTTGATTTTCAATTTAGACTTCAGAGGTTGAAGAATCCATACTAGCATGAGGTTAGAGAGAGAAACTAAAAGTGAGAGGTGTGAGGGGGGAGAGGGAGGCAAGAAAAGATGGTGAAAAAGATTTTATGTTGTCTTCACAGTTTGGCTCCAAAAAATTTGAAAATTACAATTTGAGCCTAAAAGTTTTTCAAAAAAACCCTCCTCTCTCCTATACTTATTTGGGCCAAAATTTCAAATAAGATATGCCCACAATTAGTATTCAAATTTTCTGAAACATAACCATGACATAATTATAGTTATTTAAATACATTAAATTATAATATTAAAATTAATGTAATAATAACTTGTAATAAATTTATTGTTATTTTTCGTGACTAATTCTATACATATTACAATATTACCTGGTTAATAGGTCCCAATCATACTTGTTATAATAGACACAAGGGTAGTAATTAACGTTGGGCTGTCATCCAGTCATAAGAATTGAAGGTAAAACCTTCAAGCATGCAATAATATATAGTAAAGATACATTTAACATTTTATAATGTCATCTATATATAATTTCTTTTATTGGTGGGATTATCAATTATTTAATTTATGTAATTTTTTTTGGGTAAACAGCACTTTGCCACCCTGACCTATTATTGTAATTGCAACTTCTCTCCTTTTTTTTTAATTTGTACAATGTCCCCCTTTTGTTTGATTTCATTACAATTTTTTTTTCAATGTCTATTTTTATCATTAAAATTAATTTTTATAAATATGAAATAACTAAACTACCCTTAATTTTTTTTTTAAAAAAACCATTATTATTATTATCTCTTTCAATTTTAGAACCCATTACTCCCTCGCCTAAAAAACAGAGCACTTTGTCTATGAAAAGCAAGCACCTGCGAGCAACCCAGCGACCTCCATCACGAGAGCGTCCCTTTGCAGGCGGATTGTCACATTGAAAGGGTTAATTTTATGCAAGAGATTTGAAGTGGGATTACCAGTGGATTGTGACATTAAAGGGTGTCTTATTGTTAACTTTGACTCTGTCAATCTTCTTGGGTGTAAACTATTGGCCCTGGAAACATGCCATTGATTGTGACAATGTCCTTGAAGCTTTAAAGTTTGGTAACTTTTTTAGTTTGTGCCTGTAACCATGAACATCTTCTTTAAAAAAACATAAAAGTACACTTCAATCCAATGAAATATTGAATGTGGTGTTATAATGTATGTTGAAAGGAAAAGAAGTTAGACCTTAAAATCATAAAGCCTGGTTGGTCCAATGGAAAGTGAAAACATGGTTTTGTAGTTTCTATTCTATTTTTCAGCTTTCATTTTTTCTCTAGCGCGGATTGGTGATTATAATCCAATGGAAAGTGATTATTCAACATGAACTCAGTGGAAAGGAAGGTTTCAAAATACTCTTTCCTCCTCTCTCTGTTTTATTATCTTTTCTTCCCTTCTTTTACTGGCAACATTTTCTATTGCAAATCATGTCATTTGATTAATAACAGAGGGCACACAAGCTTCTTCTAAATATGCTCTGTATTCAACACTTCATATGTTTGTATGGTATCCTGTATATATGTTAGTATTCTTGTTTAACATTTGTGTTGTTTTGTTTCCATGTCAATACTTATGCCTTTTGCATTGATTCTTAACGTCGAAAACCATGTAGTAGGATTCAAACTACAAAGCTGCATTCTCCCTTCGGATTTCAATTGTGATGTGGCTATAAAGTCTTGCTTGTTCTACTTACACAACAATGATAATTGAAGACGTGGTGGTTGGAGCTTGCAGTGACCGTCGAAGCTCGCGGTGGCTGGAGTCAATGGCATGGCACGCTACTCGTCTCTCTCCCTGGTGGCTGGGTTGCTCGCGGGTGCTAGCTTTAAAGATGAGGACCTCTGTTTTTTTGTGGATGGATTCTGGTATTAAATAATAATGATTTTTTTTATAATAAAAAAAATTAGGTATACTTTAGTCATTTCACACTCATAAAAATTAATTTTAATAATAAAAATAGACGTTTGAAAAAAAATTGTAATGAAATCAAACAACAAAGGAAGTATTGTATAACTTAAAAAAAAGGGGAAAGTTGTAATTGTATCAATACATCAGGATAGAATTGTGGGAACAGAGAGTTTCCAGAAGGGCACGGGTAAGGCAGAACTGGTGAAATTCACGACTAAGGTTGAAAGTGTCTCCAAAATATGAAAATGCAAGATCCATAATTTCTCATCTATGACTGCCAAAAGCAATTGACTTTTGTCACTACAAGATCTATCTCTTAGAAATGGAAAAAACTTAATAAGTCCCCTTTAAGTAATTAAGAAGATGCAATTAGACTGTCCGTCTTAAATTTTTAATGGCTACAGTATAAAAAACTGTTTATACATTGATGAATTTTTGATTGAAACTTGATTGTAAGTTTGTAACGTTTCAGAATATCAGAAGAATCAAATTAAATTATTTATTAAAACAAAGAGATTACAAGTTATTTAATCATCTTCTTTTCTTTTCTTAATTTGACAATAGGCAAATTATCAAGTTTTTTGCTTTCGGTGGAATGCAAATAATTAAGTTATGATAGTTAGATAGAACCGGAATCATTTCTGCGGTGAAACTTAAAAGGCATATTAATGCTGCTATAACAAAAGCAGTGACAGATTTTTTTGGAATAATAATAAAGCAAAGAAATCTTGTACTAAGAGTTTTGTTTTGTTTTTTTTCCTTTTTTTTCAGAAAAGGTTTAGAGTGAAATGAAAGAATGTCATAATAGTATTTACAAATAATTTATTATAGAGTATTGCTAACAGTAAAAATAAAAAGTTAAATCTTACAAATTTTTTTCAATTTTTATTAGAGAAAGTATTTAGTTCAATTTTATATAAACAGAAAATTAAAAGATTGTCACGTATTCTTAATTCAGTTAATTAATTTTTAATCTAAACAGACATGTCACAGTTTTTTAATATTTTATTTATGTAAGATTTGATCAACCACCTATAAACCAATTACTTACTTTTTTTAGCAAATGAAACTTTCAGCCTAAGAGATTTATGATGTTTCACACTCACTAAAATGCAGGGAAAAGATCACAATTGCCTGCTCTGACGCGGTTTTACAATATCTTATTAATTCTGTGAAGAATTCATCCAGCCTGCATAGCAGGCCTCATACCCTTACCAAGTCTCTCTCTTGACTTGGTAGATAGCCCGTATTGTGCAAAACATTAACTCAGTGGAAATCTAAAATATTGGTATAAAAAAGGCGAGCTGACTGCAACAAATTTGAAAACTGGTTTTATTTTAAAGGCATTAAGAAATCGTCTAAGCCAGTGGTTGAGGGATAGCACTATATATAGGGTACTTACAGTCCATATTTTGCCAAGAAAACATCGACAGTAGGTCTTCTAAGCTACAGATTGACAGAAGATGGGAACCTCAGGGAAATGGAGGCACTGGCCTCGACTCATCTACGCAATGGCATTTTGCCTACTTGCTATCTATGTTGGTGCTTACGATAAGCCTTACGATGGGGCCAACCCACCCAACTATGGGTATCGCTATTACAAAACACCACCACCAAACTATGTAGTACACACGCCTTACTATTACAAATCACCTCCTCATGGCTATAGCTACAAATCCCCTCCACCACCATCTCCTTCGCCTCCTCCGCCTTATTTCTATATGTCACCACCACCTCCATCTCCTTCTCCACCTCTACCATATTACTACAAATCACCACCACCCCCATCACCTTCATCTCGTCCTCCATATGTCTACAAGTCTCCACCTCCACCATCTCCATCACCTCCTCCACCATATGTTTATAAATCACCACCACCTCCTCCATATGTATACAAGTCACCTCCCCCACCATCTCCTTCACCACCACCTCCATATGTCTACAAGTCTCCACCTCCACCATCCCCCTCACCTCCTCCACCATATGTCTATAAGTCACCACCACCTCCTCCATACATATACAAGTCACCACCTCCTCCATCACCCTCTCCTCCTGCACCGTACATCTATAAATCACCGCCACCTCCTCCTTATTTCCACAAGTCACCATATCCCTACCTCTACAACTCACCTCCACCTCCTCCATCACCCTCTCCTCCTGCACCATACATCTATAAATCACCGCCCCCTCCTCCTTATGTCCACAAGTCACCATATCCCTACCTCTACAACTCACCTCCACCTCCTCCAAAAGTCTATTAAGCTTGCTGTTAAACCGATTAATTTGAACTGTTTCAAATAAAAATTGCTATAAACATTAGTTGTTTCTGTTTGTAATTTAGCCGTCTTGAATTGTTGTGTATGTTGACAGTGAGACTAAAGTGAAGAACCTTTCAGTGTAGCCCTTGTTTTATTATTTGTGTTCTGCATTATTACCAAGTGAAATACTGAAGTTTGGTTTCTATTTCAATTATTGTAATTTGTTGGTGGTATGTTTTCTTTTCCTTTATGCCACTATGATCCCTTCTCAACGAAGTTCAAGGTCCCTGAAAAATAAAATTTTAATTGAGAATATTAAAACCAAAATTCAAATATTGTCCACTTTATTTATATTTTGAAGTTGTGTACTAGTTTTCCCTCGCGCCTGTGTGCTCATCCCGCTATAATAGTTCACGTAAAAGCTCCAAACATGCAAATATAAATACAATTTAACAAATGAATTTATAAATGTCACGACCCAAAAATAGGAGTACGTAACCGGCACGAGTTTTGAGAATAATCTCATCCCGTAAGCCTTTAGTATGATACATATAAATGATTTTATCATAAATAGCATAGATTGTAACCAAATACATAATCACATTCATTTGAGTGCTTAATTATCTAATACTGTATAATTTCAATTATCTCAAATATACATAAATACTCTGCAAATGGAAGCTGAGATCATGCTTGTGATATATGGAGCAGCTGTAGAATACAAGTATAATATAAATCAAAGTCTACGAACCTTGAAAACAAAGTAGGCTCACCTAGAGATAATGTCATCTAGCTGGTCAACTATCTGAAAAAAAAAATATAGAAATATTGTGTAGTGAGTTTGACAACTCAGTGAGCAAATATAGTTTACTATAACTGAAACAGAACAGACCATTCGCACGAGTTTTCATAAATAGAAATTATGTTAGAATATAACATTATCTAAATCAATGTATATAACAACAAACTAAAACTTTAAAGAAGGTAAATTTTGTTAAAAGAAAATCTAAAATATTAAGATTTAGTATAATAAACAATAATTTCAAAATCAGATAAGGAAATAGGAAGATAACACTTTATAAAAAAAATGTTTAGAGGAGGACTCAAAGTAGATCTATAATTATAATTTTTATACTTAAGCACAAAGCCTGGTAAGGGCAATCACCATATACATTGTTTTATCCCAAGCACATAGCAATGGAACGGGTAAATCACCATATTCTTATAATTCATATCATAAGGTTGGGAGAAGCTTTTCTCAACTCCCTAACATTTTCATATGTTGACTGTCCCAAGCACACATTAATAGGACGGGTAAATCATCACATTTTCATCATAGGTAACTGGGCCAAATGCCACTGGCTATTGGAGGAGACATATCTTAACTCCATACTTATTCACAATTCAAATCCTTATGTGCCCTTTCGCACAAGGGGTTAGCAACTTTTTTACTAGCTAAGGTTTCATGGTGCACCAAGGCTAACTATCTCTGTCGCTAACTAACAGTATTTCTATCAATGATTCCTCCAAAATAAACTAGTTTAATAAACTAAAAATATAAACTAAAAGGAAAATTGAAAATTATGAGGTTAAAAATTTTTTTAAGACAAAATATATTCCTCCCTTCCAAGATATTCATCGGACAGAGTTCCGGCATAGAAATTCATTCTCCAAAATCAGAAATACAACATTTTCATTCCAGTCTAGATAAACTATGACATTCAGTCCCAAAAACACATTCAAACATAAATTCAATTTCAACTTCACCATATTCATAAAATAATGAGGTATCAGTATAACATAAATCATATGAACAATTTAAGAAATAATACAACTATAAAATTCAATAAAGTGTAAAATAACACCATATGTTCATTACAAACTCAGGAGGGATTATTAGGGGTCTGTTCTGCTTGTCCTATAACTTCTAAAAATATAAATCAATATAAATATGAAATTTAATTTATGCTATACACAATTAAAATTTTGTTTTAAAATGCATGAGCATGAAGGAGAATTTTAAAATGCGTTATAGTAAATTATATTCACTCACAGGTAAAGGCCCTAGATTGGACAGCCACAAAATTTACGTTTCCCATATGAATTTGATCAATTAGACATTAAAAATGAGTTCGGAGGGTTCAAAAACCTAAAAAATGACCCCAGGAGCTTGGTCAACGTTGACATTGTTCACGGCAGAAATACTGTTCACACGCGGCTGAAATCACTATTCACGTTCAGACTGTTCACGAGTACTGTTTGTCTGTTCACAGTTACTGTTCACCAAAGTAAAATTTTTCAAATTAAAACACCAAATCACATTTTCTGACCGTAAAATTTATCCTACAACTAATACTCTACATTCTTAACAAAACCCCTAAGTTGAAATATTGAAAAACCATCAAAAATCCAGTATTTTAGAAAATTTACCTTTAAATTACTATTCACAAAATTTCGATGAAATTTCAGAGAACTTTCGGCGAAAATGATCGGTAGGTTTTGAAACTCTTGTCGCCATGAGTCCAATGGTACTTCCGGTATCTCAATTAGATGTTTAAAATTAGAGAAATTTTAGAGAGAAGTTTAAAAAAAATTTAGAGAGAGAAAACTCTCTTCCCCTCTCTTCCCCCTGCACGCCGCTGCACTCCCATCGGCCTCTTTTTTTTTTTTTTTTTAATTAATATTAATATTATTTAAGAATTGATTAATAGTATTTATTTTTATATATATTCATATAAGTACTATTTTTCATCCTAAAATATCTTAAAATTTTTTAAAAATTTACATTCTTATAAACCTTTAGTTAAATTCTTAAATCACGATTTTTCTTAATAAAAATCTTAATAAAATAAATCACAAAATAAATATCTTTATGCATAATAAAAGAAAGAATATTTCTAAAAATACAACAAAAATTTATTAAAAGTCAATATAATTATTTTGAGCAAAAAAATAATTATTTTAATTAAAAATATACTTTCTTTTAGCAAAACATAATCATTTACAATAAAAATATATTTTTGTATAGCAAAACATTATTATTTTAAAATAAAAAATTAGGGGATATTACAATAAATATCATTTTTGTCATTGAATTCTGTTGAGAATAAAAAAATTATCGTACATCGAGTTTGATATTTATAAAAATTAATAAAAAAAACTAACGAGTAATGAATTTGATAATATATTAATTAACTTATACATTCAAAATAATCCGAGGATTAAGATGTTGTTTGGCCGTGATTTATCATTTTTTGGGCCAATTTAAGTGCTGGTGACTCCACTAGTTTGAAGATCATCTGTTTTGATGCGATTTGAAAATCTCCCATTTTGAGTACTTTTTCGGTTGTTAGTGTTCATTAATGGAGCGATTGAGCTCTTACCCCAACGATCTTCCGTATTCAGGGGTGGTGGCACTAGTAGAACATGATTGTTGATTTTGACTTAGGCTTCAAAATTTGAAAAATCTAGAGAAAGAGAAAGAAAGTGGAGGTGAGTTATGGGAGAGCAGATGAGGCGTGAGGGAGGAGAGGGAGGAATGAAAAGAGGGTGAAAGAGATTTTATGTTATCTTTGCGGTTTGACTCGAAAAATTTTAAAATAATAGTTTGGTTCTGAAAATTTTTCAAAGAGCCAAAATTTCAAGAAGGATATGCTCACAATTAATATTTAAATTGTTTTAATCTAATATCAAATAATAAGCAACATTATTACCAAGACATAAGTATAGTTATTTAGGCACTTTAATTTAAACTATAATATAAAAATTAATGAAATAATAACTTGTAATAAATTCATTGTTATAATATAATCTTACCTGGTTAATAGGTCCCAACCATATTCATGATTATAGACACAAGGGTAGTCACGTTGGGCTGTCGTAAGAGTTGATCGAAGGTAAAACCTTGAGATGCATTTTTTTTCTTTTATTATTGGTGGGATTATCAATTATTCAATTTATATAATACTTTTTTAAGATTTTAATTAAATGATTGAAAATTCAGTCCATAAAATGAATTGATTATCATGTTTTTTTAAATGAGAAAAGAATAAAATCAGAACAGGAACTCGTGGTCTTTGTTTGACTTTGCGGTAGGATTTGAGAGGTTTAAATAATGCATTGTTTTTGTCTTTTTGCTTTTTTTTCTTTTTTTTTTGGTACATGTGAGAGAGTCGAACCTGCAACTCTTGATCCAAACCCCCACCCCCCCAACCACCTGAGCTAACCTCAGGTGTCTTTTTGCTTTTATTAGGTGGGAAGAACAAACATAGTTTGTTATTGTGGGAACAAACAGTTTCAAGAAAGGCAGCTATAACTGATGAAATTCTCGATTAAGGTTGAATGTATGCCCAAAAATATGAAACATGCAATATCCATTATTTTCTCATCTCTATGACTGTCAAAAGAAATTTACTTTTTTCAGTACAAGATCTAACTCTTAGTAATGGAAAATACTGCCAACAGGATTGAATTACTTTAGGTTTGATTCTAACTAGCATTCTTTTTTAATGGATAATTTGTAAATATCACCGTAAATTCTTACTAAGATTTGTGACATGTCTTGATTTGAGCATATAGTAACTTGTCCTCATCCTAAATTTGGAAGGACCTATAAAAGAAAATGACGTGTGATCCATGATTTCAATAAATCAATGAATTACAGTTCTTTCCTTGAGTAATTTTTTATTCTGCGCAAAACTTACATTATCCTCATTTTCCTATCAACTTTAAGATGAAAGAAATGAGGAGAACGTGTGGGAAGGAGGTGCTTTTGCTCAAAATTCTAAATAGTATTTCTTGCAACCAAATTATTAAATTTTTCTTTCTTTTCTTTTCTTAATTTGGAAATAAGCAAATTATTATTACTTTTTGTTAAAAAGCAAATTATTAGGTTATGACAGTTTGATAGAACCTTAATCATTTATGTGGTGAAACTTAAATGGTATAGTGCTGCCATAACAAGAGCAATGACCCAATTCAAGTTGGCTCAACTTGCAAAAGGAATTTAATAACATTTTTGTAGTTATCAACGCTGCACTAGTTCAGATTGACTCCAGTTGGTGGTCAACCACTCAACTCTGTCCTTGGAGATACTTAGAGCTTGTTTAGAAACAGTTTGCAGAACATTTTTTTTATTTTACAAAAAAAAAAAACCGTTTGTCCCAATTGTTTTTAAAAAATTGTTATGTAATAGTTTAACTTAAAAAAAATACTTTTTTAAAAACACTATTTTATTGTTTTCATTATTTTTTGCACAAAATTATTTTCATATTTTTTTTTTAAAAAATAAAAACTATTTTCATTAACAGCAAACATATAAATAATTTGTCAAAATTAATATCTAACTATCACGCAGATCATATCATTTTAATTTTTTTTTTCAAAAATCTATTCTCAAAATGTACATCAAAACAAGTTTTTGTTCTTTTATTCTAAAAAAATAATTTTTAGAATTACTTTTAAAAAACAATAAAATAAAAACACTAAAAAATATTTTCAAACAATAATGTCTGGTCTTCTTGATAGATCTCTTTTCGTCCCTTAGTAATCTTTATTTACGTTAATCCCTATGTCAAAATAAAAAAAAGCGTGACAGATCTTTTTCATAAAATCTATAGACTAAGTTATTGCTTTACATGTAATTCTATTATTGATATGACTTTTCTTCAATCATTTGTCAAGTGTGTTTTAGCCTATGGAGAGAGACGTCTGGTTAGCTGGAGTAGTATATTCACCGACTATCTATCACAATAAAAAAAATGTTCTAATGTTAATTAAGTTTGTTATAAAATCAATACCCAGAAATAAATTCCATTTGGAATAAAACTAAGAAATCTTGTAGTAAGATATTTGGCTTTAGACTAGGTGCTGTTTCACACTTCTAAAATGCCGAGGAAAAGATCAGAACTGTCTGCTCTGACGCGCTCTTACAATATATTATTAATTCTTCAAAGTACACATCCAGCTATGCCCTTACTAACTCTCTCCCTTGACTTTGTTCATAGCCCAAATTGTGCACGACATTAACTAAATGAGAAACCACGATCTCAAGTTCAAATATAAACAATTGGTGTAGAAACACAATGGAAATAAGAAATATTGGTTTATTTTTAAAAGCATTAGTCCAGGCTGTTAATGCATTTAACTAAGAAATCTTCTAAGCCAATGGTTCGGGGCTAGCACTATATAAAGGGTTCCAATCCATACTTTTTCCATAAGGCCGAGCAAAGCCGCAGATTGACAAAAGATGGGAACCTCAGTGGAAAGGAGGCAATGGCCTCGACTCATCTATGCAATGGCATTTTGCCTAGTTGCTATCAGTGTTGGTGCTTACGATAAGCCTTACTATGGGGCCAACCCACCCACCTATGGGTACCGCTATTACAAAACACCACCACCAAAGTACGTAGTACAACCGCCCTACTATTACAAATCAACCCCTTATGTCTATAGGTACAAATCCCCTCCACCACCATCTCCTTTGTCTCCTCCACCTTATGTCTATAAGTCACCACCACCACCACCTCCATCTCTTTCTCCACCTCCACCATACTACTACAAATCACCACCACCCCCATCACCTTCATCTCCTACCCCACCATCACCGCCTCCTCCATATGTCTACAAGTCTCCACCTCCTCCATCACCCTCACCTCCACCTCCATATGTTTACAAGTCTCCACCCCCACCATCTCCTTCTCCGCCACCTCCATATGTATACAAATCTCCACCTCCTCCATCTCCATCACCTCCTCCTCCATACATCTATAAATCACCACCACCTCCATCTCCATCTCCACCACCACCATATGTGTACAAGTCCCCTCCTCCTCCATCCCCACCACCACCTCCTCCATATGTATACAAGTCACCTCCCCCACCATCTCCTTCACCACCACCTCCATATGTCTACAAGTCTCCGCCTCCACCATCCCTCTCACCTCCTCCACCATATGTCTATAAGTCTCCACCACCTCCATCTCCTTCACCACCTCCTCCATATGTCTACAAGTCTCCACCTCCGCCATCTCCATCACCTCCTCCACCATATGTTTATAAATCACCACCACCTCCATCACCTTCACCACCTCCCCAATATGTATACAAGTCACCTCCCCCACCATCTCCTTCGCCGCCACCTCCATATGTCTACAAGTCTCCACCTCCACCATCCCCCTCACCTCCTCCACCATATGTCTATAAGTCACCACCACCTCCATCTCCTTCACCGCCTCCTCCATATGTCTACAAGTCTCCACCTCCGCCATCTCCATCACCTCCTCCACCATATGTTTATAAATCACCACCACCTCCATCACCTTCACCACCACCTCCATATGTATACAAGTCACCTCCCCCACCATCTCCTTCACCACCACCTCCATATGTCTACAAGTCTCCACCTCCACCATCCCTCTCACCTCCTCCTCCATATGTCTATAAGTCACCACCACCTCCATCTCCTTCACCACCTCCTCCATACCTATACAAGTCACCACCTCCGCGATCTCCATCACCTCCTCCACCTTATGTTTATAAATCACCACCACCTCCATCACCTTCACCACCTCCTCCATATGTATACAAGTCACCTCCCCCACCATCTCCTTCACCACCACCTCCATCTCCTTCACCACCTCCTCCATACCTATACAAGTCACCACCTCCTCCTCCACCATACGTCTATAAATCACCGCCACATCCATCACCTTCACCGCCTCCTCCTTATGTCCACAAGTCACCATATCCCTACCTCTACAACTCACCCCCACCTCCTCCGAAAGTCTATTAAGTTTGCTGCTAAACCGATTTGAATTGTTTCAATAAAAATTGCTACAAACATTAATTATTTCTTTTTGTAATTGAGTCTTCATGACACAAAGTGAAGAGCCTTACGGTGCAGCCCTTGTTTCATTATTTGTGTTCTGCATTATTACCAAGTGAAATACAGAAGTTTGGTTTCTATTTCAATTATTGTAATTTGTCCGTGGTATGTTTTCTTTTCCTTTATTCCATTATGATCCCTTGAAGTTCAAGCTCCCTGAAATTTAAATTCAAATGGAAAATATTAAAACCAAAATTTAATTATTGTCCACTTTATTTATATTTTGAAATTGTGTCTAAGTTTTCTCTCGCTGTATACTCATGCAAATATAAATACAATTAACAATTAATGTATTTATACTTATTTTGATATATGAATTCTCTTGAATAAAAATACAATGAATTTCATAATTTAAATACCAACTCATACATTTAAAATAATTTGAGAATCAAAGTTAAGTGACTATAAATTTAAAGACTGAATTGTTAGTTTACTTTTTAATTTAATTTTATGATAGTCAGTTAGTTCATTAAGGTTGATTTTATTAATACAAATATATTTAAATTCAATTTTATTAAATTTAAAATAATTTTAATTCAAAATCAAATTTTATATTTAATGTTTTAGAAAAAGAATATTAACACGAGTATAGAATATAATACTAATACACGTTGTGGCAGGACAAACTCTAAAGTATCCACATAGAATTTAAAGTATCACATTGTATTTATTACAAATATTTGATATGCTACCAACAAAAAAAATATAATTTTTTTAATATTTTATAGATCAATGTTTTAAAAATCAAACCAATTATTGAACTGAAAAGACAAGATGTTCATAGTTCAGTGGTTCGATATATTTAATATTATATATATAATTTATAAAAATATAATACTTATCTATGAAAAATATCAACTAATAATAAAAATGAAATTAATAACTTTAAATCATAATATTAAATTATCTAAAGACATATACATATATAAATAAATATAATATATTTTATTAATTAAATAGTATAATTTTAATATAAAAATTTATTATAATTTTTGAATGATGTATTAAATTAATATAAATGTAACTAATATTTGTGATTCATTAATTTTTCAAGATTTAATAACTATCATATATAAAAAGTTTCATAATGTATAACAAAAAGCAATGTACTAATTCACCTTGTTGGGGTTTGAATCCCAATAAATAAGTACATTTTATAAAAGGCCACGTTTTATTAAAAAAGAAAAAAAAAGAAATTGGACTAGTTTAGTGCTGAACTGGTTGGTTTGCAGCCAGTTTTCTTGTTGGCACTGAATCAGTTGATTCTTTAACTCCTCGATTTGTGGGGGTTGACCTGTCAAAGAGCTAAACATTTCAATAATTTTTCAATATGACACTCTAACCAGTAATATCCCAAGTCTTTTTAAAGCGTGATATTAGATTATTTGATATTTTGAACATTATAGTATGTAAAAACATGGCAAAAAATACCATATTTTTTAATATTGTTGTATTGGATACAAAGTTGTTATTTTATAAAAATTAATAAAGTAAAATGAAGTGTGACATGAGATTTCTATAATTTTAAAGTGAGTTGAGATAACATGAAATATAATATTAAGGTGTTATATTTGATAATATAACAAATACAAGTATCCAACTCAGATATTTAAGATATTATAAAATGTAAAATAATAGACTTAAATCACAATATACCAAATACTTTTTTAAAATTGTGCGATGATCCAAAATCACTCTAACTGAAATAAATAAATAAAAAGTGCAAGCCAGGATGTATCTAAAACAAAACAAATAACAGAGTTGAGTGTAAGTAGGTGGCAATGGGCTGGATCCAAGAAGAGCAGTGGGCAGGGCAACTCCAACACCGACCCAAAGTGCCCAACGTTTCAGCCAACTAAGCTTTAACATGGGATTTTGTTGTAATGCACATTTTGTGGAATGTGATCCCCCGCCGTTACAAAATTTCTGGCTTCATCAATGACAAGTGAGTTTGACTCCCCCTATTTAACTTTTGATTCTCAACAATCTCACCAATTTCAGCTTCAAAACGTAAATTTCCGAGTACCCAAACAATCAAATAAATCCTAATCAAACCCGTAAGCCTCACTCTCACTGTGTCTTCTTCTTCAACCCATCTTGCGTATAACTCTCTGCAAGTTATTCTAAACCCCAAACCAGAGCTTTAGGAGAAACCCATTTCCTTCACATTCATAGATTCATCAGATAAATGATCGGTACCCTTGGGAAGCAAACCAGAGAAACCCCACAGGTTCTTCATTCAAAGTGGTCAATTGAAGGGTGGACGATGGAGAAGGAGTTTAATCTTGGTCGGAAAAATGATTACATGACCAGGATGATGATGTCTCCAAGGTCTCGCCTGGCCTGCACGTGCTCGAACCATCCCGGTTCGGTGTGGTGTGCGCGTCATGGGTATGTGGTGCCAGAGAAGAGGTTGAAGAGGCTTCAGGCGAGCCACGAGATCTTGAGGAGGGCTCTATTGTCGTCGCCGCCGCGACGGTTAACCCTTAGATGGTTGAATTTTAAGCCTAGTCCAAGCATGGCTCAATAACACTTTTATATTTATTTACATTTTCTGTTAGTTATTGTTGGATAATTGTACGATAGAGTTTGAATCCCCTAAAATTAGATTATTCTTTTTGTGCCACGTGTCAAGATCTGAATAATTGTACCAGCAGTATTCAGATTACAACACGTGGCAAGAATAATATTTTTTAAAATTATTTTTACCACGTGTCAAGATCTGGATATTACTGGTGGACAAAAAATTGTCCACCACCGGTGGACCAAATACTAAAAAAATAATTTTAAAAAATATTATTCTTGCCACGTGTAACAATCTGAACACTGTTGATAGACAAAATATTTGTCCTTCTTTGAGGTAAGAAAGTATACTATTGATGATAAACAGTAAAACATTGGTTATATCAGACTGTTGAGCCCCACGTAAGAAAAGGCTATGCATAAATTAAAAGATCTGCTGATAAAGTCAGAACCGGCTAATTTCATGTAGAGCTCTATCTTTTATGGAGTTTAGCTTCTTCACCATAAAATACACTTTGAGACTCGCTCTAATTTTTTGATTACTATGTTGAGAAATTGAGAATCTTAAATTGCACTTCAACCTATAAATAGATAGATAGATATTTAAGACTCGTTACAATCAGAATATGTTTTAGCATAGTTTTCAATGGTTAACCATCGCTAAAATTTTTAACGATGTTTACAAAAATTTTCACAAAATTGAAGTTCTAGCGATGGTTTTGAAAACCGTGAATAGTCTCTTGCTAAACTGTGGCTTAATGACAGTTTTAGAGCCATAATTAAATTTTATTTTGGGATATTTTTTAGTGATGGTTCAAAATCGTCGCTAAACCCTTTCTATTTTTTTTTTAAATTTTAATTTTTTGTATTTTTTAATATTATTATAATTATATCTGCAATAATAATAATTAATATCCATAAAACAAAAATAGTATTTTTAACTTACCCATAGACGTGATTGAATATTTGCATGCTTTACATGTTTATGCCTTTCAATATAAATAAAATTGATTATATTTTCTTACCGAAGTCTTATTAATTATGAGTTCTGACACAGATTAATATCAAAAGCAATGTATCTAAACCTCATTCCCTCATAGTGCAGGAAAAAAATTTTACATTTTGGAGGAATTAAAAAGCTTTTAAAATAAGAAACATAGATCAATCCATAAATTAATAAAATAGCTAAAAGATATGGAACAAGAGACTGATTGCACTTTGCCGCACATATCTAATAGGGAGAAGCATTCTTCGTAAAAGTTTGCATTATTATTGCTTCTTCATAGAAAAAAAAAGGGAGAAGATGAGGGAGAAGCATTCTTCACAAAAACTTGTATTATTGTTGCTTCTTCGTGGAGGAAAGATGAGAGAGAAGCATTTTTCACAAAAGATCCAGTAGCACAACCGAAAGGAGAAGCCTTCTCTAAATAGAAAATAATAGAGGAAAGATAAGGGAAAATGGAGGAAAAATGAGGGGGAAGGAATAAAAATTAGATCACTATTGTATTTTATGACAATTTTTTATGATAGTTTAAAAATATGAGTCGGAAATAAAGATTTTTAGCGATAATTTTTAAAAAATCATCACTAAAAATTGACAGTTTAAAATGATGAATAAGAAATAACAAATTTTAGTGACGGTTTTTAAAAAATCATCGCTGAAAATTGACGGTTTTAAAAAATAGCAAAAATAACAATACTTAGCTACAGTTGTTTAAAAAACCATCCCTAAATAGCAAAGGTTTTCAAAAATCTTCGTTATTTTGTGTTTTAGTGACAATGTTTCTAACCGTCATTAAAACATATTTTTGTTGTAGTGCCTTATATGCTCCCAAACATATTCTTGAAAATTTTAGGATGTAATTTAGGATTCGTTGAAATATCTTCTAAATTAATTTGAGTTTGATGATGTTTTCAACAATTTTGTGCATCACAAAAAATTATTGCTCGGAAATTTATTTTCTTTTAAAATATTATCCATATTTTATATAAAAAAAATGTCAATTTAAAGAATTTCATATATAGTAATATAATTACATAATATATATATATATATATATATATATATATATATATATATATATATATATATATATATTCTAAATTAAATCAAATATAACAAAGAAACAATCACATAACAAAATTTAGTAAAATGAATCAAAATTTTTTCCACTCCAATTCTCACAAAGCACAATTCAAAATATATAAATCTTTAATCATCGAGTATTTAACCCCCAAGCACTTAACACAATTCAGCTAAGCAATCAATATTTTTACTAACTCAACCCCATGCAAATACGTACCAAGCATAATTCAAAATGGAGAGGTCTAGAATCAGGTTATTAAGTGCTTTCAGGTGAAACACTTTTTATTTTTAAGTAGTAGAAAGTGAAGGAGCTTGTGAACTGGGGGATATTTAATTTGAGTTTGTTGACAATTGAAGAAGCAGCGGCAAGCAAATCCTAAACCACGTTCATGACAAGCTCCTGTAACAGCACCTTCCCCTTTTCACTAAAATTCGAATATGTGATAATACGCTTAACAATCACTAGATCAGGCTCTTTGGGGATAAAAACAGTCCTGCCAGGGATCCTAAAGCTATTATAATTTAATACGAGCATATTTAAACACAGGCAGTTTGTAGTAACTTTTTATTTAGGTTTGAATAAATTCATGAATTCAGACTGCTGAGGTTGGGTGTTATTCACATGTTAACAGTTGAAAAAACAGAAACACAAAATTGCAAAGGCATTTGCAGAACAAGCTCCCTTAACAGCACCCTCCTCTTTGCACCTATCATCACACTTACTGCTGTCGCTACAAAACCCCAAAAATGGTTTGCTGGGTCTTTTACAAAGTGTTGCTTCTACGGTAATTACCTCTGCATATAACAGACGAAAAGGAAGGCACATTGTTAATTTTAAGAGATCCACAGGTTTATATAATTATCGTATGGTGTGTGTGTGTATATAAGAAATGCTAACCTCTTCTTTAGTTATGTGGATGCTATCAATTTCTATATTTTCAGTTGGACAAAAAAAAACTACTATTTTTAAAGAAAATTGTGGATATTGACGTAATATTATTTTAAAGATTGATATTAACACTCTTGATTAAAGGAATTTTATCTTAACACATTTTTTCACGTGCTTTTCTCCACTTTTATTTTTTTTATTCTCTCTCCATTCAGTTTCTTCTTTCTTTATTTTCATTTTCTCTCTCATCTCTATATGGAGAAAAAAAAGTGTATTAAACTATAAAGGAAGACATTAATTTTATGGAGAGAAGATGCAAGAGCGTGAGAGACGTAAGAGAGTGTGAAAGGAGAATTTATATTCATTTTGTACTAAAATTACGTAAAGATCCACAAGTTAGTTTTCCTTTTGTGTGAAAGAATGTTCAATTTTTTTTGTCCATATAAAAATGTGGAGATTGCCAACCTCTACAAAACTAGTGAAGAGGTTACAAGGAACAAATTAAGTTACAAACTACTCGTTGTTTAATTTAGATGCATGTCATATAAACAATAATAAATGTGTATAGAAGTGAGTAAAAATTGGGAAAGGGAAATTAACCGTTAGTAGAAGAGAGCACAAGGGCAATGCAGAGAAAGAGAGTGAAGGTGGAGAACTTGAAAAGAGAGGAACCCATGTTTGTTAAGAGGAGAAGATGTCACTAAAGAGGTTTCTAGTGAGCTGAAATTTGCGTTGGAGGTGAAGGAAAAGGTAGAGATAGTTACGTATAGCAAAAGCAAGGATGAAGAGCAATGGTGGTTCTTGGTGGCATCGGTCTTCCTTGACCAGGTAATCTCTTGTAACCTTCGCTGATTCATTTCTTGTTGTGGTTCCCGTCTTTAATTTGGCTTCTTCAAGTTGTATGTATAAGCAAAAGCAACAATGAAGAAGATAGCCGTATGAACAAATACTAAACAAAAGACTAAATAAAAAATTTGATTCGTTCAAGCTGTAGGAGACAATTATAGCAACCAATTGCTTATCTCTCTTTTTTGTTTGTTCTTCTCTTTTCTTTTTTCTGTCAGTCCGTCAGTGATTTCTGTGTCTTTAACCATATGAACAATTCGTATTCAAATTATAAAGCAAGAGACAAAACTATGAAGACCGCAGACACTTATATACTAAGCCACTTTTGTGTTATTCATCATCATTTGATTTCACACTATAGCCGTCTTGTTTAGCAGATTAAAGTATAACTACAAGAAAAAGGAAATAACAATAGAGATCTGTTGGATTAATTTTTATTAATTATAATTGTGGATTAATATTAATTAATTATTAGGACATTAACAGACTTGAGTTATGTTATCAGTGCTAAACCTAGAATAGATTGGATCCTGGTTAATTGTACGTAATCTATGATAAGCTAGATTACACACAAGTCTATTGGGTAGAGGCCTCAATTGGTTTTCTATTACAGTATTGACTTGAGAGTGATAATGATTTTTTTTATATAAATAATCATTATATGTTCTCCCTAAAGACTGAAATAAAACCTCTCTTCTCATCTAACTCTCTTTCTCTAAACTCTCTGAGTTCTTTGTGCATACTAAAGGGCAAAGTAGGTTGAATCTCTTCCCGTCTTTATCTGCTATTTGTATAATGGACACTGCTGGATCGTCATCAGATACAGATTTATCTCCCAATGTGTATCTTCAATACTCTTAGCAAATGGTATCAGAGCATGGATAACAGTATTGTATTTTAAATTTGTTTATCATTTGAAATAAATTGTGAGTTTATGAATCTTTTCAAAGAATCCCCAAAATTTCAAAATCAATAACTCTTGAAATTGGGGGATTTTGATTCTGACATCAAATCGTGCTACTTGCTTCAATTGTTGGTTCATATATGAAATTTAAAGATTATATATTACATGTTCTACTTGTGCCAATTTGTAAGATTGAATTCTATTTTGTGAGCAAATTTTGAAAGTTGCATTATGCTAGGGTTTTTGAATTTTTTGCGAAATTAGAATCTCTTGATTCATTGATTATTTTGTGCTATTAATTTGGGGTTATATTTCTAAATGCATCCTACAATGTTTTTTAATGGTTCAATCGTTTTAAAATGGCCCCATATGACATATTAAAATTTGTTCTTGATCGAGAAGGAATTTCAAATATTTCTTTTGGTGCTTTCTGGGCCCTTTTGACTTGTATTGATACATGATTCTTGGTTAGGGAAGTGTTTGAGATAGTTTTGTGGTGTCAAACGCTGCAAAAATGGTGTGTTTTTTTTTAGCTTCCGCATAGGCAACAATGACGGATTTCTGCCATTATTGGAGGGGGTGGAGCAAGGTTGAAGATGACCTTGCTCCACCCATGCCCACACGCAGCCTATGGCATGTGTGGGCATGTGACATGTCTATAGTGGGTCGTTTGACCCATTGTTTTCTTCTATGACTTTATATTTCGTGCTGGACTTGGTTAATATTTTTCTACAAATTTTGTGAGGCTTATAAATATTTATTTGGAATTTTCCAAATTTTGTGTAATAGAAAATTATATTGTATTCTTGGAATTTTCATGTGAAAAAAATTGTAAATAAAATACATATTATTATCTACAATATATGTAGTTCACTCTCCCTAGATGTATGATTTGATATGTCAAAAAAATTCATGAATATTATAACGTTTGCATTTTGACAAATTTATGCCCACAATTATGCCATATTTGTATATACATTTTTTCACACTTATATTGAGGATCTTTGATATTGTGATGTAGAGAACCTTTCAACTTTTTGAATGGATGTAGCACAAGAAGCGCAAGAGTCCATACTAAATTTCTTAAGGACTTGCTCAATATAGGTTGTCTAAGATAAATTAAGAATGCCACGAGACCTGTTACGAATAATTCGTATCCCAAGAACAAAAAAAAGGCTCACCAAGGCCTTTCCTATTAAAAAAAATGATAATATGTGTTTTGTCTCATTCAGAAAAATTTATTAAAAAGTTAGCTAATAGGATGTCATCAAGAATAGAGACCTTAATGCATGACATTTAAATCTTATTTCCACCGTGTTTTTTCTGGCAATTTCTTTAAATAAAAGAATATTGGTTCAGTTAAAATTATTATTTTACCCCTAATCCCTGCTTCATTTGTTTCGGGAAAATGCAGTAACCCTTTTAAGGCTCAAATTCGAGTTTTTAATGTTGCTAGCCATCTGCAGAAACTAAGAAGATGGCCACTATAGATGTTGGGACGGTACATCTATATGTATGTTGTTCAATACTAATTTTTTAATCTATGTTTTTGCTTTTAGCTAGGCATTTTAGGGTCACCATGAATTACATTTTTTGTGGTAGGTTAGTCTTAATTTAGTGAATCGGATATTAATGATATATCCAATTATAGTGAGAAATGGGAAGGGCTTCAGTTGGAAAACTAGGGATCTTGGTTTTTGTTTTCCTCCTACGTTTCCTGCATTGTCCTATTTGGGTGTTGGATTTTGGTTTTAATCAGAAAAATATCTTACATATGAATTCTTATAAACCAATCTACTCCGAAATTTGCATATAGCTGAAGGATCTACAAGAAATTTAGCTCAAGAAATAAGACAAACGATGTCTCAGGCTTCCTTGCTTAGAGGAAAGTATAAAAGTGACGTGATTCTCTCCCATGACTTAATTTGGGTGCCTCTTTCATATTTAACTGTGCTTCAGGTTTTTTTTTATATAAGAATTTTGTGGTTTCTTTTTAGGAAGAGTAATTTCTAGGTATTATTGGAAGTGAATATTCAGGAAATTGGCCATACGGCTAGAAAGTAGGTTTTATACGATCATTGCATTTAGGGTGGTGTTATCTGTGATAGGATCAAAATCTCGGAATTTTCATAGTGATGCTCTCTTTCCAAGAAATTACACTTTCATTCGTGACTTTTCAGTGACGATACTGTGATTCACTTTCATTGATTTCATTGATGACATGTTAAAGTGAGGCTCAAGATGAATTAACATGTTGCCATTAAAAGTAAAAGTTTCAGTAACGACCATCGCTAAAAATTAAAGAAACGTAAGCCAATGAATTAAAATGAAACCCCTAGTATATTCGTATTACATGTTGAGAGTTTATGTGCATTTGTGAGGATGAGTGTTACACCAGAATAGGCTAAACTTAAGGAGAAGATAAACGTGTATTTAAATGTTTAAAATTTAAAGATAGATAAATGTAGTTCAGGAGACCCTATCTCTATCACGCCCCCGCAAGATAGGCATGCCATCAAGAACGCCAATCTTGGACTGTAGAAGAGAAAACTGAGATGCTGGTAGAGGTTTTGTGAGAAGATCTGCTAGTTGATCTTTGGAGGAGACATGAATGATGTGGAGCTAATTGCAGGAGACAAGTTCCCGAACAAAATGATAGTCAAGTGCAATGTGCTTCATGCGTGAGTAAAACACCGGGTTGGCACAGAGATAAGTGACGCCAACATTGTCACAGTGTATGATTGGAGTGTGAGATGAAGAAATGCCAAGCTCCTGAAGTAGGTTTAGAAGCCAAGTGAGTTCAGTAGCAGTGGAAGCAACTGCATGATACTCAGCCTTTGTGGATGATCTGGCGACTGATCTTTGCTTCTTGGAAGACCAGGAAACAACATTGGGTCCATGGAAGACTAGTTGGCCTGATGTGGAAGTTCTGTCATCAGGGTTGCCAGCCCAGTCCGCATCTGAGAAGGCATGTAGTTGCAACATGGAAGTAGGAGATATATGAAGACCAAAATGAATGGTGGATTTGAGGTACCTTAGGGTCCGTTTGATAGCTTGAAGATGCAAGGTAGAAGGGCAGTGCATGAATTGAGCACACTTGTTGACTGCAAATCCAATATCTGGTCGAGTCATGGAGAGGTATTGAAGGCCACCTACGATGCTTCGGTATTCAGTGGCATTAACTGGAGGTGAGCCATCATTAAGTTTGAGAGAAACTGAAGTGGACATGGGGGTGTTGGTACCCTTAGCTTCGGTCATGGAGGTCTTCCCTAAGAGATCTCAAATGTACTTGTGTTGGGATAGAAACATGCCATTTTCATGTGGGATGAACTCGATGCCAAGGAAATAAGTGGGTTGACCGAGATCTTTGAGTGAGAACTTGGTAGCCAAGGCAGTGCAGAAGTCATTTAAGAAGGTGGTATGGTTTCCTATGAGAAGTAAGTCATCCACATATACAAGAAAGTAGGCTATAATACCATGCGATCGATAGATAAATAAGGAACCATCGGATTTGGAATTTAAGAAACCATAGGCTAACAAAAATTGGGCAAGTTCATGATACCAAGGTCGGGGAGCTTGTTTCAAGCCATAAATCGCCTTATGGAGTTTGCAAACATGAGCAAGATGTAGAGGATCAATGTGGCCCGGAGGTTGACTCATGTAGACCTCATCATGAAGAGTGCCTTGAAGGAAGGCATTGTTGACGTCCATATGCTTGAGGGGCCAGCGATGATGAAGGGCAATGGTGAGAACTAACCGAATGGTGGGAGGCTTCACAATCGGGCTGAACTTGTCGTTATAGTCCAGGCCACTGCGTTGATGGAAGCTTTTTGCCACCAACCGGGCTTTGTAGCGTTCAATTTCACTGGTAGGGAGCCGTTTGATTTTGTAAATCCATTTGCAACCGATGACATTGGCTGAAGGAGGCTTAGGAACAAGAATCCAGGTGCCATTTTTTATCAGGGCATTAAATTCCTGAGACATGGCCAAACGCCAGTCATTATGCTTAAGAGCTTGCGTGAGACATGTAGGTTCTGAACTAGGAGGAAGAGGGTGTTTGGAGGTGGTGAGGTTGAAGGGAAGTTTAGGTTTGAAGATGTTGTTTTTAGATCGAGTGATAATCGAGTTATGTGAAGGGGCTGGAATGTTGGTAGAAAATAAAGGAGATGTGGTATGGGGGAAGGAAGAAGAGTCGGTTGAAGTGGGGTCAGAGGGGGGAATGGGAGATATAGAAGAAGATATGGGTGAGGTAGGTGTGGTAGAGTGAGGGAGGGAAGGAATGGGATAAGAAGAGATAGATGAGGTGGGAAGAGGATCATGGTGGGAGGAGTTGATAAGGATGGGTTGGTGGGTAGAGGGTAGAGGAGTTTCTGGGGTGGAAGAAGGTAGTGAATGGGGTATGGAGGGGAAGGTGGAAGTTGAAACAGAGAAATAAGGAGAGATGGGAGTGTCTAGAGGGATCATGGAAAGAGTTGAAGAGAGATGTTTATATGGAAAAGTAGTTTCAAAGAATTGGACATGGCATAAGACGTAAAACTGGGAGTGGGTGTAGTCATAGCAAAGGTAAGCATGTTTGTCAAAAGAGTAGCCTAGGAAGATACGTGGGGAGGAACGAGGGCATAGTTTGTTGGTGGAGTAGGGACGAAGCCACGGATAGTAGAGGTAGCCAAACATGTAAAGGGAGGTGTAAGAGGGAGAACGCTGGAAGAGATTGTGGTAGGGAGAAGACATATTAAGGATGGGAGTAGGGAGACGATTTATCAGATAGTTGGCAATAAGGAAGGCAAAGGACCAGAATGTGGATGGAAGGCCAGCATGATGGAGTAAGGCTAAGCCAGTTTCAACTAGGTGCTTGTGTTTTCGCTCAGCCAAACCGTTTCGTTCGGGGGTGTAGGGTGGGGTGGTAAAGAAGGAGATGCTGGATTGTGCAAGGAGGGGTTTGAGTTTAAGAAATTCACCTCCATTATCCGAGTGAAAAGATCGAATAGGTAGGTTAAAATATTTTTCTACAACCAGTTTAAAGTGAGTGAAAATGTTAATTACGTCTGATTTGAGGGCAAGCGGATAAAGCCAAGAGTAACGCATAAAATGATCAACAAATACAACATAATAACGATATTGATCAATGGAGGTTGAGGGTGCAGGGCCTCATACATCTGCAAAAATGCATTCTAGTGGTGCTGAAGTGCTTAAGCTAGAAACGGAAAATGGAGTCTTGTGACTCTTATTACATGTACAAGAATTACAAGTAGATAAATTCTTAGGAATGGAAAACTGAGAAGCTGCAGCAATGTGATGGAGGATGCGATAGTGGGGATGTCTCAAGCGATGATGCCAGAGCGAAGTAGAGGAGGTGCATTGGAGAGACAAAGCCTGAGGAGATGAGTGAGATGTGGAGATGGAGGTTGGAATGGGATAGGTGTTGAATTTACTCGGCCCTTGGAAAAGACACGCCCCCGTCGTGAGATCCTTCACGAGGAAAGAGTTAGGTAAGAATTCAATAGAGGTGTTGTTAGTTTTATAGAATTGTGAAACCAAAATGAGATTGAGTCATGGAGGGAACACAGTGCACATTGTTAAGTGTAATCGTAGAAGAAGGAGAAGAAAGTGTAGAGGAACCTGTGTAAGAGATAGGCAAACCTGCACCGTTGCCAACCAGCATGGCATTAGACCCTTCATATGGAGTTTTGTGTGAGAGGTTGCGGGGATCATGTGTGACATGATGAGAGGCACCAGTGTCAAGGAGCCAAGTTTGAGGATTGAGGGATGATGGTGATTAGGTGAAGTTGGCTTGGCTTGTGGAGCTCGATGGGGTCAAAGATGTGGAAACTATTTGTAGCATTTGGAGGCTAGGTGACCAGGTTTGGAACATAGTTGGCAAGTTATGGGAGAGGAGGGATTGGAAGTTGTGGGTGTGGGGAGTAGAGGTCGAGGAGAATAGGGAAGTGGTCGAAGTTTGAATTGAGGATTGTATTTGTAGGTAGGGTTAGCAGTGAGAGGAATGGGAGAGTGAGTGATATCATCTTTCTTCATGTAGGATTCAAAATCCACTAGTTTATCCCGTAGCTCTAGGAAGGAGATGGGGGTGTCACGAGCACGAAGGGGACCTGAAATATCTTTAAAATCATATCCAAGGACATTTAAGGCATAGATAACCAAATCAAGGTCATCGATAGGGTTGGGTATGAGTGCAATTTCATCAGCAAGATTTTTTAAGTGTTGTAGATAGTTGGTCATAGATTGAGTGCCTTCAGTGGCTGTTGAGAGTTTTTCTTTGAAGGACATGAGACGTGATCTTGATTGATTGGCAAAGAGAGTTTTAAGATGGTCCCAGGCTTCTTTGGATGTTTAAGGGTTGCCTAATAGTTTCAAGACATCGGGTTCAAGAGATGCGACAATTGCATGAAGCATTAGTTTGTCTTGCCTAGTCCAGAGGGTGAATTCAGGATTGGGTATAGGTGTGTTTTGAGAGAGGAGAGTGGGTGGAGGGCTAGGATGAGTACCATCAACGTAAGACATGAGATTATGGCCAAAGAGTAATGCATCAATGAGAGTCCGCCATGATGAGTAATTATCATGATTGAGTTTGAGAGGAATGTGGGCTGAGGTGAAAGAAATTAACGTCGTAGTTAAGAGAGGAGCAGATTGAGAATGAGAGTGTGGTTGAGAGTTTGAAGAAGATGAGTCTGACATGTCTGAGGTGGGAAAAATAATGTTTACTATGGAAGGAGCTATTAAGCGAATGGCTCTGATACCATAAAGAAACGTAAGCCAATGAATTAAAATGAAACCCTAGTATATTTGTATTACATGTTGAGAGTTTATGTACATTTGTGAGGATGAGTGTTACACCAGAATAGGCTAAACTTAAGGAGAAGATAAACGTGTATTTGAATGTTTAAAATTTAAAGATAGATAAATGTAGTTCAGGAGACCCTATCTCTATCAAAAATATTCTGTAACAACAACATTGTTGCTACTAAAAAGTTCAACATTTTGAATCTCGTTACCTAAACCTGTTTATATCTTATTTTATTTTTTTTAATTGCTAAGTGGCTTTGGTGACGACCTCTAAAATATTGTAATCAAATCTTGTTTTGTATTCTATTTTAAATTAAAGTCTTATTTTAGTCATTTAAGTTTAAACTAAAATTTGATTTTGCTTTTAATTTTTTTTGTTTGCATATATCCCTAACATTTTATAAACATTCTTTTTTAGTTTCTGTGACCACTTCGTATAAAAAATGTTGATATGGATATAATGAAATTTAATCTGTTGAACTGTTCATCCAAATAACTAATTTAGCTAAAAGCTCCTTGTCATCTCAAAACAATGGTATATAACTATTCTATCTTTAGTGATAACTTTTGCCTAGTCATCTTAATTAGGTGAAATGACTAGGCATCTTTAATTTGGAGTAATAAAGAAGCTTTTGATTGAATTAACTATTTAAATAGATAACTTAGTGGATTAAATTCCATTTGTGTCATAGTCAACATTTTTTGTTAATTATTTTTTGAAATTAGTCTTAGGGACGAAAAATGAATGTTTATGAAATATTAGAATGTATTCAAACAAACAAAAATTTAGGAGCTAAATCAAATTTTACTACAAATTTTAAGAGATTAAAATAAAATTTAGCTCTTTATTTGATATTTTAAAAAATGTTTGGATTAGGTGATAACATTTAAAATTTCCTCATTATTCTATTTTTTAAGTATTATTAGCATTTGGTGAGGAATTTTGAAATGTCGTCACCAAATCTTATTTTTTATTCTATTTAATTTTTTTTATTTTTATGGAGCTTCGGCACCAAATCCTATTTTGTATTTTATTTTATCTTTTTTATTTGTTATTAGAATTCAGTGACTACTTTTACATGATTTTTTATTTTGTGTCTAACATTGGAAGTGGTTTGCTTCCCAACAATTAATATATTATTTGTAGGGGTTGTCTTTGGCCGCATGAACATATCAATCCTGTCAACGAATGGTTTCTACTTATGAGGACGGCTGAAGCAAACGAAGAGCTTTTAATTTGTGTGTGTGTGTGTGTGTGTGTGTGTGTTTAAGTGCGCGTCAGAAGGAGAGAGTAATTAAACTCTTTTGATTGATTGTGGTTAATCTATTTGTGTATTATCAACATGGTTGAAAATTTGTGCAGTTTAGGGTTTAGCTGTCATTTAACATATGATTATATGAAATGTTGTTATTTTGTTTCAAATGTGAGAAATAGCATTCAGTTTTTAACCAATTTTTATGTTTCAATATTGTTTAAATATTATCTAAATTAATATATGTAAGGACTTTTGATTATTGATCAAACGTGGGTTACATGCCAAGTGTAACACAAAAAATATATACTAAATATCAAGTCTTTAATATGCTAAATATCATTTGTCAAGGAACTACTTAATTAGTTCAAAACCATTAGTAAATATTTTGAAATCGAATTGGTCAATAAATAGGTTAAAATGGCTGTGCTAGAATGGTGTGTGTTTCAGGGAAACCTCGTATATATTATTAAGGCATGTTCTTTTGTTACCCAACTTTTGCTTACTTTTGTACCATGTCGAGATTTGTAATCTTGGGAGAGAGAGATAATAAACATTGGGCAGAGAAAGAACTTGAGAGAATGTAGATTGAGGTTACCCAATCGGGTCAACTCAATGTTTTAATATTTAACTAAAACACTACTAAATACGCTGACACTTAATATAAAATTTTATTCATATAACACAAACATGAATTGTATTCGTTAATTTCATGCTGCTCAATTATTTAGGGCTTTCATGGGAAGCACTATTTATTTATTATTTATTCGTAAGTAGTAGCATGTGGCGGAGATTCTGTGCTGGGGGATATTTTGAATTTGTTAACAGTTGAAGAAGCAGCGACAAGCAAATCCAAAACCTCGAGCGTGACAAGCTCCCGAAACAGCACCTTCCCCTTTGCACTTACTATCACAGCTACTGCTGTCTCCACAAAACCCAGAAAATGTTTGGCTGCCTCTTTCACACAGCGCTGCTTCCACAGTTACTACCTCTGTATATATATATATAAACAAATGAAAAGGAAGGTACATTGTTATTTTTAAGAGACCCCACAAGTTTGTTGCTAACATCAACCTATCCATTTTAGAGAAGGAGAAGTAAAAATGTGTGTTGAACCATAAGAGAGATAAAGAGAAAGCAATTAAGTTTATGGAGAAAAGAGGTGAATGCGGGAGAGATATGGAATATGAGAAAGCATGTAAAGAGAATTCATTGTTATTTTTTACTAAAATTAGGTAAATATCTGCCACTCCTTTTTCCTTTTGTGTGAAAGAATGATAAATTTTTTTGGTCCATTAAAGATGTGGAAATTGCCAGCCTCCACACAACTAGCAAGGAACTAATTAAGATACAAGCTACTCTATATAGAAGTGAGAGTAGTAAAAACTAGGAAAGGAAAACTAACCGTTGGTAGAGGAGAGGACAAGGGCAATGCAGAGGAAGACTGTAAAAGTGGAGAACTTAAAAAGAGAGGAAGCCATGTTTGATAAGAGTAGAAATATCACTAAAAGAGGCTTCTGGTGAGCAGAGGTTTGAGTTGGAGGGGAAGGGAAAGGTACAGATAGGTATATATAACAAGAACAAGGATGAAGAGACAATGGTGGTTCTTGGTGCTGTCAATCTTCCTTTACCAGGTAATCACTTGTAACCTTCGCTGCTTCATTTATTGTTTGTGGTTCCCGTCTTTAATTTGGCATCGTCAATTATGGCTAAGCAATTAAGCGACAATGAAGAAGATAGCCGTATGACGAAATACTAAACAAAAGAGTAAATAAACAATTTGATCCGTTCAAGCTGTAGGAGACAATTATAGCAAACAATTGTTTATCTCTCTTTTTTGTTTGTTCTTCTTTTTTTTTTTTTTTTTTTTTGTTGGTCCTGTCAGTGATTTCTGTGTCTTTAACCATATGAACAATTTGTATCCAAAGTATAAAGTAAGAGACAAAACTATGAAGACCGCATACACGTATATACTATGCCACTTTGTGTTACCCATTATCATTTGATTTCACACTATTGCCGTCTTGTTTTACAGATTAAAGTATAGCTTCAAGAAAAAGGAAATAACAATAGAGACCTTCATCCATGACATTTAAATCTGATTTCCACCGTGTTTTTTCTGGCAATTTCTTTAAATAACAGTCAAAAACTCAAAATTATTATTTTACCCCTAATCCCTGCTTCATTTGTTTCCAAAAAGGGGGTGGGGAACGCAGTTACCCTTTTAAGGCTCAAATTCGTGTTTTTAATGTTGCTGGCCATCTGCAGAAACTCATAAGAAGATGGACAGTATAGATGTTGAGACAGTATTAGACATGTTAATTTAGAGAAATACAAGAAAGGAGAAAACTAGGGTTTCATTGATGCTGAAAAGAATACATTGAATTAATAATCTAAAACACAAAGAAACAATATATAGGCTAACTAAATTATGAAAAGACTATGCTACCCTTAATAAGTAATAAATAAATAAAGACCCTATATTTCTTAACATCTCCCCTCAAACTCACGATGCGGCAGCTACAAGCATCGAGAGTTTGCCAACTAGAAAACGAAAACTGGAAATAGAATGTGACTTAGTAAAGAAATCTGCTATCTGCAAAGAAGAAGAAACAAAGGGCAAAATAATGGTGCCATGCTTGAGATGATGACGTGTAAGGTGACAATCGATCTCAATGTGCTTAGTTCGTTCATGGAAAACTGAGTTGTGAGCAATCTGAATAGAACTCTGATTGTCACAATACATAGGAGTAGGGTGAGAAAGAGAAACTCCCATATCAGCAAGTAACCATCGTAACCAAACAATTTCTTTAGTAGTAGATGCCATAGCACGATATTCTGCTTCAGTTGAAGATTGAGAAACAATAGATTGTTTCTTGCTCTTCCAAGAAATAAGAGAATCACCCAAAAATATACAGAAACCAGTAACAGACTTGCGATCTGTGGGATCACTGCCATGATCAGCATCAGAGTATGCACGCAGCTCCAAGGAGGAGGTGGATGAAAGTAAAAGACTCTGAAATACTGTACCCCGAAGATACCGCAAAATACGAAGAACAGCTGCCCAATGAACTGTAGTAGGAGAGGCAACAAACTGACTAACAACATGAACAGCATATGCAATATCTGGACGAGTAATAGTGAGATATACCAAGCTCCCAACAATAGTACGATATAAAGTAGGGTCAGACAAAGGTAAACCATCAGAAGAAGAATACTTGACGTTAACCTCAATGGGAGTATCTGCAGTCTTATTATCAGTAAGTCTAGCCCGCTCAAGAATATCTTCAACATATTTCGACTGAGAAAGAAGATAACCTCTAGGTGAGTAGGCTACCTCAATACCCAAGAAATATCGCAGAGAACCCAAATCCTTCATTTCAAACTGTCTAGCTAACTCTGTCTTCAAAACTGAAATACCAGCAATATCATCACCAGTAATGATCATGTCATCAACATATAAAGACAGAATAATACGTCCTGCAGTAGTGCACTTAACAAAAAGAGCAGAATCATGACTACTAGAAGCAAATCCGAGGGAAGAGATCACAACAGAAAATTTTTCAAACCAAGCACGAGGTGCTTGTTTAAGACCATATAATGCTTTCTTGAGCCTGCAAACATACCCAGATTCATGTGAAATACCAGGAGGTGGTGCCATATACACTTCTTCTTGAAGATCTCCATTTAAGAAGGCATTTTTAACATCAAGTTGAGAAATAGGCCACTGACGAATAGAAGCCACTGCAATAAGAGTACGAATAGTAGTCATTTTTGCAACAGGAGCAAATGTCTCCTCATAATCCATACCATACTGTTGAGAGTACCCTTTTGCAACCAATCTAGCTTTGTATCGCTCAATAGATCCATCAGATGTTGTCTTGATCTTATACACCCAACGACAACCAACAACACTCTTACCAGGAGGTAGAGGAACCAAATCCCAAGTACCTGTCTTATGCAAAGCAGAAAGTTCCTCATCCATGGCTTGCTGCCAAAGAGGATCAAGAATTGCCTCTTTATAAGAAGAGGGCTCAGAGAGACCATGAATAGAAGCTAAAAAAGAAGTAAAAGATGAAGAATAACAAGAATAAACAAAATCTGGTAACTTAGTGGACTTACGAATGCGTGTGGATTGACGTAGAGGTGGATCCACAATCTCAGATGAAGCTTCAGGTGGGTTGGAGAGCAAAGTGTCAGTACCTGCAGAAATATCAGTGCTAGAAATCGGAGATGACAAACTATCAGAATCCTCAGAAAAAGGATCTATACGAATAAGATCAGATCTAGTCAAGCTATGAGTAGTGGATGGAATAGAAAAGAAAGGTATATGCTCAAGAAACACAACATGACGAGACACATAAAGCTTATGAGAGATTGGATCAAAACAACGATATCCCTTTTGACTTTCACCATAACCAAGAAAAACACAAATAGCATATCGAGAGGACAACTTGTTGCGTTCTACATGAGGACGAAGTACGAAACAAGTACAACCAAAAACTCTAAGGAAAGAATAATCAGGGGCATACCCATACAACATTTCGAAAGGAGAAATACCTGAAGTATGAGAAGATGGAATTGTATTAATCAAACCTACAGCGGTAAGAACAGCTTCACCCCAAAACTCACTAGGAACAAAAGAAGACAACAAGAGAGAACGAGCAGTTTCAACAATGTGTCTATGTTTTCTTTCAGCAACACCATTCTGTTCAGGAGTATCTGTACACGAAGTTTGGTGAATAGTTCCATCTAAGGAAAGTAGCTCACAAAATTTATTAGATGTATATTCCCCACCCAAATCACACCTAAAACATTTGATAATAGCAGAATGTTGAGTTTTGACAAGAGCTCGAAAGGCTGTATATATCTCAAAAAATTCAGAACGATGTTTCATTAAATAAACCCAACAATAACGAGTATGATCATCAATAAAAGAAACATAATATCGAGACCCTCCTTTTGTGGCAACAGGAGAAGGTCCCCAGACATCAGAATGAATTAAATCAAATGGAGAGGAAGAAACAGAAATACTTTTATTAAACGGTAAGGCTGAAAATTTTGCCAATTTACATCCACTACAATCAGAAATATCACAAGTTTGTAAATTTCCTAATGCCCCTGTGGATGCTAAAAATCTCAAACGAGAAGACGAAACATGACCTAGACGAGAATGCCATAAATAAAAAACAGAAGAAGACGGACTCAAACGAAAAGAAGACAAATCAACACTGGTAGTAGCAGCTGCAGCAATTGGCACTTTTAACTCATCCAAAACATATAGTCCCCCCTTTCTACGGCCTGTCCCAATCAGCTTCTGAGATTGCAGATCCTGCACATAACAAGAAGAGGAAGAAAATGTGACTAAATTACCAGAATCACATAACTGACCAACAGAAGCAAGATTTAATGTCAGTTTCGGAATATGATAAACATTAGGTAAAGACAAGTGAGGTGTGACAACAGAACCAACACCTGCTAAAGGCATAGGAGTGCCATCAGCAGTCATAACAGGAGTCGAAGATGAAGGAGACACAGAAGTAAAAGATGAAGAATATGGAGACATATGATGTGAAGCGCCAGAGTCCAAGACCCATACAGAATGTGACATACCTGAAGAATTATGGGGTGACTGACCTATGGAAGAAGAAGCAGACATGGCCTGTGGTTGTAAGGAGAGAAACTTCTGAAATTGCTCAGCCAGAGTACTAGGATCGGTGAACTGATCTGATGAAACTACTGCTGCAGTATTGGACGATGGGAATTTATTGTTAAACTTCTGTGACTGGTTGCTAGACTTCCAAGCTTGAGATTGCTGTTGAGATTGATTCTGATTTCTCAACTTGGGACACTGAGCCTTCCAATGACCTTTTTGCTTACAGAAACTACACTCGTCGAAGGCAACCCTTGTGTAAGGCTTATTCTGATTCTTGGGATGTACTGCTAACACAGAAGGATTCGAAGTATAAAGAATTCCCTTTTCAGAATAAGACTTAAGGCGTATTTCTTCAGCCAATAACTCACTGACAACTGAATCAACGGAAGGAAGTGGAGAACGATGCAGAATTGAACCTCTAAGTCCTTCAAAATCACTACGAAGTGCAGTCAAAAATTGTACCAACCGTTGTTCTTCTCTACGAGCAATATAGGCACTACATGCCTTTAATTCTGTCGATTCTGTAAGGGCCAATTGATCCCAAAGATCAGTCATAGCAGAATAAAACTCCTGAATACTCATATTCTTCTGCTGAAGGGCTCGTATATCATTCTCCAATTGATACTGCTTTGCAAAATTCGATTGGGTGAATAACCTTTGTAGGTGATCCCAAACCTCCTTTGCTGTCTCATATTTTGCCAACTGTGTACCTATAGAATGCTCAACAGAATTATTAATCCAAGTAATAATTTTTGCATTGTTTGCTTCCCACGCCTCGATTGAAACAGCATAATTTTCATCAATAGCCCCAGGTTTCACAAAAGTTCCACTAACATATCCCCACATCTTCTTACCCTTAAGAAAATTCCTCATCACATAACTCCAATACGAATAATTCTTTCCGTCCAACCTCACACTCACAGATTGAAGCGAATCGTCTCTTTCGGTAGCCATAATCAAGATGCGTAGAAAACCAGAATGCCAAACGAAAACTGTACGGTACGAACCTGAGCCAAACGAAAACTGTATGGTACGAACTCCAACTTTAATTTAGAGAAATACAAGAAAGGAGAAAACTAGGGTTTCATTGATGCTGAAAAGAATACATTGAATTAATAATCTAAAACACAAAGAAACAATATATAGGCTAACTAAATTATGAAAAGACTATGCTACCCTTAATAAGTAATAAATAAATAAAGACCCTATATTTCTTAACAAGACACATAGCAACAAGTCTGTTAGTTAGTTAAAACAATTAGTTAAACACGTGAGTTGAGTCACGTGATCCAGGAAAGCTGTTCTATATACATGCATGTACTCGTGTAAAACAACTACTGAATACAGAATTTAATTTCTTTCATTTTCATCTTGTCTTCTTGATATGGTATCAGAGCGCTCTGCACATTGAAGTTTTTTTTTGTTCGTTAATGGCGAATCTTGCCATGGATGAAGTTTTGAATCCTTTTTTCATTCATTCTTCAGATTCACCAGGATTAATTCTGGTTTCTCAGTTGCTCACTGAAAGCAACTATCATTCATGGCGTCGTGCAATGAGTATGGTGCTAATGGCCAAAATAAATTTGGCTTCGTAGATGGTTCAATTCGCGTACCTGATCCAAGCAATACTCAGCTTTATTTGGCTTGGCAGCGCAACAACAACATCGTAGCTTCTTGGCTACTCAATTCTGTTTCAAAAGAAATCACTGCAAGTGTTATCTACTCAGCGTCAGCGGGAGAAATATGGAGTGATCTTCAAGAAAGATTTGGTCACGTTGTCTCAAGGATCTATGACGGTGGAGCAATATTTCACAAAGTTAAAAGGAATCTGGGAAGAACTTAGTGAATATTGACCGGCTAGTTCTTGTAACTATGGAGGAGAAAGACCATTGATTGACCATATGATGCAAGAATGTGTATTATGTTTCCTCATGGGATTGAATGAATCATTTTCGCAAGTTAGAGGGAAAATCTTGTTAATGGATCTCCTTCCACCCATTAACAAAGTCTTCTCGTTAATAATTCAAGAGGAGAAACAGAGAGAAGTTGGGAATACAATAAGCCAATCTGCATATGCGCTCATGCAGTCAAATTTCAGAAATAACTATGATGGAAAGCAGCGAAATGCCAAGAAAGAAAGACCACTATGTGCTTATTGTGGCATTCTTGGACACACAAAAGATAAGTGCTATAAACTTCATGGTTATCCTCCTGGATACAAGAAAGAAACATATCAAAAGAAAGGCAGATTAACTGGTAATGTGAATCAAGTTTCTAGTGCACTCGTGTTAGAAGAAACACCTATGCAAATGACATCCAGTCGGTACCAACAATTAATTCAATTACTCCAGGCTCAATTATCAAATGCTACAATTCTTGACACAGACATTTCGGCAGAACCAGTTCACACTGGTACTAGTATGATTTTATCAACAAGTGTTTCACCAAATCATAATCTTTCTAACTCATGGATTCTTGATTCAGGAGCCACATCTCATGTTTGTCATTCTTTAAAAAAAAATTTCTTCTTATAAACCTTTGAAAAATCATTTTGTTAATCTTCCAAACGAATCAAAGGTTTCAGTTGCTGCTATTGGTGAAGTTTGTCTCTCATCAACTCTTATATTACATGACATATTATATATTCCATTATTTCACATCAATCTTATATCAATATCAGCATTATTAAAGAAATTTCATTATTTTGTCACCTTTTATGAATTTTTTTTTGAAATCTAGGATCCACACATGTCGAAGATGATTGGCAAGGGTAAGTTGTATGAGGGATTATACATTTACCAAGAGGATGAAGATTACAAACATAAATCTACTGATATAGGATCTGTTCATGTTATAGGAAGTAAATCATCAATTGTAATAAATCCACCTACTTGTTCTTCTGATAAAGTTTCACATTGTAATTCAATTACATCTAATGCTGATAATGCAAACATGTGGCATGCTAGATTAGGTCATTTGTCTGATAAAGTGTTGAGGATAATAAGTAATAAAATCCCTTTTGATCTTTCATCACAATATTCTTCTCACACTTGTCAAATTTGTCCTCTTTCAAAAATGAGAAGATTATCTTTTATGTCTTTCAATAATTTATCTAAAAAGCCATTTGACTTAGTTCATTGTGACATATGGGGACCATATCATAATCCCACACATGATGGTAAGAACTATTTTCTCACAATATTTGATGACTATACATGGTTTACCTGGATATATATGTTGAAACACAAGTCAGAAGCTACGGTTTCCATTATGACCTTTTTTGCTATGGTTGAAAATCAGTTTGGCAGAAAAATCAAAAAGCTACGGTCTGACAATGCTAAAGAACTGGCATTAACAAGTTTTTTACAAAAAGAAGCAGTTATGCATCAATTTTCATGTCCTTATAGACCAGAACAAAATTCAGTAGTTGAAAGGAAACATCATCACCTTCTGAATGTAGCAAGAGCATTAATGTTCCAAGCAAATATGCCTATACGGTTCTAGGGTGAATGCATCATGACTGTAGTATTTCTAATCAATAGAACTCCATCTCCACATCTTAAAAATCAATCTCCATATACATTACTTTATCAGAAAGAGCCTATCTATACAACTTTGAAGGTATTCGGGTGCCTCTATTTTGTTTAAACACCACTACATGAATGAAATAAATTTACTCCGAGAGCAATTCCATCTATCTTCATGGCTTATCCATTACGATACAAAGGTCATTGTGTATACAATCTCAAAACTAGGAAGTTTTTAATATCTCATGATGTTATTTTCCATGAGAATACTTTTCCATTTCAAATATTACCAAAAATTAATGAAACTGATGATTTGTTTAATGATGTAGTCATACCAAAGTTACAAGCAGATTATGATTATGAAGTATCAAGACCTACAAAAATCATTCCAGCCCAATCACTAGATGAGAACAATGAAATATCAATCATTTCGGCAACTAGTGGTGAAACAGAGATCATGGAGGGCCTCAAAGCCCAACTCTCAGAAAATCAAGTATATCAATTAAAAAACCTTATTATCTACAAGAATATATCTGCTCAACATCTGACAATAGTAACATTCAATATCCGATACAACAAGTTGTGACGTATGACAAGCTGTCATCCAAATACAGAGAATTCATCATGCAGATGTCTACAATTTATGAACCTCAATATTATCATCAAGCAGTTAAGTATCCTGAATGGAAAACTGCCATGCAGGAAGAATTGGAAGCACTTGAAGCCAATAACACCTGGACAGTAGTACCTCTTCCAAAAGACAGAAAAACAATCAGTTGTATATGGATATATAAAGTCAAATACAAGGCTGACGGTTCTCTGGATAGATACAAGGCCAGATTAGTTGCAAAAGGATACACTCAAAAATCAGTATCGATTTTCTGGACACTTTCTCTCCCATGGCAAAAATCACTTCTATCAAATTACTTCTCTCGGTTGCAGCTGTAAGAAAATGGACAATGGTGCAGTTAAATGTTAATAATGTGTTTTTAAACGGTGATCTATTTGAAGAAGTCTATATGGAGTTACCTTTGGGTTATCACAAGAAGGGGGAGAATCTAGTGTGCAAACTAAACAAATCACTCTATGGATTGAGACAAGCCTCAAGACAGTGGTTTCAAAAATTTTCAAGCACATTGTTACAACATGGTTTCACTCAGTCTCATAGTGATTATTCGTGATTCACAATTGGTCAAGAATCAACCCTGGTAATTTTAATTGTATACGTTGATGATATCATTTTAGCTGGTCCTAATGTAGAAATGGTTCTTTGTACACAAAAACTTCTTCAAACCTTGTTCAAGCTTAAGGTTCTAGGTAACTTAAAATATTTTCTTGGATTAGAAATTGCTCAATCAGCAAAAGGCATATATCTTTCTCAGCGTAAATACACATTACAATTATTAGAAGACACAGGGTTCTCAGGTTCAAAGCCAATCCTAGTCCCCATGGAACTTAACTTAAAGCTCAACAAACAAGATGGAGAATTATTGCCAAATGCTACACTTTATAGAAGATTAATTGGCCGACTGATGTATCTAACTATTTCCAGACCTGACATATCCTATGCAGTTCATAAGCTCAGCCAGTACATGTCAAATCCTAGAACTCATCACCTCACTGCTATTCATCATCTACTGCAATATCTAAAATCCAGTCCGGGACAAGGATTGTTTTTTTCAGCTAATTCGTCACTCAAAATCACAGCATTTGCTGATGCTGATTGGGGTAGTTGTTTAGACACCCGAAAGTCTACCATAGGATATTGCATCTTCATTGGTAACTCTCCCCTTGTCTGAAAACAAAACGCCAACCAACAGTGTCTAGATCTTCTGCAGAAGCAGAATATAGAGCATTGGCCAGTGTCACAAGTGAACTACTATGGTTAAAGCAAATATGTAAAGTTTTTGAAGTTCTAATTCCTTCTATAATGGTTTTCTGTGATAACCAATCAGCTATTCACTTAGCTTCCAACCCAATGTCTCATGAGAGATCCAAACATGTAGACATTGATTGTCACTTCATCCGGGAACATGTGCTATCTGGATTCATCAAGCTCATTCATGTTTCTTCTTGGCCCCAGCTAGCTGATTTTTTAACCAAACCTTTACCAGCCACTCAGTTTCGTTTTTGATTATCCAAGATGGGAGTATTAGACATTTATCTCCCATCTTGAGGGGGAGTATTAAACACGTAGCAACAAGTCTGTTAGTTAGTTAAAACAATTAGTTAAACACGTGAGTTGAGTCACGTGATCCAGGAAAGCTGTTATATATACATGCATGTACTCGTGTAAAACAACTACTGAATACAGAATTTAATTTCTTTCATTTTCATCTTGTCTTCTTGATAGACGTACAGTACATCTATATGTATGTTTTTCAATACTAATTTTTTAATCTGTGCTTTTCCTTTAAGGCATTTTAGGGTCACCATGAATGATATTTTTTGTGGTAGGTTAGTCTTAATTTACTGAATCGGATATTAACGACATATCCAATTATAGATAGAAATTAATGGGAAGGGCTTCGGTTGGAAAACTAGGGATCTTGGTTTTTGTTTTCCTCCTACTTTTCTTGCATTGTCCTCCTTGGGTGTTGGATTTTGGTTTTAATTAGAAAAATATCTTACATATGAATTCTTATAAACCAATCTACTCCGAAATTTGCATACAGCTGAAGGGTCTACAAGAAATTTAGCCCAAGAAATAACACAAACGATGTCTCAGGCTTCATTACTTAGAGGCAAGTATAAATGCGACGTGAGTCCTTGTCCTTTCCACCTAGCTCTCTGCCATGACTTAATTTGGGTGCCTCTTTTATATTTAACTGTGCTTCAGGGTTTTTTTTTTTTAAGAATTCTGTGGTTTCTTTTTAAGAAGAATAATTTCTAGGTATTATTGGATGTGAATATTCAAGCAAGTGGCCATACGGCCAGAAAGCAGGTTTTATACGATCATTGCATTTAGGGTGTTGTTATCCGTGTTAGGATCAAAATCTCAGTATTTTCATAGTGATGCTCTCATTCCAAGACTTTTCAGACGATACAAAATCATTACTGAAAAGATATTATGCTTCACTTTCATTGATGACATTTTAAAGTGAAGCTTCCCAAGATGAATTAAAAAATCGCTGTTAAAAGTGAAAGTTTCAATAACAACTTGATGATATTATCACTAAAAGTCTTCAGTAGCAGCAACATTGTTGCCACTAAAAAATCAACATTTAGAACGCCGTTACTTAAACATAATTTTTTCTTTTAATTGTTAAGTGGCTTTGTGACGACCTCTAAAACATCATCATCAAATTAAAGTTTTATTTTAATTTTTTAAGTTTAAACTAAATTTTGATTTAGTTTCTAAATTCTTTTTGTTTGAATATGTCCATAACATTTCATAAATGTTCTTTTTTAGTCTCTGGGACTAATTTCATAAAAAAAATTAATGAAAAATATTGATTTAGATATAGTGACATTTAATTTACTGAGTTATTCATCTAAATAATTGACTTAACTAAAAGCATCTTTATCACCTTGAAACAATGACATCTGACCATTACATCTTTAGTGGTAAGTTTTGTCTGAATCATCTTAATTAGGTGAAATGACTAGATACCTTCATTTCGGCTAGGTGACAAAGAAGCTTTTATTTGAGTTGACTATTTAGATGGACAACTCAGTAGATTAAATGATCAGCATTTTTCTTTAATTTTTTTTGAAATTAGTCATAGAGATTAAAAAAAATGTTTATGAAATATTAGAATATATTCAAACAAAAAAAAATCTTTAGGAGTTAAATCAAATTTTACTACAAATTTAAGTTATTAAAATAAGATTTTCTCTTTATTTTTCTTTTTAATTATTATTAGGATTCGGTGACAACTTTTGAAATGTAATCACCAAATCCTATTTTGTATTTTATTTTATCTTTTTAATTGTTATTAGAATTCCGTGACTGCTTTTACATGATTTATTATTTTGCGTCTAACATTGGCAGGGTTTGCTTCCCAACAATATATTATTTATAGGGGTTTTCTTTGGCGGCATATATGTGTCTATATATATATATATATATATATATATATATATATATATATATATATATATATATATATAGTGCGTGAGAGAAGGAAAAAGAATAAGGAGAGAGTAATTAAACTCTTCTGATTGATTATGGGTAATATAATTATATTATCAACGTGGTTGAAAATTTTTGCTGTTTAGAGTTTAGCTGTCATTTAAAATATGATAATATGAAATGTTGTTATTTTGTTTTAAATGTGGGATATAGCATCTAGTTTTTAATCAACATTACTGTTTCAATATTGTTTATATATTATCTAAATTAATATATGTATGGACTTTTGATTATTGATCAATCGTGGGTTAAATGCTAAGTGTATCATAAAAAATATATACTTAATATCAAGTCTTTAATATACTAAATATCATTTTTCAAGGAACTACTTAATTAGTTCAAAAGCATTAGTAAATATTTCAAAATCGAATTAGTCAATAAATCGGTTAAAAAGGCTGTGTTAGTGATGCAGATGGGATTGCCAATTAGTTCCTAGATCAGGCCGACCACAATAAAGCCAAGAAAAATAAGACAGCCACAAAATCTTAAAAAACATGAGTTTCGTGCTATTTTAATTTTCTCCTTATTTTTAAGAATTTATTTTATATTTTTGAATTTAAAGTTGATTAGGATTAAAATTCTATTTGATTTATTTACTATTTTTTGATTTTTAAATTAAGTGGGATTAGGACTAACATTATATTAGGATTAGATTTGGATTAGAATAGGATTAACTTTCTTTTTTATTTTCATTAGGATTACATTTGGAATTATTTTTTATTTAAACATATGTCATTGAAACTTTGTATTCATTCAGATATATTTAGAAATAATACACAGTTTGGGTTTTCTAGTTTTCTTTCAATTTTACGCTTTCTCACTGTGCCAGTTTGATATTAGAGCAGTTGTTTGACAGCTCGATGTCAGGAGGTCCAACAAAGAGTGGCAGCTCTCACGACGATGTTTGAAGGGCTGAGATCCCAGAGCATGGGATGGAGATCAACAAGTTGATGCTTCAAGTTGATTAGATTGATATTAGGCTTCAACGTCATGAGAAATGCTTTGATCACCCAGAGGAGATTCTTGATCGATTGGTAGCACAGTTTGAAGATCTCAACAGGGGTAGGCATGATGGTAGGAGAGTGCTTGGTGACGGCGTTGGTCACAAGCAACCTGTTCACGTCCCTAATCATGTAATTCATAGATGGAAAAATATGTTGATTTATATTTAATTCATAGATAGGAAAGGTATGTTGATTTATATGATGATTCAAAAAGAGATGAAGATGAATATTTTGAAGAACCTCCTAGAAGAAATGTGGATTATAGAAGGAATGATCATGAAGACAGAGAGAAAGATTACAAAGTAAAGGTAGTCAGTCCTTATGCTAGACCATTGACAGTTGAACAATAGGAAGAAGATGAAGAAGTGTGTGGCCCTGATAAAGAGGAAGCAAGTCATGAATTTGAGAATGACTATGACAATGATAGAAAGGAGAACATTTACAAGTTACAGCTGAATGGTGTAAAAGACAATCTTTTGTCAATAAAGGGAAGTTTCATAACCTAAACTTCTAAAGTGGAGGGGCAATCTTTCCTTGCTTTGACTTACTTAGTTTTTAAATTTGAGGAGGCTATGAAAGAAATCATGGAGGTGAATGCTTTGGTCACAAGACAAGTCTTCATGTCAGAAGAAGCAGAAAAATTTATGGAGTCCTCAAATAATCGAGTTTACTCGAGGAAAAAATTTTCTCAAGTGGAGGGGAATGGTGTGGATAGGATTGCCAATCAGTTCCTAGAGCAAGCCAAGCAAAATAAAGCTCAGAAAAATAAAATAGTCACAAAATCCTTAAAAACACGAGGTTTGGGCTATTTTAATTTTCTCCTTATTTTTAAGAATTTATTTTATATTTTCGAATTTAAATTTGATTAGGATTAAAATTCTATTTGATTTATTTAATATTTTCAAATTTTAAATTAAGTAAAATTAGGATTAACATTATATTAGGATTAGATTTGGATTAAAATAGGATTAACTTTCTTTTTGATTTGGATTAGAATTATGTTTAGAATTATTTTCTATTTAAATTTATGTCATTGAAACTTTATATTCATTTAGATATCTTCAAAAATAATAGACAGTTTAAGTTTTCTAATTTTCTTTCAATTCTACGCTTTCTCGCTACATCAATTAGAATGGTGTCTATTTAAGAAAATCCTCGTATATATTATTAAGGCATCTTTTTTTATCACCCAACTGTTGCTTACTTTTGTACCATGTCGGGATTTCTAATCTTGGGAGAGAAGGATAATAAACATAGGACAGAAAAAGAACTTGAGAGAATGGTAGATTGAGGTTACCCAATCGGGTCAACTCAATGTTTTAATATTTAACTAAAACACTACTAAATACGCTCACTTAATATAACATTTTATTCATCAGTGTGATAACACAAACATGAATTGCATTCGTTAATTTCATGCTGCTTGGTTATTTAGGGCTTTCATGCGAAGCACTATTTATTTATTATTTATTCGTAAGTAGTAGCATGTGACGGAGATTCTGAGCTGGGGGATATTTTGACTTTGTTAACAGTTGAAGAAGCAGCGACAAGCAAATCCAAAACCACGTGCGTGACAGGCTCCCGAAACAGCACCTTCCGCTTTGCACTTGCTATCATAGCTACTGCTGTCTCCACAAAAGCCAGAAAATGTTTGGCTGCCTCTTTCACACGGCGCTGCTTCCACAGTTACTACCTGTGTGTGTGTGTGTGTGTGTGTGTGTGTGTGTGTGTGTGTATATAAATGAATAGTAAGGCACATTGTTATTTTTAAGAGATCCCACAAGTTTGTTGCTAACATCAACCTATCCATTGTAGAGAAGGAGAAGTGAAAATGTGTGTTAAACCATAAGAGAGATATGAAATATGAGAAAGCATGGAAAGAGAATTCATATTTATTTTGTACTAAAATTTCGTAAATATCTGCAACTCCTTTTTCCTTTTGTGTGAAAGAAGGATCGATTTTTTGGTCCATTGAAGATGTGGAGATTGCCAGCCTCCACAAAACTAGCGAGGAACTAATTAAGATACAAGCTACTCTATATAGGAGTGAGAGTAGTAAAAGCAAGGAAAGGGAAACTAACCGTTGGTAGAGAAGAGGACAAGGGCAATGCAGAGGAAGACTGTAAAAGTGGAGAACTTAAAAAGAGAGGAAGCCATGTTTGATAAGAGTAGAAGATGTCACTAAAAGAGGCTTCTATTGAGCTAAAGTTTGAGTTGGAGGCAAAGGGAAAGGTACAGATAGGTATATATAGCAAGAACAAGGATGAAGAGACAATGGTGGTTCTTGGTGGTGTTGGTCTTCCTTTACCAGGTAATCTCTTGTAACCTTCAATGCTTCAACAGTTGTTTATCTCTCTTTCTTTTTTGTTTGTACTTCTTTTTTTAATCGGTCCCGTCGGTGATTTTCTGTGTCTTGAACTATATGACCAATTTCTATTCAAAGTATAAAGCAAGAGACAAAACTATTAAGAACGTATATACGTATATACTATAAGCTATTTTGTTTTATCCATTTATAATTTGAGTTCGCCCAATTACTCTATTGTTTACAGATGAAAGTATAATTTAAGAAAAAGGAAATAACAATGGAGATCCGCATGCTCATGCATGAAATTTACATCTTATTTCCATCGTGTTTTCGTGGGCAATTTTTTTATATAAAAGAAAATTAGTTCTTTCAAAATTATTGTTTCACCCCTAATCCTTGCTTCTTCTTCTTTTTCCAAAAAATAAAGAAAGAAAGAAAACACAGCTACCCTTTTGAGGCTCAAATTCGACTTTTCATTGTTGCTAGGCAGAAACTAAAAAGATGGGCATTGTAGATGATGAGACAGTACATATATATGTATATTGTTCAATACAAATTTTTCTACCTGTATATATTTTTCCTTTTTAGACATTTCAGGGATTCTATCTATAGGTTAGTCTTCATTTACTAAATCATGTATTAATGATAAATTTAATTATAGTGAGAAATGGGAAGGACTTTGGTTTGAAAAACTAATCTTTGGTTTTTGTTTTCCTCCTACTTTTCTTGCATTATCCTATTTGGGTGTTGGTTTTTGGTTTTAATTAAAAAAATTTATAATAGCCGTAAATTTAATAAAGTTCAAATTAAAGAAAATTGTTAATTAAAGAGAGAATTTTAAAAATGGAGATAAGAACCAGTGAAAATAAGTTTATTTATTATATGAATTAAAGAATTACAAAAGAAATATGAGAATTTACATTTTGGGGTCAAAATACAATTTCTTAAAAGTTTCGGGGCCAAAATGTAAGTAAAAAAAATTTACAAGGACCTCCCTCTAAAAGTGAATTTTTGCAGAAAGGTCTCTCAGGATATTTTAAGGGGCTTCAAACACTGAGGAGCTCATAATTTCTAGATTTCCTCTCTCTCCTTAGAAATTTCCTTCATGAAACCCTTTAATTTCTCCACTTCCGGACCTTGGATTTCGACACCACCACTACCAACAGACTCAGGACGAAGAGTTCTACAAATTCATCTGGTTGGTTTCTAGAGAATTGGCCGAAGATTGGCTGGAGATTGGCTGGAGATTGGCCAGAAAATTGAAGGAAAAATCGCCTAAAAATGTCATATCTAAAACTCATATATGTGGTTATCTAATGCAAAAACTAAAACTGTAGATCAATCCAAAAGGTACCAAAACTTTTAAATCTCAAATTTCAGGCCGATCCACTACCGCATGCGCCCCCACGTGCTGAATCTCTATCAATAAGTGAAGCCCACGCATAGCTCCTTGGGCGGTGCATGTAGCACATGGTAGCCGGACCCTGTTGCATTGACCTACATTGATCGAGCTCCCGGAGTCTAAATTTCGCAAATCTGGAGTCATTGTCAAGGATTTTGGACCTTCCGAATTCGATTTTGAGATTTATTTTACTGAATTCAGACTAGAAACATGAATTTTGGGGTTATCCAACTTAGTACCCTAATTTTGTGAGTAGATGATTCTTTCTATGACTTGCCTTTACTCTTCTTGAACTTTAAATTGATAAATGAGTATGTTTACATGTTATTCAGACTTTTATATATTCCTGAAATGGTTTAGAATATCTGAAACAGTTGCAATATGATATCTAGTTCAAGAAGAGTATGACTTTTGAAATGAATTTTGAAATACATTGAACATGTTGTTTTTTAAATGTATTTCTTATTATATAGCAAAGGAAATATGTTATGCATATGATATTGATTTATACAGAGATATGTTTGCCTTGGATATGGGCATGTATACTTGATTCCCCTGATTGGGAAGTGTTGATAGAGGAATATACTGAGAATAAAAATGTTGCATTATAATAGTACCTCTGTTTTGATTAATATGGAATATATGAGATTTTGATTTTATAAAGAAATCTTATTGGAAACACTGTCTGCTAACAGCCAGTCATGTTAGCCCTAGTGCACCTTGATTGCCTTAGCTAGCAGGGGGTGGTGCTAACCTCGTGTAAGGGCCATCACACGGGAGATGATATGTGAAGGAGAGTGGAATGCCTCCTATATGAGCAAGATGCCAGTTATATGAGATGTGATTTACCTTCCCTTGCTGTGTGCTTGGAAAATACCCATATAGAGTCCTTTCGCGTGTCCTCTTAAATAGTATTATGGCAAACCTCAGCAAGATGCTGAGTTTAGGCAAATCATATACCACCAAAATACGGAAGATGTTAAACTCTGATATGGTAGTTCTAATGTGGGATCCTCGAAATGTTTTCATAAGAATTATGTTAATGCATATCATGATTTTATTATCGTTTTTACAGCATTACTTATGAATTGAATATGAATATAATTTTGCACAGAGATTATTTGAAATGCGGGTCCCATATAGATGTACCTCTGAATTGTAATTTTTAATGTAAAAAGTTTTAAAATAAAGAGTATATCCATATGTTGACCTAGAGGTTATAGAAGATATTATCTGCTCACTGAGTTGTAAAACTCACTACACGTTGTTGATATGTTTTTTAAATAAAGACTCAGAGTTTGGTCCTGCGGCTTCTTAATAGACTAAGTGTCGTACTTTTGTGGTGAGTCTAAATTATTTCTGAACTCTCAATGTTTAAATTGTATTATAAATGTATTTTAGAGTTGCTCTGAACGCCACAGACAGAATTTTTGCTTCTGTTGTAATATTGTTAAGTGTAGCATTGGCATATATAATTAGTTATATTAAGAACTTGCAAACGTATGATATTATTCTGATATGTTATCATATGAAGTTGATTGTAAATAAATAAAGATAAAGTTATCGGACAATAGTGTTATTCGCGTTCCTAAAATTAAGAACGTGATAAATCTCTTATAAATTATTCATATAAGCCAATCTAATTCGAAATTTGTAAACTGCTGAAGGGTTCGCAAGAAATTTAGCCCTAAAAATAACACAAATGATCTCACAGGCTTCATTACTTAGAAGCAATCTAAGTGCAAGTCAATGTCCTTCCACCTGCCTCTACAATGACTTTTTTTTTAATTGTGTCTGTTTCAGGGTTTCTTTTATTTTATTTTATTTAATTTTTTTAATATATGACGGAGGAAAAATTTTAAATTTGGGAGCTCTTGTTATACTACTTACACCGCCTTTACCAATACATAACATCTAGTAGCTTAATACACCAGTTTGAGAATTTTTAAATATTTACTTAATTTGTTTTTTTGTGTCTGACATACATAGTATTCAACAATATATTATTTATAGGTGTTGCTTTTGCCACATGAACATATCAGTCTGGTCAAAATATGGCTATTACTTGCCAGGATGGCTGAAGCAAATGAAGAGTTTCTGTAATATATATATAATCCTAATTCTATATTTGATTAATGCTCTCTTAGAATTATGGTCAAACTTAAACTTTTCAAAGTGCTTGCGAGAAGGAAAAAAAAAGGAGATATTAATTAGAACCTTTTAACTAATTATGGTTGAGCTAATTATATTTTGGAAAGTTTTGCAGTTTGGGACTTCTCTATCAGTTAAAAATAATCATATGAAATATTGTTTTTTATTAAAGAATTAAAAATCTAAGAAAATAATTTATTTCTAACGTGAGAAATAGCATTTAGTTTTTACTCCACTTTAGTGCGTTCAATATTGTTTATATTATCTAAATTAACATATGTATTGGACTTTTTTTTTTGTTTCCAAGGTATCCACACAAGTTATTAACCCTATATCAAACTCTATTGCGATGAAGAGGCTCTCTCGACAAATACTTATTCTAAAATAAAATTTGTATCTTCACTTTGAAAGTGTATTAGTTTACACCCAACACTTGTTAGGTATGGACTTTTGATTATTGATCAAACGAAGGTTATATGTCTACTGATCATTAACTAATTATTGGACACAGAGCAAAAATGTTTCAGCTTTAGTTGCCGCTACAAGTCTTCTTGGTTGGGTTTCTAATTCTTGTAGCCGCAGTCCCACCCTCTCCTCTCTTTTTTTTTCTTTCTTTTCTTCTCCTTTGGTGTTTACCTCTATCATCGCCTCTCTTTGAGGAATCAATTTTGTTTATGTTTGAAGCCTCTTCCCTCTTTTGAGTAAAACTTTTCAGGCCTTTGATTAAACCTTTGAAGTTTTTCAATTTATCCCCTAATAGTAGTAGATTTGAGAAGGACTAGTAGAGGACTTAACATTTAAAAAAGGTTAAGAAATTTACAACAAAATTAGTAGATTTGAAAAGAAAATTGATAGAAAACTTAACTTTTTAGAGAAAATTGAGAATTTTTGACTATTATTAGACAGTGAACGGAGATGAATAACACGTTATCTGAATTGTTTTTTTTTTCAATTGATAAAATTTGCAAGACTCTCGACATGCTGGCTCTGTTCACTGGACTTTTCCTATTAGTATTTATCCCTAGGATTCATTCCCTTAGTGGTTGCGAGTGAGTTTTATCCTTGCGTAGAGATTTATGAGATTTATCCATGTATGCACTTAAATACTGTTTCGCCTTTCAGTTCTTTACTGTACTTTTTTTTTTTTTTGTGACAGCTTTAGTTAAGTTTACTATTCTTAGCTTGGCTATTTGTGGATATTGTCAAAATGAGCATAAGGGCTTTGAAATTGGTGAGCCGGTAGGCTAGGCCTTTCCTACCAAAAAGTCTTATAAAGACTAGTCCAACCCAGCCTTTGAAGGGTCACGGGCGAGGCTATGTCATCCCACTTTTTTTTTTCTCAAATAAGTTATCTAACTTTGATATTTATATACTTGTCCAAAAAAAAAAACTTTGATATTTATATAATACATTTCATTCATATAATATACATTAATAGAATAAGATTAAAAAAAGTCCACTTTTGTGATAGAAATTAATACTAAAAAAAATTTCATTTAATATTATTATCTTAACATAATGGTGAAAAAAATAAAAAGATTGAGAATAACATCAATATATATATTTATAAGAAAATATAATGATACTGTGTCATTTAAATTTTAAAACTTAATGCAATAAAAAAAAATCTAGTAATATGAATGGTAGTGTACAGTCATATTTACAACAAAAAAGTGACGTCCCTTTAAAACTTAAACTCATAAATAATAGTAAAGATTCAAAGGATAAGGTAATTTATCTTTTTATTACAACAACAAAAAAGCCATGAGGCCTCTATGTGGGCCAAAAAAATTTAGCCCAGCCCATTTACATGGTTGAGTTGAGCTGGCCCTAGATCTATTTTGACTTATCTAACTTGTGCACACTTTAAATTAAAGATATTTTGTTCATACTTGTACTGAGATTGAACTCCTCTCTTTCGTTGTTTTGTGAAATTATCTACTTATTGGCAACAACAAAAAAGGAGGGATTTACATGCTAAGTGTAACATCAAAAATAAGAAGGGAGTCTATAACTTGATCAGTTATTATAATTTGGCAAAAGTGTTGCTTATTTGTTTTTTGGGTTATTTAACTTTTATTTTGTGGTGTTATCTGATGATGCTTTTGTGATAAATTTTAATTTAGGTGGCTCTAAATCAGTGCAACTAGCTGTCTTGTCAAAACAAACTTAGTTTTATTTGGTGAGACACAGGATATCAATAATACAAAAACAAGTTTAATGACGAATTTATAGTAAATTTAGAGCCTTTTTTGGAGCATCAGATAAAAGTAATAAGATAGAATAAAATATCTTACCATATTACTATTTTATATTTGAAAAACCAATTAAACAGGATAATAATATCTCATTTTTTATTCTATTCTTCTTTTCAGTGCAAACTTTTATTCTGACTCTAGGATAGAGACCGGATATCTCACTTATCAGTTAGGGTGTTCAAAACTGAATCGGACCGACCGAATTGAATCAAACCGATCAAAAATCGAGTAAAATCGATTTTGTTCGATTTTTTTTAAAATCGACTGGTTCGGTTCGATTTGATTCGATTGAGATTGTCTAACCGAACCAAATCGAACCGAACCAAATTATTTTTAATATATTTAATTTATATTATTAAATTTATTTTTTATTATATTTTAAAAATATTTTATATAATTTTTTTTAAACTTTTTGAAATAGATCTAAAAAATTCGAAATAAACTAAAAAAAAAATAGGTTCAAAAAAATTTAAATAGACTAAAAATTTAAAAAATTTGACAAAATAATTTTTTTTTAAAAAAAAATTAAACCAACCGAATCAAATTAAACTACCTTTGACAGTTCAATTTAATTTAATTTTATGAACTCTAATTAAATTAATTAAATTTAAATTTATTTTTTATAATCAATTCAGGTTGAAATTCAAAATCGAACCGATATATACACCCCTACTTATCAGCCTTGCTCCCAAAATCACCCCTCAGATATCCAAGCTCCTTCACCCACCCTCGGGCTTTTTAGCCTCCCTCGCCCTCAGATATTCCATGGACAAAAGACCTTTCTCATTTCTCACCTTACAATAGAGAACCCATTTCCCAGCGGCAGTGCCCCTTTCTCAGCTTCTCCTTCCCGTGTTCGTGCCATCTCCTTCATTGCTTCTACTTCCCGTGTTCGCTCCATCCCCAAATCGCGCCATCTCCTTCCATTGCTTTTGCTTCCTGTGTTCACGCCATCCTCTCTCTTCTTCTGTGTTTGCCATCCCCAAATTGATTCCATGTTCCACTACTTCTGCTTCTCGTGTTCGCGCCATCCTCTGTCGTCCAAATTGGTTCAGCGAAGCAGAGCATCCCCAAATCGATTCTGCAGAAGAGAAAGCTTCGTTTCCTATCGCATCCCGAAATTGTCGAGAAGGTAAAATATTTCACATTGTTTGGATAGATTTGGGATTTATATGGACTGGGCACTGCGTTTGGGCATACATTGTTTGGACGATTTGGTACTGTGTATGCTGTATATGCTTCTTTCCTGCTGTAGTTAAGTGTGATATCAAGAACGATTGAACTGTATATGCTTCTTTCCTGCTTCGTTCAAATATTGAACTGTTATAACACTCACCTACTTGCTAGATGTCCTTATGTGTGGGCTTCTACCTGATTCACCAACAGCAACCACCAAGAGAACAGACAGTAATATAGATTTCTTCCTTGGTGCATCTCCATAGAGGAAGATTCTAATTTTCCAATGTAAAATGGCTATTTCAGTTTGAAAATAGAGAAATTACAGTCACTTTTCTTCTAAGTTGATTCATTTTCGTCCTTGATTATGCTAAAGAGGATGATCAAGAAGACTTCAAAACAAACACCTTTTGGTGTAGTATCCTGGACTTGGCATTTCTATTTTTTTAATCCTTATGTTGCATAACCTATCTGTTAAATGCAAGTGGGCTGATATGGATGGTACAAGGGATCTCTTTGCAACATCTATGGCTTCTGTATTCCTAACTGTTCTTTACAGCAATTACATGCTTACATCGCAAACTCGAACTCTATACTGCAGTAGAAAATTTTATAAGCCAACCGATCTTCACAACTTTGCAATTTCACAGGTAAGAAAGTTGCTAGAAATGAGATGTAATAATTTTCCATCCTTATCTTTAGTGTTTAAACTTTAACTGCTCCAACTTCAAATTACTTTGTCAAGCAGATCCCATATTTTTATTTTAGACATCTTAACCTTTCAGAACTGAAAATATAATATGATCTTAAGTTTAGCTCCTTATATAGGATGCTTCTTGATGCACTTAAAGTGAATAAATGAAACTACAGTTGAAGTGCTAGCAGTTTGTAATTATGTTTTCTTCTAACTTCCAAGCTTTAGAAACTGAGATTTCAAATAACTTGAGGGTTTCACTATGCTTGATTACTTTGTCCATGAAAAATTCACACAATTTTAGGTATATTATATGTTGGGCAAAAAGCCACTGAAGATGAGTTATCTTGCTAGATACGAAAGTCATTACCCTCTATACATACATCATAGAGGATCTTCCATTCCAAAAAAATGCTAACACTGGCTACAGGGATGTATTCAAGTGGTTTGACTCACCTAATCGCAACCCAAATGTAGCTGTTGGAGCTCTAGTGGGGGCCTTTCTTTAACGAGACATATAATGATGATCGGAACAATTCAATGCAGGGTGAACCAACCGCTTACGATGGTGCACTCCTGGTCGCTCTCCTCTCTGGCTTGGTTGCAACTTCCTCTGTAGTTAGGACTTTCTAGAATTAATATATGATCAATTTTTTGTGATGGAATATATAAATACACTTTGTCTATTGCCTCTCCTAGGAGTTTTGTTTCACATTGTATCAGCGCCTGTCTTTTAGAATGAGGTGCTCTATATGCTTTGTTTGTTAGGAAAGAGATTAAAATTGCTTGTGACTCCGACCTCGAGGCTAGATTTTTGAAATGAGAATGTAGTCTTTTATTTATGTGTATTATATAGTTTTACTCTTAATTTTGATATGTTTAAAATTAACTAATAATTAGTAATAATGTCAAACATATATTATAATGGTATATTAATATATTTTAAGTACTAAAATATTACTTCATATATTAATTAATATATTGAATTTTCTTAATTAATTTTGAGAGAAATTATAGTAATTTTCAAAGCAATTTAGTAATTTGAGTAATCAGTATGATACTTTTAATTTGAGCAATTGTGAATAATTTATGTTATAGTAATTTAATATAATTATCAAAATTTATATTTTAATCTTTTATGTTTTTTTAAATTAATTAAATATGATAAAAAAAAGTTCCTTGGCAAGATAGAGGAATAAATGAAAAATAGAAACAAATAAATTCTCACTTATGTGATGGATATTATATATATATATATATATATATATATATATATATATATATATATATATATATATATAATTTAAAATTTATATCAATGTATAAAATAATAAAAAAAATTGTATTAAAATTGATTTTAAATAAGTATATATGCAATTTTATTATAAAAATAATGTTGTCATTTTATATAATTTATAATATATCCTACCATTATCTAATTTACTTCAAACACAGAATATTTTCTTACTGTTATCCTATCATATTTATCATATTCTGACTACCAAACAAGCTCTTAAAGAATTAAAAATATACCTTTCTTATAATTTTTTTTAATAAAACTTTGAAATATTTTCTTTTTAATATTAACTATCACTTTTAAATTCTTAATATACTAAATATCATTTGTCAAGTAACTAGTTAATTAGTTCAAAAATATTAATATTTCAAAAATTAAATGGTCTTAGAACGGTTTATCTTTCAGTAAAGATGATATATATAATTTTAAGGCATCTTTTTTATCACCCAAATGTAGAATTGGACCTTCAAATAGGCTGAAGGCCTAATGCTTTCTTATTTACCTATTCAAAGTAAGTATTACATAATTGTGTGAATTGTGGGCTGTTTTTCTTATCAAACCTAATGTTTTTGTTACGCCCCTAATTTTAGGACATGTGAAACACATATACCATGAACATATATTTTACATAAATATGAATATTCCAATGATTTATCATGGAAATAGATAAATATAGGTTTTTTCTATACATATACCATATACAAATCAAGTCCATAAACATCAGAGTAACAGCAAAAACAGGAATCCTGCCTGTGGCATTCAGAGCAACTCTAGAGTACAATTATATTATAATTTTAAACACTGAGAGCCAAGAAAAAATTTAGACTCACCACAAAAGTACAACACCTAGTTGATCAAAAAACCGCAGGACCAAACTCTGGGTCTTTATCTGAAAAACATATAAACCACGTGTAGTGAGTTTTACAACTCGGTGAGCAGATAATACCTCCTATGACCTCTTAGGTTAATATATCGATGTACTCTTTATTTTTAAACTTATCACATTGAAAATCACAATTCAAAATTTCATCCATATGGGACCTGCATTTCAAAATCATCTCTGTTCAAATTCATATTCATAAGTAATGTTGTAAGTACGTTGATAAAATCATGGTATGCATGAATATAATTCATGTGAAAACATCTGGAGGATCTCATATCAGAACCACCATATCAGAGTTTGACCCCTTCTGTACTTTGGTGGTATATGATTTACCTGAACTCAGCACCTCGCTGAGGTTTGCCCTACTACCATTCAAGATGACACGCGAAGGGATTCTATATGGGTATTTCCCAAGTACACAACAAAAGAAGGTAAATCACATCTCATATAGCTGGCATCTTGCCCATATATATGATGCATTCTGCTCTCCATCACATATAAACTCCCGTGTGTTGGTCCTTACACGAGGCTAGCACCACCCCCTGCTAGTTGAGGCAATCAAGGTGCGCAGCAGGGCTAACATCACCTGCTGTTAACAGACAGTGTTTCCAATAGGATTCCTCCATAAAACCATATTTTATATATTCTGTATTAATCAAAACAAATGTACTATTATAATACAGTATTTTCATTCTCAGTATATTCCTCTGTCAAAACTTTCCAATCAGGGAATTACGTATACATGCCCATATCCAAGGTAAACATATCACTATATAAATCAATATCATATGCACATATGCCATATAATTCAATATAAAATGCTCAATATAATGCAGACTTTCAGTCTCTGTATATTCATCTGTCAAAACTTTACATTCAGGGGAATCATGTATATATGCTTATATCTGAGGCAAACATATAGCTTTATAAATAATGCCACATGCATAAATATTCACTTTATCATTTAATAAGAAATACATGTGAAATCAGATACATCATGAGTTCAGAAATTCATTTTCAAATATTATACTCTTCTTGACTCATTTTAAATTGTAACAAATTCAGATCATTTTAATGCATTTCAAAAACATATTAAAGTGTAAATATCTCATAAACATAATCATAAACATGCTCAAATATCAAGAAGAATATAGAGTAAGATATAGGAAGAATCATCTACTCACAGGGTAAGGGCTCCAGATTGGACAGCCCTAAAATGTACGTTTACAATCTCTATTTGATTAAATTGACCTCAAAAACATATCCAGAGGGTCCAAAAATAAGAAAGCAACTTTGGGAACTTAGTCACTATTCATCGCCGGAAAATACTATTCACGACGAACAAAAATGCTGTTAGATAACCGAAAATATATATATCTTAAGGTTTATCTAGCTTCTGAATCCATCTACGGTGTCAGAATTTCAATTGGAGGTCTCTAAGTAAAAGTTTCATAATTTACCTTTTTCTGAGATTTTCTACTTCAGATCTACGACGATTCAATGGTTGATTTGAAAAATTGATCGGTCAAAACCGTAGTATTCTTCGTCTTGAATCTAGTAACACCTTCAGTTTTGAGATCGGAAGCCAATAGGCACTCCAGATCTAGAGAGAAAGTTGAAGGTTACTATTCACTCACTTTTCACTCATTATTCCTTCTATCGGTTTTCAGAATTGCAGAAAGATTCTACATTCCCTTTCCCTTTAAAAAATTCATTCAATCTATTTGATTAAAATAATAAAAAATGATCTAGTGCAATCCAATTGGTTTGGATTGGATTGGATGGTCTTTTTTATAAAATAAAAAAGTTATGCAACAAAAAAATTATAATAAAAAAATATATACATTCTTTGACGTCATGGTTCACTTGCTAGTACACTTGGCTGGAGAAGCAAAGATAGCTGAGCCTATTCAATACTGATGGATGTATCCAATTGAAAGGTAACATTATCTGACTTTTACCTAAGTTTGAGTTGTTTCCAATATTAGGCACCATATTAATTTTAACTCACTTTTGTAGATATCTATGTACATTGAAATCATATGTTCGCAACAAAGCTCATCCTGAAGGCTCAATTGCTAAAGGTTATCTAGCAGATGAAAGCTTCACCTTATGCTTAAGATATTTGAGCAATATTCTAACAAAGTTTAATAAAGTACGAAGAAATGATGATACAAACATGGCAGCATGTGGGATGTCAATATTTAATCAAAGTGGACAACCAAGTGGTGTAGCCAAATCTATTTTATTATCTAACAAGGAATTTGATCAAGGTTGTCTATAATTGTAAAAATATTTGTCCATTCATAGAGTAAGTCAATTATAGTTTGGAAGCAATTAAATTATTAGTAGGTTGAATTGTAATAGATGAAATGATATAATTTGTAGAGAGCACAAATTGGAGCTTGAAATATAAACACAAACATCAAATGTTGATTCAAGGCACGTGAAAGAGTTTTTCAAATGGTTTAATCGCCAAGTAAGTATAATCCAAATTAGGTTAGTAACTACATTATCTTATTAGACATGTTGTAACCTCTAAGTGTTGTTAATTTTCAATAGGTTACAAAGTCAGGTTCATATTGGCAGGGAGATGATGAATTGGTAAGCTTAGCCATTGGTCCCCAAAGAGTAGTATACAGGTATACAACAATTCTAGTCAATGGATTTATATTTCATACAAGAGACAGTGAATCCTAAAGAAAAACTCAAAATAGCGGGATTCTTGTGAAAGGAGATGATTTAGATCTTGAGAAGGAATATTAAGGCATTCTCGAAGATATTTATGGGTTGTCTTATGTGGGGGATAAGAAAATATACCTCTTCAAGTGTCATTGGTGGGATGTTACTCATTTGAGAAGAGAATATAAAGTCGACAAATATGGATACACAAGTGTGAATACTCGTTCTTCATTGAATACGGATGAGCCATTTATTATGGCATTGCAAGCAAAACAAGTATGCTATTTGAATGATATCGTCGACAGAGAATGGTTCGTTGTTGTCAAAAAAAATCCCCGTGACCTTTTCAGTATGCCGCAGAAAGATGACGAGGGTGAGGAATTATGTGCTGAAGATGCATACCAACAAGAGGAGGTTGAACATAATGAGTTCATTCATAGCGAAGACTAGGATGACATTGCAGTGATATTATGTAGGGACGACGTTCAACCTCAAAGTGTTAGTCATCAGAGTCAAGAGAGAAGTGCCAAAGAAGTTGATTTTACCAATGATGATGAAAAAGATGAGACTATGTATGAGACAAGCGATGAAAGAGAATTTTGATCTAAAGACTCTGTGAAATTCCATAGAATGTAAAATGTGTATATACTGTTTGACTATTGTGGATGTATATTATTGTTGTAATACACACTTAGCTAGCAATTGAGTTGTGATTGTTCTTTGTTTTTGTAGCTTGAATTAATTATCCAAAGTAATATTTCCATTTCACACAAATTTTTGAATTAAATTCCTTGCATTTTATCACTAAATCACTTATATTGACAACATAATTTATAAGTTGCAACAAGTTGATTTAAATATGGTAGGAAGAGGAAGAGGCGGGACGAGGATTTCATGGGTCTAGATGTGCTGCACATGCTACTCCTAATGTACGGACTCCACAGTTATGCATGCAACCGCACCATGAAGAGAGCCGAGCATAACCTACCACACCAACTTCTCGGCATCCAATTAGTAGTGCAAGTAATCAAATAACAAACTTTATACTTGTTATTTAAGGTTTACTATGTGATTAATACCTTATTATCATTTGATTCACAGCTTGTTGCAGCATAGCAAAGAATGTTAGGGGATCATACAAATGTATTTTAGTAGACTCAAAGACAAAAAATAGACAAAAAGTCTAAATTCAGATCTCCGATGATATCCTTCGAGCTGTGGGAGCAGGATCAAGAGAGCTCATTAACTATATTGGACATATCACACGATGCACTTGTCCCTTAAAGAAAAGGGATTGGACTAAAATTTAGGAACAATGTGGAGACCAGATCTTGTTGAAAGTGAAGGTTATAACCAGCATAATCATACTTATACATCTATATTCACTTTTTGAATTTAACATCTCTGGGTTCATTATTGTAGGAAAAATTTGAGGTTGGTGCAATTATGGAAAGCTGATTTGATCCATTAATTGTAGCCATTGCACAAAGGTCGTACAAAACCTGGAGAAGTCACTTGCATAGCTTCTACGCCAGGTACAACACTGATGAAGAAAGACTAGCACACACACCTCTAGCATTCAATGACAACGAATGGAAGTACTAGCTCACTTGGTGTTTTGATATGAATTGTGCTTTGGACATTGACTATTAGGTTCATTGGAGGGCAAAAGTTCAACAAATGCACAAAATAGGGCCAAGCTGACAACAAAACATATGTGTGGTTCGCGGTCGTTTGTTGAAGTTGAGGAATCAACGGTGAGATTTTAAAATTATATATTGTCATAAATCTATTTATTGTGCATGTTCTCATTCAACCCTTGATTATTCATGATATTCTTTCATAGATCAATGCTGAAACTGGAGAGAAGGCACCGATTGACAAGATATGGGAAATACAACATACTCGTAAGACTAAAGACGAAAAGTTGATATGGTCGGATGCAAAGTCTCAAGAAATTCATGTATACTTTAATTTTGTTAATTTTTATAACTTTTAATTTATATTATTTTTCTTATTCTGAATGCATACTCAATTTAAATATAGGGCCAATTGCAAGAGATTATAGCAAAGCAGTCACAGGAAGAAGCTCCAAGTTTGAGCAACGAAAAAAATATTGACCTAAGTTTTAGGTCAAAGGACTGGGTATATTTGTGGAAAAGGATACGGCATGATACCTCCTTCCAAGAGAACCTTTGTCCAAATCACTCTCCAACATCTTCAAAAACAAAAGAGAAAAATACGTGAAGAAGTTGCTACAAAACTACGTGGAGAGATGCATGAAAGATGAAATTATGAGAAGAAAGAATGCACACAACGTTGCAAGCACAATTTAAAGAAAGGCTCCAAGCACAGATGGCTTCTTTAATCACATCTCTTCAATAGGTAATTCCGTATGTTTATACTTTTATATTGATCACAACTTGATGAATAAAGATATCAAAATGAGATTTTATTCATTTACAACCTATAAAATGAAAATATAAGAATGCCTACTATATAGTGTATAATAATTGATTTATTCTTGCCCAATCTATAAATTTTGAAATGGTTCAGGTATTGTGTATCTGCATTTACAAGCAGCCTTTATTATAGTTTTAAATGATTAACATTGCCATATACCAACACTCTTGTTATTGCCCAGTTGATGCTGATGTTTATTTCCCATTCTTTTAGGTGTAAACTGACTCACTGAAAAGGAACTTTTGGGAATGTTACTCTTTAAGTAATGATGTTCCATTTGAGAGTCAAAACATGCTGAAATGACTTTCTACTTAGGCTATTTTGGCTTCATTCATTGCATATAAAAATAGGGGTGAAAGATATAAAAATATGTCGTTTTGACTCTCTACTTGAATTTCAATGCTTATGAAAGTTGGTCTCAGACCCTTATTTAGAAATTATTAAGTTTGGGCCTTTTGAATGGTGAGAAATCTCAATCTGTATTTCCTTGGGTAGCATTAATAGATTGTTGTTCTGGCTTATACCAATCATACATTTTCCATTTCTCTCTATAAAATTGTTATTGAACTTGTGCACTTAAAAACCTACCCCTTTTCCATTACTATGTTTATAAGTGTTTTTGCAAGTGCTTTTATACATCCAAGGGTGTTTGCATGTACGTAAATGTCATGTTGATTTGTATTAGTAGCATATTGAATCTAAATTTTATGTTCAAAGTCTAAAACCATTTCATCATTTAGTAATTGTGAAGGTTGATGTTTATTATTTTCCTTCATCGTTTAGTAAAAATGTCATGGTAGTATTACTTTGTGGTTATGAGGGGTGGATATGCCATTAATTTACATTCTATTGAGGTTACTCTGTCATCATATTCTGCTGCTGAGATGGCATCGTATGATGAAAACACATTGGTTTAATGAAACTGGACTAGGGGATGATAGTACTTGGGAAAGGGCATAATAACAAAACATATTTGGTTTATGCATTCGTTCAAGTAAAGATTTATTTCTTCCATTAGCACTCACTAGGAAACTTTTAAAAGTAGATGGAGATCATAAAATAAGAACCACAAAATTGTTGGCATCAGTGGATCAGTAATTATTTAGTTTAGATAAAGGAATGGATGTGATTTGGAAGGAGGACATGCATAAAAAAAGGGTATATGTTTTGACTATTTGATCATTTTTGGTATAATGACCCCTCAAAGCAATGGTTTCTTATAGATATATAGATATATGGGTTAAATTGAGTTAGTATACTAGTTAGTTAGTTGCTAGTTAGTTAATTATGTATGTATAAATAAGACATTCTAAGACTTTTTTTATATATCTCTAAAAAAGTAGGGTAGTCAAAAGAGTAGGATTTCTTTTATAAATAAAGCAATGTTTTCATCCTATATTTGTAGCTGGGCCAAGCATGCTTTAATTTTGGGTAATAATGCAAATCTCATGGTAGTGTATGAGTATCCTTCAAAGACAACCACCATCAATGCTTTATTTAATTTGATTTTGAATGTTTGAAATAATTGAACTACACACACACACACACACACACATAATTATTGTTCCTGTTTAATTCACATTAATTTTGTTACTTTCAAGTATTAATTTGTTATTGTGTGTTATAAAAAGGGGCAAATTCTAATAGCTCCAACGGATAATGCTGTACTAAGTTCTACAACTAATGTAGCACCAGTATCTCCAAATAAACCACTGAATTGATTGTAGCACTAGTATTTAATAGCGGTCTTGTTATGTGTAATATTTTAAGTTAATTGACATTTTGTAATTGTTTACAAACAATGTTATCATTGAAATTATCCTATATATATTTTTATTATTTCCTTTGGTTCTTTTTTTTTTCATTTTTTCAATTACAAATGAAATAATAAATGTAAAAAAAAAATTAACAGAGAGGATTCAGTGACGACTTTAAAAGTCATCACTGAATCCTCTCTGTTCGACACTTTTAATTACGACCTTAAAAAGTCGTCACTGAAAATAGATTCAGTGACGACTATATTTGTCACTGAAACCAACCATATAATATAGATTTAATGATAACCCCAAGAAGTCGTTACTGAAAATAGTCACTAAAACCATTAATTTAAGACACTTTCTATGACACCTTAAAAAAGTCGTCACAGAATCTCTTTTTTGTGACGACAATAGTCGTCACTAAAACATTTATTTTCTTCGAGACAAACTCAGTCATGTTTTTAAGTCTTATTGTTAAAGATTTGTGGCTTGTCAAGATGTTATATATGATTTTATGATAGTTTATAATTCTTATTTCTATTCCTATACAGCGAACTATAAAGTATATAAACTCAGTTAGCTAGATTGTTTAATGGTACATGCAGCTAATATCTAGATGATATTTTCTTTAAAAAAATCAAAAAAAATTTAAAAAGTAGAAATGAAAATGAAATTGTGAACTTTATCATTAACCTCAGAAATATATTGAGAAAGAGGAGAGCAGCACACAGGGCTTCACTAATTAGCTCTAAGGATAGATTCAAGCTCTCAAACAAAGGAAACAAAAGAATTTCAAGTGAGCAACCATCCACCGAAAGCTTGTTTTGGATAAATCTCTTTCCTTGTAGATATCCAGATATACAGTTTTTTTTCAAATGTAATTTTCAATTAACAGGTCATGGTATTGTCCTTTTAATCACACACTCTTAATACAAGAAATTAGATATTTAATAACGATTAAAAAAGTTGTTACTGAAAAAGAAATTTTGATAGTGATATTTTTTTTTGTCATCATTGAAATATATATTTCAGGTACCTTCGGTGGCAACTTATATAAGCTCCACCAAGAGTTACTTTTTATTTGTAATGTCTTTCCCATCAGTTGATGCATTGTTGATCTATGTTTGAGATCAAGTTTTTTCTTTCAACGATTTTAAAAACATACTATATCTCATATTCACATAATATATTTAGAATTTGAATTTTAGAATATTCTTGAGACAAAAACGGTATCCAATATGATTTCTTTTAACATTTTCACCCACACAATATAATTTTGATTCTAACGTGGAAAGTTTATGAAGATATTTGAGCATGTATGGGTGTCATTTTCTTTTGTGGGACTGATGATAAGAGATAGTTAAGGATATTCCATGACCTTGATGAAGTTACAAAAATAGACAACAAAGTCTACCTCACACCCTAGCTAGCCAGCTTTACTTTCTTTCTGGCTGACTTTGAAGTGGGACCATTTCTTGCTATCATCTAAAGGGAATTATTATCCTAAAACCACACAAATTAAATACCCTTTAATTGCATTCCGTTTTGAGGAAAGAATACAAATCAACTTTATAAACTATAGCATAATTTGTGCTTGATTTTGGAATAGATATCGTAACGATGAAATGCACTATTATTTCTATTCATATCCTTCATATGCATGTACATGGATGATGCTTTCACATTCTCCACTAAAATATATGAAACCTGATCTGTGAGTTACACAAATATATAAAGGAAATTACCCATATAACCTACCTATATCTGTGCTTAATTAAACTACAATCTTAATTATATCAATTTTTTGAAATCAGATTGTAAATATTTTTTTGTTTGTTTGTAAATCTCTTATGATATGTTTAGATGAGAGATAATAGAAGATAAGGAAAGGGGGTGTTTCATTGAAACATTTCTCTTGTGAGTTTGTATGGATGGCTGGGCATAAGTAAATTTTAACTAACCTTACAAAAATTTTCGAACTCCTCCTCTCCTAATTTTAAGTTCCCTAAATTTGAGAGATTTTAGAGGAAAAACTACTGTATTAAATTATTCATTATTTTCTAAAATTTTGGATCAATAAACTAAATTAATTATTTTAATAAAAGATTTTCTCTTATTGGGTTTTTAGTTTGTCGCCTTGTTAATTTAAATATTCAAACAAGAGGAAGAAAAATTACCATTTAATCATCAATTTTCTTCTCTTCTCTTGTCTCTTATTTTCTTTGGATTTCTTCTATTTCTTTTTTCTTCTAATTTTCAAACATACCTTTTATCTTGACGTGAATGGCCTGTTTTTTAGTTGGACCCGATTACTATCTAACTTGAACTAGAACTAATTGCAATACCAAAAAATTTGTGCTACACAGCTAATTACATGATGATAAAAAAGTCATGGATTCACATATGATATATCAAATGTACTGTCGTTATCATGTAAATCAATTATAACTCTCAAGTCCATTTCGTTGTGAAAAAAGCAGATGAAGTTTTTTTTTTTAAGAGATTGAGTGGTTTAATTTGATGATCATGAGGAGATAGATCTAGATGTTGACTTATAGCATTTAATTAAGCTGACGATTGAGGGTTTCAAATAGTTTTTTTCTTTCATGGATGGAAGGAACTTGCCAAAAAGAATCAGAGTGTTGTTTCAAGAGCTGGTATCCAGCCTACAAGAATTCCATGCAAGAGGTAGGTCCTTGATTGATATGGAAGGCTATCAAGCTCAACCAGTCTTTGCGTGAAGTCATTTTTGGCACTGACCCACCACAGGACTACATTTTGTTACCCTAATGTCGTCATTAAGCAGCCTTCTGCTATTTGATGTTGTTCAAAGTAATTTGCATGCACCTCAATTGATTTGCTTGGTCTAGTCGAAGATAGATCATTTATGTTGAGATTAAGTGATTTAGAAAGTGATTTCTTTGTGGACTGACTCCGAGTTGACATAAATAGAAAATAATTTAAGAGTAAATTAATAATTCGATCATTGAATTTGTAGGTCTATACTTATCTTTCGTCTCTAAATTCTCTTGAGTATAGAAGCACTAACGTCTCTAAATTCTCTTGAGTATATAGAATCAATGAGTTTGATAATTTAGTCACTTACTCATGCGTTCAAAATAATTTGAGAATTAAATCTCTATAAATTCAAAGATCAGATTATTAATTTGTTATTTAATTGAATATTGTGTCAATATACACCACATGTTTGCTTTTACTTTTAATTAAGCTAATATTTAGGGCTCAATATTAGGGTTATAGGTCTGTGAGTTTTAACTTTATTAAATTTAACATAATTTTAATTTAAAATCAAAATTTATATTTAAATTTTGTTTGAAGCAGAAATATTGACACGTGTATCGGATATAATGACTAGCTTTTCAACCGCGCATTATGTATATTATTATTAATTGTAACACAAATTAATTTTTTTTAAATCAAATATGATTAATCACTTGCTTCTTATATTTTAATGATTCTAATTTGTATATTTTTAAAAATAAAATTATGAAATATGAGTCGTATTAATAAATATAAAATAAATACTGGTTATATTCGTGCTCTATATTGATATGTAAAAAAATTTAAAAAATAAACATTAGTTATTTATTTATCAAATCTTCGTTTAGTTATAGAATTAGATTTTAATAACATTAATATATAGTAAAAAAAAACTTTAATGAATCCACTGACTAAGAAAACAAATTTTTAGATGTTATTAATCATATAATTTATTTTGAGGTCGAACACATTAAGATAAATTAAACAGCTTTTCTTGTCTTATAAATTATATAATGATTTTCATAGTTTTTTAAATATTTAATTTATCATCATATCTATCATAAATAGTTTATTTGCTTCAAATGTTATAAATGCATAAATTCAATAGGGTATAATATTATAAAAATTTTATTATCAAATATAACATAATATTTATCATGAGATTAATTATAATTGGAGTTTTACGACGAACCTTATTTTAAGTCATTAATCACTCTTTCGATGGGAAAATAATAACCTCCACTAATAATTATTACTGCTATATACCAATTTTATTTATCCTCAATAACAACCATTTAATTCAATAAAAAAAGTATTGTAAAAGGCCAAGATTAATAAAAATATTTTTATTTTAAATCCCCCAGAATAACCTAAATCATCATTATACAGATAGCTCCTTATAGAAACTTGACAAATTGAAATAGCAATGAAGCTCAAACTTTTCCTCAATTACTTAATCTTTGCCTTGCAATTTAACCCATCTAGTTACTCCACCTGTGCGAAGGAACTTTTTCTTTTTTTAAATACAATGTTAAAATATAACTGATAAATAATCATTAATAAAGAATAATAAAATTTAATTTAATTTGTGCTATAAAACTTTAATGGCTTGTTTATTTTTTTTCCGTTACATAAGTCTTGTGGATAAGTAATATTTATTTAGGATGATTTATGAGCAGGGCCTTAAGCCCCGTTCATGACCAAAACAATAATATTAGTAATAACGAACAAATAAATATAGTGTCTTACATAATAACAAGTGATTAAAAAAAGCAAAATAATAGATAAATTATTTATTATAGGTTTAAATTTGATTTTTATTTTCAGTAGTTTTCTTTGATAGACAATCTATAAATACTACTGTAAAGTTTCATTGAGATTTGTGAGATGTCCTTATCTTAAATGACATAGTTTCCATGTTTTATAGTTAGATGGACCTTCCCGTGTGGTTTACTGATGGGAGTTGTAAAATGGCTTAAATTAAAGAATAGTAATTTCAATCATAGTTGTGTGGCTGGATTATATTTTGTTTTTACAATGCAAATTTTGAGTTTACTAACTATCCGATTGAATTGAATAATTGAAATTACTATTTTATTTTTAAAAAGCTATATCTACCACATCATTTCAAGTTGTTAAGAACTTTAATTTAATTGCTCTCATTTTTCTTTTCAGCTGGCTTGATCGTCTAATTGCTCTCCTATTTTGCATGTGTCAAAGGTCTTTTTGCTAGATGAAAATATCTTCTTCAGTTTTCATATTTTTAGTGTGTGATCATGGTTTCACCTTCTTATTCTACCCTGACGATACAATATTTATATTTCAACTTGACATGTTGCCGGTCCCTCTCGCTGCTTATAGCAGTTTCAATTTAACGAAAACTTTCATGAACTTGTCTTACTTGTGCTCAAATTTGGTTTAAAGCTTCTATAAGGCCAAATTGCCAATATTTTGTATCTGGGATGTACGCAAAAACAAAATGCTTTGTTCACGATTGAAAAAATGTAGTGATGACTGTTTAATGTATTAAAGACATCGTGTTAAAAGTAATGTAATTTTATGAAGGGTCACAAGTTGGTTTATAAATAAGGGATCAAGCAGAAGGATTGAAATTAATACATAACTAGAGGACGATTATGCGTGTAGTCTATAAATTAAAGCACATAATCTTTTCTCTGAATATTTGTTATGTACAAAGACACGATGAAATTCTAGTAATCACCAATTTGGTTTAAGATATTATATGTCACCTCCCAAGTTTGGCATGTGACTCGCATGGGGGCAAAGCGAGATTTTAACTATGGTAGTTTCAGGTGCAGACACTCACGTACACTTAAACACCAGCTTCAAAATTCAAAATACCAAAACCTTTACTGATGGCCTTGTAATAAAGATTTTATTTAAAAAATATGGTAATTTCTTGAGTTATAGACCACAAGTATTCATATGAGAGCTCGGCTCCTCTGATACACAGAAATATAAATACATTTACTCACAGACTGACACAAGATCTATGTGGTTGCAAATACAAACCCATATGCTACCAAGCTTGCTTTCTTAGGAGTTTCTTGCCTCATTGTATCAGTGGCAACCATAGGATTTAGGTGTAGGATGGCTATTCTAACCTAGAGCAGAAAAATAAAATAGAGATGAAAGGGATGAACCACATGGACTTAGTGAGTGAAGACAAAAATAATATGTATATTACTATAAAATTGTGAGAGCAACTCAAAGTATAATTTTATAAATAGTGAACATTTAGAAATCTCTTTTATGAGTACAATGCACTTTTCAAATCATCCATCAATGTCAATCCTTCACTTGAAATGATAAATTCAATATATCATAATGTTCAGAAGCATATCCATTGTGTCAAATATTCAGGAACAAATATGTTTGTTGGGATCAATATATGTTTATTGAGGTGAGAATTATGCTAGTTATTTATATAAGAAGTCAAGGGTTGTTACTGCTAACTGAATAAGCATTAACAGGAGTCAAGGAATCATTTGTTCGGACTAAAGAGGAGTTAGAAAATTTTTCATCCTAACTAAACAGGAGCCAAGGAATCATTTGTATTGACCAAAGAGGAGTCGGGGAATTCACACTTGACTAAACAAGCAGTCACGCACCCATCAATTTCATTCAGTATATGCTGTATCATAGTTAATTAAAGACATTTTCATAAATATGCATATGCTTAGCAAAATAATTGTAATGAAAATAAAAAACATAATACGCATCTAAATGTTGTATCCAATCACATATAGGATAGTCACAATTCCAAAGTCGATAGCTGATCTTATATGGTAGTGCCACGGAAAGTGGTCTCAAATAGCTCCTTCACTTTAGATCCAAATACAGGTTGTTTTAGCCTAGTTGGGCGGCAGTGTCGATATAGTTTTGTTGATTGTCTCATTCTTGTTCCAACAGTGCCAGTGAAGTCGAACATAGAGATTCGTAAGTGCGTGAATAGGAAATCTCCCGTTCCAGTACTTTTTGAGCCTAAATTTTTTTCAAAAAGGCCCTCCTCTCTCCTATACTTATTTGGGCCAAAATTTCAAATAAGATATGCCCACAATTAGTATTCAAATTTTCTGAAACATAACCATGACCTAATTATAGTTATTTAAATACATTAAATTATAATATTAAATTTAATGTACTTGTAATAAATTTATTGTTATTTTTCGTTACTAATTCTATACATATTACAATATTACCTGGTTAATAGGTCCCAATCATAATACTTGTTATAATAGACATAAGTGTAGTAATTAACGTTGGGCTGTCATCCAGTCATAAGAATTGAAGGTAAAACCTTCAAGCATGCAATAATATATAGTAAAGATACATTTAACATTTTATAATGTCATCTACATATAATTTCTTTTATTGGTGGGATTATCAATTATTTAATTTATGTAATACTTTTTTAAGATTTTAATTAAATAACTGATGATTCTGTCTTTAAAATGACTTGATTAATTATCTAGTTCTGCTGGTGTTTTAAATAAGAAAAGAATAAAATAAGACAGGAACTGGTGGTATTTCTCTGACTTTTGCGGTTGGTGGGAAGAACAACATAGTGTGGAATCGTGGGAACAGAGAGTTTCTAGAAGGGCACGGGTAAGGCAGAACTGGTGAAATTCACGACTAAGGTTGAAAGTGTCTCCAAAATATGAAAATGCAAGATCCATAATTTCTCATCTATGACTGCCAAAAGCAATTGACTTTTGTCACTACAAGATCTAACTCTTAGAAATGGAAAAAACTTAATAAGTCCCCTTTAAGTAATTAAGAAGATGCAATTACACTGTCCGTCTTAAATTTTTAATGGCTACAGTATAAAAAACTGTTTATACATTGATGGATTTTTTACTGAAACTTGATTGTAAGTTTGTAACGTTTCAGAATATCAGAAGAATCAAATTAAATTATTTATTAAAACAAAGAGATTACAAGTTATTTAATCTTCTTTTCTTTTCTTAATTTGAAAATAGGCAAATTATCAAGTTTTTTGCTTTCGGTGGAAGGCAAATAATTAAGTTATGATAGTTTGCCGTAATCATTTCTGCGGTGAAACTTAAAAGGCATAATGCTGCTATAACAAAAGCAGTGATAGATTTTTTTGGAAAATCAATAAACTAAGTTATTGCCTTAATCTGATAATAGGAGTTATTTTTTTTTTGTGCATCAGTATTACATCCTTCCCAATTATATATCTCGTTAGAAAACCTGTGGGAAGAAAGACTTTAAGAAATCTGTATTATTTATTTGTGTTAGTTAGCCTATGGACAGTACGTCGTGGTAAGCTGAAACAGTATATTCACCTACTATTTATCAGAATATAAAATTGTGCTAATGTTAATTAATTTTATTAAAAATTATGATATCCACATATACATGCCATTTGGAATAATAATAAAGCAAAGAAATCTTGTACTAAGAGTTTTGTTTTGTTTTTTTTCTTTTTCCTTTTTTCAGAAAACGTTTAGAGTGAAATGAAAGAATGTCATAATAGTATTTACAAATCATTTATTTTAGAGTATTGCTAAAAGTAAAAATAAAAAGTTAAATCTTACAAAAAAATTTCAATTTTTAGTAGAGAAAGTATTTAGTTCAATTTTATATAAACAGAAAATTAAAAGATTGTCACGTATTCTTAATTCAATTAATTTTTTATTATCTAGACAGACATGTCACAGTTTTTTAATATTTTATTTATGTAAGATTTGATCAACCACCTATAAACCAATTACTTACTTTTTTAAGCAAATGAAACTTTCAGCCTAAGAGATTTATGATGTTTCACACTCACTAAAATGCACAGGAAAAGATCACAATTGCCTGCTCTGACGCGGTTTTACAATATCTTATTAATTCTGTGAAGAATTCATCCAGCCTGCATAGCAGGCCCTCATACCCTTACCAAGTCTCTCTCTTGACATGGTACAGATAGCCCGTATTGTGCAAAAAATTAACTCAGTGGAAATCTAAAATATTGGTATAAAAAAGGCGAGCTGACTGCAACAAATTTGAAAACTGGTTTTATTTTAAAGGCATTAAGAAATCGTCTAAGCCAGTGGTTGAGGGATAACACTATATAAAGGGTACTTACAGTCCATATTTTGCCAAGAAAACATCGACAGTAGGTCTTCTAAGCTACAGATTGACAGAAGATGGGAACCTCAGGGGAATGGAAGCACTGGCCTCGACTCATCTACGCAATGGCATTTTGCCTACTTGCTATCTATGTTGGTGCTTACGATAAGCCTTACTATGTGGCCAACCCACCCACCTATGGGTACGGCTATTACAAAACACCACCACCAAACTATGAAGTACACACGCCTTACTATTACAAATCACCTCCTCATGGCTATAGCTACAAATCCCCTCCACCTCCATCTCCTTCGCCTCCTCCGCCTTATTTCTATAGGTCACCACCACCTCCATCTCCTTCTCCACCTCTACCATATTACTACAAATCACCACCACCCCCATCACCTTCACCTCCTCCTCCATATGTCTACAAGTCTCCACCTCCACCATCTCCATCACCTCCTCCACCATATGTTTATAAATCACCACCACCTCCTCCATATATATACAAGTCACCTCCCCCACCATCTCCTTCACCACCACCTCCATATGTCTACAAGTCTCCACCTCCACCATCCCCCTCACCTCCTCCACCATATGTCTACAAGTCACCACCACCTCCATCTCCTTCACCACCTCCTCTATACATATACAAGTCACCACCTCCTCCATCACCTTCTCCTCCTGCACCATACATCTATAAATCATCGCCACCTCCTCCTTATGTCCACAAGTCACCATATCCCTACCTCTACAACTCACCTCCACCTCCTCCAAAAGTCTATTAAGCTTGCTGTTAAACCGATTAATTTGAACTGTTTCAAATAAAAATTGCTATAAACATTAGTTGTTTCTGTTTGTAATTTAGCCGTCTTGAATTGTTGTGTATGTTGACAGTGAGAGTAAAGTGAAGAACCTTTCAGTGTAGCCCTTGTTTTATTATTTGTGTTCTGCATTATTACCAAGTGCAATACTGAAGTTTGGTTTCTATTTCAATTATTGTAATTTGTTGGTGGTATGTTTTCTTTTCCTTTATTCCATTATGATCCCTTCTCAACGAAGTTCTAGCTCCCTGAAAAATAAAATCTTAATTGAGAATATTAATACCAAAATTCATATATTGTCTACTTTATTTATATTTTGAAGTTGTGTACTAGTTTTCCCTCCCGCCTGTGTGCTCATCCCGCTATAATAGTTCACGTAAAAGCTCCAAACATGCAGATATACATACAATTTAACAAATGAATTTATAAATATTATTTTTGTCGTTGAATTCTGTTGAGTATAAAAAAAATTATCGTACATCGAGTTTGATATTTATAAAAATTAATAAAAAAACTAACGAGTAATGAATTTGATAATATAGTAATTAACTTATACATTCAAAATAATTCGAGGATTAAGAGGTTGTTTGGCCGTGATTTATCATTTTTTGGGCCTATTTAAGTGATGGTGACTCTACAAGTTTGAAGATCGTCTCGTTCTGATGTGATTTGAAAATCTCCCATTTTGAGTACTTTTTCGGTTGTTAGTGTTGATTAATGGAGCGATTGAGCTCTTACACCAACGATTCTTCCGTATTCAGGGGTGGTGGCACTAGTAAAACATGATTGGTGATTTTGATTTACGCTTCAAATTTAAAAAAATCTAGAGAAAGAAAAACAAAGTGGAAGTGAGAGGTGTGGGAGAGCAAATGAGGCGTGAGGGGGGAGAGGGATGAATGAAAAGAGGGTGAAAAAGATTTTATGTTATCTTTGTGGTTTGACTCTCGAAAAATTTTAAAATTATAGTTTGGTTCTCAAAACTTTTCAAAGAGCCAAAATTTCAAATAGCATATGCCCACAATTAATATTTAAATTGTTTTAATCTAATCTCAAATAATAAGCAACATTATTACCATGACATAAGTATAGTTGTTTAGGAACTTTAATTATTGTATACACAAGGGTAGTCACGTTTGGCTTTCGTAAGAGTTGATCGAAAGTAAAACCTTGAGATGCATTTTTTTCTTTTATTGGTGGGATTATCAATTATTCAATTTATATAATACTTTTTTAATATTTGAATTAAATGATTGACAATTCAGTCCATAAAATGAATTCATTATCTTGTTTTTTAAATGAGACAAGAATACAATCAGAACAGGAACTCGTGGTCTTTCTTTGACTTTGCGGTAGGATTTAAGAGGTTTAAATAATGTATTGTTTTTGTCTTTTTGCTTCTATTAGGTGGGAAGAACAAACATAGTTTGGTATTGTGGGAACAAAAAGTTTCAAGAAAGGCAGCTATAACTGGTGAAATTCTCGATTAAGGTTGAATGTATGCCCAAAAATATGAAAATGCAATATCCATTATTCATCTCTATGACTGTCAAAAGAAATTTACTTTTTTCAGTACAAGATCTAACTCTTAGAAATGGAAAATACTGCCAACAGGATTGAACTACTTTAGGTTTGATTCTAACTAGCATTCTTTTTTAATAGATAATTTGAAAATATCACTATAAATTTTTACTAAGATTTGTGACATGTCTTGATTTTAGCATATAGTAACTTGTCCTCATCCTAAACTTTGCAAGGACCAATAAAAGAAAATGACGTCTGATCCATGATTTCAATAAATCAATGATTTACAGTTCTTTCCTTGAGTAGTTTTTCATTCTGCGCAAAACTTACATTATCCTCATTTTCCTATCAACTTTAGGATGAAAGAAATGAGGAAAACGTGTGGGAAGGAGGAGCTTTTGCTCAAAATTCTAAATAGTATTTCTTGCAACCAAATTATTAAGTTTTTCTTTCTTTTCTTTTCTTAATTTGGCAATAAGCAAATTATTATTACTTTTTGTTGAAAAGCAAATTATTAGGTTATGACAGTTTGATTGAACCTTAATCATTTATGTGGTGAAACGTAAATGGTATAGTGCTGCTATAACAAGAGCAATGACCCAATTCAAGTTGGCTCAACTTGCAAAAAGATTTTAATAAGATTTTTGTAGTTATCAACGCTGCACTAGTTCAGATTGACTCCAGTTGGTTGTCAACCATTCAACACTGTCCTCGGAGAGATACTTAAGCTTGTTTAGAAACAATTGTCAGAGTAGTTTTTTTATTTTTTATTTTACAAAAATAAAATAAAAAATCTGTTTGTCCAAGTTGTTTTTAAAAAATTGTTATGTAAAAGTGTAACTTAAAAAATACTTTTTAAGAAATTAAACACCATTTTATTGCTTTCATTATTTTTGTGCAAAATTATTTTCATTTTTTTTAAAAAAATAAGAACTATTTTCATTAATAGCAAAAATAAAAATAATTTGTCAAAACTAATATCTAACTATCACGCAGATCACATCATTCTATTTTTTTGCTTTCAAAAGTCTACTTTCAAAATTTACATCAAAACAGGTTTTTGTTCTTTTATTTTTAAAAAATAATTTTTAGAATTGTTTTTAAAAAAACAATAAAATAAAAACACTTCAAAATACTTTCAAACAATAATGTCTTATCTTCTTGATAGATTTCTTTTCGTCCCTTAGTAAGTTTTATTTACGTTAATCCCTATGTCAAAGTGCAAGACATAGATATAGTAGACTTCGCAGATGTGGTTGTGAGGCTAAAAAGGAATTTCGGACATGCTATTGACACTTGGACCAATAATATTAGAATAATTTATCTTTATTATATATTTTTTTCAAAATAAAAAAAGCGTGACAGATCTTTTTCATAAATCTATAGACTAAGTTATTGCCTTACATGTAATTCTATTATTGATATGACTTTCTTCAATCATTTGTCAAGTGTGTGTTTTAGCCTATGGAGAGAGACCTCTGGTTAGCTGAAGCAGTACATTCACCGACTATCTATCACAATATAAATTACAAATCCCCTCCACCATTACAAATCACCTCCTTAAGTCTATAGGTACAAATTCCCTCCACCACCGTCTCCTTTGTCTCCTCCACCTTATGTCTATAAGTCACCAGCCTCCATCTCTCTCTCCACCTCTACCATACTCCTACAAATCACCACCACCACCACTCCCATCACCTTCACCTCCTCCCCCACCATCACCATCACCGCCTCCTCCATATGTCTACAAGTCTCCTCCTCCACCATTCCCCTCACCTCCACCTCCATATATTTACAAGTCTCCACCCCCACCATCTCCTTCTCGGCCACCTCCATATGTATACAAATCTCCACCTCCTCCTCCATACATCTATAAATCACCACCACCTCCATCCCCGTCGCCGCCACCACCATATGTGTACAAGTCCCCTCCTCCTCCATCCCCATCTCCACCACTACCTCCATCACCTTCACCACCTCCTCCATATGTATACAAGTCGCCTCTCCCACCATCTCCTTCACCACCACCTCCGTATGCCTACAAGTCTCCACCTCCACCATCCCCCTCGCCTCCTCCACCATATGTTTATAAGTCACCACCACCTCCATCTCCTTCACCACCTCCTCCATATGTCTACAAGTCTCCACCTCCGCCATCTCCATCACCTCCTACACCATATGTTTCTAAATCACCACCATCTCCATCACCTTCACCACCTCCTCCATATGTATACAAGTCACCTCCCCCACCACCTCCATATGTGTCTACAAGTCTCCATCTCCACCATCCCCCTCGCTTCCTCCACCATATGTCTATAAGTCACCTCCACCTCCATCTCCTTCACCACCTCCTCCATATGTCTACAAGTCTCCACCTCCGCCATCTCCATCACCTCCTCCACCATATGTCTACTAGTCTCCACCTTTTCCACTACAAGAAAGGTGCGTTATAATGACGGAGGCATCACAACGGTCACTTTAAACCGTCTCTAAATCCAAGTTTAACGACTGTTTCCTAACTGTCGTTAAAATCATGACATTAATGACGGTTATAGTATAAATGTCGTTACATAGCAATGGTTAAACTCTAACCGTCATAATACATCGAGAAAAATGATGAAAAGTAACCATTCATAGGGAAGAGTTAGGTTTAATGATGGTTTCCATGAAACCGTCGTAATATAACAACAGTTTCATCGAAACCGTCATTATTTAACGACGGTTACATGAAAACCGCCATGATGTTGTAACATTTATAATTTTGATTGTTCATCGGGATAGGTATGGTTTAACGATGATTTCTTCTAAACCGTCATTAAATCTATGCATAATGACAGTTATTTATCCAAACTGTCGTTAAGTTGGTTCAACGACGGTTTATAAATCGTTGCCAATGGGTTTAACTACGGTTTACAAACCGTCATTAAACCATGCGCCCTTTTTATAAATCTGTTTTCCCCCTTCATTTTCATTACGAACACTTTAACTTCCAGTTTTTACTTACGAAATATATCAGTTATCATACTGTGGTGTGCTATGTGAACTTTTTCTATCTGACACAAGGTATGTCATGTAATGATATAAATATGGTTAAGTAGTTTTTTTAAAATATTGTATGTTCAAATAATTTTACTAAATTAATTTTTTATTTGTTTTTGTGAAGAATTTGTGGTGATTTATTAGCTTTCACGCTTTGTTTCTTTAGAATCACGTCGAAGGTATGCAATTTAATTTTTTTTATTTTGTAGAAATTTTTTTCCATACATTATATGTTCGAATGTGATAATAATATTTATTATTTGTATTTCATATTTAATTTTAAAAAATATAGTTTGCATTGTAATGTATAGATATGAATAAAATTTATAATTTGGTCACTTTTGCAATGTATATTATGTTTAATATTCTAATATATTATGTGCGTTGAATATATTTATAAGGTAATTCTTATTTAGAGTAATTCTAAAACATTGGATTTGATTATTTAGGAGGTAAAACATATGTAATTAGTATTAGAAAAAATATATATAAATTACAAATAGAGGAATTGAAACGGAGTTGATGGAATGATATGATAAAATTACTAAATATACATAGTTGAAATTAGAATTTGTTCTTAAAAAATACATAGTTTTAAAAAAATAAAAATAAAAATATATAATAACATAAATTTAATAGAAAATAATAGTGAATTCAGTTTTAAATATAATTTAATTAGTGTAAATATTTTTTAATTAAAATTAATGCAGATGAATCCAAAATAATTATTATATTGAAAAACATGTTTAAGTAATGTATATAAATTAGTAATAGCATAATTGAAGTACAGTTGATGAGGTAAAACGAGAAAGTTACTAAATATACTTAGTTAGTATTAGAAAAAGTTTCCAAAAAATTAAAATATTAGTAAATTCATTTTAGGTTAAGAGTTAATTGGTATATTTTTTATGTAATAAAATTTAATGTAGATGAAATTAAAAAAATTATGAAATGAATAATAAACAATTATAATGCCATAAATTTACATATTAATAGCAAAATTGAAGCACGGTTGATGGGAGAAACGATAAAATGACACATGCAGATGAAATTAAAATAATTATTAGAGTAATAAATGTAATTAAATAATTTACGTAAATTATTAATAGAGGAATTGAAGCACAGTCAATGAGGTAAAATGATAAATTTACTAAATAGAAGGAGTTAGTATTCGAAATTGTTTTCAAAAAACTATAACAAAAATAGAATAACATAAATTTAGAAATGAATTATTTACATAAATTACTAATAGAGGAGTTGTGTTTTAAAAAAATTGGGAGAAAAACATAATTACATCAATTTAGTGCAAAATAGTAGTGAATTCAGTTTACAGTAAGAGTTATTTAGTGTAGTTGCTATCTAAATTTATAATAGTTTCAGACATAGATAAATTTTGGATCCATAAACCTCGACACACCAGAGAGTACCTAGATGGTCTAGATGGCTTTTTGAAATTTGAAAATGCCAACTCGAGTGTCGAAGGTAGAATTATATACCCATGCCCAAAGTGTAGATTCAAGAAATGGAAATTTGTAGAAGTTGTTCACCAACACTTGATCGTCAAACCATTTCTGGAGGGATACGATTTTTGGAGTATGCACAAGAAAATGATTACAAAAGATCTTGCTACAAGACATCATATAATGCCAGTAGAGGTTGTGAAAATCATTGTTCGAGATGACCCTATGCAGGACATAGTCTGTGATACATTTGGGGTTCACCGCAAAAATGAAAGCATCGATTCTGTGGATATGCCAGTTTCACCGTCAGCAAAAATGATGGACGATAGTGTGAAAGATTTGTATGAATTACTAAAAGATGGTCAACAACCACTATACGAAGGGTGTGAGAAATATTCTAGATTGTCTTTCTTGGTGAAGTTGTATCACATCAAGTGTTTGTGCAAAATAAGCGACAAGGCCATGTCAATAATACTTGAGTTACTGGTCGATGTCTTCCCATATGCAAAGATCACACATTCATTTTATGAGGCTAAAAAAGTCATTAATAAGTTGGGGCTCAATTACAAAAAAATCCATGCATGTCAGAACAATTGCATATTATACTGGGGGGAGCATGAAAAATAGAGACACTTGTAGTAAGTGTAGTGCACCAAGGTGGAAATCGAAACAGAAAAAGAAGAAGCGGAAAAATATACCTAACAAAATCCTCACATACTTTCACTTAAGCCACGTTTGTAGAGGTTGTTCATGTCTTCTAAGACTGCTGAATTTATGATATGGCATTATGAAGATAGGACTTCTGACGACATGATGAGGCGTCCGAAGGACTCTGAGGCATGGAAGAGATTTGATCTTCTAAATCCTTAATTTGCATCATATCCGATGAATATTCATTTGGGGCTTGCCACTGGTGGTTTCAATCCATTTGGAAACTTATCTATAAGTTACAGCATATGGCCAGTCATGCTGATTCCGTATAATCTCCCTCCTTAGATGTCTATAAAACAGAGTTCATTCATGTTGAGAAAAGCACCAAGGAATGATATAGATATATTTTTACAACTACTAATTGAAGAGTTGAAGGAGTTATGGGTTAAATGTGTTCAGGCTCACCATGCATTCAGCAAAGAAATGTTCAACATGCATGCAGCTCTTTTGTGGGCAATCAATTATTTCCTTGACCTTGGATGTTTATCAAGTTGGAATACTCATACTAGATTAGTCTATCCACACTGTAACTTTCACTCAACTACCGTGTGTCTCCCTCATAGTTGGAAGTGGTGTTTTATGGGACATCGCCGCTTTTAACTCTAGGTCATAAATTTAGGATGACTCGCAATAGGTTTGACGGGAAAAAGGAAAGAAGAAACCCTCCTCTACAATTGAGTGACGTAAACATTTTTTAAGATAAGTCAATGATATTCAAGTTATGTTCAGGAAAAATGTGAAAACTAATGCTGGGACACAACAACGGCGGACCCAAGGTCACGATAGGGTTGATGCTGGGACTCAACAATAGCGTAAAAAAAGCATATTTTTCGAACTTCTGTATTGAGCAAATAATATGTTGCGTCATAATCTTGACGTTATGCATATTGAGAAAAATGTATGTGACAACATCATTTACACTTTACTCAATGATACTAGCCGTTCAAAGGACCACGTAAATGAATGAAAAGACTTACAGGAGTTTGGTGTGAGGTTAGAACTGTGGCCAGATGATGACGGTAAATATCCACCTACATTGTTCACATTGACAAATGTAGGCAAGGAAGTCTTCCTCAAAACATTGAAGAATGTATCTGTGCTCGACAATTATTTCAGTAATATCTCCAGGTGCATTGGCGTAAAACAATGTAAGATCGGGGGATTGAAAAGTCATGACTGTCACATCCTTATGGAACAACTATTATTGTTAGCCATAAGGAAGGCATTTCTTTAGCAGATGTCCACAGTTCTGATCGAGTTCTGTTCATTCTTTCGACAGCTTTGTTCTAGAGTTTTGAATGTGAATGAACTTGAATAACTTCAGAATCATATTGTTATGATGCTGTGCCATCTAGAAATGTTATTCTCGTCGTCTTTCTTTACATTCATGGTGCACTTGACTGTACATTTGGTTCTAGAAGCGAAGTTAGGAGGACTAGTCCAATATCGTTGGATGTATCCCATTGAAAGGTAAAAAATCAAAAACACCTAGTTCAGATTTAATTCATTTTTGTTAATCCAATTTTATTCAGCTAATCTATGTTGTACAGATACTTGGGTAAGCTTAAGTCTTTTATGCAGAATAGAGCAAGGCCCGAAGGCTTAATAACAGAGTCGTATGTTGTAAGAGAAGTTCTAATTTTTTGTTTCAGGTACATAGATGGTGTTGAGACGGTCTTTATTCATCCTACTCATGTGGATGATCAACCCGATGTTGGGACGTCCGATAGGGGTTCCTTGTTCCCATCAATAGGAAGACCAGTTGGTGAGTTTGAATATTTCATGCTTTCTCCCAGCAAAAATTGCAAGCTCATCGTCATGTCCTAACAAACTACAAGGAAGTTGATCTTTACCTACAGTAAGTTAACTCAGACTTAGCTACATTGCATACAATTTTAAATGCTGTGTAGCATTAAGTGTATCTATATTTTTTACTATACATGGAATTTAGAGACTATGTAAGGCATAGTTTAAGAAGTCGGACATAAGCATCTACCGAGATAGATAAAAAAGTCTACATAGAATTTGTCTCTTGATTTTCTCATCGTGTAAGTATTTCGATGGTGGTCAATTTTCATTCATATGTCAAATATGAGCACAACTCACACATATTCTTTTTATAGACTGCAAATGATGGCGATGGATCACAATGTACTGATTTAAAATTTCTTGCACTTGATTCACTAGATAGAGTACGTCGATATAGTGCTTACAATATAAACAGATTCCAATTTTGAACTTTAGAGCGAGACCAAGGGCTGACAACTCAAAATAGTGGAGTTTATGGTACTTTCGGGACGAGGAATTATACAAGTAGTAGTGACAAGAACATACAATTTGGCAGTGTCCCGTATTATAGAAAACTATTAGATATTATTGAATTAAACTACCATGGACATTTCACAGTCACATTATTTAAGTGTATGTGGGCAAATACAACTACAACGAGGGGAATTGCAACCAATGACTTCGAGGTGACCTCTGTTGATTTCTCTCAGTTGATTCATACCGATGAAAATGACGATAATGAGCCATACATCTAAGCATTTGAAGCTCATCAAGTGTACTATGTAGAAGATGAGCTTGACAAAAAATGGAGTATGGTTATGTATTTGCAACCCCGTGACTTATACAGGATGGGTGAGGAAGATGAAAATCTTATATATGAGAGCGATCCGTTACACATGCAAAATTTAGAAAGATTATTTCCAAAAAGAGAAGTTAATTTATGCCTGTTACGGTATTAGTTTAGATATTTCCGTCCATTTAAATATATTTTGCTCTACTTACAATTAATTTATTGTTGTTATTGTTGATATTTTTATTATTTTAATTATGCACTTTTCAGTTTGTAATAGTTTTATGTGATAACTTATGTTGCTAATTTTATTTTGATAGGAATGGTGACAATGAAGAGGGTTAGATCACTATACACGGGTAGGGCAGGTGCATCCAGTTCACATAGGCCTACGGCCCACCTGGTGATTAGTGAGGGCGGACAGCCCACTGTGGAGTCAAAATTTGTCCCATCCACACTTCCCTATCCCGACTCTCGGGAACCAAAGTTGGAGGCTGTCGCATCCTTAGTACCTGCTAGCAACTCTTGAGCACTAGATTCACAGGCCGTCCCATGCACACTCCCCTGCCCGACACTCAGGCACCGAAGGAGGATTTTGACCTTGATATAGAAGAGTTGTTTGTTGACATCGAGCCGGAGCATCAACCCATACATCAGGAGCGCAAAAGCAGGATGAGTTGGACAATTGACATCGTCGGTGAGTATCGTCAAATTCCTATGTGCATATTAATTTCGTCATATTAACCTAACGGGATATATATGTTTATATTCTAATAGACGGGATCAGGCAAGTGACGCCTAGGCAGTTGACTGTTCACAACGTCTAGGCGCTACCCCATGGGCATAAGGTGGTTGTCCAGTTCAACAACAACCACCAGCCTATCGGAGACCGTGGTAGTCTACTCAGTGTGTTTCTCGGTACCATCGGGGATAACTTCCATATCTTCTTGATCTCCTATAGAGACTGAAGGAGCATTCCTTAGCAGTATAAGATGAACATGTTCATAAACAATGTTCAAGTATTGATATATGCCTTTTTTAACTAATTATATTTATTTGTTATTTATGTTTAACTAAATTATGTACTTTCATTTGTAAACACACTTCAATGTCTCGGGCCTACACTAGAAGTTGATCATGTAGTCGTTAGGAGCGAAGTGGAGAGTTGCACATTATAATTTATTTTGGAAAATGTACAACGGTACAAAGACTAGGGATCAGTTGCGCAATGCGTCCTAACTGGCATCCTACCTGATCGGTGGGCGAATTTCGTTGACTATCGCCTTGACGCGAAGTCCAGGGTAATTGCTTATATTAATATGTTCATATATTTTAACTTTTACATATTGTAACTAATTAATTTCTCTATATTGCTAATTACGATGTGGCTGCGAAGAATAGATGGAACAGAATATGTTAGACAATGCCACATACCACTGGCTCGAAGAGCCTTGCACATAAGAAGGTTGAGATGGTCAGTTTAAATTCTTCAATATCATCTTTTAATTTTAATAACACACTAATTTATATAATCAAAAAGTCATTAATTATTTAAAATTTCAGGAGGCTAAGGTTGGAGGTCTAATGACTCGCGGTGATGTATGGACAGTAGCTCATAAAAGGGCTGACGGATCATACATCAACAACGAAGCTCGAATAGTTGGTGTAAGTATTAAAATGTTATCAACCTTATATACATGCATAATTATTTGGTTTTCTGTTAATTTTTAATATTATTTATTGTCTAGTACTCGATTTTGTAGGAAAAAGTTGCCTCGACCCAGCAAGAGGACAACTCGTCCCAAGAGCTCTCGATGGCTGATTCATTTCTGAGAGCTCTGGGCACTAGGGAACACTTGGGTCACGTTCGAGGATTTGGGTTGGGTGTTTGCCCAAGCCAAGTCTTCGGTCGTGGCTCGGCTAGGTCAAACTCACACTCTGGGCCTTCATACTAGGAGTTACAAACTAAGGTTAAGCGCCTGAAAGCGGTGATAAAGGAGCAGGATGTCGAGCAGCAGCAACGAGAGGCTGAACAAGCAGCACGTAAGGCCGCGCTTGAGGCCGAGCGAGCGGCACATGATGCTGACATCACTACACGGGATGCTGACATTGCTACATAGTAATAACAGATGGAGGCAGCTATGACGTTCCTGCTACAGAAATTTTAGGGTCAAGTACCGCCTGAGATTGAACTCCCTCATAATCCCGAGCCTAGGATAATTTCTCAACACATAACAATAACTAAATATCATAAACAACTGTTGGTATAATTTTGTTTAATCTTAAAAAGCTAACGCAACAAAATTGTTTTTCAGGACCCTAGTGATCGTGGCAGTGGGTATCAGCCTGATCAACACCCACAGGGCCTGGAAATATGATTTCATTATTTACAATTACCATATAGTCTGTACAATGTAATTTTATTTTCCCCATTACTATTAATTTTTGTATACAAATTTTTAATTTATATATATATATATAAAATTTTCTTTCAAATATTTTTGTATATTAAACATGTTGATAAATACCGATAAATTTTAAAAAAATTATTATATTACAAAATAATTCTCACGCATAATTGTGAAAAAATAGAAAACATTAAATGGAATTAGTTTGCTGAATAACGGAGATATAAAATTCAACCATAAAATAAATAAATAAATAAAATTTTAATGGTTTTAACTATGGTTGTATAACTGTTGTTAAAACAACTAGTTTTAGTGACGATTATGGAACCGTCATTGGAACGAGCCATCACAACGGTTAGTAAATTATCGTTAGAACGCACCCTAACGACAGTTAGGTAACCATCATTAGGACCGGTCTAACGATGGTTGATAAACCGTCGTTATGCTAGATATTAACAACGGTTTCAAAACTGTCATTAGGGCGCACCCTAACGACGCCATTCCCACGGTTGACCTGAACCGTCGCCATGTCTATGGTTCCACGGTGATTTTACCGACCGTCGTTAAATGCTTTAGCAGCAGTTAAAACCATCGCTAAAGTCAATTAAAAACCGCAGCTAAATTTTGTTTTTCTTGTGGTACACCATCTCCATCACCTCCTCCACCATATGTTTATAAATCACCACCACCTCGATCACCTTCACCACCTCCTCCATATGTATACAAGTCACCTCCCCCACCATCTCCATATGTCTACAAGTCTTCACGTCCACCATCCCCCTGGCCTCCTCCACCATATGTCTATAAGTTACCACCACCTCTATCTCCTTCACCAGCTCCTCCATATATCTACAAGTCTCCACCTCTGCCATCTCCATCACCTCCTCCACCATATGTTTATAAATCACCACCACCTCCATCACCTTCACCACCTCCCCCACCATCTCCTTCACCACCGCCTCCATATGTCTACAAGTCTCCACCTCCACCATCCCCCTCGCCTCCTCCACCATATGTCTATAAGTCACCATCACCTCCATCTCCTTCACCCTCTCCTCCTGCACCATACGTCTATAAATCACCGCCATCTCCATCACCTTCACCACCTCCTCCTTATGTCCACAAGTCACCATATCCCTACCTCTACAACTCACCCCCACCTCCTCCGAAAGTCTATTAAGTTTGCTGTTAAACCGATTTGAATTGTTTCAATAAAAATTGCTACATACATTAATTATTTCTTTTTGTAATTGAGCCTTCATGACACAAAGTGAAGAGCCTTACGGTGCAGCCCTTGTTTCATTATTTGTGTTCTGCATTATTACCAAGTGAAATACAGAAGTTTGGTTTCTATTTCAATTATTGTAATTTGTCGGCGGTGTGTTTTCTTTTCCTTTATTCCATTATGATCCCTTGAAGTTCAAGCTCCCTGAAATTTAAATTTAAATGGAGAATAGTAAAACCAAAATTTAATTATTGTCCACTTTATTTACATTTTGAAATTGTGTACAAGCTGTCTCTCGCTGTGTGCTCATCCAGCCTCAATAATTCACGTAAAAGCTCTAAACATGCAAATATAAATACAATTAACAATTAATGTATTTATAATTATTTTGATCTTTGAATTCTCTTGAATAAACATACAACGAATTTAAATAATTTGAAGAATAATACATTTAAAATAATTTAAGAATCAAAGTTAAGTGACTATAAATTTAGAGACTGAATTTTTAGTTTACTCTTTAATTTAATCTTATGATAATTAGTTAGTTCATTAAGATAATCTTATGATAATAGTTAGTTCATTAAGGTTGATTCTATTCATACGAATATATTTAAATTCAATTTTATTAAATTTAAAATAATTTAAATTCAAAATCAAATGTTATATGTAATGTTTTAAAAAAAGAATATTAACACGAATATCAAATATAATACAAATAGACATTGTGGCACGACAAACTCTAAAGCATCCACGTACAATTTAAAGTATTCCACTGTATTTATTATAAATATTTGATATGCTACCAAACACAAATATAATTTTTTTAAAGTTTTAATATTTTATAGATCAATGTTTTAAAAATCAAACCGATTATTGAACTGAAAAGACAAGATATTCATAGTTCAGCGGTTCAAGATATTTAATATTATATATATAATTTATTAAAAATATAATACTTATATATGAAAAATATCAATTAATAATAAAAATGAAATTAATAACTTTAAATACCTTTACATAATATCAAATTATCTAAAGATATAAACATAAATAAATAAATATAATATATTTTATTAACGAAATAGTATAATTTTAATATAACAATTTACTGATGTATTAAATTAATATAAATGTAACTAATATTTGTGATTCATTAATTTTTCAAGATTTAATAACTATTATATATAAAAAGTTTCATAAAATATAACAAAAAGCATTTGTACTAAATCACCTTGTTGGGGTTTGAATCCCAATAGATGCATTTTATAAAAGGCAACGTTTTATTAAAAAAAAGAAAAGAAAAAGAAATTGAACTAGTTTAGTGCTGAACTGGTTGGTTTGCAGCCAGTTTTCTTGTTAGCACTGAATCAGTTGATTCTTTAACTCTTCGATTTGTGGGGGTTGACCTGGCAAGGAGCCAAACATTTCAATAATTTTTCAATATGACACTCCACACAGTAATATCCCAAGTCTTTTTAAAGCGTGATATTAGATTTTATGATATTTTGAACATTATAGTATGTAATAACATGACAAAAAATACCATATATTTTTAATGTTGTTGTATTTGATACAAAGTTGTCATTTTATAAAAGTTAATAAAGAAAAACAAAGTGTGATGTGGGATTTCTATAATTTTAAAGTGTGTTGAGATAACATGAAATATAATATTAAGGTATCATATTTGATAATATAACAAATACAAGCATCCAACTCAGATATTTAAGATATTATAAAATGTAAAATAATAGACTTAAATCACAATATACCAAATACTTTTTTAAAATTGTGTGATGATCCAAAAACACTCAAACTGAAATAAAAAATAAAAAAGTGCAAGCCAGGATGTCCCTAAAACAAAACAAATAACAGAGTTGAGTGCAAGTAGGTGGCAATGGGCTGGATACAAGAAGAGCAGTGGGCAGAGCAACCCCAACCCCGACCCAAAGTGCCCAACGTTTCAGCCAACTAAGCTTTAACATGGGATTTCGTTGTAATGCACATTTTGTGGAACGTGATCCCCCGCCGTTACAAAATTTCTGGCTTCATCAATGACAAGTGAGCTTGACGCCTCCCTACTTAACTTTTGATTCTCAACAATTTCACCAATTTCAGCTTCAAAACGTAAAATTTCCGAGTACCCAAACAATGAAATAAATTCTAATCAAACCCGTAAGCCTCACTCTCACTATGTCTTCTTCTTCAACCCGTCTTGCATATAACTCTCTGCAAGTTATTCTAAACCCAAAACCAGAGCTTTAGGAAAAACCCATTTCCTTCACATTCATAGATTCATCTGAGAAATGATTGGTACCCTTGGGAAGCAAAACCGAGAAACCCCTCAGGTTCTTCATTCAAAGTGGTCAATTGAAGGGTGGACGATGGAGAAGGAGTTTAATCTTGGTCGGAAAAATGGTTACATGACCACGATGACGATGTCTCCGAGATCTCGCCCGGCCTGCACGTGCTCGAACCATCCCGGTTCAGTGCCGTGTGCACGTCATGGGTATGTGGTGCCGGAGAAGAGGTTGAAGAAGCGTCAGGTGAGCCACGAGATCTTGAGGAGGGCTCTATCGTCGCCACCGACGCGACGGTTAACCCTTAGATGGTTGAATTTTAAGCCTAGTCCAAGCAGGCTCTCTAAGATGTCCATGGCTCAATAACACTTTTTTATTTATTTAAATTTTCTGTTAGTTATTGTTGGATAATTGTACGATAGAGTTTGAATCCCCTGAAATTATATTATTCTTTTTGTTCTTCTGGCAATTTTCATAACCTTCCGTTCTTTTATTTTTTTTCCTAATTGGAAAATGCTGATAATCATATAATTTTTACATATTTCTTGGTATGAATTAAACCTATTCATGATAATAGCTTCTGGATCCAATTTTAATGAAGATATAATAGGCACCATTACAGATTAATTAAGGGACATTAAAATTGGATCCAGAAGCTTATGTTTGAAAAAAGAAAGAGGAAACCCAGATTTCTAAAACAGAAACTGGGATCCATATGGTCTCCTTTACACAATTCTTTGCGGTAAGAAAGTCTACTATGGAATGATGAACAGTAAAAAATTGGTTAAATCAGACTATTGAGTCCCACGTAAGAAAAGGCTATGCATAAAAGAGGATATGCTGATAAAGTGAGAATCGGATAATTTCATGGAGAGCTCTATCTTTTATGGAGTTTAATTTCTTCACCGTAAAATACACTCTGGGACTCGCTCTAATTTTTTGATTACTCTGTTGAGAAATTGAGAATCTTAAAATGCACTCCAACATATAGATAGATGGATAGATAGATATCTAAGACTTGTATCCTAGCAAACATATTCTTGGAAATTTTAGGACGTAGTTTAGGATTTTTTGAAACATCTTTTAAGTTAATTTGAGTTTGATGTTGTTTTCCACAATTTTGTGCATCACACAAATTTATTGCTCAGAAATTGATTTTCTTTTGAAAAATTTATCTATATTTTATATAAAAAATGTCAATTTAAAGAAATTTATAAATAGTAATATAATTACATGACAAAATATATAGTTTAAATTAAATTAAATATAACAAAGAAACAATCACATAACGAAATTTATTCAAATGAATCAAAATTTTTACCACTCCAATTCTCACAAAGCACAATTCAAAATAGATAAATCTTTAATCATCGAATATTTAGCCTCCAAGCACATAACACAATTCAGCCAAGCAATCAATATTTTTACTAACTCAATCCCATGCAAGTACGTACCAAGCACAATTCAAAATGGAGAGATCTAGAATCAGCTTATTAAGCGCTTTCAGGTGAAACACTTTTTACTTGTAAGTAGTAGAAAGTGAAGGAGCCTGTGAACTGGGGGCTATTTTGAGTTTGTTAACAGTTGAAGAAGCAGCGGCAAGCAAATCCTAAACCACGTTCATGACAAGCTCCTGAAACAGCACCTTCCCCTTTTCACTAAAATTTGAATATGTGATAATAAGCTTAACAGCCACTAGATCAGGTTCTTGGGGGGTAAAAACAGTCCTGGGGGGGATCATAAAGCTAATAATTTAATCCGAGAATATTTAAACACAGGAAGTTTGTAGTAACTTTTATTTAGGTTTGAATAAATTCATGAATTCACACTGCTGAGGTTTGGTATTATTCACATGTTAACAGTTGAAAAAACAGAAGCAATAAATTTTAAAGCCATTTGCAGAATAAGCTCCCTTAACAACACCCTCCTTTTTGCACCTATCATTACACTGACTGCTGTCGCCCAAAAATGGTATGTTGGGACAGAGCTTTGCTTCTACGGTAACTACCTCTGTATATAACAGACGAAAAGGAAGGAACATTGTTAATTTAAAGAGATCCACAGGTTTATATAATTATCGTATGGTGTGTGTGTGTATAATAAATGATAACCTCTTCTTTAGTTATGTGGATGCTATCAATTTATATAGTTTCAGTTGGACAAAAAAACTACTCTTTAAAGAAAATTGTGGATATTGACGTAATATTATTTTAAAAATAGATATTAACACTCGATTAAAGGAATTTTATCTTGACACATTTTTTCACTTGCTTTTCTCCACTTTTATTTTTTTATTCTCTCCACATTCAGTTTCTTCTTTCTTTATTTTCTCTCATCTCTCTATGAAGAAGATGATCAAGATTCTTTTTACGGTGTACAATAGGAGAAATAAAAGTGTGTTAAACCATAATGAAGACATTAATTTTATGGAGAGAAGATGCAAGAGCGTGAGAGACGTAAGAGAGTGTGAAAGGAGAATTTATATTCATTTTGTACTAAAATTACCTAAAGATCCACTACTAGTCCCTTTTCCTTTTGTGTGAAAGAATGTTCAATTTTTTTTCCATATAAAAATGTGGAGATTGCCAACCTCTACAAAACTAGTGAAGAGGTTACAAGGAACAAATTATGTTACAAACTACTCGTTGTTTAATTTAGATGAGTGTCTTATAAGCAATAATAAATATGTATAGGAGTGAGTAAAAATTGGGAAAGGGAAACTAACCGTTAGTAGAAGAGAGCACAAGGGCAATGCAGAGAAAGAGAGTGAAGGTGGAGAACTTGAAAAGAGAGGAACCCATGTTTGTTAAGAGGAGAAGATGTCACTAAAGAGGTTTCTAGTGAGCTGAAATTTGCGTTGGAGGTGAAGGAAAAGGTAGAGATAGTTACGTATAGCAAAAGCAAGGATGAAGAGCAATGGTGGTTCTTGGTGGCATCAGTCTTCCTTGACCAGGTAATCTCTTGTAACCTTCGCTGATTCATTTCTTGTTGTGGTTCCCGTCTTTAATTTAGCTTCTGTATAAGCAATTAAGCAACAATGAAGAAGATAGCCGTATGACCAAATACTAAACAAAAGACTAAATAAAAAATTTGATCCGTTCCAGCTGTAGGAGACAATTATAGCAACCAATTGCTTATCTCTCTCTTTTTTTTTGTTCTTCTTTTTTCCGTCGGTCCCGTCAGTGATTTCTGTGTCTTTAACCATGTAAACAATTCATATTCAAATTATAAAGGAAGAGACAAATTAAACTATGAAGACCGCATACATGTATATACGAAGCCACTTTTGTGTTATTCATCATCATTTGATTTCACACTATTGCCGTCTTGTTTAACATATTAAAGTATAACTTCAAGAAAAAGGAAATAACAATAGAGACCTTATGGATTAATTTTTATTAATTATAATTGTAGATTACGTTAATTAATTATTAGGACATTAACAGACTTGAGTAATGTTATCAGTACTAAACCTAGAATAGATTGGGTCTTAATTAATTGTACATAATCTATGATAGGCTGGAATGCAAACAAACCCATTGGGTAGAGGCCCAACTTGCATCCCCTTAGTGGTCAATTGGTTTTTTATTACAATACTGACTTAAGAAAGAGAATAATTTTTCGGTATAAATAATCATTATATGTTCTCCCTAAAGACTGAAATAAAACCTCTCTTCTTATCTGACTCTCTCTTTCTCTAAACTCTCTAAGTTCTTTGTGCATACTAAAGGGAAAAGCAGGTTGAATCTCTTTTTTCGTCTTTATCTGCTATCTGTATAATGGACACTACTGGATCGTCATCAGATACACATTCATCTCCCAATGTGTATCTTCAATACTCTTAGTAAATGGTATCAGAGCATCGATAACAATATTGTATTTTAAATTAGTTTATCATTTGAAATCAATTGTAATTTTATGAATCTTTTCAAAGAATCCCCAATGAGGCTTGTAAATATTTATTTCGAATTTTCCAAATTTTATGTAGTAGAAAATTATATTTTATTCTTGGAATTTTCATGTGACAAAAATTGTGAATAAAATACATATTATTATCTACAATATACATGGTTCACTCTCCCTAGATGTATGATTTGATATGTCAAAAAAATTCATGAATATTTATAATGTTTGCATTTTGACGAATTTATGCCCACAATTATGTCGTATTTGTATATACATTTTTTCACACTTATATTGAAGATATTTGAAATTATAATTTAGACAACCTTTCACCTTTTTGAACGTACGCAGCACAAGAAGCGCAAGAGTCCATACTGAATTTCTTGAATATTTGCTTAATATAGGTTATTTGAGATAAATCAAGAATACCACGAGATCTATCACAATAAATTTGTATTCCAAGAACGAAAAGAAAAAAGCCCTCACCAAAGCCTTTCATATAAAAAAAAACATGATAATATGTGTTTTGTCTCATTTAGAAAATTCATTAATAACTAGCTAATAGGATGTCATCAACAATAGTGACCTTATTGCATGATATTTAAATCTTTTTACCACCATGTTTTTTCTGGAAATTTCTTTAAATAAAAGAATATTGGTTCAGTTAAAATTATTATTTCACCCCTGATCCCTGCTTCATTTGTTTTGGGAAAATGCAATTACCCTTTTAAGGCTCAAATTCGAGTTTTTAATGTTGCTAGCCATCCTCAGAAACTAAGAAGATGGATATTGGTGTAATACAATAAACCTAACTACCTTATCCAATGTAATCTCTGTATAGCTGTTAATTTATACGTATCATAACAAATGTTTCAATCTCATTACATTCAAACAGAAGATAAGATATATATATTCAGTTTACATATCTTTAGCTAGGATTTTACGTCAACCCTAGCGGCACGATGTATATATATATTCCTTTACTATTAATGAAAAAGTAAGCCTTTCTTTCACAAGTTTCTGATTTATTTATATGGTATCAAAGCTCCAGTAGCTTCATAGCCTCTTCTTTGATCCCCCATGGCTTCAAACAACTCCACCAATACCAACCCCAACTCAAACACCACGTCCACTCCATATGACCCCAAAAACCTTGTTCAAATTAATACTATAACTCAGCTACCCATCAAGCTTAATGGTGCAAACTACCTTGCCTAGCACAAGCAGTTTTGCTCCCTTTTAATTGGCCATGACTTAGTTGGCTACATTACTTGCACCACACCATACCCATCCCCAGTTATTGAAACCAATGATGAAGCAGAACCAAAAACAAACCCAGCATACACCTACTGGGTTCGGCAAGACCAGCTCCTCTACCTTGCTTTCCTAAGCTCTTGTGAAGCCGATGCACGTAGTATCATGTCTTTTGCAGAAACCTCAGCTGAAGCATGGACTAAGCTTCAAAAAGTTTATGCAAATTGCTCATGGTCTCAAGTTATGTCACTCAAGGAACGGTTGGCATCAATCACAAAAGGATCTTTCTCTGTTACTGAGTATCTTAACACCATAAAAGGTATCTCTCATGACCTCTCTCTCATTGGCTAATCCCTTGATGATGTTGATCTTGTTATTTATGCTCTTGGTGGTATTGGCCCATCATTCTGTGAAATCTCTTCTTCTCTAAGAACTCGTGAGCCTCCTATTAGTTTTGATGAGTTATTTAATCAATTTGTGGATTTTGAGCTTCTTCTCCAACGTGAGGAATGACTTCATGGTAGCAGCCCAGTTACTACAAATTTGGTCAGAAGAAACCCTACCCATGGTCCACCTAAGACATGATCCAACTATGGCAATACTAATACTGTAGTCAATCCCTCAACCCGTCACTTCTCAACTTCTTCCAACAGCAACACAAGTCCCATTATTTGTCAATACTGTGACAAATATGGCCACACTGCCAAGGTATGTTATAAACTCGATGGTTATCCACCAAAGGCTGCTGCACCTGCTGTTCACATGGCCACGGCACCAAATTTCTCTTCCTTCTCTCACTGGCTCATGGACTCTGATGCCTCTCACCATGTCACCAATGATTTTGCCAATCCCACACTTAAGTCTCCTTATGAAAGCCCTGATCAACTCACTGTTGTAAATGGAACAAGTTTGAAAATTTCACACATAGGTTCCACATTTTTAAACACTAATTCAATTCCTTTAAAGCTATCAAATGTATTATATGTCCCTTCAGTTGAGTGCAACCTTCTTTCTGTTTCTCAATTATACAAACATAACTAAGTCTCAATTGAATTTTTTCCTTCTCATTTTGAGGTAAAGGAACTGAGCATGGGGGCACTTCTTCTGCGAGGATTGCATGAAGATAATGTCTACAAGCTGCCATCAACATAACCCATTCCACCCACTGCATCTTTGGCCACTGTTCATCCAACCACAGCTCTATGGCATTCACAGCTTGGACACCCATCTTCTAGAATTTTATCTCATGTCATTTCCTTTAATGAATTTCCTGTCACTAGCTCTAAAATGGTTCCCTATATTCCTTGCTTTTCCAATAAAAGTCATAAGTTGTCTTTTTCTAATTCAACTATTTCTAGCACACACCCCCTTGAAGTAATTTATGTTGATGTATGGAGCCCAGCTCCTGTTTCTTCAATTGACAATTTTCAATTTTATGTTATTTTTATTGATCATTATTCTAAATATATTTGGCTCTACCCGTTAAAACACAAATATGATGTTTCCTTAATTTTCCCCACATTTAAAAACCTTGTTCAAAATAAATTTAACGCCAAAATTAAAATATTTTACACTGACAATGGTGGTGAATTTATTAAGTTACGTTCATATCTTGCCTCTCACAAAATTTCTCATTATAGATCACCTCCCCACACTCCTGAACACAATAGTGTCTCTGAAAGACGACACTGTCATTTAGTTGAAATTGTCCGATGTCTACTTCAAGAAGCTTCTCTACCTCCTCAATTTTGGTCCTATGCCCTTCAAACAACTGCTTACTTAATAAATCATCCAAATGTCCACACCTTGCACCATACTATTTGGTTCCCCTCCCAATTATTCCAAACTTCGAACATTTGGCTACCTGTGTTTTCCTTGGCTTATACCATATTCCAAATCCAAACTGGATCAACGTACTCATCCTTGTATCTTTGTAGGTTACTCTACTTCTCAAAGTGCTTACCTATGCTTTAATCCACACACCAATCATATTCACCCTAATAGGCATGTTCAATTTGTTGAAACAATATTCTCTCATCTTCAGTTTAAAACGTTATCATAATCTTCCCCTTCCTTATCCTTTATGACCCCCGAAATGCTTACCTCTCTTGACACTCCCCCATCTTCCAATATCCAAGATAACTTCACTTCCCTCTATCTCTCAACACCTAAAACTAACCCTAAACCCATAACAAAACTCATTGACCCTCTCAACAAATCACCTCACAGTTCTCCCCACAATAACTCTTTCCCTCCCTCACCTGATCTCTCACCCACGTACATAGACTCTTTTGACCCTGCCTCATTTGATTCAGCTGAAGCAACGCGCTCTCATGTTCCACATGCTGCATCCTCAAGTACTATCTCCACTTTACTTCCCTCTCATCCTATGATCACTCGTTCAAAAGCTGGTATTTTTAAACCTAAAAAGGTTAATACTGTTTCAAAATATCCTTTACCATCACCTATGGAACCTACATGTGTGTCTAAGGTTCTTAAATTCCCATAATGGAGACAAGCTATGTCAAATGAATTTAATGCATTGCTAAAGAATGGTACTTGGGATCTTGTTCCGTGCAAGCCAAATTACAATATTGTTGGCAACAAGTGGGTCTTTTGTATAAAACGAAACCCAGATAGTTCAGTGGCCCGTTATAAGGCATGACTCGTAGCTAAGGGCTTCCATCAACGCCTTGGATTTGACTATCATGACACTTTTAGTCCAATGGTTTGTACTCAGACCATCAAACTGGTTTAACTACCTTATCCAATGTAATCTCTGTACAGCTGTTAATTTATACATATCATAACAAATGTTTCAAACTCATTACATTCAAACAGAAGATAAGATATATATTCAGTTTAGATATCCTTAGCTAGGATTTTACGTCAACCCTAGCGGCACCATGTATATATATATATATATATATCTCTACTATTAATGAAAAAGTAAGCCTTTCTTTCACAAGTTTCTAATTTATTTATAATGGACACTATAGATGTTGGGACGGTACATCTATATGTATGTTGTTCAATACTAATTTTTTAATCTATGTTTTTGCTTTTAGCTAGGCATTTTAGGGTCACCATGAATTATATTTTTTGTGGTAGGTTAGTCTTAATTTACTGAATCGGATATTGATGATATATCCAATTATAGTGAGAAATGGGAAGTGCCTTTGGTTGGAAAACTAGGGATCTAGGTTTTTGTTTTCCTCCTACGTTTCTTGCATTGTCCTATTTGGGTGTTGGATTTTGGTTTTAATCAGAAAAATATCTTACATATGAATTCTTATGAACCAATCTACTCCGAAATTTGCATATAGCTGAAGGGTCTACAAGAAATTTAGCCCAAGAAATAACACAAACGATGTCGCAGGCTTCATTGCTTAGAGGAAAGTATAAAGGCGACGCGAGTCTCTCCCATGACTTAATTTGGGTGCCTCTTTCATATTTAACTATGCTTCAGGTTTATATATATATAAGAATTCTGTGGTTTCTTTTTAGGAAGAGTAATTTCTAGGTATTATTGGATGTGAATATTCAGGAAAGAGGCCATGCGGCTAGAAAGTAGGTTTTATACGATCATTGCATTTAGGGTGGTGTTATCTGCGATAGGATCAAAATCTCAGTATTTTCATAGTGGTGCTCTCTTTCCAAGAAATTACACTTTCATTTGTGACTTTTCCGTGACGATACAAAAATTCATTATTAAAAAGATATTGCGCTTCATTTTCATTGATTTCATTGATGACATGTTAAAGTTAGGCTTTTCAAGATGAATTAACATGTTGCTGTTAAAAGTAAAAATTTCAATAACGACCATTGCTGAAAGTCTTCTGTAACAACAACATTGTTGCCACTAAAAAGTTCAACATTTTGAATGTCGTTACCTAAACCTATTTATATCTTATTTTATTTTTTTTTAATTGCTAAATGGCTTTGGTGAGACCTCTAAAATATTGTCATCAAATCTTATTTTGTATTTTATTTTAAACTAAAGTCTTATTTTAGTCATTTAAGTTTAAACTAAAATATGATTTTGTTTTTATTTTTTATTTTGCATACATTCCTAACATTTTATAAATGTTCTTTTTAGTCTCTATGACCAATTTTGTAAAAAAAAAGTAATAAAAAATGTTGACATGGATATAGTAAAATATAATTTATTAAACTGTTCATCCAAATAACTAATTTAGCTAAAAGCTCCCAGTCACCTCAAAACAATGGTATCTAACTATTCCATTTTTAGTGATAAGTGGAGTCATCTTAATTAGGTGAAATGACTAGGCACCTTCATTTTAGAGTAACAAAAAAGCTTTTGATTGAATTAACTATTTAAATAGATAACTTAGTGGGTTAACTTCCATTTGTGTCATAGTCAACATTTTTTGTTAATAATTAGTGTTAGGCACTAAAAATGAATGTTTATGAAATATTAGAATGTATTCAAACAAAAAAAATTTAGGAGCTAAATCAAATTTTACTACAAATTTAAGAAATTAAAATAAAAAATTTTCTCTTTATTTGATATTTTTAAAATTGTTAATTGGATTAGGTGATGACATTTAAAATTTCCTCATCAATTTTTTTTTATTTTTTTTAATTATTATTAGAATTTGGCGAGGAATTTTGAAATGTCATCACCAAATCTTATTTTTTATTTTATTTTAATTTTTATGGAGCTTCGACACCAAATCCTATTTTTTATTTTATTTTATCGTTTAAATTGTTATTAGAATTCCGTGACTACGTTTACATGATTTATTATTTTGTGTCTAACATTGGAAGTGGTTTGCTTCCCAACAATATATTATTTGTACGTAGAGGTTGTCTTTAGCCGCATGAACATATCAGTCCTGTCAAAAAATGGCTTCTACGTATGAGGACGGCTGAAGCAAATGAAGAGCTTCTTTTGTGTGTGTATATATATATATAACTGCGCGTGAGAAGGAGAAAGAATGAGGAGAGAGTAATTAAACTCTTTTGATTGATTGTGGTTAATCTAATTGTATATTATCAACATGGTTGAAAAATTGTGCAGTTTCGGGTTTAGCTGTCATTTAATATATGATTATATGAAATGTTGTTATTTTGTTTCAAATGTGAGAAATAGCATTTAGTTTTTAACCAATTTTACTGCTTCAATATTGTTTAAATATTATCTAAATTAATATATGTATGGACTTTTGATTATTGATCAAACGTGGGTTACTTGCCAAGTGTAACATAAAAAATATATACTAAATATCAAGTCTTTAATATGCTAAATATCATTTGTCAAGGAACTACTTAATTAGTTCAAAACCATTAGTAAATATTTTGAAATCGAATTGGTCAATAAATAGGTTCAAATGGCTGTGCTAGAATGGTGTCTGTTTCAGGGAAACCTCGTATATATTATTAAGGCATGTTCTTTTGTTACCCAACTTTTGCTTACTTTTGTACCATGTCGAGATTTGTAATCTTGGGAGAGAGAGATAATAAACATTGGGCAGAGAAAGAACTTGAGAGAATGTAGATTGAGGTTACCCAATCGGGTCAACTCAATGTTTTAATATTTAACTAAAACACTACTAAATACGCTGACACTTAATATAACTTTTTATTCATATAACACAAACATGAATTGTTTTCGTTAATTTCATGCTGCTTAATTATTTAGGGCTTTCATGTGAAGCACTATTTATTTATTATTTATTCGTAAGTAGTAGCATGTGGCGGAGATTCTGAACTGGGGGATATTTTGACTTTGTTAACAGTTGAAGAAGCAGCGACAAGCAAATCCAAAACCACGTGCGTGACAAGCTCCCGAAACAGCACCTTCCCCTTTGCACTTACTATCACAGCTACTGCTGTCTCCACAAAACCCAGAAAATGTTTGGCTGCCTCTTTCACACAGCGCTGCTTCCAGTTACTACCTCTGTGTATATATGTGTGTATATATATATATATATATATATATATATATATATATATATATATATATATAAACAAATGAAAAGGAAGGCACATTGTTATTTTGAAGAGATCCCACAAGTTTGTTGCTAACATCAACCTATCCATTGTAAAGAAGGAGAAGTGAAAATGTGTGTTAAACCATAAGATCGATCAAGAGAAAGAAATTCATTTTATGAAGAAAAGAGGTGAATGCGTGAGAGATATGAAATATGAGAAAGCATGGAAAGAGAATTCATATTTATTTTGTACTAAAATTACGTAAATATCTGCAACTCCTTTTTCCTTTTGTGTGAAAGAATGATCAATTTTTTTGGTCCATTAAAGATGTGGAAATTGCCAGCCTCCACACAACTAGCGGGAACTAATTAAGATACATACAAGTTACTCTATATAGAAGTGAGAGAAGTAAAAACTAGGAAAGGGAAACTAACCGTTGGTAGAGGAGAGGACAAGGGCAATGTAGAGGAAGACAGTAAAAGTGGAGAACTTAAAAAGAGAGGAAGCCATGTTTGATAAGAGTAGAAATATCACTAAAAGAGGCTTCTGGTGAGCTGAAGTTTGAGTTGGAGGGGAAGGGAAAGGTACAGATAGGTATATATAGCAAGAACAAGGATGAAGAGACAATGGTAGTTCTTGGTGGTGTCGGTCTTCCTTCACCAGGTAATCTCTTGTAACCTTCGCTGCTTCATTTCTTGCTGTGGTTCCCGCCTTTAATTTGGCATCTTCAATTAGCTGTATGGGTAAGCAGTTAAGCAACAATGAAGAAGATAGCAAACAGTTGTTTATCTCTCTTTCTTTTTGTTTGTACTTTTTTTTTATCGGTCCTGTCGGTGATTTTCTGTGTCTTTAACTATATGAGCAATTAGTATTCAAAGTATAAAGCAAGAGACAAAACTATTAAGAACGTATATACGTATATACTAAGCTATTTTGTTTTATCCATTTATCATTTGAGTTCGCCCTATTACTCTATTGTTTACAGATGAAAGTATAATTTAAGAAAAAGGAAATAACAATAGGGACCCGCATGCTCAGGCATGACATTTACATCTTATTTCCATCGTGTTTTCGTGGGAAATTTTTTTAAATAAAAGAAAATTAGTTCTTTCAACATTATTGTTTCACCCCTAATCCTTGCTTCATTTTTTTTCCAAAAAATAAATAAAGAAAGAAAACACAGCTACCCTTTTGAGGCTCAAATTCGACTTTTCAGTGTTGCTAGGCATTTAGAAACTAAAAAGATGGGCATTATAGATGTTGAGACAGTACATATATATGTATATTGTTCAATACAAATTTTTCTACCTATATATATTTTTCCTTTTTAGACATTTCAGGAATTCTATCTATAGGTTAGTCTTCATTTACTAAATCATGTATTAATGATAAATTTAACTAAAGTGAGAAATGGGAAGGACTTTGGTTTGAAAAACTAATCTTTGGTTTTTTTTCTCCTCCTAATATTCTTGCATTATCCTATTTGGGAGTTGGATTTTGGTTTTAATTAGAAAAATCTCTTATATATGAGTTCATATTAGCCAATCTAATTTGAAATTTGCAGACTGCTGAAGGGTTCGCAAGAAATTTAGCCCAAGAAATAACACAAATGATCTCTCAGGCTTCATTGCCTAGAAGCAATCTAAGCGCAAGTCAATGTCCTTCCACCTGCCTCTCTACAATGATTTTTGTTTTTTTCACTTGTGTCCGTTTCAGGGTTTTTTGTTTTTTGTTTTAATATATGACAGAGGAAAAAGTTTAAATTTGGAAGCTCTTGTTATACTACTTACACCCTTCACCACCAGATAACATCTAGTAGCTTAATACAACAGTTTGAAAATTTTAAATATTTACTTAATTTGTTACTTCGTGTCTGAAATAGATAGTATTCAACAATATATTATTTATAGGTGTTGTGTTTGCCACATGAACATATCAGTCTGGTAAAAAAATGGCTATTACTTGCCAGGATAGCTGAAGCAAATGAATTTATATATATACTTAAACTTGTCAAAGTGCATGCGAGAAGGAAAAAATTGAGATACTAATTAAACCCTTTTGACTAATTATGGTTAATCTAATTATATTTTGGAAATTTTTGCAGTTTAGGATTTAACTATCATTTAAAAATTGTTATATGTATTGGGCTCTCTTTTTTCGTGAGTTATCCACACAAGTTATTAGCACTATAAAATTAATCTCTTTTGAATTATGTTGCAATGAAAAAGTTTTGTTAACAAATGCATGTTTACTCTAAAGATTGATTTGTATCCTTAATTTGAGAGCGTAGCTTGTTTACTATTACACTTAACACTCGTTAGTTTCATATGTATTGACTTTTGATTATTGATCAAACGAGGGTTACATGCCTATTAGTCATTGACTAATTCACAAACCGAAAACGTTTCAGCTCATCTCTTTCTCCAGCCTTAGTCGCTGCTGCAACTCTTCTTGGTTGGGTTAGTTGCAGCAATAGCCCCCCCCCCTTTTCCTCTTTTATTTTATTTTTTTTCCTTTTCTTCTCCTTTAGCGTTTACCTCTATCATTGTCTCTCTTTGAGGAATCAATTTTGTTTCTGTTTGAAGCCTCCTCCTTCTTTTGAGTAAGATTCTTCAAGCCTTCGATTAAATCTTTGAAGTTTTGCAATTTATCCTCTAAGGTTCTCAATAATACTGGTAGATTTGAGAAGAACTGGTAGAAGACTTAACATTTAGAAAACGTTGAGATATTTAAAACAAAACTAATAAATTTAAAAAGAAGATTGATAAAAGACTTATCTGAATATATATATTTTTTAGTTGATAAGGTTTGCAAGACTCTCAACGTATTGGCTCTGTTCACTAAACTTTTTTAGTTGGTATTTATCCCTGCGATTCATTCTCTTAATGGTTGGGAGTGAGTTTTATCCTTGCGTAGAAATATTTATGAGGTGTATCCATGTATGCACTTAAACATTGTTTCATCTTTTAACTCTTTAGTTTACGGTTCTTTTTTTTTTTTGGACAACTTTAGTTTAGTTTATTGTTCTTCACGTAACTATTTGTGGATATTGTCAAAATGCGTCCAAGGGCTTTAAATTTGGTGAGCTAGGATAGGCTAGGCCCTTCCTACCAAACAACCTATTTAACTTTGATGTTTATATAATACATTTTATTCATATAATATATATAAACAGAATAAGATTAAAAAAATCTATTTTTGTGATAGAAATTAATACAAAAAAATTTATTCAATTTTATTATCTTAACATAATGGTAATATTAAAATAAAAAAATTGAGAATAACATCAATATATATAATATTTATAAGAAAATATAATGATACTATTTCATTTAAATTTTAAAACTTAATGCAATAAAAAAATAGTAATATGAATGGTAGTGTTGAGTCACGTTTAAAACAAAAAAGTGGCATCCTTTTAAAATTTAAACTCATAAATGATACTAAAGATTAAAAAGATAAGATTATTTATTTATTTATTTATTTTGGAAAAAAACCATGGCGCCTTCATATGTGCTAAGAAAAGTTTTGCCCGGTCCACCCCATTCATAGGGTTGAGCCGGGCTGGCCCTATAGACTAGACCTATTTTGACATCCCTAGTTTATGCACTTTAGTTTAATGATACTCTGTTCATACTTGTATTGAGATTGAGCTCCTCTCTTTCATTGTTTTATAAAATTATCTATCTCTTCGCCCAAAAAAAAAAAAAGGAGGGGCTTACATGCTAAGTGAAACACCAAAAATAAGAAGACTATCTACAATTTGACCAGTTATTATAATTTGGCAAAAGTGTTGCTTATTTGTTTTTTGGGTTATTTAAATTTTATTTTTTGGTATTATCTGATGATGCTTTTGTGATCATTTTTTTATATAGGTGGCTCCAAATCAGTGCAACTAACTGTCTATTCAAAACAATTGTACAAAAACAAGTTTAACGACAAAAATGAAATTTGCAGCAAACTCAAAGTATTAAAAATACACTTTTGTCTTATAATTTTTTTTCAATAAAATTTTGAAATATTTTCTTTTTAATGTTAATGATCACTTTCAAGTTCCTGATATACTAGATATCATTTGTCAGGAACTACTTAGTTCAAAAGTATTAATATTTCAAAAATCGAACGGTGTTAGAACGGTGTCTGTTTCAGTGAAGATGATATATATAATTAAGGCATCTTTTTTATCACCCAAATGTAGAATTGGACCTTCAAGGAGGCTAGAGGCCTAATGCTTTCACATTTACCTATTTAAAATTAAATATTACATACTTGTGTGAATTGTGGGCCGTTTGTTTCATTAGACTAAATGCATTGTTTTGGTAGATTATTATTTTTGCCATAAATACTTATATTCAACTTCTTTAGACTCGTTTCAAAAGAATTAATCATTGACTGTGGATTAGAAATACCTACTTGATCTCTATAAAAAAATAAAAACTTCTTTAGACTTAATATATATAAGTTCTGTTATTGAAAAGTTTCAAGAGGAAGTTATTCAATGGATTGCTACGGAATATGGATATGTTATGATCAATTTCTCATCCACTGGAACTATCTATATGCCAGATTAAGAATTTTATGAAAAGGAAAAATCCAGCTTTGGAATATTGCTAAATACAAGAGGATAATACAGCCCTTGAGAGATTTGCAAAATTTCTGGAAGGGGGTTCTGATCAATTCCTTGTCTTGTTTCATGTAGCAATTTTAAACATTTCCTTATATTTCTAACAGTGGGACCAATTCAGGACAACCTCCATATGATAACTGCAGTAATTTTGGTATTATGCTTATGACACTTTCCCTGATAAAACATAGTTGCATCTGATTCTTCATTATATGGAATATTTGAGTTCGCCATTATCAAATGCTTGGTTTCCAACCTCTAAATGATGCTTTACGCCTTTGCCATATTTTTTCCATTTCTCAATTTACGTCCAACATAGGTAAATATTGAACTGGTGTTTTATTTTTAAAAGATACAAATTTTATCAATTTAATCTTTCAAAAGTTAACTTTTTATTTCATCTTTCAAAGATAGCACTTCAAATAGACCGATCCCATTTTAAACGGGTAAGACCGGTTACAAAACGAGCTAAAAAATCAATGTTGATATCCATCCAAAGTAGCTTGTGGATTGGCTAACCGGGTTAGTCTCTTTATATCCCATTTTAGTTTTTCTTTCTAAATTTTTAAATGAAAAAAATAATTTTTGATCGAATGAAAAAATATTTTAAAACTAAACTAACGTGTTTAATCTGTTTTTGTTTTTATTTTTATTTTTATTTTTATTTTTTAAAAATATTTTGTGAGATATCCCATGATTTATCCGTCCAAAACCCTTTCGGCCTCCTATGAAATAGACTTATTTTTTACCCCAAACCAATCCAAGTAAAATGAGTCGGCTAGCCAGCTATGGTCCATTTTGACAGTACTATTCAAAAAAAATTTTGTTTCAAACAAGTCTTCAAATTAATATTAAGAAATTTATTTATCTAACCTATCAAAGAGCATACTTAACTGAATTTGATAGGTTATGTTTTATTTACTCAAAATTTCTCGGTCACTATTCTTTTGAACAAAACATCTCCAATTTCTATAATTCGCACACATCAAGTTAGACTATGTAAACAATTAAGAACCAATTAAACTCTTAATTAAGAAAGGTAACCAAATCTGTTAAGTGGGTTAACATAAAGATGTTTTTGCAAAACATAATAATTAAGTTTTTAAAGATTGAAATAAGAAAGTTAAACATTGAAAAATCAAATTAAAAAAACATATTTTGTAAGTTCAATTAATTCTGCTAATTGCTATACAATGGCAAACAAATTCATATATAATGTAGTTATATATCCACACAAGCCATATCACTTAATATTCCCACTCCATGCCAGATAGTCTCACATCAAATCAGCCAGACTTTGTCATGAAGGACAATATCCTGTTTCAACGTGTAATTTAAAACTACTGATGAGCTCCTCACATCAAATCAGCACTTGTCTTTCTTAATGATGGACAGCAATGTCAATTGGGTTTCTTAAAAATGACCTCTTCTGCTTTCCCAGTGTTCACTTTCACGTACATTTTTATTGAGTAAGTAGCTACTATTTTGATCCCATAATCATGAGATAAGCTAGCTAGAAAAGTGATCGCATTTGCATGCGTGGGCCTGCTTAATTAATCCTTTAAATAATGAGTTAATATGAACAAAGTGAAAAACCAAAGTTGAACTTAACAGTTTTGACAATTTGAGGTGAATATTTGTTTCACTTTCAGAATGCAATAAAAATAAATTAAAACAAAGTTAAACCCTAACTGATCCAACCCTCTTGAGGGACCCCCGACCCCAGGTCGGACCTGGAGTCGTAGTAAATATTTGGCTACATCAAAGTGAACTGGAGATAATTGGGAACATATATTGATGAGTAGTTTCTATGCCTTTTTGGATGTGAGTTTCAAACAAGTGGCCATGCTTCTAGGAAGTTGTTTTAGTTAGTTCCATTAGTTTACTTAGAGATGCTCTAGTGTCCCGAAGCAGCCCAGTGATTTGTCTCTTCGTTTACATTATAATTTAATAATGTCCATAAGGTCTGTGCATTCCCCCAGCTCCTGTTATAAGCTTTGAAGGGAACTCATATATGCTTCAGATTCCAACTGAAGATCAAGAGGGAGATCAAAACATTGTAAAGTTGGTTGACATTGTTAGAGACCAGCAATCAAAGACTCTAAGCCTTATTTTTGAATACGTTAATAGCACTGACTTCAAAGTTCTCTGTCTATCCTACACTGTCAAATTATAATACACCATTTTACACTTTACTCTTGATTATGACAATGCTGAATGCTACTAAGTATATTGAATACCAGTTTAAATATAAATCAAGGATTTCAAAATTAAGATAACCATATATCAAACAATTTTTCTAGGACTAGTTATGCCAACATTCTGCCTTTTCTTTCTAATAAATTTTATTCAATACTGCAGTTGACCAACTAGATTGTGTTATCTTGATATAAAATAGCTCATTCTACTATTTCTATAATTAATTTGGATTTTAGATGCTATTGATACAACTTTTGACTTTTAAGTTTTACCTGTATTTGTATCTCATTTAATTTTAGCTAATAGATTAATTGAAATAATAATTGGTTAAATTTATTATAGTAAATACAAAATAAATTTAGTTTGAAATGTAGCCCCAATCAGTAAAATTCTAGATAACGTGTATATTGATTTTCAAACAAACAAAAAACTGTTAAATGACCTAGAGAATTACATCATTTTCATTTCTTTTTATTGAAGATATTTTTAGATTTTATTCAAAATTAATTTTTTTAGAGTCAATATATACACTGCCAAAAAAGAAAGATGTGACTCGCTTCTACAGTGATAGGCCAGAATAGCAATATGCACATAAAGATTTAAAAAAAAAAAAAATTACCAATAACAGTTCTCACATCAAAACTAAAATCTCCAATATTAATTTTGTTTTTTTTTTTTTTTTACAAACGATTGATACATGATAAGAGATACATCAAATACTAAAATCAATAAATAGAAAATAAAGGTAAATTAAACAAATCATATATCTTTTAAAGATAAATAAAAAGTATTATAAGTAAAAAATAAAATACTATTCAAATTTAATCTATTAAATATTACACCTTAATATTTTATATACACAGCCAATACAATATTTTAAAAAATGTATCATTTGAGAGACAAACATACCTTCAAATTTTTTTAAAATTATTTCTCTTCAAATTTTTTTTATTTAGTAACAAATACAGAGTTGTAAATATAATTTTTTCTGCTCAAATATGAATTCAGAGTTATAAATCTAAACACAATGTTGTAAATTTAGATTAAAAAAATACAAAATCTTGAAGTTTCAAACTTTTTTTTTTAAAAAAAAAGAGGAAACATTTTTTTTTAAGAAAGTAAAAAACTCTCTTAAAAAATTTTAAAAAAAAATACAAAAGGCAGATCAAACTAAGAAAAAAGCGAAAAAAATGGAAGAGAAAAAGATGGAAAGAGCTGCCATGCATGCGCAGTATAGCTGTATAGAGTGGCTAGGTTCTTGAATGGCACAGCGAGAGAGAAGACTTAGGGTTATAACAGTTGGACTATTCTCTAATTTTAATTATCGTTGTAATCTATAGCATGGCATGTCAACGCAACCTAAGGGCCACAGTCCTTAGGGCTTAGGTGCCCCCGTCGAGCAATCCTAGCACAATGGGCTTGAGACCTTCAATGCAAGGGCAACAGCCCTTGAGACTCAAGCACCTTCTGGGCTTGAACCTCCACAATCCCTTTGTCGAGGCTTGCAGAGCTCTAGAGTCCTATTTTTTTGTTATTATTTTACTTAAATTTTGAATAATTTTTTTTTATAAGAAAAAATTTCTTTAAAAAAGTGTTCTCTATCCATTAGAAAAATATTTTTATTTTTTTAAAAAAAAAATTGTTCTTGAAGATTTTTCTACGTTTATTTTAAAAAAATTTAATGCTAGTTGAATATTTTATGAAAGATCTATAATTTACTTTTTAGATTTATAATATTTTAAAATTAAAAAAAAATTAAATAAATGAAGAGTCTTAATTTTTAGAAAATATTAAAAGGTGTATTGACTCTTATTGTTGTATCTTTTTGAATGATTTCTTTACATTCTTATGAGATATTTAATAAGTTGTAATTTGGTTAAGCGTATTATAATTTTTTTTATAATATTTGATTAGTACTAATTAAAAGGTGCATTACTTCTTGATTTAATATTTTTATTCTCTTAAAAAATATATATTTAATTTGTATTTTATTTACTTATTATGTCTTACTAACATTTTTATAAATTTTAAATTTTTATATATATTTATTGAATATTATAATCTATTAATCTGTAAAAAAAAATTGCAGAGCTCTAAGAGCTGAATATCCTTGGGACTTGGACCCCAAAACATTTTAAGACCACAAATTGATACGAGATATACAAGATGTGAGATGCACGTGCCCACGCACATATATATTTGTTTTGATTGGATTTACAATTAATAAACCAAATTGAGATAGTTTTAATCAAATTTGATTGGATCAATTTAATTGGATCCGAAGAGTCTTATGTAAGATGAAACATGAGATATAGATGAAAATTGAGATATGAGATGTGAGATGAGATATGTGATTATAAGATATGAGATGTGAAATAAAAAATGATATATGAAATAAGATATGAAATATATGATATAATTTTAAGATAAAAGATATGAGATAAGATAAGATATAACAAATATGAGATACAAGATATGTGAAATGTAAGATAAGATAGGAGTGGCCTAGACACACTAAGGATCCATTTGATTTGTGAAAACATTTTTTTTTCACAATTCTAAAAATGCATTTATTTTGTGTTTACATTTGTATTATTTTCTTGTTATATGATTATGTTTTTACTTTACTTTATTTTTATCACTTTCTAATTATATAAATAATAAAATATTGTGTATATAATTTGAAATAATTGAAAAAATATTACTCTTATAATTTGCTATAGTGTTGACGTTTTTAAAATTTGTAAAAATTTTAAAAATATTTTTTGAAAAAAAAAATAAAAAAAAAATTAAATACGTTTTCAATACTTTTTTAATTTTTAATAAAAATAAAAACTAAAAACATTTAAATTAAACAAGCTATAAAATTGCAAGCCCATGAGGCAATCCCTATCTTTTAACCTTAGCCACCTTGGACTTGAGCATCGATTACTTATCTTTTTTATTTTTTTTGTTTCCCTTGCCCCGCACCCAAGTGACGCAAACCTCAAGTCTTGGCCTGCCGTTGGCATACCAAAGGCCTGAAACCCCCTACTGGGTCTCATGACCCAGTGTTAGGTTTGCCCTGGGTCCCCCCATGGTTGAACCTTAGTCAGCTTGAGCCCAATATGGGCACTCTCCCTATCCCCTAACACAGCTGCAGCCTCGGGTTGGGCCCCTTAGGCTTGACCTTGAGTTCACCCCCTCGCGAGGGTTCCCCCCACCCAGGCCGAGATCTTGCACCTTGACTCGAATCATGACCCTAGGTTGTTACCTCACCAACCTAGGCTAGTCGCAAGGTAGGACCCTTGGGGTTGGGCCCTGGCCCAAGTGGTCCGCTAACCTCGAGTCAAGCTCCAAGCATGAGCCCCACCCATTCATGAGAGATCGTCTGTCAGTTCAAAAAAACAAATGAGAGATCGTCTGACCTTAACTCATGATTGTTTGATCATATTAATTTTTATCATAAATCTCGATTCGAAAGTAAATAGGCCAATTGAAAGGGTTTCCACTTGGCTCATTAAGAACGATCTTAGCACCTTTTTAGCTTGTAGCTCAGGGTCCTTATTTAGTGGACGATTAATCACTTGATGATGCAAGTGTCACGCCCAAGTTGGAATCCTTGTGCTCGGGCCCTTGCTCAAGCCCTTGCCTTGCCCTCGAGGGATGAGTCCAGGGAGAGGTCCCTAATCGAAACCCTTTGGCCCAATCCTTGACCTGCCCCCACCCCTCAGGCTATGTTAACATTTACCTATAAAAACAACAAACCACAAACGAACGGAAAAGAATATGCTCGTCATGCGTTGATTTCTATGAAGCAGCTGGGAATGAAATTTCCCACGGCAAGCAAAACAAGAAAAAAAATAGCGGTTAGAGGAGCCTCAGTTTCTAGTCAAACCAATGTGGCTTGATGGATTTAGGGAATAGGGAACTTAAGAACAAAGAAGAAACGGAAAACAGGAAGAGAAGAAGCAGAAGCAGATTGAGAAGCCAAGAAAAACTTTGTTCACTGATTTTGGCTTCAACATGAACAAATGCTTAGAGAAGATACGGAGACGGAGAGAAACTGAGAGAGATAACAATGTGGCTGGCAGGATTTATAGGCAATAACTAGCCGTAAGCCGTTAGACTGGTCAAAACGTGAAGAAGAAGGAAAAAAATAAAAGAAAAAGACCGTTAGAGGAGCCTCTGTTTCTGGTCAAAACAATGTTCAGCTTTGATCAATATACATTTATGCATGTCAAATACTTCTCTCGTTTTTTAAATATAAAATAGCAACTTAGTCTTCGGAACTTCCTTACCCTTTATAAAAGAATACAGAAATCGTACCTGAGGAAGAAAACGGATCAAAATTATCATCACCACTAATGGAATTATCTACCTGTGAGTCACTCTAATGGTAACGAGTGCGTTTGGGTTTTGGGTAAATGAAAATGAAAAATTGGTATCTGAATGCAAGCAGGTGCTGATGATTTTTTGTATAGCAACGGATCAATCAAAATGATTGTATCAACTTCTGGGGGAATCTGATATAGGAAACTTGGTCATGATGCGTCAATGTACATTTTGTTCTGTTCTCAAAGGTCTTATCGTGCCACCGAACCCCCAAGGGTCAAGCTTCCCACCACAGAACATGTTATTGCCTATGATTACCAGTAAAAAAATTCTCAATGTTTAAACTAATTGCATTGGTTAAGCCTCAATTATTAATATTTCTAACAATTTCTAGTGCATTTGTAGTTGATGGAAGAGGTACAAGAACTGAACTTGGAAGAATTATTACCTGCAGCAGAAGCTGGCACTTTTTGATGTTTTGAATATGTAAAAGTTTCTTATATTTCTTCACTGTTTTCCCATCCATAGCATCTTTTTTAAGTATATTTCTGGCATGCATTAAAATGTATGTGAAACTTCTTAACCTGCCTCGCCAATGGGTTCTTGATAAGTGATTACCACCATAAACCTAGTTAAAAGTAATTTACTTGGCCTTTCATTCGAAAACTGAAGATAATTAAAGGTTAAGAAGTATTAATGCATGGTTGGATTGGCAATATCCCTTTGAAATATAAGAAGGTATGGCAAAGAAGCTTGAATTGGTCATATGTGACTTGGGTGGCATTTGCATATATAATCATCTTTGGAAATACTCAAAGTAACTTGGGTGGCACTCCCAGTCGATCTCTATTATTTCCCACATCATTTTTGAATGGCCTATTATAAATCTTGATTCAAGACAATGGATAGACCTCAATCTGCATAAGGACCTAGAGCAGTCAAGATATGCTAAACCATATGGTTTTTGGGGACCCTGTGCCCCCAAAACGCAGCCAAAAAGCTGCGTTTTGGGGGTTTTTTTAAAATTTTATTTTTAATATATTTATAAATTTTAATTTTTTTCAATAAATTATTTTAAAAATTATTTTTTCTTTAAAAAATTAAATTAAAAGTAAAATTAAAAAAAAATATAAAAACGTTTTATTTTTTTGATATATTTTTAATTTTTAATTTTTTTGAACATATTATTTAGAAAATTATTTTTAAAAAAGTAAAGAAAAAATAAACTTTTAAAAATAATAATTTGTTGAAAATAATTTTTTGTTGAAAAACTTAAAAAATTTGTTGAAAAACCAAATATAAGTTGTTGAAAAACTTAAAAAATTTAATGAAAAACTAAATATAAGAATAAGAAGGTGTTATGCTTCTTTGCATTTTTTTAATTTTTTAAATATATTTTTAAAGTTTAATTTTTTTAAAGAATTATTTAAAAAAATATCTTCTATATTTTTCAACAAATTTTTAAAGTTTTTAAATAAAAAATTATTTTCAAAAAATTCCTGTATTTTTAAATTTTATTTTCTCTCTAATTTTTTAAAATAATTTATTTAAAATTTAAATTTAAAAATATATGAAAAAATTTAAATAAATAAATAAAACCTCCTGGGGGCACGGCAGGGGATCCGTGTCCGGTTTTTGGTGATGTCAAGGAGGATCCTCACAACATGCTAAAGGGGACAAAAGTGCATTTTATCCGTTTATGTATTTAAGAAAAGGAAAGAACAGACTGAAAGGGGTTTCGTAATAGAACTAATCTGCATTCTGTAGATAATAACTAAATCCGATAAAATAAACAATATAGTTTTAGAATTAAGGCATTGCAAAACTTTATTTTGCAGTTAGTGCAGTTATTTTTCTGTTAAATGTGGTCATATGGTTCTGGGATCAAGTTTGCAATTCCGTGACTTTGTTTAGAGCCGGTGTGGTATAATCCAAATCAGAGAGAGGAAATAGCTATTGGAAAGATGCAGTTTTATTTCCTTGCTTATATGATCAATTAGAAACAGTCCAGGAAGGGGATCATAAAAGTATTAAAATTTAATTAGAATGCAATTAAACACTGACACTTAAATGCACTTTGAGAAAAACAGACATGAATTCAAACTACTGTTAGGAGCTTTAGCTGAAGCACTATTTATTTGTTTGTAGTAGAATGGAGCTTCTTGACACAATGAAGAATGCCTACGAGCTGTGGGATTTTTGACTAGTTAACATTCTAAATAGCAGAAGCATATCTTTCCAAAACCAAGACGAACCAGTTTCTAACAAGCTCCCTTAGCAGCACCCTTCCCATTGCACTTACTATTACTGTCATCTCTGTTCCCACAAAACTCAAAAAAATGTTCTGCTGGGACTTCCACTAAGTGCTGCTTTCAAAGTTACAACTGCTATATAAAACAAAGTAAGAGAGACCACACAGATTTCAAAGTCACCCTTCTATTCATAATTATATGACATCTAGACAATGATTATAGTAGCTTAATCAGTTTTCTTATCTTTAATAGTCATTTTATTCTCAAGGTTAAAATACAACTTACCTCTTTCGACTTAAACTCATGTTCAATTTAAACCCCTATGCTTTAAAAGTTGACCATCGATCAGCTCTCTGAAGTTGGAATTTCGTGCAATTTGTTTCTGTTTAGTATTTTAATCCAAATTCTTACTGGAAACATGATTTTAGAGTCGGCTGGACTTAGACGAAAATGCTAATAAAAAGAGACAAATTACACAAAATGATGACTTCACCTCAGGAATTGATAGTCAATCTTTAAAGTAAACAGAAGAAATTATATTTGGGTCTAAGTTGAAGGGGATGAGTTGCATTTTAATTCTCAACTATTGTCACACAATGCTGTACAATAAAATTTGTGAAATCTCTTAAAACAATCTGCATTATTTCCTTAAGAAGAGCTGAATCTGTATGGTTTATCTTGCTTTGTTTTAAGCAGAGGTAGTGACTGTGGAAACAGCACTATGCGAGAGAGGGAGCCAAACATTTTCTGGGTTTTGTGGAGACAGCAGTAGCTGTGATAGTAAGTGCAAAGGGGAAGGTGCTGTTCAAGGAGCTTGTCATGCACATGGTTTAGGATTTGCTTGCCGCTGCTTCTTCAATTGTTAACAATTCATTAATCCCTTCTTTATGCTTCTTCAACTTTTCAATAAATAGTGCTTCACCTTAAGCACCTATCACACGTTTGAATTCATGTCTGTGTTTTAATAGAAAAAAATGTATATATTAATTATCTGTGTACTACTTCTTCATCATATAAGCAAGTAATATAAACTGCATCGTTCCATTAACTATGATTTAGGGTTTGTTTGGGAGTTGGGAAGAATAAAAAAATGAGTTTGGATTTTTTTTTCCGTGTTTAAAATTAACAAGGTAATAAATTAAAAGAATTCAATAAAAAGAAAAAAAATTAATGTAATATAATTTTAAAAATTTATCTTTTATTAAAATGATTAATTATAATAATTTAATTTTTTTATATGAATTTTTAAAAAATAATGAATAATATAATATTTAATAAATAATTTCTTCTTCAAAATTTCTTAAATTGAAAGAATTTACAATTATAACGTACGAAAGAGTTTGCAAAGGTTTTGGAAGATTAGTAAAAGTTCTCCAATCCATACGAAACCTCTGCTTCCAGAATCCCTTCCCTTCCATTATTTCTTATCCAAATATAACCTTAGAAAATGCCACAGTGGCTCTAACTCACTTTCCAATTAAGCATTTTCGACATTTATTCAACAATCAATACCATAATTTCTATGTAAGAATGTTAGTTATATTTGTTCTTCTTTCAGCTAATTAAACCTTTATAAAGTCCCTGGAATAATAAAATTTCAAAAGGAAATATGTTTTTTTTTCCTTTTCTCCTATCTATTTAATTAGAAGCTTAAGGATGTCTAGGTAGTGTGATGACAGCCCCGTATATTAGGCTTGAACATATTGAAGTCTCGTTTAGCTTAAAATAAAATGTTAATCAGGAAAAAAAAATTAATTTATGTGTATATGTAACTAGATAATGATTATGATCTCAATTAATTTATACAAACTAAATTTACATCATACAACAGATTTTTTTTCTTTGGAATTTTCATTTTCAATCTCTTTGCAATTAAAATTTTCATTCACAATTTTATAATTATTTTAACAGAAAACATTGATATGATTATTTAGCCTTCTTTTCTGCAAATGAACTATCTGGATCCAACTAAAATCACATTTTATTCATGTATTATTGCATTCTCACATCATTTCTCTCAATGCTTCTGTAATACGTACAAGTTCACACTGCTTAACTACAAGTGCTTTAGGTGAAGCACTAGTTATTTGATTGTACTAGAAAGGAGGAGCATAAGTTATGGGATTTTGAGGGTTAACAGGAAAAGAAGCAGTGGCAAACAATATTATCACCCCGCGTGCAAGTTCCCCCGACATCGTTACCCTCCCCTTTGCAGGTATCGTTGCAGATATTGTTGTCACAAGGACCAGAAAATGTTTTGCTCACTCTTACACAAACTCCTACTTCGATATTCACTACCTCTGCATCAAACAAAGACAGACCAGAGATCATGCTCATCAGGGCCGGCCCAATACTTACAGAGGCCTAAAGCAAATTTTAAAATAAAATTTATTTAAAGTAAATAATAAAATTTTATTAAAATTATTATATTTTTTAAGTGAGACCTTTTTAATTTTTATTAATATTTATATCATTAACTTGTTTATTCAACAAATAATCACTTATATTTTCAATTTTTTTACTTATTTTAAAAAAAATTCGATAATCTATTTTGTGATTCAATTAAAATTTTAATTTTTTTTCTTTTTTTTTAATTTTGAATAATCTGATTCAAATTTTTTAATTGACATTTCTATATATTAAAATAAAAAAATAATGTCTATTTTATAAAATTAAATTAAACAACTATAAATCAAAACTACAAAAAAAAAATTAGAACAATAGAACTTGATTGCAAACAAATTTTTCTAATTTAGATGCTTGTTTGTTAGACTAACTGTAGTGTTTGACTCCGCATAGTAGCAAACTATATAAAAAACTATAGTAACACATTAGATGAAATAGCACCTTAAATTAAAAAGTTTTATCGTCTCCAACATTTTCAAAATCTAGCATTTCTAGCAAATCAATAGTACACTAACACAACAAAAAAAAATTTCATCTCTAATCTCTAACTATTTGATGAGGCGCACAAAAATATAAATATATAATTTTAAGAAGTCTCTCCACCTTTCCATCTCTTTATGTCATAAGTAAATATTTTTTGTGTACTACATTAAAAAAATAAGAATACTTATTTAAATTCTAAAAATATTTTTTTAAAAAAAATTATTAAAATAACTAAAATATTTTTTTTTAGAGAGGCCTAAAGCCCTTGCTTCCTTGGCTTCTACCTTGGGCCGGGGCTGATGCTCATAGCTTTAAGTTCCTCCAGAAATTGGGCAGAATATGAATAAATATTGGAGATACAGGAAAAAGATAAGACTTATGTATTTTACTATTAAATTCTCTATTTTAAAAAAATATATATTATGTAAATTTAGGCTTAGACTTTAGTCAAATGATCTTCAATTTAAGTACAAATATATTATGACTATGAACCTTTAAGATTCATGAGATTTGGTCTCGGCTTGGCTGGGGCGGGATCAGCCCAACAATACTACTTATTACCTTATTCACTCTTTAAATTTTATATTTTATAGGAAATATATATATAGAGGGTCTAGTTTGAATTTGGCACATGAATCAACTAAACTTTAGTGATGGGTTTAAGTTTAGTTGGACTGAAACCCAATATCTGAGTTTTTTTAATATTTATTTGGGCTTAAACCCAATATCTAAGATTTTTGAGCTTTAATCCAAGTTTAGCCCAACTTATGAAACGGTATAGTTAGCAATACATGATTGACTTCTTCTTTTAAAAAGAAAAAAAAGAGAGAAGTCTTCCCCTATCGTAATTATATCATGACTATGAACCTTTAAGATTCAAGAGATTTGGTCTCGGCTTGGTCTCGGTGATGGATTTAAATTTAGTTGGACTTAAACCCAATATCTGCCACCCCAGGCTAGCTCAGGTAGTTGGGTGGGGCGAGGTGGGGTTTTGAGATAGGATGTCCTCCTTGATGTACCCAAAAAAAAAAAAAAAATCAATATCTGAGTTTTTAAAATTTAGTTAGGCTTAAACCCAATATCTAAGTTTTTTGATCTTTAATCCAAGTTTCCCAACTTATGAAAAGGTATACTTAGCAATACATTATTGACTTGTTGGCCAAAAAAAGAAAGAAAAAAAAAGCAATACATTATTGACTTTTTTAAGAGAGAGAGAGAGAAGTCTTCCCCTTATCATAGTTATATCAAATAACCTTATATATATACAACAAACAACTACACCTAAATCTTTTTTCCATAGTAAGAAATCATTGTTTAATGAAGGAACTAACCTTTGGCAGAGGAAGGCAGAAGGGCAATGCAGAGGAAGATAGTGAAGGTGGAGAACTTGAAAAGAGAGGTAGCCATGTTTGGTAGGAGAAGAGATTGAAGAGGTTTTTATTGAAGTTTGAGATGGAGTTGATCAAGGTAAAGAGCTAGAAGTTATATAGTGGTGTATATAGCTAGAGCAAAGGATGAAGAAGCGTTTATAAATAATATTTTCGTTCTTGCTGTAGTCGATGTTCTTAGTAACCTTCACCACTGCATTTCTTAGGGGTGTTCCTCTTCTGTTTCTGATCGTCGTTCTTTTCTTTCATTTGGCATCTCCAAGCTGCATTGGAAATAAAATATTATATCAGTAGATATTCCCCATTTTAATTATCTTACATTTTCTCTCTCATCCTAATGGTATTTTAGATATCATAGTAATAAGATATAGTAAAAATTGTATTTTTTTTATCATGATTTTTTATTTTCAATTTGCAATTTCTCTCTTGATCTATTAAGTTTTGTAATTGATCATCTAATCTATCTCTATTACATTTTGTCTCTTTTATTGTCTAAATTAGACATTAAGTTAAATGGTAGTTATATGAAATTATCAAACCCTTTCCATAAAGAGGGGCAATGTTCAATCTAAAAATAAATAAATAAATAAATAAATAGGGGACAATGTGTAATGGAGTAGATAAATAAGAGGGTCATCAATTGTAAAAATTAATAGATTAAGAAAAAAATTACACTTAGATTCAAATATCAAGGTGAAAAAATATAATTTTTCCCATGATATATCAAATGTATAAGATAGTATAATATTTAAGATTTTTATGTTCTTTGGTACAATAGTTTAATTATTTGTGAAAAAAATTTTGATATTTTATTAAAATTAATAAAACTAAAAATTCAAGTATATGAGATATGTTGTACATGAAATTTTATACAAGAAAAAAGTAGAATGTAAAGACATTTAGAGAGGAATAACATATAGGAAAAGAAAAATATTTCTTATTCAATTGCTTCATAGAAACCTCTATTTATAGGCATACAATCATAAAGGTAGATAACTCAAAAGTTAAGGAGAATGAATAAAATTCAATGGCTTTAGTAGTTAGGAAAATAAAAGGACATTTATAATAATGAATGAATTTATAACATTCATTGTTTTAAGAGTTGAGAAATTAAATGGACACCCACAATAATAAATGAATTCATATCACTCTCCCTTGGATGTCCATTTTATAAGGAATATGTCTCATTAAAACCTTACTATAGAAAAAATCAATGGAAAAAATTTTTAGTAAAGGAAAAAGAGTACATCATTCCTTATATACTCCCCTTGTTCGCAATATCATATAAATTTTTAAGTCAACGCATTCCAATTTTATATACTAGTCTTTCAAATGTTGAAATAAATAAGGCTTTGGTGAATAAATATGCTAAATTATCACTTGAACAAATTTGTTGTACGTCAATATCACATTTCTTTTGAAGTTCATGAGTGAAAAAGAATTTTGGTGAGATATGTTTTGTTTTATCTCCTTTAATATATTCTTCCTTCAACTGAGCTATTCATATAGTATTATCTTCATATAGTATAGTTGGAATCCCTTTTTCAAAAGATAGCTCACATGTCTCTCAAATTTGTTGAGTCGTGGATCTCAACCAAATACATTCACAACTCGCTTCATGAACTACTATAATCTCTACATGATTTGAAGAAGTAGCAGCAAGTATTTATTTTATAGAACGCCATAATATAGCTGTATTACAACATGTAAATAAATAGCTTGTTTGAGATTGGGCTTTGTGTGGATCAGATAAATATCCAGCATCTACATAATCAATCAATTGTGGTCTAGATCTATTTTCATATAGCAATCATATATCAATAATACCTCGGAGATATCGAAAAACATGTTTAATTCCATTTCAATGTCTTCGCATTGGACAAGAGTTAAATCTAATTAGCAGGTTGACAGCAAAAGCTATATCAGACCTTGTATTAGGCAAGATACAATAGTGCACCAATTACACTTAGATATGATACTTTAGGACCAAGAACTTCTTCATTATCATCTCGAGGTTGAAAAGCATCTTGTTTTACATAAAGTGAGCAATCAACTATTGGCATACTTAATGGATGTACTTTGTCCATGGAAAATTTTTTAAGGACTTTTCTATATAAATTGATTTATGAATAAAAATTTCATTTCTCAAATGCTCAAATTGTAAGTTAAGACAAAATTTTGTTTTTCAAGATCTTTCATTTTAAACTCTTTCTTCAAACACTTTCTTTAAATACTCTACTGTCTTTATAATCTCTTCAGAAATTCCAATAATATTTAAATTATCAACATGCACCATAATAATAGCAAATCATAAATTTGCTTTCTTTATAAAAACACATGGACATATATGGTCATTCTTATAACCATCCTTTAACAAATATTCACTGAGACAGTTATACCATATTTGTCTAGACTGTTTTAATCCATATAAAGATCTCTATAATTTAATTGAATAAAGTTTCTGGAATTTTGAATTATATGCTTCAGGCATCTTAAATTCTTATGGAATTTTCATATATATGTTACTATCAAATAAGCCATATAAATAGACTGTAACAACATCCATAAGACACATATTAAGTTTTTCATGTACTGTTAGACTAATAAGATAACGAAATGTAATTGCATCTACTACAGGAGAATATATGAAATTATAATTAATTTCAGGTCTTTGTGAAAAACCTTGTGTAATTAGTCATGCTTTGTACCTCACAATTTCTTTTTCTTTTTCATTTCTCTTACGTATAAATCCCCATTCGTACCCAACGAATATTACACCTTTAGGTTTTTGAACTATATGTTCAAAAACCTCACTTTTTTTTAAGTGAATTCAATTCTGCTTGAATTGCGTCTTTTCATTTTGGCTAATTACATCTACGTCAACACTAACTGACAGATGTAGGTTCATAATCGTCATTATCATTCAAACAAAAGTGTTTTCGACAACTGTTTCTTTTTTATTTAATTTTTTTTCGTAGATACATAATTTATTGAGATATCTTCATTTTTATCAATTTCAAGTATCTGAACTTTTTTTGTTATGTCTCTAATCTCTATAAGAACATCTATTTCTTTAATAGACTGATCTTGAATAACTATTTCTTTTCTTTTGCGGAGATTTTTATCTTTTGAACCAATTGGTCTACCATGCTTTTGACGTACTTTAGACTCGCTAGCAATTTTACTAACGGATTGTCCCTCGGGGATATTAATCTTTACATAAATATTTACAGTTGGTATATGTGACTTGGTTACTCTTTTTAGGTCATCTGACAGTTGATTTGCTATACTTTGTAAATGAATTATTTTTTAAACTTTAATTTCACATTATTTTGTGTGAGGATCAAGATATGATGAAGTATTCCATATAATTTCTGTAACTAGCTGTTTTTCATTTTCTCTCCCTAATGTTGGGAAGACTAGTTCATCAAAATTACAATTGACAAAATGTGTCGTAAATACATCTCCTATTATTGTTCAAGATAACTTATAATGAAAGGAGAATCATATCCAACATATATTCCTAATCTTCTTGTAGAACCCATCTTAGTGAGTTGTGGCGAGCTATTAGAACATATATCGCACACCCAAAAATTTTGAGATGGAAAATATTTGGCTCATGACCATAAGCCAATTGTAAAGGGGAATATTTATGATAACTTGTTGGTCTGATGCGTATTGTTGTTATTTTAATTAAAACTCGCAAGCGCACGAATTTATTGGAGTACAGATTTAATGGTATGCAAAGTTGATCCCACGATGATTTTCAATTAAAAGGAAACTATAATTTGGACCCAAAATAGATAACTCTAACCTAATTGTCGAAATATTTGTTTTTTGAGAAGAAGATTAAATTAAGTATGCAAGAAATTGATATACTCAAATTAAATTGAAACGTATTCAAGGTAAAAATGAATGCTAAGGTTAGGGGATTCACTCCTAGTATGAATGAAGATAAATTTAACTCTTTTATCACTCAATTGAAATCCTCACATGAATAAAGTTCTAATCGGAAAATGTATTAATTTAAACTCACTTTTATTTATACATGAATTATATTTACTTCCTTTCTACACAATTAATAAATTCTTGTAAAATAGATTCAAGCATACATTGTGCAAATTATTATATTATTTACAATAAATTAAGATTGATTCAAACATTTATTGTGTCAAAAATTATCTACAATATATCAAAGTTTCCACTTTATAAGATTAAGAGTGAAAAGAGGTAAGAAAAAGAAACATAACAAGAGATAGGTGGCGAGACCAACTATAAACAATAACAAAACAAGAAATAGACAGTAAAACCAACCATTAAGAAATAACATGAGAAAAGAAATAAGAAGGTAAATACAATATCAAATATAAACATTAAGATTAAGAGTTAGATAAATTATTATTCTCATACCAAGAGTTTCATCCTTTACCTTAACATAAAGAAATTAGTTCTCCATATTCAAAGTAAGAAAGTAAAATTGAAGATGAATAAGTATGATGATATTATGAAAGGATAACAAAGTGTCTAAAGAAATAAGAACATTACAATACTAAAAACCCAAAACCATGCTCTCAAAATTAAGCTCTCTCAAGCTTTTTTTCAGCCTCCATCTAACTCACAAGATCTATCTATTTGTAGATACAACTAGGAGGGTATGTGACAAAGCAAGTTGTATGAATGTACATAGGTTCAGTTCGGTTTGGTTTTGGACCTCAACCAAACCGAACCAACCATAAAAAAAAAATTTTGGACCTAATCAGTTCGGTTGGGGTTCATAAAATCGAACCAAACCGAACCGCCAAAAGGCGGTTCGGTTTGGTTCGGTTGGTTCGATTTTTTTGAAAAAAAAAATTTGCCAAATTTTTTTAATTTTTGGTCCATTTAAATTTTTTTGGGCCTATTTTTTAAAAAAATTTTGGGCTTATTTCAAATTTTTTGGGCCCATTTCAAAAAGTTTGAAAAAAATTATGTAAAATATTTTTAAAATATAATAAAAAATAAATTTAATAATATAAATTAAATATATTAAAAATAATTTGGTTCGGTTCGGTTTGGTTTGGTTAGACAGTCCCAACCGAACCAAACGAACCGAACCGGTCGGTTTTTTTAAAAAAATAAACCGAACAAAATCGATTTTAATCGATTTTGTTCGGTTTTTGATCGATTTGGTTTGGTTCGGTCAGTCCGGATCGGTCCGATTCGATTTTGAACACCCCTAGCAAGTTGTATTAAAATTGATAGGTTGTACTGCATTATGTGTATCAAAAGTAATCATGATATCCCTCTTTGATACCCATAGAATTTGCTGGCTATGTGAAAAGAAAAATTGTAAAAAATTGTGTCAACTATCTATTTGCCAAATTTCGTACATATTGACTACATATTTTATGAGATACGGCCCAAATACTGCAGAAATGTTGGGCTGGATTGCAATAGTAAACATATTTTCTTATAGCACAATTTTTGCCCTTTTAATGTATGAATTTGATAATCACGTGAACGTGAAAATTATAAAAAATTGTGTCAGCTATTCACTTACCAAATTTCATAGATATTGAATATGTAATTTATGATTTATGATGAAAATACTGGAGTAAATTTGGGCTGAAAAGCAAACAAACAAATTTTCAACATTAGATGTTCCTTAAATCTTTATGTTTAAGTTCTTTTGAAAATATGGTCATAAATCAAGATTGAATTGATACATATATCCATTAGGATACATCTCAAGAGTTAAAAAGATAATGCTCTTTACTCAGCCATCTCCAATGAATTTATTTTATCTGCTTGATTTATAGACACCATTCTCAAAAAACCACAATTTAACTTTGATTCCTCCAATTGAGTCAATTTTCTATTCTTCTCTCCATTTGTAAAAGATGCACATAACTAAAGATAAATATGAAAAATAAGTACTTAAATATGACAAAAAGTTAAGATAAAAGTATCTAATTCATGGTAATAAAACTCACTCATCACATACTAGTGTTACTATATGTAAAATTGCATGTCCCCAAACAAAGACATGGAACATTGTTCACATAAGCAAGGGTCTAGCTATTATTTGAAGTTGCTTAATAAATGATTCAGTTAACCCATTTTACATATGAATATGAGCTATAGAATGTTCAACATTTATGACAATTGACATACAATAGTCATTGAAAACTTGTGAAGAAAATTCATCAGTATTATCAAGGCGAATGGATTTAATTGTATAATTTGAAAATTGTGCCCTTAATCGAATTATTTGAGCAAGTAATCTTGCAAACGTTAGATTGATGATTGATAGCAAGCACACATGAGACTATTTACTGGATGCGTCTATTAATACTATAAAATATTTAAATTGCCCATATGTAGTATGAATAGGTCCACATATATCACCATGTATGCGTTTCAAAAATGTTGGAGATTCAGTTCCAACTTTAGCTAGTGATGGGTAGATAATCAATTTACCTTGAAAACAAGTTACACATGAGAATTCCTTAGATTGAAAAATCTTCAGGATTTTCAATGGTTGCCCATATAAATTTTCAATAATTTTTCGCATCACTATTGATCCAGGATGTCTCAACCGATCATGTTAAATAGTAAAAGTTTTTGAATCAATAAACTTCTAGTTTATTGTAGCATATATATCAATTGTACTAATTCTTGTATAGTACAATCCAAAAGAAAAAACAGGTAATATTTCTAATACACTTTTCTTATCTAAAATAATGCTTCTAATATGAATGTATTTATTATTTTCCCCACATACAGTCTCTATGTGATATCCGTTACGACGAATATTTTTAAAACTCAATAAATTTCTTTGAGATTTAAAAGAAAATAAAGTATTGTTTATGATAAATTTTTTTCCTTTCGGTAGTATGATTATAGCTCTTTCAGAACCTTTAATTATCTTTGTACTATTAGAAATTATAGTAACATAAACTTCACCTATTTTTATTAGAGAAAAATATTTTCTATCTTTAAAGATAGTGTGAGTTGTTGCGCTGTTTACAAGACATATATTTTCATATATTTTTTCTTCAATTAAAAAAAAATGAAAAAATGTAAGAAATATTACAAAGTAATTAAAGAAACATTCGATATAAATAGAAATCATACTTAAAAATTTCATATAAAATTAAAATCTTACATTAACTAAATTTGCAATCATATAAGTAATTCAAAATAAAATAAATAAACTTATAAGTAATTTCAAAATAAAATAAATAAACTTATTTTAGATATTCCTCATTACCAACAATATAAATATTTTCTTGAGGATTAACAAAAAAATCTGACACATCCAAGTATGTAGTATTTATAGGATCATTAACAAAGTTATCATATAGATTAACAAAATTTGTTTCAACGGTTGTCTCCTTTTGTTTTATTGATGCTTGATAAAGATCAATAAGATGTTCAACTGTACAACAAGTACGTAATCAATGTCCATTCATATTACAACAATAACTTAAGTTGAGTTTCTTTTAAGTGATTTTCAAAGTCTACTCTCTGCATCGCCTTAGTGCACTTATGAGAATGAGTTATTCTAGGTGCATGTTGGCCTCAAAGTTTGAACCTTAAAGAGCACAATTTCTTGATCACTAAGCTGATTCTTTAAATTTTCAGCAAAATGATTTACTAATTGATAAATTATAGTAGTTAGTCCATAATTACACAGAAAGTCAAAATAGCAGCAGTGATGGTAGATTGAATGTAAGAAAATGGCTGCCTCTAGTCCTCTATACGATTTGCAATTAATTAAATCAACTAATAATATAACTCATTAGGTATGGTCTAACAATGAATGGTATAAATAGTTAATAAGAAACTATATGTTTAAACTTCTGTTCTGTCATATACCAGAAAAAAAAAAAAAGAATCAAAATATTGTCTTTGCAATGGACACCCTTAATTTAGGTTTTTCATTGAAAAAAAATAGAAATAACCTAAACAAGGAGATAAGATATCACTCCAAAATAATTAAGAAACAGAAATCACAAAGCTGACACACAGGAATATTTCAACATAGTTGGATGGCAGAAGTTAAGAATTTCCATCATGTATTTTAAGTATTGATCAATTAATTCATAAATAATTTATAACACAATATTCTTTTAATTTTAAAAAATGAACTAGCAAAGATTTTGATCAAATTAATCCAACAATGTCCTTAAAATTTAGTTATAAAAAATATAGTGTTTGGAGTTTATTATGAGGACAGAAACTACTATAGAGTTTTATTTAAGTGGTAATTAAATAAAGTATAAGAAAATAAGTGAAGGACACGCTTTAAACAGTATATATGACAAAGTGATTTCGTGTCAAAATAAAAAAAAAACATAAACATTAATTTACTCTAAAATTTAGACGTAAACAAGTGTTTTGAGATTATAATATTAAAATTAAAGATATCACAACATTTTGAGTTATAATTAAATAAATTATAAAGAGATTGAATGAGACTTTGAAAACATGTAATAAACTAATGTAATGTCAAATTACAAAAGAGTGAACAGAAGTTAATCCTAAAATTTGGCCATAATTAAGAGTGTTAGTATTTATGGAATTCAAATGCACGCATAACCTTAATTTGAAGCTGTATATATAGCATAAGTAAGATACAATATATAATTACAGTGCAACATATTTGTTTACTACATAAACACATCAGACACACTTTTTAATAAGATTAAGATCTTTGACATATTTAATTATTTACTTATAATTAACTTCTTGTATATATTAATAAGGTCGAGTGTGCCTAAAAAGTTTTTAGGGGTTATCACAGAAATAGTGGCAGCGACAAGCTAATATGAAACAGGCTCCCCCAATAGCATCCTCTTGCAACTTGCACTGGTCATTGCACATGCTACTGCTCACACAAGGTCCGTGCCATGTTCCACTTGGCTTTCCACAAACTGCTGCTGCCAATCCTGTCTCTGCATAACATTAAAAACAAAGAACAGAGAAAGCGCATGATACTGCTTCTTGGTCTTCCCACACTGGATCAGTTCTATTCTTAAGAGAGAGAGAGAGAGAGAGGAGAGAGACTAACCTGGGGCTGAGAAAACGAGAAGGGCAAAGCAGAGGAACGCAGCCAAGGGAGACAATTTACAAATGGGAGTGGCCATATTTGCTTCTATTGGAGTTGAAGGAGAAGCTACATATATTTATATAATAAGAGCAAGGACAGTTGGGGATATAAAAAGGGGTAAGTACGTACCAAATCTTCCATGAACGGCCGGTCTTGTCTTGTTCTGTTCTGTCTCTAGTCCTTGTTCTGTTCCACTGTTTTTCGTATGCTGTCCTGTTAAATCTTAGATGCCTCTCATCTGATTTTACAATGTTTGATTCAACTATCCCAAAGTTTATAATTGATAATACCCATGCTGGCGGAACAAGTCTGATAAGTCCAACCCATCCCGGGAGTTCAACTACATAGCAAACTTTGATAGTGCCCATGGAGGATGTTGTCTATGAGTTACGTTAGTACAACGGAACTCAAATACCTCTTCACGAAATTCGGAACAAGTGACTTAGTTGCATACTAACTTTTATTCATTTTTCTTTTACATTATCTTTTAGGCATCTCTCTAGTGCTTGCCTTACTGGCTTGACAGTCAAAATTCATAGCAGAGCTCTCACGTCCACACGATGATGACTTATCTTCATACTGCACATTAATGGAACATTAGCATTGCTTAATCATACTATGTCGTGTCTGGACACCAAACTAGACATCTATTCACTAATAATTGATGCTTATTTTTAGAATAGGTTAATCAATAAAGTCTATGAATAAATCACATCAATAATCATTGCATTAATTGAACTAGTTATACTGTTATGTTTTTATTGTATTTTCTGATAATATTTATATATATTTTTATTAGAAGAATACTCTTCTTATAAGAGACGAGCTTCCTATCCATAAACCATATAGTACAGATTTCAATAAAGCCCCTAACTTTTAGATTATGGTTTATTTTTCACGGTTGTCGTTTAGTAGGGCTGTGATTGAGTAAAATATCAAAATTTTAAGTTTGCCTCATTTCATTCCACAAGTTTAATATGTTATTTAAATTCGTTCTTAATAAATAAGATAAGTCAAATTTGAACTTAAAAACATCCAATCTAAATATTCCATAAATAGTTTGATACATTTTACACTTTCTATTGTTGGCAAGCAATCCCAATAACTCAGGGTCAACATAGAAAATTAAATTTCAATGTAATGTATATATATATATAGAAGTGCACTTCATCTCAAAAATTTAAACTCTTAATTGAATACATATTAATAGTTTTATTATAATGATTAACATATTTCTTCGTATAAAATCCCTACTTATTGGTATTGTGCAAGAGTTTATTTAATCATAAAGAATGGAAGTCTCGAATGAATCATAAAAAGCTATGACATTAAGTTAATGACCATTTCAACTTAAACAGTTTAAGTTTCTGAATATTTATATTATTATCTCTTCTGTAGCTTCTTGATGAGACAATAGTATTTTGTTTCTTTTTTTTTTTCTTCATTCTTTTTTTTTTCTCTACCAAGAGTAGAAAAGACTTAAAAAGCCTTCTGACTTGGAGGTGAATGTAAAGATGTATAAATTACAGGTATATATAGCAAGGGCAAGCATGAAGAGACATCTAGAGAGCCAAAAAAGTATAAAAATATTATATAATAATAAAAATAAAAAATATTTAATTATTTATTTTTAATGAAATGGCCTTTGGCTAAGTGAATATAAAAATACTTCAAACAAAATTTAATTTGACTTGATTACAGCCCTTCCTAATGTATAAAAGTGATCAAAATGTCATTAACTTTGTTTCTTGAGGCAAACAGCCAACATGATAGCTATATCACCAAAGGGAAAACAAATAGGAAGAGCTAGTCATATATATATATATATATATATATATATATATAAACGAATAGATATATGTTTGTGATATTCGGGTTAGAGTGGGTATGAAGAGTCTTGTATTTTTTATTTTTTTGGCCTTTTGTGCAGACTGGATAAAAATAATAAGCTGCCGAGTTATTATATTTTAGAGGTGACTAGTATTAGATTTATTGCACGTGGTGTCTAGGCCCAAACTCACGCCAACATTTTTTGTATATTTTGTGGTTATTTTCTTGTTTATTCTATAGTACTTAAGTTTTAACACATCGAGCAACTATTTTCAAAATTATTTCTTTTGCGTCAATCAATTATTAACAAAAATATTAATTGTTATTATTTGAATTTAGAGGAGATTTTGTTTCAAAAGACTAATTTATTAAGAAAAAAAGTGTTAAAATTTAATACTATCTTAAGTCTCAATATATAATCATCCAACGTAATACAATTCTTTTGTATTTATTTTAAGGTTCTGTGGCAGTGATTTTTTTTAATTCATGATCAAGCATCAAAAGAAGAAAAATATAAATATAGTAAAGCTTTAGCTGTTATATATAAGATATTTTGACCAATACATATAAAAATAGAAGGCCAAAGATAAAAAAAAAATCTCAACCTCATGCATATTTTTCTCTGTGGCTAAATTTTTGTATTATCTTTAGTAATTTTTACAACATAAATACTCTTTAAATTGATTTACAAATAATTGTAATCTTCCATTTGACAAGAAAACTAAAGAAAATGTATGGAAATAGTAAAGTCATGTAAAGACATTTAAAAATAGCGTCTTCCTTGTTAAATCGCAGCAATAAAACAGGTTTTAAATTGTGATTTTTCAACGACAAATAAGAAAATTGTTACTAAAAGATAAAATTTGATAACGACTTTCATCACAAAAAATTAAAATATTTTCAAAACATATAATTTGATATTCGTTAAATTATATATTCTGAAATTAACAAGAAAAATAATCTCTCAAATTTTTCTTTAGTGATATGGGACAAATTTTTTCTATTATTTAAAAATACATAAATAATATTAAAAAGTAAACTATGTGTACTATTCCATATTTTCAACCAGTTGTGTCACTGGAATACGAAAAAATGGTAGGATTGAAACTTAAATATTACTAGCTAGGTACTAATTAAAAGAATAAATTATTTGCAAATGAGCTAATAAATAATCTAATACATTTAAGATACTATGCGAAACAAAGAGTATTAAAATAAGGAAACACAATCAAAATCACTAATAAAATAACTTAAGTTAAATGCAGTAGCTATTGTTTAATTGATTTCAACTATCATGTATCATTTCGACTAAAAAATTTAAGCAATTGAGTAAAAGTTCATGAATAATTTATTTAACACAGCTTCTCACCCAAAAGCCTTAAGTTTGAAGTATGGTTTGAAGTATGGATAAAGCATAGGCTCTTTAGTCATAAAAATTCTAATACTATGTCAAGAACTATATCAATTCAAAAGTATAAAAGTTGAATCCAAATTTATGAATAGTTTTATTATAATATCTAACATCAACAATCTGAAACAAAGAGAATAAAATTCCAAAGAACATATCATAAACAAGAGGAACCCAAGGAAAGATGAAAACAGACTTGACGTGAAGCTGTTTAGGAATTTGAGTTATTTTAGATTTTATATTATTTTAAGAGTTTGTTTATTTTATTTTATTCTCTTATTTTAATGTTTTCTTAAACTACTAAAAATCTTTAACATTTTAATATTTTTTAGTGAATTTAGGAGTCTTGAGGTATTTAGGTGTCTTAGTTAAAGATATATAAATATGTCATTTTGTATTGAGTTAGCTGCTTTTTAGTCAATGAATAAATTTTGATCTCTTCACTCTACTGTGTGTGTTTATCTTTGATGCTTAAGTCACCGGGTCTAGGACACTATCCTTGAATAAAAGGCACAAATATTGTCCCCAAGCAGCAGCTATGATAAAGATAAATAAATCAAGTTCAATATAAATAAATATATAAATATGTCATATTTAGATTTTACGGAAGAACTGTTATTTTAATACTATTTTAGTACATTATTTTTAGTATTATGAATCTTTATTTGTACAATGGAATTATAATTTTGTCTCATTTATTTAGTTGGGCTGTGATACTTGATTCTGTGTTGATACATTATTAATCTAATGATCTCTACTGTTTTCGAGGAATGGTACTGGAGGCAAGTTATATGACAGATAGGTTTTTATTGTACTCCTTCAATTTTATTAGTCAATATTTTTGCTGGGTATATATGTTCAATATAGTTTATACCTTTTATATTGAAGGAGAATTTTCATGTTAAAATTTGTGTGCTAACTTGTGTAATTATTGGGTATCTTGAACATTTGTTATTGTTGTTATATTTGCTCTTCATATTTACTCAAGCAAGAAAGATTTTGCCTAGTTCTGTGGTCATGCATTGCCAAAAACTTGGTATTGAAGCATATAAGTTATAAATTATTTGTTTGTGTGATCAATTTGTTGAATATAATGAAAGTAAATTTGAGTACAATAACGGGTGCGATAAGGGTAATTTCATGTTAACTTATATGTTAATTGAGACTATAGGTCCTTTTGAACAATTTTCAACGTTCACCCTTTACATCGCCTTTATACACTTAAGAGAATGAATTGTTCTAGGTGCATGTTGGCCTCAAAGTTTGAACCTTGAAGAGCACAATTTCTCGATCAATAAGCCGATCCTTTAAATTTTCAGTAAAATGATTTACTAATCGATAAAGTATAGTATTTAGTCCATAAAAACACAAAGTCAAAATAGCAGCAGTGACGGTCGATTGAATGTAAGAAAATGGCTGCCTCTAGTCCTCTATGCGATTTGCAAGTAATTAAATCAACTAATATAACCCATTAAGTATGGTCTAAACAAAGAAAGGTATATATAGTTACTAAGAAAATATATGTTTAAACTTCTGATCAGTCATACCAGGAAAAAAAAAAAAAAGAAACCAAAATATTGTCCTTGCAATGGACATCCTTAATTTAGGCTTTTCGTTAAAAAAAAAAAAATAGAAACAGGCTAAACAACGAGATAATATATCATTCCAAAATAATTAAGAAACATAAATCACAAAGCTGACAAACAGGAATATTTCAACATAGTTGGATGAGCAGAAGTTAAGAATTTCCATCATGTATTTTAAGTATTGATCAATTAATTGATAAAGAATTTATAACACAATATTCTTTTAATTTTAAAAAATGAACTAGTAAAGATTTTGATCAAATTAATCCAACGATGTCCTTTAAATTTAATTCTAAAAAATATAGTGTTTTGAGTTTATTATGAAGACAGAAACTACTATAGAGTTTTATTTAAGTGGTAATTAAATAAGAGTTGGTATTTGGTACACGATTGGTGGATAATTTTTTATCCACCAACAATATCCAGATCGTGACACATGTCAAAGATAATTTTAAAAAATATTATTTTTACCATATATCACAATCTGAATATTGTTGATGGATAAAAAATTGTCCACCGACGATGAACTAAATCATTTTTCATTAAATAAAATATAAAAACATAAGTGAAGGATACGCTTTAAACAGTATAACAAAGTGATTTCGTGTCAAATTACCAAAACATAAATATTAATTTACTCTAAAATTTAGACGTAAACAAGTGTTTTGAGATTATAATATTAGAATTGAAAACATCACAACATTTTGAATTATAATTATATAAACTATAAAGAGATTGAACGACACACATTGAAAACCTGTAATAAGCTAATTTCATGTGAAATTACAGAAGTGTGAACAAAAGTTAGGGCTAAAATTTGGCCATAAATAAGAGTGTTAGTATGTAAGGAGTTGAAATGCATACATAACCTTAATTTGAAGTTGTATATATAGCATAAGGAAGTTACAATATATAGTTGCAGTGCAACGTACTTGTTTACTATGTAAACACATGGGATACACTTTTTAATAAGATTATTTACTCATAATTAACTTCTTATATATATATATATATATATATATATATATATATATATATATATATATATATATATATATATATATATTTTTATATTAACTAGATCGAGTGTGCCTAAAATAATTTGTTATATATATATATATATATATATATATATATATATATATATATATATATATATATTTATTTATTTATTTATTTATATTAACTAGATCGAGTGTGCCTAAAATTTGTTAGGCGTGATCACAGATAAACTGGCAGATGCAACCTATTAAGATACACTGTCCCCCAATAGCACCCTCTAGCAACTTGCACTGGTCATTGCACTTGCTAATGCTCAAACAACCCCCGGGCAATGTTTTACTTGGCTTTCCGCACAATTCCGCCGCCATTCCTGTCTCTGCATAACATGAGAAACAAAGAACAGAGAAAGTGCATGATACCAGTTCCTGGTCTTCCCACACTGGATTAATTGTATTCTTAAGTGAGAGAGAAAGAGCGAGAGAGACTAACCTGGGGCTGAGAAAAGAAGAAGGGCAAAGCAGAGGAACGCAGCCAAGGAAGACAATTTACAAATGGAAGTGGCCATGTTTTATGCTTCTATTGGAGTCGAAGGAGAACCTACATATATTTATATAGTAAGAGCAAGTATTGTTGGGGATATAAAAAGGGGTGATTTTGACAAGTCAACAAGAACAAGGAAAAATAGCTGTACGCAGTTGGTGAACCAGATCTTCCATGAACGGCTGATCTTGTCTTGTTCTGTTCTGTCTCTAGTCCTTGCTCTGTTACATTGTTTTTCGTATGCTGTCCAGCACCAGCACTCTAGTTTCTAAACTCCTGTTAAATCTTAGATGCCTCTCATCTGATTTTACAATGTTTGATTCAACTATCCCAAAGTTTATAATTGATAATACCAATGCTGGCGGACCAACTCTGATAAGTCCAACCCATCCCAGGAGTTCAACTAGATAGCAAACTTTGATATTGCCCATGGAGGATGTTGTCTATGACTGAGTTACGTAAGTACAACGGAACTCAAATACCTCATCACGAAATTCGGACGAGTGACTAGTTACTTGACAATTTTCCACATGGTACATGAAAAAATTTAATTATTTTGAGATATTCACCGACCTTGAGACTATAAATAAGTTTTTCTAACCTACCGTTACTAACTTTTATTCATTTTTCTTGTCCATTATCTTTTAAGCATTTCTCTGGTGCTTGTCTTGCTGGCTTGACAGTCAAAATTCATAGCAGAGCTCTCACGTCAACACGATGATGACTTATCTTCATACTGCACATTAATGGAATATTAGCATTGCTTAATCGTACTATGTCGTGTGTTGGACACCAAACTAGACATCTATTCACTAATAATTTATGTTTATTTTAGAATATGTTAATGAATAAATCACTTCAATAATCATTGCATTAATTGAACTAGTTATACTGTTATATTTTTATTGTATTTTCTAATAAAATTTTTATTTTTTTTATTAGAAGGAAAATCTTCTAATAAGAGGTGAGCTTCCTATCCATAAACTATAAAGTGCAGACTTCAATAAAAGCCCTTAACTTTTAGCTCATGGTATATTATTCACGGTTGTCGTTCGTGGGGCCGTAATTGAGTAAAATATCAAAATTTTAAGTTTGGCTCCTTTCATACGAGTTTAAAATATTATTTAAATTCGTTCTTAATTAATAAATAAGATAAGTGAAATTTGAATTTAAAAACATCCGATCTAAATAATGAGTAAATAGTTTGATTCATTTTACACCAATTGTGGGCAAGCAATCCCAATAACTCATGGTCAATAAAGAAAATTAAGTTTCAATATAACGTATATATATAGCATTTCATCTCAAAATTTAAACTCTTAAGTGAATACACTTTAATAGTTTTATTATAATTATTAACATATTTCTTCCTACAAAAACCCCTACCTATTGGTATTGTGCTAAAAGTTTATTTAATCATAAGGAAAGGAAGTCACTAAAAATCGAATGAATTATTAAAATTCTAACACTGAGTCAATGACCATTTCAACTTAATAGTTTAAGCTTATGAATATTTCTATTATAATCTCTTATGTAACTTCTTTAGACAATAGTATTTTGTTTCTATTTTTTTTTTCATTCTTTGTTTTCTCTACCAAAAAAATTATCATGTGTAATCATTGGACCAGCATTGGTTGACCTCACGTGACATAATACAAATATGACATTTGATTTCGAATTTAAGTTTATTGAGTAAAATATGTTAATCTTGTACCTAACTAGTGAACAAATCTATTTCCGTGTATTGTGGGAGTCACAAAGAGAGGGAGAGAGACTAACCATTGTTGGTGGAGAAAAGGAGAAGGAAAAAGAAGAGGAAGGCAGTGAAGTTGGTGAACTTAGGAAGAGAGGTAGCCATGTTTGCAAGTATAAGAGAGCTAGGCTTGTTTTGGAGATAGTGATGAGATAGGTAGGTATATATATGACAGACCAAATTTAAGTACAGTTTTTAATAATGTATTTATCAAATTCTACATAAAATTATATATAAAAACTTTTTTACAATTCGGTAATACACGATTGACTCTTAAAAAAAAATTCTTCACGTATTAAAATCTTATTGACCAGCCTCATCACAAACACATAAAAAGTTTTAATAAATTTTGTTTTTCATATATAGCAACGTGGATCTTCCATACGCTGCTGGTATCTAACTCTATAGTAATCTTCGACTTGTAAATGCCCTTCCTCTTGTTTCTGTCCTCTTTGGCCTTCCAAATCATCCTGTTCGCGCCGGGACTTAAAAGTTATCAATGATCTAGTAATTTCCCTTTTCTCTATGTATTTTTATTTTTATTTTTATTATATTTCATTCCTTCCTTTATCAATATTAATATTCAAAAAAAATTATAAATAAGTAATCACTCTGCAGTATCTTTTAACAAATGGCCTTTTATATACCTAGTCCAGCCCAATCTTTTTAGGATTGTGGGTTTTGTTAGACCAACTTACTAAACATTTTTAAAAAATTGCTACACAAAATAATATAATTATCATTAATAATATTAAACTATATATCAGTAACATTGTTTAGATAATTAATTGTCATTGATAAAAGAAGTCAGGTTGTAGCCTAAAAAACAAAAAAGTCAAAACCCAGCTCAAGCAATCTTTACAGGTAGATGTCAATAGTTCCTTACTAGGATTAAAACTCAAATTTGTTACTCTGTATCATTGAATTAATTGGTTTACTGATGTAACTCAAGTTCAAGATTCAATCATGTTCAAGTATGGAGGACATATAATCGACTTCAAGAACAACTTCGAATACAATATTTATGAGCAAGAAATGATGAATCTATTTTTATTTTTTGTTTGGGTCAGAGAATCAATGTTATTCAAGAAAAATTCAGAAGCTTATACAATATAGAAGATGACTTCTGACCAAGATGCAAGCTCTAGAATAAGTTGTTGAAGTTGAAGGGTTAAAGTTAACCAACTCAAGAAATAATTAACTTCTTAATAGCTGTCAACTATTAAAAGTTCGAGCACAAGAAGAAGATTATTTGCATATTATAATAGCATAAAAATAAAATAAAACGAATAATTAATGGTTGTGTAGCAAGGTCTATGAATTATAACTAGAAATTAAGACATACTCAAAAACTGAAAATTGCCCTTCATCGAATAATCCCTCCCAAGCCAGCCTATAAAACAAGGAAACTGAATTTAGAGCACAACAAAAGTTCTTTCAGTTTCATTTTTTAAACCTAGAGTATTACAAAAGTCCAGTCAATCTTGGGTGTAGCTATATAAAAATTTAAGGGGGAAAGGGTGAGGGAGAGGAGTTGATTACACTTACACTTCGTTTGTCATAAAGATAAAAGGAAAACTGATAAGGTGATGAATACTCCTCAAAGACTTCACTATGCGCCATAGCAACTGCCTCATAAACTTAGAGGAAGAACAGGCAGCTCTCCATCCTTCCGTGACAGACATACATAAGAAACAGATGAGAACAAAGAATGGTTTATTTGCACCCTTTTTTTTTTAATAAAAGAACTAAAACATACTTGCACACTTAATGTTGTTTCGTAGAGGGGCTCAAATTGGCCAGAGGGCATTATTTCTAAGGGAACGCTGTAACCACTGTTTTCTTGAAGTCCATTGTCTGAGAGAACAGCTTGATTGGAAAAGCTGAGCTTCGCGCCATTATATGCTCCATCCATTACCTGATAAAAAATATAACACTAAGTGTAACTCCAGATGTTTAGAACACCATCACATAATCTAAGGTTTGGGGGGGGGGGGGAGGGAGGACAGAAATATATCTCTTGAAAAGAACCAACTATAATTATACAACTTCCTTTCAAAAAGATCAGTTATATTGTAATCTATAAAGTCTGAACATAACCTATTTTCAAATGTTTTAGTGTGTCAAACACTGATACTTTCATAATACGCTACCAACACACATCCCATATGCATTAAAAGATGTCAGAATCAAAAAAAATTGTTTTTCAGATTAAAGACAGCTAGTCTAAGAAAAATGATAGGATGAGAGATTAAAAATTTCATTTTGATGAGATAATAAAAGTTATTTCCCTATATTATTAGTAGATTTTCTTAGAAAATAATAGTGTGTGTGTGTTGCATTCTATATTTTTTGAAATTTGACGTGTCAACTCATAAATTCTAACCAATTGACAAGTTCAGTAAATACTGAGAATTGCAGTAATTTTTTGTTATCCTCTATTACATACTGGTGCAAGACTTCTTTTCCCTTACAAATTTGAGGCTGTTGAGTTTCTAATTGTCTCACTGTAGAGTCCCCCCTCCCCCCCCCCCCCCCCCCCGGGCGGCCATTTTCTTTCTTTTCTCTTCCCTTATATTGGCTTCAGCTTTGCTTTAAACCCTTCATTGTCATTTAGTGCCAAAGTTCTCATGTCTATTTTGCTCCACATCAAGTTATAGAGCTCTGTTTTCGTACTTTATCTAAGTCCTCGTGCCAACTTCGTAATTAACTCGCACAAAAGTAGGAAACCTTCGTACATGCTCTCACCAATTAATCAAGAGTAAACTCAGATATTATATGATATGAACCCACTTAACTCTTTTTTAAAAATTAACTTGTAAGGAGAAAATTGTAAACTCATATATATAACACTCAAGATCTCCCTTACTAAAGGACGTGGGCCACATCACCCCTTTCGTAACTTATTCTAGTTTATACGTCTGAAAACTTTTTATCTCTAATCTATCAATCCATAACTGAACAGTATACTCAAGACCTTGACAATTTCTTATAAAGTATTGCTCACCAGCCAAAAACTATCTGACTACTTAATTACAATTAAATACAACAACTAACGTTTACATACATGTCAACTATCAAGTATTATTTCACCTTAAAAATTTAAGTGATTAAGTGAAAGTTCATAAATAGTATATTTAATATGGCTCCTTGCGCAAAGCTCTTCATGAATATTTGTTATTGCTTGTATATTTGTTCTTCATATTGAAAGATTTGCCTAGTTTTGTGGTTATGCATTGCCAAAAACTTGGTATTGAAGCATATAAGTTGTAAATTATTTGTTTGTGTGATCAATTTGTTGAATATGATGAAAGTAATTAATTTGAATAAAAATACGGTGACAAAAGTATAATTGCGTTAACTTACGGGTCAATTGAGATTGAGTTCCTTTTGAGCAATTTTCAAAGCTCATCCTCTACATTGATTTGATAAAAGAATAGACTATTTTATGTATGCGCTAGACTCAAAGTTTAAACTTTAGAGAGTACACTTCTTTAATCACTAAGTCAATCCTTTAAATTTGGAGTGGTATGATTTTTTAATTGATAAATTATAGTAGTTAGTCCATAAATACACAGTAAGTCAAAATAGCCGCAGTGATGGTAGATTGAATGTAAGAAAATGGCTGTCTCTAGTCCTCTATGCGGTTTGCAAGTAATTAAATCAACTAATACAATCATTAGATATGGTCTAATAATGAAGGGTATAGATAGTTGGTAAAAAATTATATATTTAAACTTCTGATATGTCATATACCAAAAGAAAAAAATAATCAAAATATTGTCTTCACAATGTCCATCCTTAATTTAGGTTTTTCATTAAAAAAAAATAGAAACAACATAAACGAGGAGATAATATATCACCCCAAAATAATTAGACGCAAACAAGTGTTTTAAGATTATTACATTAGGGTCAAAAACATCACAACAATTTTAGGGATAATTAAATAAACTATAAGGAGATTGAATAACACATTTTGAACAACGTGTGATAAACTAATTTCATATCAAATTACAAAAGTGTGAAGAAAAGTTTATCCTGAAATTTGGCCATAAATAATAGTGTTAGTATGTAAAGAATTGAATGCATATATAACTTCAATTTCAAGTTGTATATATAGCATAAGAAAGTTACAATATATATTTGCAGTGTAACAGACTCGTTTATTATGTAAATACATCAGACACACTTTTTAATAAGATTCAGATCTTTGACATATTTAATTATTTACTCATAATTAACTTCACATATATATTAAGTGGGTCGATTGTACCTAAAAATTTGTTAGGGGCTATGACAGTCGTGGTGACAGTAACAAGCGAATACGTAACAGGCTCCCCCAATAGCATCCTCTAGCAACTTGCACTGGTCATTGCACTTGCTACTGCTCAAACCTGGCTTTCCACACGCTGCTTCCACCATTCCTATCTCCCAATAACATTAAAAACAAAGAGCAGTAAAAATGCATGATACTGGTTCTGGGTGTTCCCACACTGGATTAATTGTATTCTTAAGTTTGAGAAAGAGATCGAAAGAGGCTAACCTGTGGCTGAGAAAAGGAAAATAAGGGCAAAGCAGAGGAAGGCAGCGAAGGTGGACGATTTACTTACAAAACGAAGTGACCCTTTTTGCTTCTATTGGAGTTAAAGGGGAAGCTACATATATTTATATAATAAGAGCAAAGATGGTTGGGGATATAAAAAGAGGTGATTTAGACAAGTCAACGAGAACAAGGAAAAATAGTTGTACGTACTTGGTGAACCAAATCTTCCATGAATGGCCGGGCTTGTCTTGTTCTGTTCTGTCTCTAGTCCTTGTTTTGTTCCTTTGTTTTCATATGCCGTGCAGGCGCAGCGCCAGCACTCTAGTTTCTAAATTCCTGTTAGATCTTAGATGCCTCTTATCTGATTTTATATATATTCTACTATCCCAATTTTATATTTGATAATGCCCATATTGGTGGACCAAGTCTAATAAGTCCAGCCCATCCCATGAGGTCAACTACATAGCAAACTTTGATATTGCCCATGAAGAATGTTGTCTATGACTGAGTTACGTTAGTACAACCAAATTCAAATATATATATCACAAAACTCGGACAAGTGAGTTAATTGTCCGACAATTGTCCAAGTGATATACTAAAAAGTAAAAAAATAATTTGATTTATTGTTGATAGATAATTTTTTATTTATCAATTGTGTCATGTGATAAAAATAATATTTTTTAAAATTATTTTTATTTTTTTTATATTAAAAATTAAATTTATTTTTATTATGTATCATAATCTAGATACTTTAATAAATAAAAAATTATTTACTATATATCAAATACTAACTTTAAAAAATATAACTACTTTGAGAAATTCATCGACTTTGAAACTCTAAATAAGCTTTCCTTCACTGACTTTACTGGCGAAATTCATAATAGACCTCTCACAATGTTAAGTTAATGACTTACCTTCACACTGCCAATTAATGAAACATTAGCATTGTTTAACCACAATACGTCTTCTCCGGTCGCCAAACTAAAAATCTATTCACTAATAACTGATGTTTATTTTAGAATATGTTAATCAATAAAATCCATGAATAAATCACATCAATAGTCATTGCGTTAATGGAATTAGTTATACTGTTATATATTTTATAGTATTTTCCAATAAAATTTATATATTTTTTATTAGAAGAAAACTCTTCGTATAAGTGGCAAGCTTCCTATCCATAAACCTTACAGTACTGACTTCAATAAAACCCCCTAACTTTTAGCTCATGGTACATTATTCACGGTTGTGCTGTAATTGAGTAAAATATCAAATTTTGAAGTTCGGCTCTTTTTATTACACGAATTTAATATATTATTTAAAATTCCTTCTTAATAAATAAGATAAGTCAAATTTAAACTTAAAAGCATCCAATCTAGATAATACATGAATAATTTCCACATTGTATTTTGAAAGTCACGGAGAGAGAGAGAGAGAGAGAGAGAGAGAGAGAGAGGGACTGAACATTGTTAACGAGAAAAGGAGATGGGAAAAGAAGGCAACGGAAGATAGGTAGGCTTGTCTTGGAGACAGTGACGAGATAGGTAGGTATATAAATGACAGACAAAATTTAGATACAGATTTTAATGTATTTATCAATTTTTACATAAAATTATATGTAAACATTTTTCTAGAATCGTGGGCTGTGCGAGACCAACTTATTAAACAATTTTCAACAAATTGCTAAACAAAATTATATAATTATGATTAACAATATTAAATTATATATAAGTAACATTGTTTAGATAATTAATTTTCATTGATAAAATAAGTCATATTGTACCCCAAAAAAAAAAGCAGTGAGAACCCAGCTCAAGCAATTCCTTGCAGGTAGATATCAATAGTTCCTACCTAGGATTAAAACTCAAGTTTGCAACTTTGTAAATGATACCAGTATCACTGAATTAATTGGTTCCCTAATATAACTCACGTTCAAGATTCAATAATGCTCCAGTATGGAGGACATATAATCGAATTCAAGAACAACTTCAAATACAAGCATGAGCAAGAAATGATGAATCGTTTTTTTTTTTTTGGGTCATAGAATCAATGTTATTCAAGAAAAATTCAGAAGCTTATACAAGACAGAAGATGACTTCTGACCAAGATGCGAGCTCTAGAATAAGTTGTTGAAGTTGAAGGCTTGAAGTTAACTAACTCAAGAAATAATTAACTACTTAATAGCTGTCAAAAATTAAAAGTTCGAGCACAAGAAGAAGATCATTGTTTGTGAGGAAGGGAAAACCAACTAACAGGCATATCTGACAGCGATGTAATCTTACTCATTATAGAGAAAAATCCCTTGTAAATCAATGGAACTAAATGTTAAAAAAAAAAAATAGTTTAGTAATTTACAACAGAACCTGCACCAAGAAAATCAGCTAATGCTTGTCTATAAAGTTCATATTACAAAGAAACGAAAGACTGTAGAGAGCTACTCAACTTTCTTTTGGCAATACAAGGCGGTCTTGGCCATCAATAAGCTTTGCAGAACGAATAATATCACCAGTTGTTATCTGGGGGAGAATATCTCTCCCAATGGTTGTGTATCTGCATATTATAATAGCATTAAAAAACTAATAAAAGGGTTGATTAATGGTTGGGTAGCAAGGTCTATGAATTATAATTAGAAATTAAGACATACCCAAAAACTGAAAATTGCCCTTCATCAAATGATATCCCTCCCAAGCCAGCCTATAAAACAAGGAAACCGAATTTAGAGCACAACAAAAGTTCTTCCAGTTTCATTTTTCAAACCAAGAGTATTACAAGAGTCCAGTCAATCTTGGGTGTAACTATATATAAGTTTAAGGGAGAAAGGGTGAGGGGGAGGGGTTGATTGCACTTACACTTCGTTTATCGTAAAGATAAAAGAAAAACTGATAAGGTGATGAATACTCCTCAGAGACTTCACTATGCGCCATAGCAACTGCCCCATAAACAGATAGAGGAAGAACTGGCAGCTCTCCATCCTTCCGTGACAGACATACATAAGAAACAGATAAGAACAAGGAATGTTGATTGGCACCTTTATATATATATATATAGAAGACCTAAAACATACTTGCACACTTAACGTTGTTTTGTAGAGGGGCTCAAATTGTCCGGAGGGCATTATTTCTAAAGGAACGCTGTAACCACTGTTCTTATCAAGTCCATTATCTGAGAGAACAGCTTGATTGGAACAACTGAGCTTTGCACCATTATACGCTCCATCCATTACCTGATAAACAATATAACATTGAGTATAACTCCAGATGTTTAGAACAGCATCACATAATCTGGGAAGGGGGGGTGTTGGACAAAAATATATAACTTCAAAAGAACAACTATAATTATACAATTCCCTGACAAAAAAATCAGCTATATTGTATGACACACCTATTTTCAAGTGTGTTAAGAGTGTCAAACAGTAATACCGTCATGACACACTACTAACACTTGTCCAACATGCATGTAGACATGTCAGAATTAGAAAGAATAATTGTTTTTCAGCTCTCAACTAGCCTAAACAAAAGGATAGAATGGGAGACTAGAAATTTCATTTTCAAGAGATAATAAAACTTCTTTACCGAAGTTATTTAGTAGATTTTTTTAGAAAATAACAGTGTGCATCATGTTTTATATTTTTTGAAATTTGATGTGCCCTCGTGTCTCCATCATAAACAACTTCATCTGATATGGTTCTTAAGTTCTGTTTTCTTGCCTTATCTCCATAATGATATTAAAATGTTCATCTTCAACCCCAAGTATTCCTATAATTCATATATTTTCCTTTACTAAGGTTTTAACCAATCCCCTTCGGGATATTTTTCTAGTTTATATATCTGAAAACTTTTTATATCTAAGCTATCAATCCAAAACTGAACATTAAATTCAAGACCTTGATAATCTCTTATAAACTATTGTTTCACCAGCCAAAAACTAGCTGACTGCTTAATTACGATAATAGTACAAAAGTCAAGAGAAGAGGAACTTATGGTTGAGACATTATCCATAGAGCATCAACAGTTCAAGTGCAAATTAAAAATTCCTGATTTAGGTTATTCAGAAAAAATTAGAAATCTAACATTGTGGATGAACAATCAAAAAATAAAAAAGGTGAAATATAAATGTTAATAGCAGGCACTAGCGATGCACAAAATTCATGCTACATTTCATGAGACTGAAGTAATGTTCAACTACCTTACCAGTTTTGCAAAATTCCCTGCAGTTAGTGGTGCTGAATAACCATCTATAACAACCTGAACACAGATAAATTATCAGTTAAAATCTAATATAACATCTACCAAAAGTAATTTATTATGTACCTTCAGCATAAATGCACCCTGCATTATGTTCAATTCTTTAAAATAGACCTTTCTAATTGCTTAGAGCATCCTTTTAGAGGCCCAGCAAGTCAATAACCCACATCTCCTTGCAAAGGTCAAAATGTCTGAAATGGAATATACCTGGATGGTAGCAGTTTTTCTCTGTTCACCACCAACTGGAGAAAAAGTTGAATCAACTCCTTTCTCAATTGTAAATTCAACAGTTCCTCTCCCCGCAAGCCTACAAAAGATAAGAAGATATATATATTTTCTTTTAGCTCTTCTCTGGGTGTTTATTTATCCCAAACCAAAACACCTAAGCTACAAATGCATAACTTACCAAACATTACATTTATAGCTTTTCTTTAATCTTACCCCTTTCAAGTTTCAGTTAAAAAATTCAAACGGGATTATTCAAAAAGTTCCATCCATGACAACCCTATAACATAAAAGGGTAGTGAAGATAACTAAGATAGAAGTCACTTACCTTGGATATTGCAAGAATTGCTCAGGCAAAAGAAAAGATAATCCCGGAGCCTGTTGTAAGAATATCAAGTTTGCAAATGATAATAATGTTCTTATCAAATCAATGGCAGTTTCCTAAAACTTAAAAAGTGAAGACAGCTATTATTTGTTTCAGGAGACTATCATATTAACTATGGCTCGCAGTTACTTGTAATAACTCTAGCTCTGCTACAGTATCCAGCGTGGATGCAAGGCCTACAGATACTTTATCCACATCCTGATCCTTTATAGATTGAAGGAGAGCTTGCAACCCACCCTGCATAACAGAAACTTTGAAATCATCCCAGGAGGTTGTGTAGTGAACCATGGAAATAAATTTTAACATGGTGTTATTTCATATAACATTGTAGAAGAGGGGACATAGTGAATTGAGAATGAGTAGAAGATAGACACATCCCGCAGTACTTTCCTCTTCTTTATTGTTCTTTTCTGAGTCAAGCTCCCTTTTTGGTGTGGAGTATATGGTATCTCAATATTGAATTTTTGAGTAACAAACAAAAGAAACAATAGAAAAAAGTCCTCATTTCCCAATTCAAGGAATCTCATTTCAAGTATGCTCTCATAGTCAGTTCAACTCAATTCATGACGAACTTTCAAAATTAAAGCAAAGTTCTATTTGAAACATGCAAGCAATAATTCTTCTTTTCTGGGTTTACACACAGATGATGATATTTAAAATATCTATAAGAGTATCAGCATATAGGAGCATTTATAAATAAAAATGGGTGTCCTTTTTAGAATACCTTTCCATCTATCAGAGAAGCATGTACCAAAGAACCCCTTTCCCTCAGCTCTGCTGGTATACTTGCTAATATAGAGTCTTTTTCATCCACTGCTATCTGAAGGAAGAACACTGAAAACTAAATGTCCCCAACTATGTAAATAAAAGGAAAAGATCAGCATAGACAACAAGTTACTAAAATTATTGTTAGATGAGAACTATATAACATGTAAAAGATGCGGGAAGATGAAGCACTGAGAAACAACCAATAATACAACATCCCATGCAAGTTGTAAAGTGTTAAAGTACTTAAGCTATATGCACCAAGTTTCTCAGATGGAATCACACCAGAAATAGCCATGAAGCATAAATTGCAAGCAGAAACCATGGGGGCTGAGAAAATCACCAGGGAGGTATTTCCCATCCATTCAATCTTCAGTATGTCCCATCTTCAGAAAATGTGACCCATTCATCATTCATTAAAGCTCATGAGACTGAATGAACTAGTTGGGAATTCTTCGAGCGGCATTAACACCTCACTATCACTTTTTTTTTAAAATACAGGATAGCATTGATGTTTAGACCTACTTCCTACAAACTATCAAACCCTTCATCACTAGACACTAGACCACATCTAGTGACCTAATAATCAGTAGTTTTGCTTTTCACTCTCAGAGAAATGCATTAAAAAAAAAGGCACACAAAGAAAAACTATAAATACCTTCAAAGCTTTCTTCACATTCCCCTCCATTGTTCCATAAGGTTTTCTCTGAGGAATCCTTAAGAGGTATGAAATATCTTCAAGAGAGTCCTAAAGGAAAAAGCAAGACAGTCTGCACACTGATCACTAAAAAAATAAGAGAGCACAAAAATGTATTTAATCATCAACAGCAACCTGGATAGCCTTCATGTTTGTGTTTGCAGGGATAGCCCTCCTCAGAGCAACTTCCCCTGTTCTGGGGACCTTAGTGTCCGGTGAATATAGAATTGCCCTTGCAGGAGATATATACCACGAATCTGAACCAACCAAAGGAAGCAAAAATGTAATCTGAACAGAGACAACTATGATAGCAACAAGACTCTTGAGCTGGCTCATTCTCTGACTAATAGTCGACATGTACAAGGGGAAAGGAAAGCCATGCTGGTCTACCAGTTCCTGCACAAAAAAATCATATAGAATAGGCTGTTCTTCTGAATTAAAAACTTGAAGTAGTGAAACTGGAATATAAGAACCTTAAGGTAGCACACGGAAGATTAAATGACAAAGCGGCATTTATTTCTTGCTCATAACTGTTATATTAGCATTTACTAACGAGCATTTTCTCAATAAGAATTAAATTTGACGAGGCAAAAAAAAATATCTTGAACAAAAAAGCAATTACGATAATTCAGTGCCAGGCTAAACACAGTACTAACTGGCCATGGAAAAAAGCGAATATAAATGATTGATAAATGGACTAGAAAGTTATATATGTGTTTGCTATCACGTGGACATCTTTTAAAACTCAGCACCACATTATTGACCCCTTAAAAAACGAGTCATAATTCAATTGAAGAATTGAAAACTAAAATCTGCGCCTAATTTTTTTCCTTATAAAATTTGGTAGTCCTACGAGACATGCCACAATCAGTGGGCCCTGATAGCCTGACATTTGGTGCTCAAGCCAGGGTTGAGACTCTACTACCATGTACCAGATCACCATCTGGAGTTTATGGAAGAGATTATTCATAGAGAACAGCCACCAGGCTCATCACAGAACACTGGCTGATATGAAAAGAAGAATGCATATATCGTGGAAACAGGAATTCCAAGGTTCAAGTTACATGCACTACAGAAATGGCTTCCATCAATAGTCTAGCGTAGCTGATTTCTGACCACCCAATATATAATTGGTCATGGACATTGTAGCCTGGTCACTAATTTCGTGTCCATACCTCTTACTATCCTTCACTTGTACCTCCAACACTCACATCATCACCACATTGCCACACCAAAACTCATTCACATTTTATAAAGATATGCCATATTCAAACTGAAACAAGTATGAAAAGTCCAATAATTTGCACCTACATAACCCTAGCCATGGAATCTGATTCCTAAAAACACCAGTGCTTCCAAAAAAAAGTGAACTTGAGTTTAAAAAAAGCTAACCTGTCTAAGATCTTTCTTTGACAAGCAAAAAATTCTGGAGCGAACTGATCTTGCTGGGTATTCGCCTTTCATCGGATTGAGGCAAGATATGAAATGGGTGGGAAAGAAATTCCGCTGTGGAGCAGAGGAGGTGGTAGAGACATTGATGAAGAGCTTATGGGAGATAATGGAGGAGGACAAAGGAAACGCCATCAAAGGGAGTTAGTAGTAGGAGATGGGTTTTGGCGCGCCTCATCCGGTAAGGCCTATCTGGAACACACTTGTTCCGAATAGTTGTGCTTGCGGGAGATGTAATGACAATGATACCCGAGATTAATAGTCTCAGATGAACCGGAAAAACTCACGATTTTGGGGCAAATTTGGAAATAAAATGCGATTTGCGATTATTTACAAATAAAAATATTTTTTCATTTTTTATTTTCTATTTTTATTTTTTATTTTCTATTTTTATTTACAAATTTTCATTATTTAAAAATACATTTATTTTTGTGATAACAAGGGGCAAAACAACCCAAAAGTAAAAGAAACAAAAACACAAGAAAAACTACAGAGACTATATGCCATTAAAAAAAAAATGAACAACTTCTCTTTTTTAAAAAAAAAATAAAATATTAACAACTTGGTCAGATAGACTATTTAGGAACGCTGCAAGGCCATTGAGTATTTTTATAATTACTTCATCGTTATTATCTTTTTTTCGATTGAATTGTTTAATTTTTATTATTATTATTTTGAACATTTTTTATCAACATGAGTTAAATTTTTCAGTATCTTAAATCGTTTAAATTAACTCTCATTAAACCAAAAAATACTATGACCATAATAAAAAAAATTATTTCTTTTACCAATCTTTAAATTAAGTCACATCAAACCACCCAAAAAACCTAGTTTAATTTTTATAAAGTGAAAACCGAACAATTTTATTTAGTTTATTTATTAGAAAATGAATCATATTAAATTAAATCAAGCTAAACTAACTTACCATTATATATATATATATATATATATATATCAATTTATTATAGTTTTGTTATTTTTATGAAAAAAGTTAAAAATTTAGGTACAAACTATTAATGGAATTTATTTTAATTGAAAAAAACAATTAAAATTATTAAAGAATACTTATATTATTAAGTGTGTCATTTTAATGAATTTATAAAAAAATAAAGCACTTTTTTAAATATATTAAAGTTTCAAAAACTTAATTCTAAATAAATTAAAATAATCTAAAAATATGCGTAATAATTATCTACCTTGCTATTGTTATAAAAAAAATATTAAATAGAAAATGATCAAATTATATATTAAGTTATGCACGCACAAAAATACATAATCAGAGTATTAAATATAAAGAGTCAAAGAAAAGAGATAAAAAAAAAATATCAAGATTTAGTATGGTTCATTTTCAATCCAAATTTACATAGCTTCAATTTAAGATTTGTTACTATAAATACAAGTTCAAGATTAATCACTCAAGAAGCATTACACTTTCTTAACTCTATGAGTTGATATTAAGAGTAACTTTTTCTTTTATAAAAATATTTCAATCTCAATTTTCAAAGGACCATTTTCTTGAATTCTTAATAATAATAAAAAGTGAAGATAAAAATTTAAAAATAATAACAATTTTTTGACAAAAATAAATAACGATTTAGAAAAAATTTAAATTAATTGAACTAAAAAATGATTTCTGTTTTCAACATTTCTATAACTAATAAAAATAGTATAATCGTCTAATTTTCATCCTCAACATGAATCAAACAAAGTCTACGACATCAATCATTAGCGTTCAAAACGTCAATAGAATGTGAAGATATATCGGCTTTGAAGTAATTAATAGGCATTTGTTTAATTGGTCCTTTAACACCTAACTACGGTAACATAATTCATATTTCACTGTAAAATAAGTCATTCTTATTTTGGTTAAAAAAATGAATGAATGGTAATAAAATCAACGGAATTTATTATGCTAAATTCTTTTAGCATTTTTATTAAAATGGATAGTGACCGTGGCGAGCCTGAATATGGGGAAGGATCCTCTACTGAAAAGTACAACAAAACATGTTCTAGACACAGCAAACCTCCTCGACCGTTTTTTTTTTTATTTTAGGTTTTTTTTCTTTTTTGAAAAAAAAAATACAATTTTTTGGGTGTTTTTCAAAGATAAATTTACATAATTTTTTTATACATTTTTTTGTCAAATTTAAATAAATTTATTTTCAAGATTCAACATTTTGAACATATTTTATTTTTAATCAAATTTGGATGACAAAAAAAATTATATTTTATAATGATGTATCTCATAATACAATAGAACTATTTAAATTTGATAGAAAAAATTACACACAAAATACTATTTTAATTTAATAAAAAAAAGTTGTATTTAAATTTGTCAAGTTTAAAAAAAAGATCATGCCAAATTTAAAGGTCAATGTTATAAAGATTAATATAACTTTCTTAATAAATAAAGTTATTGAGCATTAAATTTTATATTCAAATTTATTTAAAAATATTTTGATATTAAATTTTAAGAATTTTAATATGGTCTTTTTATCTCTTCATGCCACTATCTAATAATATTATCTTTTTGTAAAGCTATTTAAAATTTAAAAAACTTATGTTTTATAATGCTGCATTTTAAAATGTAATGAAACAATTTAAGTTTGACAAAAAAAAAAGCTACTGTACATAAAATACTATTTAAATTTGACAAATTTAGAATTTAAGTAGTATCATTACATTATGAGATATATGATTACAAAATAAAAAATTTCATTTTGTCATCCAAATTTAATAAAAAAAAATAAAAAATATTCAAAATGTTAAATTTTGACAATAAATTTATTTAAATTTAACAAAAAAATATTTAAAAATTTATCTAAATTTGATTTTAAAAAGCACACAAAATTTATATTTTTTGCAACAAAAAAAAATATCTAAAAAAAAAAAGTGGAGGTGGAGATGGAGGTTTCTGTGCCCAAAAAATCATCGTTCTGAACATAGCAGAAGATCCTCTCCTGAAGTTTAGATATAAAAGATAACACAATAATAATTTTTAGTATAATGTCATTTTTATCTGGATTGGATTCTTTTCTATGCTTTTCAGCACAACAGAGTATGATATGTCCAAAACGGTGACGTTTTGGGCATGGCTCTCCCCTCCTTTCTTTTTAAGCGCTAGGTTATTTTTTTTTTATTCTTTTTTTTTTTTTTTGCAAAAGATGCAAAAAAAAAATTGTGCATTTTTTATTTAAATTTAAATAAATTTTTTGATATTTTTTTATTAAATTTAAATAAATTTATTATCAAAATTTGGTATTTTAAACATAGTTTATCTTTTATCAAATTTAAATTATAAAAAAATTTATTTTATAATACTATATCTCATAATACGATAAAATTATTTAAATTTGATAAAAAAAACACATAAAATAATATTTAAATTTAATAAAAAAATGCACTAAAAAAAATATACCCAAATTTTTCAATTTTAAATAGTATTTTGTGTGCAATATTTTTTTTAGTTAAATTTAAATTGTTTCATTACATTTTTAGATACATTATTATAAAATAGAAGAATTTTTTTTACTAAAATTTGAATAATTTCACGTAATGATAGTGTTATTGGATAATAACTGAAGAGATAAAAAGATTATACCAAAATTTTTAAAAATTAATACTAAAATATATTATAAAAAAAATCCTTACATGTAATATTTTAAAACTAAATTGAAATGAGAAACTAATTTTGAAAGGAGAAGAATCAGTGAATATATTTACTTATAAAAAAAAAATTGAAATGATACATTGATCTAAAAAGGAAAAGAATGCATGTTTTTTTTTTCCTTTTCTTGGGGGCATTTTAATTTTCTTTGGTTGGGAGTTAAGTCTATGAATTCATTTTCTCCAGGAACTTCTACTACTTTTTTTTAATCCTATTTCTATATTTTTTTAAATATAAAATTAATTTTATTTCAAATATTGAGAGTTCTAATATTTAAAAAATTATTTTTTCATTTTATTAGTTAGCTATGAGCTTGTAACTGAGAACTCCCTATTTTGATCAAACCTGATCTAAATGTCGTGCCCACCTCCGGCATTCTATGAGAAGACCTCCAAGGTTGGTTTCATAGCGCTCTCTTCATCTAAAAAATTATACTTTTATATCATGTTTGTGTATTCCGTCTTGACAGTGCCGTGCTACATTTGATGTTGCCCTCGACGATGGGCCTTGGGTTTGGCCGGGAACGTTCGAAACAATCAATAACCTACCGGTATATGATTAAATTTAATATAAACTGAGTGTGAAATTAAAATTAAAATTTAAACAAAATAAAATTTTAATTATTTCAGTTCGTTAATAAATAAACCGAACTCCAATACTTAATAATCAGTACTACGGATATATTATTATTTATAATAATAATAATATATTAACTCCAATAATTAACGATAGTTAATTATTTGCAAGGGAGCATGTCTTTGCCAATAGTTTGACTATGTATAAATTCTTATTTTTTTATATTATTTAATTGTATATATTTATTAAAAATTAAAAATTAAAAATAATTTATACATCATTAATATATATATATACATATATATATATATATATATATATATATATATATAAATTTTCTTTAATATATGCATACTAGAATATTTTTTATATGAATTGTTATTTCATTAATTATTAAGTCTAGTACAAATTGGGCCATTATATTCTTGTGTAGACTGTGATAGGTGGATTGTATATAAAATTTGGACAGAGGCCCAACCTACAATTTTTTTGGCTGTCAGCTTTATTCCTATCAAAATACTGATTGAACCAGAGAGAGAGAAATATATAATTTAAATTTTATTTATTAATTAATTAATTAGTGGTTAATTAGACTGATTCTTCTACCCGTTAAACAACGTGCATAAGTATAAGTTTACAGGAGCTTACCACTTTATCACATACTGTATTTTCTTCTCTCTCTCCCTCTCTGAATTTTCTCTGAAAGCCAAAGGAGTCTAGTAGGTTTATAGGAGATATACTGAGATTGGTCAGAATTCTGGCCTGTTTGCTTTATATTTACAAGAACATGGTATTGAAACTCAATTTTCAATGCATCACCCCACAAGAACTCTGACAATGATGAATGACTAATCATACTTCTGACCATATCTATAAGAGTACGATTCTGCCTTTCTGCTACCCCATTTTGTTGTGGGGTGTCAAGCATTGTATACTGAGCTTTAAAACCATGTTCTTGTAAATATAAAGCAAACGGGGCAGGATTCCGACTAATCTCAGTATATCTCTCATAATATTCACCCCCTGTCAAATCTGACAACTTTAATTAATTTGCCAGATTTCAATTCAACTGCTGTTTTGAAATTTTTAAATACATTTAGAGATTCTCATTTTTCACACAAAAGATCAATCCATCCATACCATGAGTAATCATCTATGAAATTAATAAAGTATTTGAACCCACCCATAGCCATAGGTGTGATAAGTCCACATATATCAGTATGGATAAGGTCTAAAATATTTTCTGACCTCTTTGCCCCTTTAGGTCTAGCTTTAACTGTGAATTTTTCTTTTATACAATCAACACAAGTCTCAAAATTTGAGAAATCAAGATCTTGTAGAACACCTTGTTTAGTCATTCTTTCTAATCTCTCTTTAGAGATGTGGCCCAATCGACGATGCCACAACATAGAAGAATTATCATCAGGTCTCTGGTATTTATTCCCAATTACAATATTTACTTGAGGATTAGAAAGTTCAAGTGACCAATCATTCATACGATATAAATCACATGTTAAAAATGCAGAACCAATAATGATAGAATTAAAGCAAATATCAATCTTTCTATTTCCTTGAAAAAATGAATAACCATTAACATCTAATACAGAAGTCGAAATCAAATTCCTTCTCGCAGAAGGTACATAAATAATATTATTCAAATTCAAAACATGTTCAGAATTTAAATTTAAGGAAATGGATCATATATATTCTACTGATGCCTTATTCCCTGCAATACGTAAGACTGTCCTCTGTGTCTCACTGGGGACTCTCTTGTCTTTGAGCCCCTACAAAGAATTCACAACATGCACAATTACACCAGAATCCAACCACCAAAAGTCAGAAGATGTTTCAATACTATTAGATTCAAAACAAACTAGAGCTAGAGGGGCGAGATGAAGAAATATACCTTCTTTTTCCTGCTTATTTTTAAGCTTAAAACAATCAGTTCTCTTGTGGCCGAATTTCTTATAGTAATTGCAGGTGTCTTTAAAGAATTTCCGTTTCGCTTTGTCATTCTTTTCACCATTTTTCTTAAAGTTGAGTTTTTCACCCTTTTGTACCTCGGGCTTATTCCCTTTCTTCTTATTCCATCCTCCAGATTGGCTACTGGAGCCATGAGATACATAATTTACAGAGTGAGAATTATTCTTATTTATTACTTCTTCTTCTTGAGTAACAATAGAAATTAATTGGTCAATCGACCATTCTGCTTCTTGCGAATTATATAAAGTCTTCAAGAATCCATACTCTGCCGGCAATGATTAAAGAACACAATAAACTAATGTGCTTTCACCCAAATCAACTCCATATGATTTCAACTTGTTATAGTAATGAACAAGTTTCAAAATATGCTCCCTAACACCAGATACTCCATCATACCGAGTATTATCAAGCTGTGAAAGGTAAAAATTATCAGAGTAATCAAGAACAATTAAAAGGCGTACTTGAAAAATCCATAATTAAAGAGAAGTAGATTTACAACCTACTGGACTCCTTTGACTTTCAGAAAAAAGAAAATACAATATGTGATAAAGTGGTAAGCTCCTGTAAACTTATACTTATGCACGTTGTTTAACGGGCAGAAGAATCAATTTAATTAATCACTAATTAATTAATAAATAAATATAATTTAAATTATATATTTCTCTCTCTCTCTGACTCAGTCAGCATTTTGATAGAAATAAAGCTGACAGCCAAAAAAGTTATAGGTTGAGCCTCTGCCCAAATTTTCTGTGCAGTCCACACAAGAATATAATGGCCCAATTTGTATTAGGTTTAATAATTAATGAAATAACAATCCATATAAAAAATATTCTAATAATCTCCCACTTGGATTGTATTTAATTAATTATTTGGAAAATATCATTAAGCCGCTATCAAGATTCAAAAAATGAAACTTTACAAAATTACTGGATCCTATGGGGAAGCAAGTGATATCAGACACAAATATAATGTTTCATAATCTGAATATGATAGAATATACTTTATTATTTTTCAATTCAGTTCAGTAAGAGAACAATACAGAGTCACTGATTCGTATAGGGAAACAAGTGATATGTATATATAAAGCGTATCATGACAAAATCATTGAATCCTATGAGGATACAAATGATATAAAACGCATTAAACTGAACTGAATAAAACTTGCAGAAAATAAAATAAATAATAACATGATATCAAATATTTACCAGACTCCCACTAAACTAAAGAATCAAAAGAATTCACAATACCCATATAAGTTACATGATTTCAAAAAACTTCTACAGGTAAACCCTTGGTCAATGGATCTGCAAGCATCTGCGTACTAGGAATATGAATTATACGAGTCTGAAATTATGCAATTTTCTCTTTAACGGACATGAGTTTGATATCAATATGTTTTGTACGGCTCGAATTTATGTAATTGTTAGCACAGTACACTGCAGACTTGTTATCACAATAGATGGTTAGAGGACGCGATATTGAATCAATTAAACGCATACCAGATATCAGTTTCTTCAACCATACAGCCTGTCTTGTGGTTTCAAAACAAGCAATATATTCTGCTTCCATAGATGAGACAGCTGTAAGTGTCTGTTTTACACTTTTCCACAAAACAGCTCCTCCAAATATCATGAAGATGTATCCAGTTGTAGACTTACGATCATCTAGACAAGAACCATAATCTGAATCTGAATAGCCAACAACCTCAAGAGGATCTGATCTTCTCTAAGTCAACATATGATTCTTTGTACCCTAAAGATACCTCATAACTTTCTTGGCAGCTTTCCAATGATCCATGCCAGGATCACTCAAACTTGAGCATACATAAGACTGCCAACGGCGGAAGCGTATGGTATCTTTCTCATTTCAGCCCTTGTCTTATCATCCTTAGGACATTGTGAGTCCGATAATATGTCACCTTTCTGAATAGGAGCAGGAGAGGAAGCACAAGACTCCATTTTGAATTTCTTAAGTACTCGCTCAATGTAAGTTGCTTGTGATAAATCAAGGGTGCCATGAGATCTATCACGATAAATTTGTATCTCAAGAATGAAAGAGGCTTCACCAAGATCTTTCATATCAAATTCACACGATAATAATTGCTTTGTCTCTTTGAGAAAATTCATCGAATTACTGGCTAACAAAATATTATCAACATAAAGAACCAAGATTACAAAAGGAATTTCATCAAATTTCTGATAAATGCATTGATCTGAGACATTCTCAACAAAACCGAGTAAGGTGATGACTTCATCAAATTTTAAATACCACTGTCTGGAGGCTTGTTTTAATCCATAGATAGATCTCTTCAATTTGCACACTAAGTGCTCTTTTCCTGATTCAATAAAGCCATCAAGCTGGGTCATATAGACTTCTTCATACAAGTCTCTATTCAAAAAAGTAGTCTTGACATCCATTTGGTGAAGTTCGAGATCAAATTGTGCAACTAAATCCATGACCACTCTAAACGAATCTTTAGTAGAAACTGGAGAGAAAGTATCTGTATAATCAATACCTTCTTTTTGGTTGTAGCCTTTAACTACAAGTCTGACTTTATGTTTATCAACTTCACCTGTAGGTTCTCGTTTAGTTTTGAAAACCCATTTGCAATCAACTAGTTTAAACCCCTTTGGTAACTCTACAAGTTCCCATACACGATTGCGATACATTAAAGCAATTTCTTCATTCATAGCCTCTAGCCATTCAGAAGAGTGAGAACCCGATATAGCTTCTTGATAAGATATAAGGTCTAAATTATCAATATCTGAATCAAATTCCTGTAAATACACCATGTAATCACTAGGAATAGCAGACCTACGCACTTTTTGAGACTGCCTCAATTCTACAACCGGCTCCTTATAATCTTCTAAGGGTGGTTCCACCTCACATTCATCTTGATCCACAATATTATTTCTTTCTGCTGAAGAGAGTGTCACAATAAGCACAAGCAAAATATTGCTTTCATCTTGTAAAGAGATAGATCTGAGCACACAACTCCCATTTGCCAAGACATTTTCAAAGAAATATGCTCGATCTGATTCGATGACCCTAGTAGTGAGATCTGAGCAATAAAATTTGTACCCACAAGAACCAATGCAATATCCAATAAAGAAACCGGTAACGGTTTTAAAATTGAGTTTCATCTATTGTGGATTATAAAATTTTATCTGTGCTTTACAATCCCATACTCGCATATGCTTTAATATTGGAGTCTTTTTAAAATACAATTCATATAGGTTCTTTGGGACATTCTTGCTAGCGATTTGATTCAAAATGTAAAAAGCAGTTTTCAATGTGTGTGTGTTCAATTAAAATCAATTAAAATTTATTTTTTATCATATTAATTAAATGATATTTTTTAGATAGTTTTTATATGATGAGATTAAAATTTGAAATCAAAATAAAATCGACGGATTTATTTTATATATTTTAGATTATATTATATTTTATTATGAAAAACCCTAAAAAAAACTTTTAATAAAAAATCTTGAAGCAAAGTAAATAAAAATTCAGAACATAAAAATAGGAACAAAATACTAAGAAGTCTACGCTATAAAACTTTCTCCTAATGACTTGATGAAGGATAGCGACTAACAAATCCTAACAGACTAAAATTGCCGACTAGGAAACAACAAAATAATTTTATCCTACGTTGTTCAGATAGACTATTTAGGGATGCTGCAGGACCATTGGGTATTTTAATAATTGTTTCATCGTTATTATCTTCTTCTTCTTCTTTTTGGCAGAATTGTTTAATTTTTATTATTATTATTTTAAACTTTTTTTATCAACATGAGTTAAATTTTTTTAGTATCTTCAATCGTTTAAATTAACTCTTATTAAATCCAAAAATACTATGACCATAATAAAAAAATTATTTACTCTACCAATCTTTAAATTAAGTCAAATCAAACCATAAAAAAATCTAATTTAATTTTTATCAAGTAAAAACGGAACACTTTTATTTATTTTTTTATTAGAAAATAAATCACATTAAATTAAATCAAACTAAACTAACTTACTATTATATATATTTTTATAATTTATAATTTTTGTTATTTTTATATAAAAAAATTACAAATTTAAGTACAAAAATAATAGTGCGTGTATATATTTGTATGTGTGTGTGTTTTGTAAAAATCATCTTTAATTAATTATAATTTAAATTAATTAAAAAATTTAAGAAAGTCAAAAACTGATCATGTTAAACAAAATAACCAACATTCAAGAAAGGGTTGCCATGGACAAAACCTCCATTATTTTATTAAAAAGAGCAACATGGGTGGTGGCGATGCTTTTGCATTATTTTAATGGGTTGGCTCCATAATAACTCTATCCCACCACCCTCTGCGTTGGTTTTGCAATTTTACTCTATAGTCAATTAGAGAAAAACTGGTTTTGCAATTTTTCATTGTAATCGATTAGAGAAAGCAGCGTGGGGTGGAGGTGCTTTCCATTATTTTAATTGGTTTGCATTTATAATGGTCCTGCAATTAGTGGTATTTGTATGACCAAAAAGCAACGCAAATAAGTAAAATTGCAAGACCAAAAGGGGTAAACGAAATAAATAAGACACCAACCAAAAATTGACCCCAAAATAACCAGATTAAAATCAAGACAATTCAAATTCAATTTACGAAAACGAACAAAAGCCACAAACCCCCCCCCCCCCCCAAACAAATAAATAGAAGAACTAACAAGTGAAAAATTATAGTCAAATAACCAATGTAAAGTAAAAATCAGATTTTGCACGAAAAGTTGCGAAAGATCCCACTTGAGTTTTGGTTTGGTTGGTCAAATCAGGAAGCTTCTCTGGGGCGAGTGGGAGGTAAAGATGACATAGGTTGCAAGAGAGGCGAATAAGACTGCAGATTGATTGGCTCAAGATGTTCAAAAACATTCATTGAACGTGGAGATTGTTGAGAAGCTTCCAAAAAACTTGAGCGTCTGATTGATCGAGGATGTGATGGGTGAGTTGGGTGCCAGACCCTGGCTTGGTTAGCCCATTGAACTCTTTTGTTATACTAAAAAAAAAAGTCAAATAATCATGTAAAGTAAAAATCAAATTATTTTCAATTGTTATATAAAATGTATCTGTATGGATTTTGCTCGAGTTATTTAAGGATATTTTAAAAAAAAAATACATCATCTCACCATTAATCAATTACTCATTATGCTTTAGACTTATATATTTGATTTTTTTTCAAATGTAACAAAATTTGAATAGCCTTTGATCATATGCTGTTTGAAAGTCAAACAAATAAAAAAAACAAATGTATTTTTTTAAAAACAATTGTATCACGTATATAAAGAGCAAAATATTTTATTTTACCAAATAAAAGAAGAATGTTGTAAAATAAAAATTTCAAGTAATATTAACCAATAACTAAAGGAAAAAAAATCCTTTAGTTATTATAAAGATATGGAATCTGATTCCTAAAAACACCACTACTTCCAGAAAAAAGTGAATTTGAGTTTAACAAAAGCTAACCTGTCTAAGATCTTTCTTTGACAAGCAAAAAATTCTGGAGCGAACTGATCTTGCTGGGTATTCGCCTTTCATCGGATTGAGGCAAGATATGAAATGGGTGGGAAAGAAATTCCGCTGTGGAGCAGAGGGGGTGGTAGAGACATTGATGAAGAGCTTATGGTAGATAATGGAGGAGGACAAAGGAAACGCCATCAAAGGGAGTTAGTAGTTGGAGATGGGTTTTGGCGCGCCTCATCCGGTGAGGCCTATCTGGAACACACTTGTTCCGTATAGTTGTGCTTGCTGGAGATGTAATGACAATGATACCCGAGATTAATAGTCTCAGAAGGACCGGAAAAACTCACGATTTTGGGGCAAATTTGAAAATAAAATGCGATTTGCGATTATTTACAAATAAAAATATTTTTTATTTTTTATTTTTATTTACAAATTTTCATTATTTGTGCTTTCATTGAGAGTCATAGTAGGTTTTTCACAGCCTACCGCCCCCACCGCCGTTCGATTAGAAGCCATCCTTACCAAAATCGTAGAGACTCAACTAGTATTCAAGAATGAGATGCAATTCATGGCTGCTAAGATCGCGTCTCTGGAAGCCAAACTTATATCAACCACCAATCAATCCTCAGATTCTACGCCATCTACTTTCATCATCCATTTTTCTCCACTCACTACGCTTAAGCTTGAGGTTGCAGCCCACCATGGCCATGCAAATGTGATTTCCCCCACAAAACCACCCATTTATCCTCCTACATAATCTATTTTTGAACCCTTCACTGCTCCTCCACCTAAGACCACCGTACCTCCTCCTTCTTCGTTCGATCTGCAACTGAGATCGAAGCTTTCTTCCTCTTCCTATCGGCCGCTATCTTCGCAGTTCGAATTTCTGATGTTGCACAGAGAGAGAAAGTTTGGGAGAGTTTTTGCGACTCATGAGCCAGGATCTGAAGAAATCAACTCCAACCACATAAAATGCATAGCTGGATTTTTTCACTTGCAGCTGCGACCATCATTACTGAAGCCACAAGGAAATCAGTCGCATGTAAGGAACACCCTTCTCTGCAAGAACAATAAGTCATGTGACATCCGAACACCGTTGCCACCTCCATGGCCTCCACCTTTGCTCAAAGAATCAGATTCGGTGAACGGCCACCCTAATTTACACCTTGAATACAAGGTGTTATTCGAAGAAGAAAGGGATGTTACGGGCCGAATGAATGGAGAAAACCATAACGCAACCCAAAATGTGTTGAATTAATTTATGTGGATTAGCATTAATTAATAAATTAGTCCAAATACAGAATTAATCAAGTAATCAGTCTTGGCCCAACACTTAACTTATAATGGATTGGGACCTGGTTAAATGTAAATAATCTGTGATAGGTCAGATTAATTACTGACAAACCCGTTGGGTAGAGGCCCCAACTTGCAGCCCGTTACGTAGTCAGTGAGTTTCCTATCACAATACTGACTAAAAGAGAGAGACAGGATTAAAATATTATTTTAATCCTGAAACCCTAATTTTGCTCTATATATAGGGGATCACCCTTTCATTCACACATAATTTTTCTTCCTACTCTCTCTTCATTGGGCTTGGGTGTTGCAAGTTGAAGTTCTTCCCCATCTTCAGTAATGGAATTCAGCACATCAGGTTAGTATTATCTCCCACATATGTCTACAATTGGTATCAGAGCCTGTTTATGGTTAGGGTTTGATGAATATATGAATGATATTCTGGAAATTCGAAAATTTGTGTTGGCTGCGTTTTCTGAACAAATTGGTTTCGGATTTTGCTTTGTCTGATGTTAGATTAGCGATCTATATCATCAATTGTCAAAGAAGTCTGGAAATTTTCATGAAATTGAACATATTTTCGCGGTTTTGAACTCAGATTTGGGATTCTTTATTTTGTCCGATTAAATCCGCAATTGATAGAGGGGTTATGATCTATACTATGTTATGAACATAATATGTGAAAATCGTGGTTCTAATCTGCCCAAAACGTAGCGACTAACCGATCTATATGGCGGTTTTTCGTTCGGATTTTCGAATCCCGATCTGCGAATTATACACCATAAAACTCAAAATTTGTTTAGGGATAATGTGTATCGTCAACCATAGATTAATATGCATGAATATCAAGGCTTGAAATGGGGTAAAATGCGAGATTTGAAACCGGGTTCTTCGCGGGTTGAAACCGGGTTGTTCAGCCCGGTTTCAGACCCGGCTGGAGGAGGGAGACGCTGAACAAAGTCTCCCGGTCAAGCCCACGCGCATGGGCGGCGCGTGTGGGCGCGTGAGATTCACACACCACCTTTTATTTTCCATTTTTTGGCATTTTCACTCCACGCGCCGAGATAGAAATTTTAGTGATTTTGTGAAAAAAATTTGGCTCCTTGATATATATGTTATGTATTTTCATAAAATTATACAGTGTAAAAATATACTGTACTCTCGACTTCTGGACCTGAAAAATTTTGTATATATTATTTTGCATATTTGTGACATATATATGTTGGGTACTCTCTTTGGTAACATGTGTTGACTATACAATAAATTTTGAATCTTAATCTTGAATTAAAACAATATATTTTGCATTAAATTGTTATAATTTTTGTAGAATATGCAATATTATATTGTTAAATACCAGAAGTCATGTTATTATTTTGTATAATTATGTGCTTGCCTATCGTGAGCCTAATTATACAAAATCTTGTGAATTAAATACATCTTATATTAAATTGATGTGTTTTGTAAATTATGCAATGATGGATTATTATATGGCTGCAAATATAATGTTATTTTGTATAATTATGAAATTGTCTATTGTGAGTATAGTTATGCAAAATTTTATTGGATCAAATAATTTGAATTCTTTTAGAATTTAAATGTATATATATAATTTGGTAATGGACATGCCCTATCGGTGTGACATTGTCAAAATATATTTTGTATTAATCTAATTTACTATGAATCTGTTAGCAGTAAATATATTTAATGTTTCAATATCTGTTGTACCCTATCGGTATGGAGATATTGCTTACATTCTTGTGTTAGTCCTTCTATGAGTCAAATAATTATGATGTGCAATGAGTTTTCTTGGTTTATTGTAATCCGGGACCCTTAGGCGGGATTATGATGAACAATCTTGTGAATATAGTTGCATAAACTGAGTTTTGGAGGAAACCTTGTCTTATAATTATGTTGCACACACATAATTAATGTTTTCTAATTATATTCCCTCAGCTTTTGTACCAATGCAACTATTATCAGTGAAAACTCTTAATGGGACTAATTATAACGACTGAAAAGAGTCCTTAGACATGTTTTTTGGTTTTTTTTTTTGCCAAAGAAGATTTGACTCTTAGGAAGGCAAGATCGGTAGATCTTGTTGTAAATTCTACTGCTGTTGAGAAAACTTACCATACAAAATGGTATGACTCCAACAGATTATGTCTGATGGTGATGAAGCACACTATAGATAAGACCATCAGACAGAGCACTCAAGATAATGATATAGCTATTGACTTCTTGAAAGCTGTTGGAGAAAAATTTAAAAAAAATTTGATAAGACCCAAAAGGCCTATTCCTTGTCTTTGTTGGACACTACTCGTTATGATGAAGTGTTAGGTGTCCGTAAACACATTATGAAGCTTGTGAATTGTTTCAACAAGTTAAAGTCCTATAATATTGACTTGGGCGAGAGTTATTTAGTGTAGCACGTTCTAGAATGTCTGTCATTTCAATATGATGTTTCGAGGACTGTTTACAATTCTCATAAAGAAAATGTCATTCAAGGGGAGGGATTGTTATGTTGTCATCCCATGAATTCGAATAAGGAATGGGAGTACCGTTCAAGGAGAGGGAATAATGTGAAATCCCGAATATGATCCTTTGTTCGAGGGGAGAATTATTTGTAGGATTTTGTTTACATATTTTCAAGAATTACGGCCAGGAATGCGAACAAAGTCTCACATTACTAGATATTGAGAAATCTAAATCATTGGAAACTTTTAAAACTTTCAAAAGGGCAGTTGAGTTGAAAACTGGCAAGACTATCAAATGTGTCAGATCAGATAGGGGAGGCGAGTATTATGGAATGTACATTGAGGCAGGCTGAAATCCTGGCCCATTTGCTTTATTCTTGCAAAGAGCATGGTATAGAGGCTCAGTATACTATGCTTGGTACCCCTCAGCAAAATGGAGTTGCAGAAAGACGTAACCAAACTTTGATAGATATAGTCAGAAGTATGATCAGTCACTCTTCTTTATCAGAATTTTTGTGGGGTGATGCCTTGAAAACTGCTGCATACATTCTAAATCAAGTTCCAAGTAAAGCTGTACCAAAGACTCCTTACGAATTATTCTCTGGTAAGAAGCCCAGCTTAAAACACTTTCATGTATGGGGATGTAAGGCAGAGGTGAGACCGTATAATCCTCATATTAAGAAACTTGATTCAAGAACTATTAGTAGATTCTTTATTGGGTACTGCACAGGATCAAAAGGTTGTAGATTCTATTGCCCTACTCACACTACCAGAGTCATCGAATCTGATCGAGCATTTTATTTTGAAGATGACTTGGATAGTGGGAGTCAAGTACCTAGAACTATTGATCTGCGCGAGGAAAATACAATTTTGCCCATGCCTATTTTGTCACCTCTATCAGTAGTTGATCAATCTGATAGAAATGAAGTTATTCAGAACCCAGTTGATGGTAATGAGAAATTACCAATAGAAAATTTTGAGGAACCAGTCATTCAATTGAGACGGTCTCAAAGAATGCGTAGACCAGCAATTCCCAATGATTACATTGTTTATTTGCAGGAGTACGAATCAGATGTTGTTTATGACACATATCCTTTTTCTTTTAAGGAAGTAATGTCAAGCCCTTATTCATCTGATTGGTTGAAGGCCATGACTGATGAGATAGCCTCCATGTATCGCAACAATGTTTGGGAACTTGCTGAATTACCAGAAGGGCGTAAACCAGTTGGTTGTAAATGGGTCTTTAAGATCAAACGAGGGGCAGCTAGTGAAATTGAAAGATACAAGGCCAGACTTGTAGCCAAGGGCTATAATCAGAGAGAATGTATTGATTACACATAAACCTTCTCACCAGTATCTACAAAGGATACTTTTAGAGTCGTAATGGCCCTTGTTGCTCAATTTGATCTTGAATTTGGCCAGATGGATGTCAAAACTGCTTTTCTGAATGAAAGCTTGTCTGAAGAAGTTTATATGACTCAGCCAGATGGTTTTGTTGAATCAGGGAAAGAGCACTTAGTGTGTAAATTGAATCGATCCATCTATGGGCTGAAACAAGCTTCTAGGCAGTGGTATCTGAAGTTGGATGAGGTTATCACCTCACTTGGGTTCATTGAAAATGCTTCAGATCAATGCATTTATCAGAAATTTGATGGGAGCAATTTTATCATTCTTGTGCTCTATGTTGATGACATCCTTCTAGCCAGTAATTCTGTGAGCTTTCTGAATGAGACAAAATATATGCTCTCATGCCACTTTGATATGAAAGACCTTGGAGAGGCCTCCTTCGTTCTTGGGATTCAAATCCATCGTGATAGGTCTCGTGGCATTCTTGGTTTGTCTTAGGCAACCTATATTGATCGAGTACTGAAAAGATTTAATATGCATTCTTGTACTCCTTGTGCTGCACCTATTCAGAAAGGTGAAAGGTTGTCCAAATCACAGTGTCCTCAAAACGATATTGAGAGGATTGAGATGAGCAATGTTTCATATGCTTCTGTTGTTGGCAACTTAATGTATGTTCAAGTATGCACTCGTCCGGACATAGCATTCGCTATCAGTGTGCTTGGTAGATACTTGAGTGATCCTGACAAGGATCATTGGAGAGCTGCAAAGAAGGTCATGAGATACCTGCAAGGTACAAAATATCATATGGTGACCTTTAGAAAGTTTGATCCATTTGAAATTGTGGGGTACACGGATTCAAACTATGCATCTTGTGTGGATGATCATAAATCCACTTCTGAATACATCTTATGATGTCTGGAGGAGCTGTTTTGTGAAAGAGTGTCAAACAGACGCTCACAGTTACCTCAACTACGGAAGCAGAGAACGTCGTTTGTTGTGAGGCCAATTGTCAGGCCATATGGTTGAGGAAACTAAATTTATGGCATGCATTTTGTTGATTATATATCACGACCTCTAACCATTTATTGCGATAGCTCGTCTGCCATGTACTTCTCTCAAAATCACAGGAATTTTGGTCGTACTAAGCATTTTTTATGTTAAGCTCCTGTTTGTTGGAGAGAAGATTGTTGAATTTCAGACTCGTGTGGTTCACATTCTTGGTGAACATATGATAGCGAATCCATTAACCAAGGTCTACCCACAAGAGTATTTCAAAATCTTGGAACTCATATGGGTGTTGTTAAATCTTTTGATGTAACCTTGGTTTAGTGGGAGTCTGAATTTTATGTTGGTTCTGTGACCATTTATGTAATTTAGTTCAGTTCAGACATCGAAATATTATATCATTTGTTTCCCTATCGGATTCAATGATCTTGTGTGGTTTCTTTTCTGAGCTATGGTTGAAGGACCAAATTTGTATTTTATTCTAATCGGTTTTGAGACTCTGTGTATTTAATATCACTTGTTTCCCTATCGGATTCAGTGATTTTGTATTGTCTCATTTCTGAATTTCAGACTCATTTGGTTCATCTCTCTAGTGAACAAATGCTAGCAAATTTGTTGACCAAAGGCTTACCCGTAAGAGTATTTCAAAATCATGTAACTCATATGGGTCTTGTCTAAACTTTTGATGATGCCTTGGTCTAATGAGAGTCTGAGTTGTGTCTTTAAGAGACACTTTTGATGTAATATTGACATCTTTGAATGGTTAAAGTCCATTTATGTATTCCATTATGTTCAGATGTTGAAACATTATTTATAGTTAAATATATATCATTTGTTTCCTTATCGGATTCAATGATCATGTATCTATCATTTGTTTCCCTATCGGATTCAATGATCTTGTGTTAATGTTTCACATTTGAGTTTTGTTAATATTTAGTGTATACTGATTGCTTAATATTTTCTGAAATTTTGTTATTCTGTTATTTGTCCTAATAATTGATTAATGCTATCCAAGTGGGAGATTGTTGAATTAATTTATGTGGATTAGCATTAATTAATAAATTAGTCCAAATACAGAATTAATCAAGTAATCAGTCTTGGCCCAACACTTAACTTATAATGGATTGGGACCTGGTTAAATGTAAATAATCTGTGATAGGTCAGATTAATTACTGACAAACCCGTTGGGTAGAGGCCCCAACTTGCAGCCCGTTACGTAGTCAGTGAGTTTCCTATCACAATACTGACTAAAAGAGAGAGACAGGATTAAAATATTATTTTAATCCTGAAACCCTAATTTTGCTCTATATATAGGGGATCACCCTTTCATTCACACATAATTTTTCTTCCTACTCTCTCTTCATTGGGCTTGGGTGTTGCAAGTTGAAGTTCTTCCCCATCTTCAGTAATGGAATTCAGCACATCAGGTTAGTATTATCTCCCACATATGTCTACAAAATGTCGTACAGTCCAACCATGCAACTGTCATTCAACCCATAACTATACCAGACTTAAAGATGAACGTCCTTTACTCCTTGCCAATATTTCCACTTTTTTTGGTACACCCCTTCCGAAGTTACGCCTTGAGGACAAGGCATTTTTCATAGCACGAGGGAATGATAGGAACCTAATGGAGCCCGACTCAAGCCACCCATACGTCAAAATAGATGCACGGAATAATAACCATGAAGATGGTCCAACTCCACGTGGGGAAATGCAGGAATCCAAATGTAACAAATCCAAAACGGCTTGGGCAAAGGGCTGCGTGATATCATAAGGGTGGGGTAATTGTGATTGTTATGGATAGGGTAGTTAGGCCAATGAGTTGTTCCTTTTTGATTGGTTAATATTTTCTATATAAATATGCAAAGCTTGTTCATCGTAGGGGTAATATGTAACCGTGTGGCATCTTCATGGTTATGACCAAGAATATGCCACACGGTTACATATTTCAAAGATTCACGAGAAGCTGACTCTGTCACAATGGGTCCAATCTCTTCTATAGTTGTCATTCTCTTGGGGGCATTTTAATTTTCTTGGATTGGGAGTTAAGTCTATGAATTCATTTTCTCCAGGAACTTCTACTACTTTTTTTTTAATCCTATTTCTATATATTTTTTAAATATAAAATTAATTTTATTTCAAATATTAAGAGTTCTAATATTTTAAAAATTATTTTTTCATTTTATTAGTTAAGCTATAAGCTTGCAACTGAGAACTCCCTGTGGGAAGACCTCTAAGGTTTCGTAGCGCTCTCTTCCTCTAAAAAATTATTTTAAAAAAATAAAATAAAAATTATTTAGATATAAATTTAAAAACATAATAATATGATATTCGCAATAGTTAAAAATTAATTTTGATAAATTATTTATAATTTTATCATTAATAAAAATAAATTTTTTATTTAAAAAAATAAAAAATAAACAGGCCTTAATTTTGTATCATGTTTGTGTATGCCATCCTTTTTTTTTTTTTTTTGGGACAATTTGTGTATGCCGTGACCGTGTTGACTGTGCCGTCCTACATTTGAATTGATGTTGTCCTCAAGGATGGGCCTCGGGTTTGGCTGAGAACGTTCGAAACAATAATTAACCTACAGGTATATGATTAATTTTAATATAAACTGAGTGTGACATTAACTATAAACTTTAAAAAAAATAAAATTTTAATTATTTTTAATTCTTTAATAAATGAACTGAACTCCAATAATTAAAATAATATAGTCTCCAAATTTACATATAGTCTCCCAACTTCAATGGACCATTACACATTCTTAATTCTAAAGAGTTGTTGGTATTAAGAATCACTTCAATTTTGAAAGGATAATTCTCTTGAATCCTTAATAGAAAGAGTGAAGATCAAAATTTAAAAATAATAACAATTTTTTGACAAAAATAAATATATAAATAAATAACAATTTATAAAAAAAAAACAATGATTTATGTTTTCAACACAACACTTGTATAACTAATAAAAATAGTATAACCATCTAATTTTCATCCTCAACATGAATCAACAAAGTCTACGACATCAATCTAGAATATAAAGAGATGTCATGTCAGCTAGCTTTGAAGTAATTAATAGCCATTTGTTTAATTGGTCCTTTAAACAAAACGCTTTCTCTCAATTAGTTTGACCTTCAATAAAAGTCAAATAGGACTTGAGGTCGAATAATCTTTATCTTTGTTATCAAGAGGATCATTCCTCTCGAACCAAACACTAGGAAAATGACGTAAATCTGCGAAAAAATGATGCAACGTGAGACTTTATTTAAAATTGGGACTTCCCGGTCCAACGTGGACAAGTTATCATCCCCACGGAATCCAATTGTGTCCAGGCCACCAAAATTATTTAAGGGAGTTTTATAAGTGTTATATTATTTTTTTAAAAAAATAATTTTATAATATTTAAAATAATTTTATATTTTAATAATATAACTCTCTAAAATTTATTAAATAAGTTTTATAAATTATTCTATATATTTTATATTTTAATTTAAAATATAATTAATTTATATTTTAATTTTAAAATAATAAATACATAAAAAAAAAATTTTTTTAATATAAATTTTAAAATAATAAATACATAAATTAAAATTTTAAAATAATATAAATTTATTTTAAATAATATTTTAATAATAATAATTAAAAATAATATAAATATATAATAAAAAATATTTCTTTTATTTTAAGTACAGGTGCTTGTACAAAGAAGCTTCCAATTTTAGACTGAGTTCCACTTAAGCATTCGCAATGGGGTTAAGCCTTCACAATGGAGCTTCTATGATCTAGCTTCTTCCCCTTTGGCCCTTATAAAATCCCCCTTCGGACGTTGCAATATTTATCGTCTCTATCTCTCTCTCAACTTCCTCTGCTTTCTGTTCAACTCTGCATCAGCTTAAGAACAGAGTATTGTAAGGGTTTACCATGGCCGAGAGGTTAGTGTTTCACATCGCCGAGAAACTTTAATCTCTTTGGCTATTTATCATTATATTGTTTATCATACTTTCCTTTGGTATGCTTCACTCACCGTTTTTCCTTTCTAAATTCATAAAGCTAAATAAACTAAATGAATTCAACTCCTTTCTTTAAAGTTTAAATTTTTCACTTGGGGATCTCGTGCGATAGCAACAACTAACAGGTTCCCAATCAAAATTTCTTTCCTTGAGATGTCATTCACTGGCATGGAATCAGATAGGTTCATTCAGTATTCTGCACAATATGATAAAACTAACACGGTGGTTCACGCTTAACATTATAAGGTGTTGTGATAGAAGCGTCCATCTATTGAGATTTGGACTCCTTTTGTTTTTTGTGGTTTGCTTTTCCCCTGAAATTTATTTCATGGAGTTTGATTATGGTTAGCATTTGGCACTTCAATTATAATGCTATAGTTTCCTCTTATATTGTTCGCCTTTTGTTTCTTTTTAAATTCATAAAGGTATAAATTTGACATTTTCTTTGGATGCATCAGCAACAACCACAAAAAAGTCTTCACAGAATTGTCAGAGATCATTGCAAAAATGTTGGCCTTGTTCTTTCCCATCATCGCATTTAAGAATACGGATGCTGGAGAAGAATTATTCAAGACACACCCTTTTGTTACGAGGGTTATGGTTCTCATGATTCTTCTTTACTTCTTACTATGGATACTAGTAACTCTGCTGCAACTCTCTGTAAACAACTTGGCAAATTTAATGATGCTCGGGTTTGCAAGTGTGGCTTCGAATTTAGCTTGCAGACTTGTATCATCCATACTTACTTGGATCACTTTGGCATTAACGGTCTTCATCTTCATAACAATGGTATGTTATAACTATGAAGAAGTCCGTGAATTGATTCACAATGAAGTTGTAGAGAAGACAAAGAGGTTGATGGAGAGGTTGCAGACAGGATTTAGGATCGCAGAAAGAATTGAGAGTAACGAGCCAGCAAACGGACGATTGCCGATTTAAAATACTCCGAAACACTTATAGTTTGATTAATATCTCTGATTGTGTGAGGTTAATAGTATCTACAGTAGTTATGTGTTAAAGAGTGTACGAGTATTTCAATTTGACAAAAAGTGATCAAGAACCATTGTGGGAGAGCTTTGTTCTCAGATGTTTTCTTATGATCCAGCTACCGGGCACTAATATTAGCATTAAGAACATACGTGTATTTCCTCTATCAGCTTGACACACTCTTTTGTCATGATGGTTATCGTTCTAATATTTGAAACTGTGCTGCAACTTTATATCCACAACGATTTGGATTGGGGCTCTTTTCAAAGAGCCTCCTGCCTTCAGCAACAGTGACAGAAAATTCAACGTCCGAAACTGAAGGCGTTCTTAAAATTCGTCATATAAACGCACAAATAAAATTGATAAAAAATGGTAAAAATATACAATTCTCATTTATTTTTTTAAGCAATTGTATCAGGTATATAAAGACCAAAATATTTTACCAAAAAAAAAGAATGTTGTAAAATAAAAATTTCAAGTAATATTAACCAATAACTAAAGGGAAAAAAATCCTTACATGTAATATTTTAAAAATAAATTGAAATGAGAAACTAATTTTGAAAGGAGAAGAATCGGTGAATAAATTTACTTATAAAAGAAAAATTGAAATGAGACATTGATCTAAAAAGGAAAAGAATGCATGTTTTGGGTTATGACCAAGAATATGCCACGTGGTTGAATATTTCAAAGATTCATGAGAAGCTGACTCTCTCACAATGGGTCCAATCTCTTCTATAATTGTCACTCTCTTGGGGGCAGCTTAATTTTCTTCGGTTGGGAGTTAAGTCCATGAATTCATTTTCTCCAGTAACTTCTACTTTTTTTATCCCATTTCTATATTTTTTGAAATATAAAATTAATTTTATTTAAAACATTGAGAGTTCTAATATTTTAAAAATTTATACATCATTACTATATATATATATATATATACACACACACACACACAATTTTATAATTTTCTTTAATATATGCATACACAAACATGATTTAAAAGGTATAATTTTTAATTAATATATATGTGTTTTTGAAGTTATTCAAATTGATTCAATTAAAACAATTAAAATTGACTTTTTATCAGATTAATTATATGATATTTTTTAGATAGTTTTTAGATGATCAGATTAAAATTCTAAATCAAAATAAAATTGACGGATTTATTTTATATATTTTAGATTATATTATATTTATTATGAAAAACCCTAGAAAATAAACTTTTAATAAAAAAATCTTGAAGCAAAGTAAATAAAAATTCAGAACATAAAAATAGGAACAAAATACTAAGAAGTCTACGCCATAAAACTTTCTCCTAATGACTTGATAAAGCATAATGGCTAAGACCATTGAGTATTTTTATAATTGCTTCATCATTATTATCTTCTTTTTTTGACAGAATTGTTTAATTTTTATTATTATTATTTTAAACTTTTTTTTATCAACATGAGTTAAATTTTTTTAGTATCTTCAATCGTTTAAATTAACTCTCATAAAACCCAAAAATAATATGACCACAATAAAAAAAAATTATTTACTTCACCCATCTTTAAATTAAGTTTAATAAAAAAACCTAGTTTAATTTTTATCAAGTAAAAACGGAACACTTTTATTTATTTTTTTATTAGAAAATAAATTATATTAAATTAAATCAAACTAAACTAACTTACTATTATATATTTTTTTATTATTATCAAAATTATGCCATTCACGACGTGGAGACTCATAAATTTCAAAAATAATATTTTAAAATTCAGCAACTGAGTTATGTATGATCATTGTTTTAGAACAAAATGAAAAACTAAGCATGCAGCAGTCAACTTTTTATCATTGATTGGGTTTAATCTTTCTAAATAAAGTCAAGATATTGATTTTCTTTATTCAACCAGTGATATTATTATCAACAATTTATCCAATTTAAGAAAATCACACAACGATAAAGTTGCGCGCGTGACAAACAAATGCCACCAAGGGAAAAAAAGAGAGAGACTAGATTGTGCAACTCCCGCCAAAGAATCAATTGAAAGGAAAAAAGGGTCGAAAAGGCTATTTCCTAAAAGCCTCCTCTCCTGCCTTCAGCGAAAAATTGATAAAATTCGTCATATAAACACACAAATAAAATTTATAAAAAAAATGGTAAAAATATACAATTCTCATTTTTTAAAAACAATTGTATCACGTATATAAAGATCAAAATATTTTACCAAATAAAAAAATAATGTTGTAAAATAAAAATTTCAAGTAATATTAATCAATAACTAAAGGAAAAAAAATCCTTACGTGTAGTATTTTGCAAATAAATTGAAATGAGAAACTAATTTTGAAAGGAGAAGAATCAGTGAATATATTTACTTATAAAAGAAAATTTGAAATGAGACATTGATCTAAAAAGGAAAAGAATGCATGTTTTTTTACTTTTCTTGGGGGCATTTTAATTTTCTTGGGTTGGGAGTTAAGTCTATGAATTCATTTTCTCCAGGATCTTCTACTACTTTTTTTTTTAATCCTATTTCTATATATTTTTAAAATATAAAATTAATTTTATTTCAAATATTAAGAGTTCTAATATTTTAAAAATTATTTTTTCATTTTATTAGTTAAGCTATAAGTTTGTAACTGAGAACTCCCTGTGGGAAGACCTCCAAGGTTTCGTAGCGCTCTCTTCCTCTAAAAAATTATGGGCATGTTTGAAAATATTTTTAAGTATTTTTATTTTACTGTTTTTTTAAAATAATGATAAAAATTATTTTTTTAAAAAAAATAAAAAATTTATTTAGATATAAATTTTAAAAATAATATTTAAAAACATAATATGATATTCGTAATAGTTAAAGATTAATTTTTATAAATTATTTATAATTTTATCATTAATAAAAATAATTCTTTTTATTTAAAAAAATAAACAGGCCATAATTTTGAATCATGTTTGTGTATGCCATCCTTTTTTTTTTGGGACAATTTGTGTACGCCGTGTTTTTTTTTTTTTTTTTGGACTGGATTGTGTACGCCGTGTTGACCGTGCCGTGCTACATTTGAATTGATGTTGTCCTCAAGGATGGACCTCGGGTTTGGCTGAGAACGTTCGAAACAATAATTAACCTACAGGTATATGATTAATTTTAATATAAACTGAGTGTGACATTAACTGTAAACTTTAAACAAAATAAAATTTTAATTATTTTCAATTCGTTAATAGAGGAATCGAACTCCAATAATTAATAATCAGTACTATAGATATATTATTATTTATAATAATAATATAATAACTCCAATAATTAACGATAGTTAATTCTTTGCAAGGGAGTATGTCTTTGTAAATAGTTTGACTATGTATAAATTCTTATTTTTAATATGTTATTTAATTGTATATATTTATTAAAAATAAAAAATAATTTATACATCATTAAAATATATACATATATATATATATACAATTTTATAATTTTCTTTAATATATGCATACACAAACGTGATATAAAAGTATAATTTTTAATGTGGGTGTGTGTTCAACTAAAATCAATTAAAATTTACTTTTTATCAGATTAATTAAATGATATTTTTTAGATGATGAGATTAAAATTCTAAATCAAAATAAAATCGACGGATTTATTTTATATATTTTAGATTATATTATATTTTATTATGAAAAACCCTAAAAATTAAACTTTTAATAAAAAATCTTGAAGCAAAGTAAATAAAAATTCAGAACATAAAAATAGGAACAAAATACTAAGAAGTCTACGCTATAAAACTTTCTCCTAATGACTTGATAAAGGATAGCGACTAACAAATCCTAACAGACTAAAATTGCTGACTAGAAAGGAAACAACAAAATAATTTTATATTATATTTTCGTTAAATCATTTATAAATTATTGACATATTATAAAATTTATTTAAATTTTTTGCTGCAGATAAATATTTTTTAATTTTAAAATTGATGCCAACATATAGACCCACTCAATAATATTTCATATTTACTGCATGTTATATAATTTACAATTGAGGGCGACTTGATACATTATTAATTCTATGAATGGGAGGCCATGAATTCTTTAAATATAAAAGTTTTAATTGATCAATTAGGTAAAAATAATAATCATTCAAAAAAATTATCTTATGAAACATCAACAGTAATATTAGTATATCGTAATTACATTGCTAATTGGATGTAGACATAACATACGAATATTTCTTAATTAATATTTATTTAAAATATTTAAAATTTTATTTTTGGAAACATGCTCTAAGTTTAATATATATAATATTTTTAATTTGCCTCTACTTTAATATTTTTAGTAGCTATATTTCATAATAATATTTAAAATGTTCCTAAATTCATCCTAAATTTACATTACACTTTATAAATTATAATAATGATTAGTCACCATTCTAAAAGCAACTATTAATATCTAAATAGTAGTAATTATGGAAAAAAGTTAAACACATAAGACTTGTCCCTAATTGAAAAAAAAATTGTCAAAGGCATTATTTAAACATATCTCATGTATTGTTTAAATAGTTTTATCTCATATACATTATTGAAACATATAAAATTTGTTACTAATTGAAAACAAAACAATTTTGTTTTATTTTAATGCAACCAAATAAGGTTTTTATGTTTTTTCTTAAAAAAATTTCTGAAGCATTTTTTCCAAAGAGTTTTCTATTCTTTTGTATTTTAAAAAATTGTTATCAAAATTTACCTCCAAACATAAGTTTTTTTTTGTTCTAAAATCAGTTTTTAGAATTGTTTTTTTAAAAAAATAAGACAAAAATACTTAAAAATACTTTCTCGAGTAATTTTTAAAATTTAATTTTAAAATATTTATTATACAAGTTATTTTAATGAAAAAAAAGAGAAAAGCAACAATTACAATTATTAAAGAATACTTATATTATTAAATATATCATGTTAATGAATTTTAAAAAAAGCAGAGCACTTTCCAAAATATATTAAAGTTGCAAAAACTTAATTCTAAATAAATTAAAATAATCTTAAAATATGTTCAATAATATTGTTATAAGAAAATATATTAAATAGTAAATAATCAAATTATATGTTAATTTATACAAAAAAATTCACATAGCAGAGTATTAAATATAAAGAATTAAAGGAAATAGATAAACAAATTTCAATATTTATTATGGTTCATCTTTAATTCAAATCTACATCCATTTCTCAAATATTAATTTAAAATTTTTCTTTATAAAAGCAAATTTAAGAATAAGCACCCGTGAGTCACTACATTTTTTCAACTCCAAGAATTAGTATTAAGAATTAGTTTTTCCTTTACAAAAATATTTTAATACCAATCTTGGAAGGATCATTTCTTTGAATTCTTAATAAAAATTTAGAGAAAAATATAATTAATTGAGTTATTTCTATTTTCAACACTTCTATAATTAATAAAAATAGTATAATCATCTACCTGTCATCCTCAACATGAATCAACAGAGCCTACGACATGAATCATTAGCGTTGAACACATATAAATCCGAAAAATAATTCAAATTTGACATCAATTTATGTTTTTGGACTCAGAGAGTGATTTCCGCAGCTGACATCACTTTATGTTTCTGGATTCACAAAGTGATTTCAGCAGCTGACATCACTTTATGTTCTAGAGAACTTTGAATTATGTTAAGGTAGTTTCAGCAGCTGAATTATGTTAAGGTAGTTATGTGTATCAGCACGTACGATCCCATCCCACTTCCTTGCACTCGATGACGTGTCTAAATCAAGTGGATCATTTCGAGCCGACATACTTCCATTCCTACCTGATTTGTATGGAAGACCCACAAAACCTACATTTGGCTGGTGCATGGAAGCACTGCTACTCTCTCAACCCTCCTCCATTATTTAAATACACACAACCTCCCTTCTCTTTCTTCCCCCCCAACACAACACTCTTGCAAACTGCAAGGCTTACTCTCTATCAACCTCCTCTGCTTTCTGCATCAGCTAAAGAAAAAAGTATTCTAAAGGTTTCGCCATGGATGACAGGTTAGTGTTTAATATTTCTAGAAAACTTCAATCTCTTTTTATTTTCATCATTTTATTGTTTATTATACCCTCCTTTGATATGCTTCACTTTTCTTCCTAAATTCATAAATCTCAATAAATTAAATGAATTCAACCCTTTTCTTGTTCTTTTTTCCCCAACCCCTGAGCTAGCCTCAGTGGCTCATTCAACCCTTTTCGTTAAGTTTTTCAATCCCTGTAGTTTCCTCTTACATGGTTCGTTTTTTGTTTCTTTTTAAATTCATAAAGGTATAAATTTGACATTTTTCTTTGGATGATGTGCATTAGCAACAACCACAAAAAATTCTTCACAGAATTGTCAGAGATCATTGCAAAAATGTTTGCCTTGTTCGTTGCTATCATCGCATTTAAGAATACAGATGCTGGAGAGGAATTGTTCAAGACACACACTTGTGTCACTGGACTTATGGTTCTCATGATTCTTCTCTACTTCTTACTGTGGATACTTGTAACTGTGCTGCAACACTCTGTTAAGAACTTCTTTCCAAATTTAATCATGCTTGGGTTTGGTAGTGTGGTTTCGACTTTAGCTTCCAGACTTGTATCGTCCACACTAACTTGGATCACTCTGACATTGTGGGTCTTTATTTTCATAACAATGGTAAGTTATAACTATGAAAAACTCTGTGAATTGATTCCCAATGAAGTTTTAGAGAAGAAAAATATGTTGATGGAGAGGTTGCAGACAGCATTTGGGATCCCAGAGAGTAGCAAGCCACCAAGCATACGATCGCCGGTCTAAAGTACGCCGAAACTATTGTAGTTTGATTAATATCTCAGTTTGTGTGAGGTTAATAGCATCTGCCGTAGGTGTGTGTTAAAGAGTGTATGAGTATTTCGATTTCACAAAAAGGATGAGCAGCCATTGTGGGAGAGTCAGTTTCTTATTGAGTCTTGCAATAAATGAAGATTTCCTTGCTCTCAGATGTATTCAGAACAAACGCACGAAAAAAGAGCGAGATTGCTCTCAGATATTTGATTAAATTACTTGTCCAAAAATAAAATTAAAAAGATATATGATTAAATTTAATATAAACTGAGTATGAAATTAAATATAAACTTTAAACAAAACAATATTTTAATTATTTTCAGTTCGTTAATAAATGAACTGAACTCCAATAATAAATAATCAGTACTATAGATATATTATTATTTATAATAATAATAATATAATAACTCCAATAATTAACAATAATTAATTATTTACAATGGACTATGTCTCCGCGAATAGTTCGGCTATGAATAAATTATTATTGTTTTTATATATTATTTAATTTTATATATTTATTAAAAATTAAAGATAAAAAATAATTTATACATCATTAAAATATTATATATATATATATATATATATATATATATATATATATATATATATATATATATATATGTTTTATTCAAATTGATTCAATTAAAATTGAATTTTTATCAGATTAAAGTAAATAAAAAAATTTAAAAAAAATTAAGGATTGTATCCTTTATACTATAAAAAATTGTAAATTATAACTATGAAGTTAAAATAATTAGTGTACCCTAATAAGTTAAATTTCATAGAAGTTATGATCCATGTAAATTATCTTTTTTAATAAAGAAAAGAGCAAAAACAATAATTATTATATCAAAATATGAATTCGAAAGTAATGAAAATTTTTAATTTCATACATATTTACATTGAATTTTCATTAATCTAAACTATACTTACAAATTATTGTGCATGCACTTCATTCAAATACAAAAAATTGAGAAGTTTTTAATAATTATAATATTTTTGCTCTCGTCTAAGGTAGATTATTTTGTGAAAAACATTTTCATTCAAAATTTTCATACTCCAATCCAATTTTTTCTATTCATTTGAAATACTAAATAAAAGAATATTAACAACATGGTCCCCTTGACTATCCCTATTTAAGGCCGAAATAAATTTTCTGCTGTGTCAAAGGAACACACATTGTGCTGTTCTTCGTACCACAATAGAGAATCGGATTCGGTTAAGGCTGAGTCCGCCTCTGACAGGAAAGGCAGAGAAATAGAGGAAAAGTAGGGTAGTGAGAGAAGAGAAGGATCAGGTTGCGATGGATTGGTCTTTTTAATTACAAAAGAAACTCTTTTTTTTTTTTTTGGGTTACGTGTGAAATGAAAGAACTAATCATCTTTATTCATTGACTATGGAGGATAGCCCTACCTGTAGCCCTGCCTAACCTGAGGCCGTGTAAAACCCCGTTCACAACCGCGATGCAACAGGTTTTTTAATCTGTTTGATAGAATGCACGAGCGATCAATTTCATTATTTAAAAATATATTTTCATTTTTTAAAATTTATTTTTATTTATATATTTTCATTATTTAAAAATACATTTATTTTTGTGATAACAATGTTCTTGTCAAATCAATGGCATTTTCATATAACTTAAAAAGTGAAGACAGCTATTATTTGTTTCAGGAGACTATCATAGTAACTGTGGCTTGCAGTTACCTGTAATAACTCTAGCTCTGCTACAGTATCCAGCGTGGATGCAAGGCCTACAGATACTTTATCTGCATCCTGATCCTTTATAGATTGAAGGAGAGCTTGCAACCCACCCTGCATAACAGAAACTTTGAAATACTAAGAAGTAAATAAAAAATCTTGAAGCAAAGTAAATAAAAATTCAGAACATAAAAATAGGAACAAAATACTAAGAAGTCTACGCCATAAAACTTTCTCCTAATGACTTGATAAAGGATAGCGACTAACAAATCCTAACAGACTAAAATTGCTGACTAGGAAGGAAACAACAAAATAATTTTATCCTACATTGTTCAGATAGACTAATTAGGGATGCTGCAGGACCATTGAGTATTTTTATAATTGCTTCATCGTTATTATCATTATTATCTTCTTCTTCTTCTTCTTCTTCTTCTTCTTCTTCTTCTTTGACAGAATTGTTTAATTTTTATTATTATTATTTTGAACATTTTTTATCAACATGAGTTAATTTTTTTAGTATCTTAAATCGTTTAAATTAACTCTCATTAAACTCAAAAATACTATGACCATAATAAAAAAAATTATTTACTCTATCAATCTTTAAATTAAGTCAAATCAAACCATAAAAAAATCTAATTTAATTTTTTATTAGAAAATAAATCATATTAAATTAAATCAAACTAAACTAACTTACTATTATATTTTTTTTTTTATAATTTTTTTATTTTTATAAAAAAAATTACAAATTTAAGTACAAAAATAATAGTGCGTGTATATATTTGTGTGTGTGTGTTTTGTAAAAATCATCTTTAATTAATTATAATTTAAATTAATTAAAAAATTTAAGAAAGTCAAAAACTGATAATGTTAAACAAAATAACCAACATTCAAGAAAGGGTTGCCATGGACAAAACCTCCATTATTTTATTAAAAAGAGCAACATGGGTGGTGGTGATGCTTTTGCATTATTTTAATGGGTTGGCTCCATAATAACTCTATCCCACTACCCCTTGCGTTGGTTTTGCAATTTTACTCTATAGTCAATTAGAGAAAAAATGGTTTTGCAATTTTTCATTGTAATCGATTAGAGAAAGCAACGTGGGGTGGAGGAGCTTTCCATTATTTTAATTGGTTTGCATTTATAATGGTCCTGCAATTAGTGGTATTTGTATGACCAAAAAGCAACGCAAATCAAGTAAAATTGCAAGACCAAAAGGGGCAAATGAAATAAATAAGACACCAACCAAAAATTGACCCCAAAAAAACCAGATTAAAATTAAGAAGACAACTCAAATTCAATTTACGAAAACGAACAAAAGCCACAACCCCCCCCCCCCCAAGCAAATAAATAGAAGAACCAACAAGTGAACAATTATAGTCAAATAACTAATGTAAAGTAAAAATCAGATTATATTCAATTGTTATATAAAAAGTTTCTGTATGGATTTTGCACGAGTTAGTTAAGGATATTTAAACAAATAAAATAAATACATCATCTCACCATTAATCAATTATTCATTGTGCTTTAGACTTATATATTTGAATTTTTTTCAAATGTAACAAAATTTGAATAGCCTTTGATCATATGCTATTTGAAAGTCAAACAAATGTATCGGAATTTATATAGTATTTTCAAACAGTTTTTTTCATATCTATAAAAATTTATTTAAATGTTTAAATTATATAAATATTTAAAGAAGTATTAGAGGATCTATTTCAAAACTATCTTAGATAAAAGAGTTTTGAACCTAGTTTAATTTGAACTAAAAGATTTTTTACTTTTGTTTTATTGTTTGGTGTTTATGGTAGCTATTAGATGATTTCTTTTATAAATGTCAAATCATAACATTGAACATAATAACAATGACAGTGTGTGAAGATATAATATTGAAAAACTCTTTATAGATATTTTAGTGGATGAAGTTAACAAGAGAAATTATAAAATTAATTATCACACAAAATATTATGTGCATTGGTGACTTCAATATGTTATTTACTTATGTTTATATAAGATGCAAAGAATGTTAATGATTTAAAAGTATTTTTAGATGCACTTCTTCAATAAGATACAAAATTTTTATGATTTTTAAAAAGTATTTCAATATTATATCATATTTTCGTTAAGTCATTTATAAATCGTTGTCTTATTATAAAATTTATTTAAATTTTTGCTGTAAGTAAATATTATCTTATTGATTATAGATATTTTTGCACTTGGGAATTTCTTCCACCTATTCAAGGTAAAAGATATCATACCCAAGAATAAAATGGTCATAGTCAACAACATCAATGCAAAAGAATTGTTTAACTATAGAAATGATTCAATACAAATCATAATTGAATGTTGTTTTGAAATATTAAAAGCATATTTTTTAATTTTACGATTGATAACAACATATAAACCAACTCAACAATGTTTCATATTTACTGCATAATTCATAATTGAAGGCGACTTGATACATTATTATTTCTATGAATGGAAGGGCATGAGTCTTTTAAATATAGAAGTTTCAATTGATCAATTAGGTGAAAATAATAATCATTCAGAAGAATTATCTGATAAAATATCAGTAGTAATGTCAATGTATCATAATCACATTGTTGATTGGACGTGGACATAGCATACGAATAATTTTTAATTAATATTTATTTAAAATATTTTAAATTGTATTTTTAGAAACATGCTCTAAGTTTAATATATACAATATTTTTAATTTGCCTCTACTTTAATTTTTTTTAGTAGCTATATTTCATAATAATATTTAAGATGTTCTTAAATTCATCCTAAATTTACATTATACTTTATAAATTATAATAATGATTAGTCACCATCCTAAAGCAACTACTAATACTAAATAGTAGTAATTATGGAAAAAAATTAAACACATAAGACTTGTCCCTAAGTGAGAAAAAAATTGTCATAGGCATTATTTAAACATATCTCGTGTATTATTTAAATAGTTTGTAATATCTCATATACATTATTTAAACATATAAAATTTGTTACTAATTGAAAAAAAAACATTTTTTATTTTATTGCAATCAAATAAGTTTTTTATTTTTTTCTTAAAAAAATTTCTGAAGCATTTTTTCCAAAGAGTTTTCTATTATTTTGTATTTTAAAAAGTTGTTATCAAAGTTTACCACCAAACATAAGTTTTTTTTTCCTAAAATCAGTTTTTAGAATTTTTTTTTAAAAATAAATAAGACAAAAATACTTGAAAACACTTTCTAAAGTAATTTTTAAAATTTAATTTTAAAATATTTATAATAGAAGTTATTTTAATGAAAAAAAGAGAAAAGCAACAATTACAATTATTAAAGAATATTTATACTATTAAATATATCATGTTAATGAATTTTTAAAAAAGCAGAGAAGTTTCCAAAATATATTAAAGTCGCAAAAACTCAATTCTAAATAAATTAAAATAATCTTAAAATATATTCAATAATATTGTTATAAGAAAATATATTAAATAATAAATAATCAAATTATATGTTAATTTATACAAAAAATTCACATAGCAGAGTATTAAATATAAAGAATTAAAGGAAATAGATAAACACATTTCAATATTTATTATGGTTCATCTTTAATTCAAATCTACATCTATTTCTCAAATATTAATTTAAAATTTTTCATTATAAAAACAAATTTAAGAACAAGCACTCGTGAGCCACTATATTTTTTCAACTCCAAGAATTAGTATTAAGAATTAGTTTTTCCTTTACAAAAATATTTTAATCCCAATCTTGGAAGGATCATTTCTTGGACTCACAGAGTGATTTCCGCAGCCGACTTCACTTTATGTTACGGGATTCACAAAGTGATTTCAGCAGCTGACATCACTTTATGTTCTAGAGAACTTTGAATTATGTTAAGGTAGGACATGTTTGGTTTGATGGAATGGAAATAGAAAAGGAATTGAAATGTATAATTTCAATGTTTGGATCAGTGGAAAGGGTCTTCTGTGGAATGCTGCATTCCACTCTTTAATAAAAAATTCATTCCTCCGCCTATAGATAGGAATGTGATATTTCATCAATATTTTCCAACCTAAGATCATACGACCCCTGACCATTCCGTGCGTGGGCTATTTTTTTTTCTTTTTTCTCGTCTTTCTCCATCGCGTTCCTTCTTGTGGGTCCATTTTCTGCCCTTTCCCATCGCGTTCCCTAGGACCATTTTCTGCCCTTTTGTGTTACTACACAACAACTACTGCTCTCTTTTCTTTCTCTCTCTCTGTTTCTCACATTGTCTAGTGCCCATGTAAGTTTCTCTTTCTATTTGATAAATACAACTTCTGATTAGTTTGATTTTAGATCTGATCACTGTACTGCTAATGCTTGTTGCTGAGTGTTAGAATATGTAAAAGTTGAAGTCCTATACTATCTACAAGCCTCAGCTTTCAAAATAGTTAGCAGCTTGTCACACAAAGTGCCGGTGGGGGTGCTCCTTGGAAGAACGATTTGCTGCTGGTGGGTGTGCTCCTTCGAACTCGCGTGAAGCAGAGAAGACAAGCTCATAATTTAATTGAACAATCTGCTTTTTTTTATTAAATAAATGATAATTATATTATTTTAAAATAAGGGTAAATATGTCTTTTTATTAACTCTTTTTTCATTTCATCTATTTTTTCTATTACATACCAAACAACAGAATAAATTTGTTCATTCCCTTATCCATTCTATTTTCTATTCTCTTTTTCATTCCAACTCATTTCATTCCATCCAACTAAACGGGCTTATAGTTTTTTTTTTTTTGGTACATGTAGGAGTCAGCTGAATAACAACTAAAAGGAAGTTAAAATCAGTTGAGTTTAAAAATTATTTTCAAAATATTTGAAGTTGTTATTTGATGAACTTTTATATTTATATATTTTTGGTATAGCTGTTGAAGATTGTTTTAACTTGATTGGATAAAAAAAATAACTCTTAGAAATACTAAAGTTATTTTTTCGTATAACCAACAAACGATTATTAAGACAATCAATTGATTGTTAATTGGCTGCTTAAAAAACTTAAGTTTGAAAATTTAATAATAAACAGTCCCATGTTAAGTTAAATAGTTAAATGTTAGCTTTTTTTTATACCAAATATGCTAAAATTTTTGAGTAACGTGTGACTATTGCTCTAAAATTAAATCTTTTTGAACATTTTTTAAAGATCAATAATTTTTTTTAAACAACTAATATGATTTTTAAAATATGTTTCAAGATAAATTGTGTGATTTCTAAATCTTTTATATAATCTAACTCTATGATACCTTAAAATGGATTTGTTTTAAAATCTTGAATTTTTTGATTTGAAAAAAGTACTTATACTTTTTGATGCAATCAAACTTTTATATTTTCAAATTTTTCATTTTTTACAATTCTTGGAACACTTTTGTTTGTTTGTTATTTCAAGTTAAATATGATATTGATATTTTATTTTGTTTATTTCAAATTTTACTCTTTTAATTTTAGACTAACCCACATAAAAATATTTTTAACTTGTAAATCAAATAATTAGTTCAATTTACAATATAAAAAATAATATGCATAATTTAATTATACTTTATAACATAAATAATTTTATCAAATATTTGTAAAATTATATCTAATTTATAAAATATATAGCATTTTAAAAAATCAATCGAATATATATTACAAATAAATTTGTTTCATAAATAGGACATAAAATATGATTAAATATAGAATATTACATATAATAATGAAATAAACACATTTACAAATATACTTGCAATATAATTATTATAATCAAATTTTATAAATTAGAACTATAAGGTTAATAAATTAAACCAAATCAAACAAAATCAATTGTCATTAACTTATATGGTTGACTCACTTTAAAAACAAAAAAAAAATGTCAAATAAATATTTATTCTTTTGAAAGCTTAGTTGGTTTGGATCAATTTAATTTAAATTCAAAATCAAACTGAACCATACTATTAAACACTTCTTTTAGCCAATATTTGATGAATTTAGATTCTTTAAAGTATTTTTATAGAGTAAACTTGAAGGGGGGAAAATACAGTTTAAAAACATTAATGTTTAATAAATAAATAAAATTTATTAATTTAAATATAAATCTAACAATAAGTGTCTTTTTCCCACCTACTTTACCCTTCGGAGGATATTAATCCATTTTTTATACCTTACTCTTCCGACATAAAATTTAACTTGAAAACTATTATATAATGTAGTTTAAATCGAAAAATGTCAATTTAAATGAACATTTTCTATTAATTTAATAGTTATTAATCCATTTTTCATTTTTTTAAAATCTATTTTTATTTACAAATTTTCATTATTTAAAAATACATTTATTTTTGTGATAACAAGGGGCAAAACAACCCAAAAACAAAAGAAACAAAAACACAAAAATAATATGAGCATAATTTTTTTTCTGACAGAATTGCTTAATTTTTTTTTATTATTTTGAATATTTTTTATCAACATTGAGTTAAATTTTTTAGTATCTTAAATCGTTTAAATTAACTCTCATAAAAATCAAAAATAATATGAACATAATAAAAAATAATTATTTACTTTACCAATCTTTAAATTAAGTCAAATTAAACCACCAAAAAACCTAGTTTAATTTTTATAAGTGAAAACTGAACACTTTTATTTAGTTTTTTTATTAGAAAATAAATCATATTAAATTAAAATAACTTACCATTATATATATTTTTAAAAATTATTATTTTATTATTTATTAAACATTAAATTTAAGATTAAATATTTTAAAAAATTACAAATTTAGGTACAAAAACAATAAAAAAAACATAATATAAGTTATTTTAATTAAAAGAAAAGAAAAAAGCAACAATTAAAATTATTGAAGAATATTTAGATTATTGAGTACATCGTCTTAATGAATTTATAAAAAAGTAAAGCATTTTCTAAAATATATTAAATTTGAAAAAACTTAATTTTAAGTAAATTAAAATGATATTAAAATATGTTTAATAATTATCTATTTTGGTATTGTTATAAGAAAATGTATTAAATAATAAATAATCAAATTATATGTTAATTTATGCAAAAAAAAAATCACATAAAAGAGTATTAATAAACTAATAGTATTAAATATAAATAATTAAATAAATTTTAAATTTTAAATTTATTGTGGCTTATCTTCAATCCAAACTTATATATAGTCTCTAAAGTTCAATTTGGAATTTTTTTACTATAAAAACAAGCTTACGAATAAACACTTGTAAGATATTACACATTTTTAACTTCACGAGTTTATATCAATAATTATTTTTTTCTTTAATTGAATATTTTAATTTTAATTTTCAAAAGATTTTTCCCTTAAATTCTCAATAAAAAGATCGACGATCAAAGTTTAAAAATAATAGCAATTCTTTTACAAAAGTGAATTGAATATATATTACAAACCTAAATATATATTACAAACAAGTTTGTTTCGTAGACATAAAGTATGATTAAATATAAGAATATTACATATTAATAATTATAATAACGCATAACATATAATAATCAAATAAATACATTTACAAATATATTTGTAATACAATTATTATAATCAAATCTTATAATTTAAAACTATAAAATTAACAAATTAAAACAAATCAAACAAAATTAATTACCGTACGGTTGAATTATTTAAAAAAATCAAATAAATATTTATTTTTGAAAAGCTTAATTGGTTTAAAGTATTTTATGTGGTTTAAATTGAAAAATGTCAAGTTAAATGAACATTTTCTATTAATTCAATAGCTATGCAACAATTTCCGTTTTAAGAAGAAAGTTTGAAACGGTATAAATTATCGTGGTGTACCGTACACCGTGAAGCACTAGATCTGTGAGTCATGACTGAATCTCAAACCTCCGAACTCCATACTCGATCATCGACTTGGGGAGCAAAAGCAAAGCACACTCGTTACACTCACTGGACTAGTTCTCTGTTTCAGGACGCAATTTATTTTTGGAAACATGCTCTAAGTTTAATATATATAATATTTTTAATTTGCCTCTACTTTAATTTTTCTTAGTAGCTATATTTCATAACAATATTTAATATGTTCTTAAATTTATATTACACTTTATAAATTATAATAATGATTAGTCACCATTCTAAAAGTAACTACTAATATCTAAATAGTAGTAATTATAAAAAAAATTAAATATATAAGACTTGTCCTTAATTAGAAAAAAAGACTTGTCATATATACGCATTATTTAAACATATCTAATGTATTGTTTAAATAGTTTGTAAAAATATCTCATATACATTATTTTAAACATATAAAATTTGTTACTAATTGAAAATAAAACAAAATAATTTTTATTTTATTGCAACCAAATACGTTTTTTATTTTTTTGTTCTCAAAACAATTTTTGAAGCATTTTTTTCTAAATGAGTTTTCTATTCTTTCGTATTTTAAAAAATTGTTATCAAATTTACATACAAACAAGTTTTTTATTTTAAAAAAGAAATTTTTAGATTTTTTTTAAAGAACAATAAGACAAAAATATTGGAAAATACTTCCAAAGAAATACTAAGTAATTTTTAAAATTCAATTCTAAAATATTTATAATATAAGCTATTTTAATGAAAAAAGATAAAAGCAACAATTACAATTATTAAAGAATACTATATTATTAAATACATCATCTTAATGAATTTTAAAAAAAGGAAAGAACGTTCCAAACTATATTAAAATTGCAAAATATTAATTCCAAATAAATTAAAAAATAATATTAAAATATGTTCAATAATATTATTATAAGAAAATGTATTAAATAGTAAATGATCAAGTTATATGTTAATTTATATTAAAAAATCACATAGCAGAGTATTAAATATAAAGAATTAAAAAAAGAGATAAACAAATTTTAATATTTATTATGGTTCATCTTTAGTTCAAATCTAAATTCAATTTTTAAATATCAATTTGAAAATTTTCATTATAAAAACAAATTTGAGAATAAACACTCGCAAGTCATTACATTTTGTCAACTCCAAGAGTTAGCATTAAGAATTAGTTTCTCTTATGTAAAAATATTTCAATTCCAATCTTCAAAGGATCATTTCCTTGAATTTTTAATAAAAATTTAAAGAAAATTAAAATTAATTGAGTCATTTCTATTTTCATCACTTCTATAATTAATAAAAATAGTATAATCATCTAATTGTCATCCTCAACACGAATCAACAGAGTCTACGACATGAATCATTAGTGTTCAATACGTGAATGTAAAGTGATGTCGGCAATTCATAGAGTGATGTCAACAGCTGACATCACTTTGTGTTCTAGAGAACTTTGAATTATGTTAAAGTAGTTTATATGTACTAGACCCTCAAAACCTATATTGGCCGGCGCATGGAAGCACTACTACTCTCTGAACCCTCCTCCCTTATTTAAACACACATAACCCCCCTTATCTTTCTTCCCCCACAAGACAACACTCTTGCAAACTGCAAGGCTTACTCTCTCAACCTCCTCTGCTTTGAAGGAAAAAAGTATTCTAAAGGTTTGCCATGGATGACAGGTTAGTGTTTAATATTTCTAGAAAACCTCAAACTCTTTTGATTTTCATCATTTTATTGTTTATCATACCCTCCTTTGATGAGCTTCACTCACTGTTTTTTTTTAAATTCATAAATCTCAATAAACTAAAAGAATTCAACCCTTTTTTTTTTTTGGGTACATTACTAGCGAACACTAGCACTCACCCTGAACCCCCCCCCCCCCCCAAACCACTGAGCTAGCCTCAGTGGTTCATTCAACCCTTTTTTTTTTAAGTTTTTCGATTTGGGATCTCGTGCAACAGAAAAAACAAACAGGTTCTCAAATAATTGCTAGAGACTTCTGTAAAATTATTTTCCTTGAGATATCATTCACTGACATGGAATCAGACAGGTTCATTCAATATTCTGTGGTTCACGCTTAACATTATAAGGTGTTGTGATAGAAGCGTCCATCTATTGGGATTTGGACACTTTTTGTTTGGTGGTTTGCTTTTCCCCTGCAATTGTTTTCACGGAGTTTGATTATAGTTAGCATTTGGCACTTGAATTATAATACTGTAGTTTCCTCTTATATGGTTCGCTTTTTGTTTCTTTTTAAAGTCATCAGGGTATAAATTTGACTTTTTTCTTTGGATAATGTGCATTAGCAACAACCAGAAAAAAGTCTTCAAAGAATTGTCAGAGATCACTGCAAAACTGTTTCCCTTGCTCGTTGCCATCATCGCATTTAATAATACAGATGCTGGTAAGGAATTATTCAAGACACACCCTTTTGTCACGGATGCTATCGTTCTCATGTTTCTTCTCTACTTCTTTCTTTTGATACTTGTAACTGTGCTGCAACTCCCTGTTGAAAACTTTCTTCCAAATTTAATCATGCTTGGGTTTGCAAGTGTGGCTTCGACTTTAGCTTGCGGACTTGTATCATCCACACTTACTTGGATCACTTTGGCATTATGGGTCTTCATCTTCATAACAATGGTAAGTTATAACTATGAAGAACTCTGTAAATTGATTCCCAATGAAGCTTTAGAGAAGAAAAAGATGTTGATGAAGAGGTTGCAGACAGCATTTGGGATCCCGGAAAGAATTGAGAGTAACAAGCCACCAAGCATACGATTGCCGATCTAAAGTACGCCGAAACTACTGTAGTTTGATTAATATCTCAGTTTGTGTGAGGTTAATAGCATCTGCCGTAGGAGTGTGTTAAAGAGTGTATGAGTATTTCAATTGAGAGTCAGTTTCTTATGACTTGCAATATATATGTGGATTTCTTGTCCTGATGATGTATTCAGAACAAACACACGAAAAAAGATCGAGATTGACAAAAAGGAAAACTTTACTGACCTGACAGTGCCGTGCTAGATTTGATGTTTTGCCAGCGGCGTAGATCCTTGACCGGTTGACGATGGGCCTCGGGTTTGGCTGGGAACCTTCGAAACATTCAATAACTTAATTAAATTAAATATTAACTGAGTGTGAAATTAAATATAAACTTTAAATAAAATAAAATTTTAATTATTTTTAGGTCGTTAATAAATGAAGTGAACTCCAATAATAAATAATCAGTACTATAGATATATTATTATTTATAATAATAATATAATAACTCCAATAATTAACGATAGTTAATTATTTTCAATGGAGTATGTCTTTCGCCAATAGTTTGGCTATGAATAAATTTTTATTATTTTTATATATTATTTAATTTTATATATTTATTAAAAATTAAAAATTAAAAATAATTTATACATCATTAAAATATTATATATATATATATATATATATATATATATATCTATGTGTGTGTGTGTGTGTGTGTGTGTGTGTGTTTTTATTCAAATTGATTCAATTAAAATTGACTTTTTATCAGATTAATCAGATGATGTTTTTTAGATAGTTTTTAGATTATCAGATTAAAATTCTAAATCAAAATCAAATCGAAGGATTTATTTTATATATTTTAGATTATATTATTTTTTTATTAGGAAAAACCCTAAAAAATATTTGAATAAAAAATCTTGAAGCAAAGTAAATAAAAAAAAATTAAGGATTGTATCCTTTATATTATAAAAAATTGTAAATTATAACTATGAAGTTAAAATAATCAGTGTACCCTAATAAGTTAAATTTCATAGAGGTTATAATCCATGTAAATTATCTGTTTTAATAAATAAAAAGAGCAAAAATAATAATTAATATATCAAAATATGAATACAAAAGTAATGAAAAGTTTTAATTTCATATATATTTACATTGACTTTCCTTTTATTAAAACTATACTTACAAATTATTGTGCACTTGATCTAAATACAAATAATTGATAAGTTTTTAATAATTATCGTAATATCGGCTAAGGTAGATTTTTTTGTGAAAAACATTTTCACTCAAAATTTTAATACACCAATCCAATTTTTTCTACTCATTTGAAACATTAAATAAAAGAATATTAACAACATGGATCCCTTGACTCCCCCTGGTTAAGGCTGTGTCCGCCTCTAAGGAAAGGCACGGGAATAAGGAAAGGCACGGGAATAGAGGAAAAGTAGGGTAGTGGTCGGGTTGCGGTGGATTGGTCTTTTTAATTATAAAAGAAATCTTCTAATCATCTTCTAATCTCCAACTTTAAGAGACATTTTTGATGTAATATTGACATCTTTGAATGGTTAAAATCCATTTATGTATTCCATTATGTTCAGATGTTGAGACATTATTTATGATTGAATATATAATTTGTTTCTCTATCGGATTCAATGATCATGTATCTATCATTTGTTTCCCTATCGGATTCAATGATCTTGTATTAATGTTTCACTTCTGAGTTTTGTTGATATTTAGTGTATACTGATTACTTAATAATTTCTGAAATTTTGTTATTCTGTTATTTGTCCTAATAATTGATTAATGCTATCCAAGTGGGAGATTGTTAAATTAATTTATGTGGATTAGCATTAATTAATAAATTAGTCAAAATACAGAATTAATTAAGTAATCAATCTTGGCCCAGCACTGAACTTATAATGGATTGGGACCTGGTTAAATGTAAATAATCTGTGATAGGTCAGATTAATTACTGACAAGCCCGTTGGGTAGAGGCCCTAACTTGCAGCCCGTTACGTAGTCAGTGAGTTTCCTATCACAATACTGACTAAGAGAGAGACAGGATTAAAATATTATTTTAATCCTGAAACCCTAATTTTTGGTTATATATAGGGGATCACCTCTTCATTCATACACACAATAATTTTTCGACTCTCTCTTCCTAAGGGCTTGGGTGTTGCAAGTTGAAGTGCTTCCCCTCTTCACAATGGAATTCAGCACATCAGGTTAGTATTATCTCCCATATCTGTCTGCAATTGGTATCAGAGCATTTTATTTTGAAGATGACTTGGATAGTGGGAGTCAAGTACCTAGGACTATTGATTGGCGCGAGGAGAATACCATTTTGCCCATGCCTATTTTGTCACCTCTATCAGTAGTTGATCAATCTGATAGAAATGAAGTTATTCAGAATCCAGTTGATGGTAATGAGGAATTACCTATAGAGAATTTTGAGGAACCAGTCATTCAGTTGAGACGATCTCAGAGAATGCGCAGACCAGCAATTCCCGATGATTACATTGTTTATTTGCAAGAGTACAAATCAGATGTTATTGATGACACAGATCCTGTTTCTTTTAAGGAAGCAATGTCAAGCCAATATTCTTCTAATTGGTTGGAGGCCATGAGTGATGAGATAGCCTCCATGTATCGTAATCATGTTTGGGAACTTGCTGAATTACCAGGGGGTTATAAACCGGTTGGCTGTAAATGGGTCTTTAAGACCAAACGAGGGGCAGCTGGTGAAATTGAAAGATATAAGGCCAGACTTGTAGCCAAGGGCTACAATCAAAGAGAAGGTATTGATTACACAGAAACCTTCTCACCAGTATCCACAAAGGATGCTTTTAGAGTCGTCATGGCTCTTGTTGCTTAATTTGATCTTGAACTTGACAAGATGGATGTTAAAATTGCGTTTCTGAATGGAAGCTTGTCTGAAGAAGTTTATATGACTCAGCCAGATGGTTTTGTTGAATCAGGGAAACAGCACTTAGTGTGTAAATTGAATCGATCCATCTATGGGCTGAAACAAGCTTCTAGGCAGTGGTATCTGAAGTTTGATGAGGTTATCACCTCACTTGGGTTCATTAAAAATGCTTCAGATCAATGTATTTATCAGAAATTTGATGGGAGCAATTTTATCATTCTTGTGCTCTATGTTGATGACATCCTTCTAGCCAGCAATTCTGTGAGTTTTCTGAATGAGACAAAACTTATGCTCTCATGCCACTTTGATATGAAAGACCTTGGAGAGGCCTCCTTCGTTCTTGGGATTCAAATCCATCGTTATAGGTCTTGTGGCATTCTTGGTTTGTCTCAGGCAACCTATATTGATTGAGTACTAAAGAGATTTAATATGCACTCTTGTACTCCTTGTACTGCACCTATTCAGAAAGGTGAAAAGTTGTCTAAATCTCAATGTCCTCAAAATGATGCTGAGAGGACTGAGATGAGCAGTATTCCATACGCTTCTGCTGTTGGCAGCTTAATGTATGCTCAAGTATGCACTCGTCCGGACATATCATTTGCTATCAGTGTGCTTGGTAGATACTTGAGTGATCCTGGCAAGGATCATTGGAGAGCTGCAAAGAAGGTCATGAGGTACCTGCAAGGTACAAAACACCATATGTTGACCTTTAGAAAGTCTGATCCATTTGAAATTGTGGGGTACACGGATTCAGACTATGCATCTTGTGTGGATGATCGTAAATCCACTTCTGGATACATCTTTATGATGTCTGGAGGAGCTGTTTCGTGGAAGAGTGTCAAACAGACACTCACAGCTACCCCAACTTGCAGCCCGTTACATAGTCAATGAGTTTCCTATCACAATACTAACTAAGAAAGAGACAGGATTAAAATATTTATTTTAATCCTGAAACCCTAATTTTTAGTTATATATAGGGGATCACCTCTTCATTCATACACACAATAATTTTTCGACTCTCTCTTCCTAAGGGCTTGGGTGTTGCAAGTTGAAGTGCTTCCCCTCTTCACAATGGAATTCAGCACATCAGGTTAGTATTATCTCCCATATCTGTCTGCAAGCCCTGCCTAATCTGAGGCCGTGTGAAAACTGTTCACAACCGCGATGCAACAGGTTTTGTAATCTGTTTGATCCGAAGATGCACATGCGATCAATTTCATTATTTAAAAATATATTTTCATTTTGTATTTTTATTTATAAATTTCATTATTTAAAAATACATTTATTTTTGTGATAACAAGAGGCCAAACAACCCAAAAGCAAAAGAAACAAAAACACAAAAGAAAAACTACATAGACTATATGCCATTAAAAAAAAAAAGAACAACTTCTCCTTTTTTTTAATAAAATATTAACAAGTTGGTCAGATAGACTATTTAGGGACGCTGCAAGGCCATTGAGTATTTTTATAATTGCTTCATCGTTATTATCTTTTTTTGACAGAAATTGTTTAATTTTTATTATTATTATTTTGAAATTTTTTTTTATCAACATGAGTTAAATTTTTTAATATCTTAAATCATTTAAATTAACTCTCATAAAATCCAAAAATAATATGACCACAATAAAAAAATTATTTACTTCTCCAATCTTTAAATTAAGTCAAACCAAACCACCAAAAAAACCTTGTTTAATTTTTATCAAGTGAAAACCGAACACTTTTATTTAGTTTTTTTTTATTAGAAGATAATCATATTAAATTAAATCAAATTAAGCTAACTTACCATTATATATATCTTTACAATTTATTATTTTTATTATTATAATTTTTGTTATTTTTATTTATTAAACATTAAATTTATGATTAACTATTTTAAAGAAATTACAAATTTAGGTTAAAAAAATAGAAAAAAATTAATAAAGCCAAAAAATATTATTTTAGACAAGGTAACTAACATTCATGAAGGAAATAAATTAAGTTATTTAAAAAAGTATAAGTAATTTTCAAATTTTAATTCTAAAACATAATAAAAGTTATTTTAATGAAAGAAAGAGAAAACAATAATTATAATTATTAAATAATACTTAGATTATTAAATGCATCATTTTCAAAAGTTTATAAAAAAGTAGATCACTTTCCAAAATATATTAAGGTTATGTTTAGCAAAAATAGCTGATAAATTAGTTGAAAGTTTAAAAGTTAATTTTTAGTTGAAAGCTGTTGACAGATAGCTGTTAAGCTAATTTATTAAATTAAAAGTGTTTGATAAAATTAGCTATTGAATTAACTGATAAATGTAAAATGATATACTTATATAAAATTTATTATTTTTTGTTAGTAATTACATTTCATTATATAATTCTAAAAAATACAAAATAAATATATCATTTAGAGTCTTACAATAAATTAATAATATTATTGTAAATCTCTTTTATCTCAGTAGATATCTCTAAATTTTTATTTCTTGTGTTACTATCAATAATATTTGGAAGCTCATCATGGGGTATGTAATTTAGATGTTGCTTGAGTATAGTAAAAATAATGTCATCTTGTAAATAGAATAGTGATAGAATTTGAATAAAATAATAAAGATAAAAAAGAATAAAATTATAAAAACTATCAGTTAAAAGCTATACGCTACTTAAAGTAGCGTATGATAAAATGCTATAAGCTATTCAAATAAACTTATTTATCAAACACTTCTAATTTGGTCAAACAAACTTATAAATTAGTCAAATAAGCTATAAGTTAACTTATTTGACTTGTCAAACATACTCTAAAGTTGCAAAAACTTAATTTTAAGTAAATTAAAACAATTTTAAAATATATTCAATAATTATCTATTTTAGCATCGTTTTAAAAAATGTATTGAATAATAAATGATCACATTTATATATTAATTTATACAAAAAAATCACATAATATAATAGCCGTAAATTTAATAAAATTCAAAGTAAAGAAAATTTTGAATTAAAGAGAATCTTGAAAATGGAGAGAAGAACCAGTGAAAATAAGTTTATTATTTACATTGATTAAAGAATTACAAAAGAAATATGAAAAATTACGTTCTGAGGTCAAAAGGCAATTTCTTAAAAGTTACGGGGTCAAAGTGTAAATAAAAAAAATTTGCAAGGACCTCCCTCTAAAAGTGAATTTTTGTAGGAAGGTCCATCGGGATATTTTAAGGACCTTAGCCGCCTCCAGAATCGCATAATCAGAGATTTCTCTCTCTCTCTTCCAATTTTCTCCCTGAAAACCCTCTAACTTCTCTCTAAGATTTCTTCGCAACTGGACTTCGGATTTCGACACCACCATCACCAACGAACTAAGGATGAAAACTTCTACAAATCCATCTGATTAGTTTCTGGAGAATTGATCGAAAATTTGCTGAAAAATTGAAAGAAAAATCACCTAAAAAGGAAATCCCCGAAACTCCTATCTGTGGCTGTCTAATGCAAAAACTAACACCGTAGATCGATCCAGAAGGCACCAAAACCTTTGGATCTCAAATTTCAGGCCTACCCACCATCGCACGTGGCCCCACATGCCGAATCTCTCTTGGCGAGTGAAGCCCACGCGCAGCTCCTTTGGCAGCGCATGGTAGCCAGACCCTGTTGCGTTGACCTGCGTTGAACGAGCTCCTAGAGGTCAAATTTTGCAAATTCAGAGTCATTTTCAAGGTTTTTGGACCCTCTGGACTCAAATTTAGGGTTTGTTTTGCCAAAATCGGACACTAAATGAGGATTTTAGGGTTATTCAACTTGGTACCCTAAATTGGTGAGTAGATGATTCTTCCTTTAACTTGTTTTTACTCTTCTTGAACTTTACGTTGGTAAATGAGTATGATTATAGGTTATTTATACTTTCATATGTTCTTGAAATGATTTAGAATCTCTGAAACGGTTGAAACATGATATCTAGTTCAAGAAGAGTATGATTTTTGAAATAGATTTTTAAATACTTTGAATACGTGATTTCTAAACTCATTTCTCATTATATGGCAAAGAATCTTATGTTGTGCATGTGATATTGATTTATACAATGCTATTTTTGCCTCGGAGATAGGCATGTGTATATAATTCCCCTGATTGAGAATTTTTGACAGAGGAAATATACTGAAATTGAAAATGTTATATTATGATAGAATCTCTGTTTTGGTAAATATGAAATATATGAGAATATGATTTTGTGGAGGAGTCTTATTGGAAACACTGTCTGCTAACAGTATGTTATGTTAGCCCTGGTGCACCTTGATTGTCTCAGCTAGCAGGGAGTGGTGCTAGACTCGTGTGAGGGCCAACATACGGGAGATTATATGTGAAGGAGGGCGGAATGCCTCCCATTTATATATAAGCGAGATGCCAGTTATATGATATGTTATTTGTCTTCCCTTGCTGTGTGCTTAGGAAAAGACCCATACAGAGTCCCTTCGCATGTCCTCTTCAATGGTAGTAGGGCAAACTTCAGCGGGATGCTGAGTTGAGGCAAATCCTATACCACCAAAGTACGGAAGGGGTTAGACTCTGATGTGGTGGTTCTGATATGAGATCTTCCAAATATTTTATGAGAAATGTTTTGATGCATAACATAATTTGATTAATGATTTTTCAGTATTGAATATAATTGTTTATACAGTATCGCATACGGTTTGAAAGACCTGATTATGATTTTTGAATAGAGAATATTTGAAAATGCGAGTCCTATGTGGATAGGGCTGTATAAAGTTCGGTTCAGTTTGGTTTTGGAGGCCCAACTAAACCGAACCGAACCATTTAAAAAAAAATTTTAAACCTGGTCGATTCGGTTCGTGCCTGTTAAACCGAACCAAACCAAACCGCCTAAATGGCAGTTCAGTTTGGTTCGATTTTTCGATTTTTCGCTTTTTTTTTTGGCCAAGTTTTTTCAGTTTTTTTTGGCCCATTTAAATTTTTTTGAGCCCATTCTTTTAATTTTTGTATCCATTTCAAATTTTTGTTTGAGTCCAGATCAACTTTTAATTTTTGTATCCACTTTTTTTTAATATTTTGTTTCAATTTTTTTAATAAAATAATATATGAAATTACTGAAATAAATATGTAATTTATTAAATAGAGATTTTTGCCAATCGCTTTATTAAATATTTTTTGTATCCACACTGCCAATCGCTGCAAGGAATGGATCTAGCAAGCAAATGGAGATTTTTGTCATACTTAGGCTAAATTTAACTATTTGAGTTCTTACCTGTTTATGAATATTACATTTGTAATTATAATTCTTAGAAATAAAATTCAACAACAAATTCAGAGATTGCTATAATAACAAAGAATAACTTTGATGTCACATTCTATCACTCCGAAAAAATTGATACTAAAAAATAACTATTACATTAGAACATTCTACGTGACACAACATTGGCAGCCGAAGCTTATCTAATCTGATCAGCAAGCTGAATCGTAAATACTAAATACTAAAAGGAAAAGGAAAGGAACATGGTGAATAAACCTCAAAAAATTTTATAGTTCCAATATACTAAGCTTACAAACACACCAAACAATAGGAAAGCATCAAAGCAACCGAACAAATAATGTCAGCAGCAAATATAACTTTTGATAGGATGAAGCCCAATAAATTATTCTGTGGGCAGTGACACATTAATGTCAGTTGGCTTATTCCTCGTATTGGATCAGCAGTAGACAATGGAACAGCTGCAATTGGCCTGGGAGTTGATATAGTCTCATGTTTCAATTTTTTTTGGCTTCTGCTCATGTTGGTTTCTTGCCAGAAAACTGCCTACCACTACCTGATACATATCAATCAGTTGGAAAGAATGATCAAGATCACGTAACTTGTGATCAAATACCAATTTTCTAGCTAATACATGTTACTAGACATTGAATCATTTTGTGTATGGTAAATTGTAACCTGTGAAGCCATTCCCAAGACACAACATTAGCACTGCCATGTACAGAATCTAGCAGGCAGCCATTCTCTCCCATTTTATAAAGCAAGGAAATTGCTTCATCAAGCATTTCATTGCAATTAAAATGAGGCTCCCAAGTACCTTATACTATATTAAACATCTCACAACACAAAAGCGTCTCCAAAGGAATTAGAAAATAAGAAAGTTTAATGGCTATAGCAATGAACAATCTTCAAACCTCTCAGCAATTGAAATGCAAACCATCATAATCTTCACATATGATACAGATTTGATAAACTTGATGTATTTAGTTTTTAGCACTAAAATAAGGTCAATCACATGGCTCAGTATTCAGGCACACATGAATTCTACTAAAAGACAACAGATTATCATAGAAAACATTTTCCGTAGTCATTAGATGTTTGATTGTGTTTGAATAGTTTCCATCAATCCCCATCAAACAACAACCTACACAATAATTCTAGTCACAAACAAGTGATCAATAGAGTACAAAATTTGAGAACTAGCTTTGCAGGCCATCAGTTGGTTGACTGTTAATCATATCAATGGCCTGCAAAGCCAGTGGTCAATTTTTTTAAAAGGATTGATTGTGATAGTAGATTATTACTCGATCCTACATATGTAATTTAGGAACAAAATAATCACAATGGATATTGCAATTAATCTTATCAAGTATTGGAGAATTTTTAATTACATTTGCATCATCAAATCATGTAGTAGTTGCCAACCTAAGGTTCAAAGTTTGAGCATATTTCTGCTGACAACAGAATGGGTACATATAGATAATACATGTAAATTAAACCAAGAAATTTGTTCATATAGTAATTAAAAATCAAGTACATGTATGACATCAATATGAAGAATGGGAGATGTCACCACATTCCAAAGATAATCAATTGTAACTTTTGTCTAAATGTAAGTTCTCAAAATGCTACCATTCGGATCTCCCAATAATCTGGATGCTCATTCTTATTATAGCCAGTTTGAGAAAGAGAAAATCTATACAGACAGCACATAGTAGGCATATCAAGCCAAACTAGTTGTTTCACACTTGTGTCTCTGTTAGAAACCCTTAAAAATATATGATAATATAACAAACAACTCCACTTAAAACATCGTGTCTCAGGGTATAAGAGATTGTGCGCAATTGCAATTGATAATAATAATATGTATAAAAAAAATCCCTTAAAACCTTACCAGAAGTTCATCGGCTAGCTCTGAAGATGAAGAGAAGAGATGACCATTTTTGTCAACTCTAACAAGTTCTTCAATGCTTTAAGAAGATAAAAAAGTTGACCGATAAATGAAAACAATAAATTGCCTGAATAAATAAGAAATGGAACTAGATCACAAGTAATTAAAAATACACACACACACACACACACACAACTTACCAAGAGTATGAAACAACACAAACAGGCAGTCCACAACCAAACATATCAACAACCTAGTACAGCCAAAGCAGAGACATTTAGAAATAAAAAGAAAAAATGGCACCCAATTTTCACCATTTGAGACAATAAGTTTAATGATAATGAAGAAAACAAACAAATAAAAATGAAAACATGCATAACTACCTTTTTATGTTTGAAATGAATACAATCCATGATAGGAGAAACTTACCAGCTTGTATTGCTTACAATGAGTGCTAGCCTATTTGACATTAAAGATATGTTTGACCCAAGCTCAGTAGTAAACAGAGTGTCACTTTGGCAATGGTTCCTCATCGATGCAGTTCCTGTAAGAAGCAAAAAATTAACTAAACAAGGTGCTAATCACTACAATGTATAAATTTCACAACTAAAAGACCAATTGTACCATTACTAACACAATCTCGAACACCAAGAGGCAGACAAAGATCTCTATTTAATCTACAAAACAATTACAAGCTATCCAAATTATATAATGGAGTCTTTAAGAATGCTTGATATGTAATAACAATTAGTTACTGGATAACAAAATAACTAGCTCACCTTATGCCTCTCCTCAAGTGAAGCAGGATGAAAAAAGTCAGGAGGCTGATCGTACAAAACCGTGGCTCTATAAATTAAGAAATCAAAATTAGATTACTTCATTTATTGCCGCAACATTTTAATTTTACACAAACTTTGAACATTGAGCTGACCCTTTTCCAATTCATGCTGCATTGCTCTTGTTACGCATAGAGAAGCATCTGCCATTTTCCCAAAGAAACTAGCTACAATAGTACAATTCAAAAAGGTTAGGTTCTAGAAATACATCAGCAATTCAGTAAAAAACTTCAAAAAAGCAGAGCATTTTAATACCTGCATAGCAACCATAAATTCTTGAAAACCAAGATATCCTTGTCGCTTTGAATCTGCAATAGCCCATGCCTTATTTAAATAAGGGGACCAACAAAGAAACTATTTAGTTGACAGGGAGTAAAGGTCCAACCCCACAACAACCCACAAAACCATGAATAAATATGGAAACAATTAGAGGTGTAATCCACTTACATATTGGGAGGGCTTGGATCATTCCAATTTGCCACTTATGGTATGAACAATTAACAGTCTAACAGACCTCACCAAAAGGAATTCTAGATAAAAATAAATAGAAAAGATGTGGGAGAGGAACAATGTTTGGCTGTTTGCAATTACAGATGAAATGCAAGAAGAAAATAATAATTACATTCCATATGGTAATATTTCCATAATACTACCAACAGAAGTCTATAAAACATAATGATTCTATAATGCTACCAACAGAACTCCACAAATTATAATGATGCCATAATAATACCAACAAAAATTCATAAAACATAATAATTCCATGTTTCTCTGAGACTAAGATTGAAGATTCCCATAACCAATTGCACAACCTGTTAAAATATAACAATAATTAAAACATAATTAGTACAATTTAAAATGTATTGGGTAAAAATACATAAATAATTTATTTGATTAAATATAATCCTCATACCATTTAGAAAATGTTCGTTTACAAATCTAATCTGATCCTGATTCAGCCAACGGACCAGCTTCATCTAATAATTGAATAGACATATTAAGTCAAGAAAGAAAAAAATTATTACAAACCCTTTTAACAATAAACAATTTATTAAATAACGTTAGTTGAAACAAAAATAATATTACCTATCTTAGCCTTATCAATGTCATCTGCTTGCTCTTCCATGTCAAGAGATAAAGGGGTAGACCGAAACCAATTTTGTGGACAAATAAGAGCTTCTACTGTTCTAGAAGATAAAGAACTCCTATATTGATCAAGAACTCGGCCTCCTGTACTAAAAGCTGATTCAGAAGCAACTGTTGACATTGGTATTGCCAATACATCCCTAGCAATTTGAGCAAGAATGAAAAATCTAGTAGAATTCACTTTCCACCAACTATGAATGTCAAACTTTGGTGACATCTTTTCTCGGGGATCCATTAAATATGTTTCCAACTCAGATTTGTGTTCTACATTATCATCCTTACTCATATCCATGTCAAATTCCATAATAAAAGAATCTTTAGCATCCACTGAAATATTAACCTCTCTACTAGATTGGGAAGATTGACCAACATCTTCTAATTTTTTAACACCATAACAAGATTTATATTTATCATGCATACCATTGAGTAGTTCCTTTACTTTGTCAGCCATAGAAGTAGCCAAGTCCTGATCAAAGAGTTTTGAAAGGCTCCATTCAACAAATTTCAACTTGTATCTTGGATCAAGAATTATGGCTACAAAAATAAATATGTTCATGTTTTTTAAACTCCCCCAATATTTATCATGTTTAGCTTTCATTCTAATAGCCATATTCTTTAATAATGCATCATCATCACTCTCACACCAACCCTTCAAAGTCTTCACAATAAGACAATATTCATGAAATATTGAGATGAAGTCACATGCAAAGAGGTTGAAATATTTTTAGTTGCATAAAAAAAAATCTTCAAAAACTTCACAAAATGTCTTGCATTAAGCCAATCTTCTGTGTTTGGGGGACCAAGTGGAGAATCAAAAAGAAATTGAGCATCCCACTCTTCTAACTTAAGAAATGCCTTTTGAAACTTCAAGGCACTCTTAAAAATAAGGTATGTAGAGTTCCACCTTGTTGGAACATCTAATTGAACCATGCTCTTATTTTGTATCTTAGCAAGCTCTATACATTTCTTAAATTTTTGCATTCGTGCAGGAGAAGCACGCACATATTTGCAAGCATCCCTAATTTTACTTATTGATTCATGCATTTCTTTCAAGCCATTAGCAACAACAAGATTTAAAATGTGAGCACAACATCTAACATGCATGTATTTTCCCTTCATCACACTTGCATTCCACTCATTTATTTGCCTCTGTAAGTATGCTATGGCAACATCATTTGAGCTAGCATTATCAACTGTTATGATGAAAACTCGTTCAATTCCCCAATCGGTAAGACATTTTTCTATGGTTTGACCAATTACTTCTCCTTTATGACTAGCAATTGGACAAAAGTTCAAAATTCTCTTATGCAACTTCCATTCAGCATCAATAAAATGCACAGTAAGACAAAGATAACTCAAATTTTGCATAGAAGTCCAACAATCAGTAGTCAAACAAACACTTTGAGAATTCAAGGATAACACATTTTTCAATTTCCTTTTCTCATCTAAAAAAAGCCTATAGCAATCTCTAGCCACTATAACACGAGATGGAATAGGAAATAATGGCTGAACAATGCTCATAAAATATCAAAATCCTTCACCTTCAACAAACTTGAAAGGTAATTCATCAACAATAGTCATCCTAACTAGAGCTTGCCAACATGCATGAAGATCAAAACTAACTGATGATAAATTACTCCCAGCCCCTTCCCCTTGCTCTTTTCTTTTTGGTTGGAAAGAAAGAATGGCTTGGCTAGAGTCTAATAATTCTCTAGGAAATTTTTTGTATTGCTTTTCTAAATGGTGGGCCATGTTAGAAGTTCCATTTCTTTTTTTATGAGAAGCATAGATAGCCCCACACCAATTACATGAAGCTCTAGGCCAATTTGGATCACGATTCTTAATACTAGTAAAATGCTGCCATACCCAAGATTCAGGTCTAGTGGGTTTTCTCTTACCTTCTTTAATGTCATCCTTTTCATTGTTTTGCCCTTGTTGCACTTTTTTCTTCTTCGAAGCTGACGTACTGATCTCTTTATTTCTTTTAGAAGGCACTGAAGCTGCTTCATGCACACTTGGAGTTGGAGATCTTGATCCTTTAGTGGCATTTGCATCCTCCAAAATTTTTTGTTGTATTTTTTTTGACTCAGTCATATTTGAATACTCTGTCTCTAACTTTCTACCTAAAAAAAATTATAAAAGCATGAAATAGGAATCCCAACAAACATTAAGCTGTAACAGTAAATCAGTAATTGAAATGTCTTTAATTTTCCTATATAACATCATTTATAAGATTCAAGAATAAACGAAATGGAAAACTGAGGGACAAAATTGCTAGTATAAATTTTGGGGCAAAATAACTTTTACCTAAGCGCTGTCACGAGTCAAGGAAGTGACGAATCAGAACGATGAGTCAGTTCAAAGGCCGGAATGGATGAATCAGGTTTTAGCAAAATTGAGGGACATCATGTTATATAAATCAACAAAGAAAAATTTTTAAATTATAAAATGAAAGCAGTAGCCTTGAATAAAATGGCAGATTACCTCAGAGGCCAAGATATTCAGCCTGGGTCTGTAACGATGGAAAAATGACTGAGCAAACAAATACAATTAGCAGCTCAAAATCACAGCAGATATGATGCGGGAGACATGTCTCTAGAAAGGAAAAAAATGGACGTGAAATCAACATATATCGTGTTACCCAAGAGCATTAAGAGAAACCAACATATTCTTTTATCAATGTATTGAACCTTCAAATCAAATAAATAGCCAAGAAAATGAAATGAAAAACTTTCACAACTGGTTAATTAGAAATTACGGCTATGATGCAATGCTGTAATTTCCACCACTGGAAATCTCAAAAAAATTGACGAACTGGTGAATTTCAAAAAATCAAATCCACGCAGAACTGAAAGAAATTCAATTCAGAATAACAAATTGCCGTATTTCCATGTATCCTTTCTAGCTACATGTTAATAAACTTCTCGCTATTAGGGATGGGTACTGGGTAGAGAGAGGAAGGGGAAGATAAACAAAACAGAAAATATAGATAAGATTAAGCAAAAGGAATGCAAGACAATAAATTCATACCAGAGGAAATGGCAGCGTCGTAGTCCGGAGAGCGAGGCACTACTAGCGTCGCAGAACTCAAGTAAGCATGAGCACCAAGTGGAAGATCAACACGAGCAGAGGCAGGCCCAAGCGAATATGCTCGATGTAGCCTATAGCAAGCAAGGAGTAGGACGGGTCTCGATGTGGCCGAAAATGTTAACGCAGCGTCAGTAGGCTTGTCGGCACCGGAGTACTGGCGGGTCTGTGCGAGATTAACGGGCTGAAGAACTGTGAACGTAGGAGAGCGATGAACGATTGAACGAAAGCAAAACGAAGTCAAAGAAGCAAGCCTAGGGATTTTGATCTGATTTGGGGGAAGACCGAAGACTGAAGACGGAAGAATCTAGAAAGGAGTAAGTAAAGGACCGAACAAATTAACAAAAAATGTAAAATAAAAATTAAATTTAATAATATATATTTAATATATTTAAAATAACAGTCGGTTCGGTTCGGTTTTTGTCCAAACCGAAAACCGAACCGAACCGATCGGTTTTTCAAAAAAAAAACCGATCTAAACCGATTTTAATAAGTTTTTAATCGGTTTGGTTCGATTTTTTCGGTCTGATTCGGTTTGTGTACACCCCTACATGTGGATGTACTTCTGAGATATAATTTTGATGACATAAATTTTATTATATGAGTACATTCATATATGTTGATCTGAGAGGTCTTAGGAGGTATTATTTGCTCACTGAGTTTTAAAACTCACTACATGTGGTTCATATGTTTTTCATATAAAGACCCAGAGTTTGGTCCTGCGACTTCTTGAACGATTAGGTGTCGTATTTCAGTGGTGAGATTAAATTGTTTCTGGACTCTCAATGTGTAAAATTGTAATTATTTGTACTTTAGAGTTGTTCTGAACACCACAAGCAGGATCTTTACTTCCGTTGTAAAACTAATAAATATAGACTTGGCATGTATAATTAGTTATATGGACAACTTGCAAACTTTTGTTAGCATACTAATATGCCATAATATGATGTTTTTGCATATAAATAAAGATAAAGTTATCGGGTAGTAGAGTTATTCGCGTTCCTAAGATTAGGGGCGTGACAAGTTGGTATCAGAGCATTAGGTTTTCTTATAGCTATTAGAGCAAAGGATTCTTTAGTAGGACCTTTAGTATCAATATGAGCCGGACATATTTATACTTCAGGTGCTGCTAAAAGATTCTAGATGATATCATCTTCCGTCCTATTCTAAGTTTGGTAAAGTTCATAGTATAAGGTTGATCGAATGTGATAGTATCCTAAAAGGTATTTTGTTCTGTATAGTAAATGATGCCGCCAAGAACTAGAGCGGTCATTAGAGAAGAAGCAGTAGATCGTGCACCCTCTACTAAAGAGTCTGCACAGTCTACAATTTTAATACAAAGAGGTCGTGGAAAAGGCCGACCTAGATGAAGAGGTAGAGGCAGAGGATGTGCACGGGGTATGATAACCCCAAGACAAGACAAACAAGTTCCTGTGTCTGACAGAGTTTCTAAGAAAAGAGTAGAACCTCCTCAGGAGCCACATGATAGGACAGTTGATATGATAGCAGGTATACATAGGAGTTTAGAGATGTTGGCTGAATTTATAGTGGATCAGGGTAGAAAGGATGGCCAGCCACCAGAAAATGCTCCCGAAGTACAAGAACTGGGAAGAAGAGCTAAACAAGAGGACAGTGGTTCTTAAAATCTGGACACATCTCGTATGCTATCAAGTTCAAGAAAGTAGCCTCGAAAGTCAAATTCTTCCTGCAAGGAAGAACCGATGAGTGAAATTTATGTGTGTGAGGTGTGATTGCTGCTTGTTCTTGATTACCTCAATCCCTGTTGATTTGAGCTCTTGTATGTTCCTCTATGTTGGCCAATTTGGTACAATTTTTCGGCCCTCTCCATGAGGTTGGCCTTTCAGTATGGCTGTGCTCAGAAAATCAAGCAAACGAGTTGGCCGATCCACTATTAATATCGCCTGTTTGACGCCTCCTGCTGTTGCCTTCTTTCTTTCTGCGGGACTATAGGGATTGAGGTGTCATTACCGCAATTTCTTAAATTGAAACCCCCGACTTTCTCTGGGTCAGGTGTCTAGGAAGACCCACAGATATTCATTGATGTTGTAGAACGAGTTCTTATAGCTTTAGGGTGTTCTCCTAGAAGATCTGTTGAACTAGTGTCCTTTCAATTGGCAGATATGGCCCAAGTTTGGTTTGAAACTCTGATACTAGGAAGATCTAATATTTTACCACCAATGGAGTGGGATGAATTCAAGGAAGCATTTATGAATTGTTTTCTGCCCATAAGTGAAAGGGACAAGAGGGCCAGAGAATTTGAAGAATTAAGACAGACACCGAATATGACAATTTCTGATTATGACATTCATTTCACTTGGTTGTCTAGATATGCACCTTATTTGGTTCCTACTGAAAAAGAAAGAATTAAGAGATTTGTTTTGAGATTAATACGTCTACTGTTTAAATCGGTGGGTTCTCAGATGAATCACTTCTCAACCTATTCAGCTGTTGTGGATTGTGCTAGAATGATGGAAACACGAGAGCAAACAGACATAGAAGGTCTTAAGAGAAGGAGAAGAGATCGAGATAGTAATGTCCATATTAGATATAATCCTATTGTAAGTAGATCAAGATTTCAAAATCCACAGCGTTTTACTCAAACAGGAGCTGGTAGTTCTAACTAGCCATCAGTTAACATCAATAAGCAGAGAATGTTTCAAAGAGATATGAAGCCCCCTAGTCAACAAGATTCAAGATCGATTCCATTATGTTCCATCTGCGGCAGGCCTCATATTGGACAGTGCCGCAGAGAAATTGGTGCTTGTTATAAGTGTGGACAAGTAGGTCATTTGTTGAGGAATTATCCACAATTACGAAATGTGAGTTAAGCATCAGTATAGCCAGTTTCACCTCCTTCATCTCACCAGCACGACCCAGTAGAGCAGCTTCAATCCAAGCAAGTAGTGGTGGTACTAGAAGAGGATCAAGAAATTGAGGTCGAGATCAAGCTCGAGTTTTTGCCTTGACAAGACAAGATGCTGAGACCTCAAATGCAGTTATGACAGGTACATTATCAGTATGTTCTCATAGAGCATACATACTATTTGATCTTGGTTCTACTCATTCTTATACATCACCATGCTTTGCTAAGAAATTGAGTAGAGACCCTACTAGTTTGCATTGTTCTTTTATGGTTGCTAGTCTAATGGGAGAATTTTTGCTGGTAAAAGATGTGTATAGATCGTGTAAAATTTCGATAGAAGGTAAGGAGACTCTTGTAGATTTGATAGTTCTAGATATGGTAGACTTTGATGTGATTCTAGAAATAGATTGATTTTCATCATGTCATGCCATTCTAGACTGTCACCTTAAAGTCTTTGGAGAATCTTGTTTCATGATACAAGGAGATCGTAATAAGGAGTCTAATAATTTAATTTCAGCTTTAACAGCTCATAAGCTGTTACAAAAAAGATGTCAGAGGTATTTAACAGTAGTCAAGGATGTTGATATGAAGTATACAAGTTTAGAGCAGGTTCCAGTAATTAAATAATTTCCTGATGTATTTTCTGAAGAGTTGCCAGAATTACCACCAGACCGAGAGATTGAGTTTGGTATTGACCTTCTCCCTGAAACACAACCAATATCCATACCTTCTTATAGGATGGCACCTGCAAAACTTAAGGAATTGAAGGAGCAACTGCAAGATTTACTAGATAAAGGTTTTATTCGACCTAGCACATCTCCTTGGGGTGCTCTTGTCCTCTTTGTGAAGAAAAAGGATAGATTCTTACGTCTATGTATTGACTATAGATAGTTGAATAAAGTGATGATACGAAATAAATATCCTTTACCCAGAATAGATGATTTGTTTGACCAGTTACAAGGTGCTGAATGTTTTTCGAAAATTGATCTGAGATCTGGTTATCATCAGTTGAGGATAAAGAAGGAAGATATCCTGAAAACTGCTTTTAAGACTCGGTATGGACATTACGAGTTTTTAGTAATGCCATTTGGTTTAACAAATGCCCCAGCTGCATTTATGGATTTAATAAATAGGGTATTTAAACCTTTCCTGGATCAGTTTATTATTGTATTTATAGATGACATTCTAGTTTATTCAAAGAGTTTAGAGGAGCATGAATGACATTTAAGAATAGCTTTACAAACCCTAAGAGAACACCAGTTATATGCTAAGTTCTCAAAGTGTGAATTTTAGCTTAGTAGTATTACATTCCTAGGGCATGTGGTTACCAGAGATGGTATTCAAGTTGATCCCAAAAAGAGAGAAGCAGTGCAGCAATGGCCACGTCTTACCACAATTACAAAGATTCGTAGTTTTCTTGGATTAGTAGGCTATTATCGTAGATTTGTTAAAAAAATTTTAAAGATAGCTGCTCCTTTGACTAGATTGATTAGTAAATGAATAAAGTTTGAGTGGTCTGATGCTTGTGAGAGAATTTTCAGAAACTAAAGAAGTGTTTGACCATAGCCCCAATCTTTACTATTCTTACAGATACTGGAAGTTATGTAGTATACTATGATACTTCTAAAGTGGGTTTAGGCTGTGTGTTAATGTAAAATGGAAGAGTAGTTGCTTATGCATCCAGACAGTTGAAGAAACATGAACAGAATTATCCTACTCATGATTTAGAGATGACAGCTGTAGTGTTTGCTCTAAAGATTTGGAGACATTATTTGTATGGAGGAACTTCTGAGATTTATACAGATCACAAGAGTCTAAAGTATATTTTTCAACAGAAGGATCTTAATTTAAGGCAAAGGAGGTGGATGGAACTACTAAAAGATTATGACTGTACGATTTTATATCATCCAGGCAAAGTAAATGTAGTAGCTAATGCTCTAAGCAGAAAATCCATGGGAAGCTTGGCCCATATAGCAGGGGTGCGATGACTATTGTTGGAAGAAATCCATAAGTTAGAAAGTAAGGGGATAAAGTTTGAACTAAAGGAACCGGAGATATTTTTGACTCATGTGCAACTTCAATTTTCCTTTGTTGAGCAAATCAAAACTGATCAAGATAAGGATGCCAATTTGCTTAAGATTAAGAATGAATTGAAAAATAGCCAAAATTCTGAATTCTCAATGGACACTGAAGGGGTATTAAAATATGGCAGACGATTATGTGTCCCAAATGTCAATGGTTTGAGAAAACAAGTTTGGGATGAAGCACATCGATCTACATATACCATACACCCAGGAACAAAAAAAATGTATCAAGATATGAATGAATTGTATTGGTGGGATGGTATGAAGAGGGATATCGCAGAGTTTGTTTCCCATTGTCTGATGTGCCAACAGGTGAAAGCTGAACATCAACGACCTGCAGGGTTACATCAGCGAATAAAAATACCAGAGTGGAAGTGGGAGAGAATTACCATGGATTTCATCATGGGATTACCAACGACTCCCAAAGGATATGATTCTATCTAGGTCATTATAGATCGCATGACGAAGTCAGCACACTTTCTACCTGTGAAAACTACTTATAACGTAGCTCAGTATGCAAGGCTTTACTTAAATGAAATAGTTAGGCTATATGGAATTCCTATATCTATTATATTTGATCGAGGGCCGTAGTTCACGACACGATTTTAGAAAGTTTTTCAAGAGGCATTAAGAACAAAACTGCATTTGAGCACAATTTTTCATCCCCAAACTGATGGTTAGTCTGAGCATATGATTCAGATTTTAGAAGACATGCTCCGAGCTTACATTTTTGATTTAGGTGGAACTGGGATATGTATTTATCTTTGGCTAAATTTGCATATAATAATAGTTACCAGACTAGTATACAGATGGCCCCATTCGAAGCTTTGTATGGTAGACGGTGCAGATCCCCCATTGGATGGTTTGAAGTGGGCGAGGCTAAATTTATAGGGTCAGATCTTGTACAAGAAGCTTTGAACAAAGTAAAGATGGTTAGAGAAAGGCTGCAGACAGCTCAAAGTAGATAAAAGATGTATATTGATAATAGGCGAAGGGAGTTAGAATTTTTAGAGGGTGAACAAGTGTTTCTGAAAGTATCACTCATGAAAAGAGTGATGAGATTTGGAAAGAAAGGAAAGTTAAGTCCTCGGTATATAGGCCCTTTTAAAATATTGGATAGAATAGGTACAGTGGCATATCGCATAGCTCTGCCAATAGAACTGAGTGATGTTCATCCAGTATTTCATGTGTCTATGCCACGGAAATACTTACCAGATCCTACTCATGTTATTCAATCCCAAGAGATTCAATTGGATAAGAATTTAACCTATGAGGAAAAGCCAATGTTCATTGCTGATTGACAAGTGAAAAAATTACAGTCAAGAGAAATTCCTATGGTTAAGGTGATATGGCAAAACCACTCATCTGAGGAAGCTACATGGGAAAGAGAAGATGACATCTGTGTCAGATATCCGCATTTGTTTAAACAATGAGGTTAGTGTTTATTTGCACCTATGGTGATGAAATTTGGGGACCGAATTTCTTTAAGGGGGGAAGAATGTAATAACCGTAAATTTAATAAAGTTCAAAGTAAAAAAAATTTTGAATAAAAGAGAATATTGAAAATGGAGATAAGAACCGGTGAAAATAAGTTTATTATTTACATTGATTAAAGAATTACAAAAGGAATATGAGAAATTACGTTCTGAGGTCAAAATGCAATTTCTTAAAAGTTACGGGGTCAAAGTGTAAATAAGAAAAATTTGCAAGGACCTTCCTCTAAAATTAAATTTTTGCAGGAAGGTCCATCAGAATATTTTAAGGGCTTTAGCCGCCTCTAGAACCGCATAATCAAAGATTTCTCTCTCTCTTCCAATTTTCTCCCTAAAAACCCTCTAACTTTTGTCTAAAATTTTTCTGCAACCGAATCTTAGATTTTGACACCACCACCGCCAACAGACTCAGGATGAAGAGTTCTACAAATTCATCCGATTAGTTTCTGGAGAATTGGCTGGAAATTGGCCAAAAAATTGAAGGAAAAATTGCCTAAAAAGGTAATCCCTAAAACTCCTATCTGTGGCTGTCTAATGCAAAAATTAACACTGTAGATAGATCCAGAAGGCACCGAAACCTTTGGATCTCAAATTTCAGGCCGATCCAGAAGCCCACATGCAGCTCTTTTGGCAGCGTGTGTAGCGCGTGGTAGTCGAACCCTATTGCGTTGACCTACGTTGACCGAGCTCCTAGAGGCCAAATTTTGTAAATCCGGAGTCATTTTCAAGGTTTTGGGACCCTCTTGACTCAAATTTGGGGTTTGTTTTACCAAAATCGGACCCTAAACAAGGATTTTAGGGTTATTCAACTTGGTACCCTAAATTGGTGAGTAGATGATTCTTCTTTTAACTTGGTTTTACTCTTCTTGAACTTTACGTTGGTAAATGAGTATGATTACAGGTTATTTATACTTTCATATATTCTTGAAATGATTTAGAATACTTGAAACGGTTGAAACATGATATCTAGTTCAAGAAGAGTATGATTTTTGAAATAGGTTTTTAAATACTTTGAATACGTGATTTCTAAATGCATTTCTCATTATATGGCAAAGAAAACATGTTGTGCATGTGATATTGATTTATACAATGATATTTTTGCCTCGGAGATAGGCATGTGTATATGATTCCCCTGATTGGGAAGTTTTGACAGAGGAAATATACTGAAATTGAAAATGTTATATTATGATAAAACCTCTGTTTTGGTAAATATGGAATATATGGGAATATGATTTTGTGGAGGAGTCCTATTGGAAACACTGTCTACTAACAGTAGGCTATGTTAGCCCTGATGCACTTTGATTGACTCAGCTAGCAGGGGGTGGTGCTAACCTCTTGTGAGGGTCAACACATGGGAGATTATATGTAAAGGAGAGCGGAATGCCTCATATTTATATATGGGCGAGATGCCAATTATATGAGATATTATTTGCTTTCCCTTGCTGCGTGCTTGGGAAAAGACCCATATAGAGTCCCTTCGCGTGTCCTCTTGAATGGTAGTAGGGAAAACTTCAGCGGGATACTGAGTTTAAGCAAATCCTATACCACCAAAATACGGAAGGAGTTAGACTTTGATGTGGTGGTTCTGATATGAGATCTTCCAAATATTTCATGAAAAATGTTTTGATGCATAACATAATTTGATTAATGATTTTTCAGTATTGAATATAATTGTTTATACAGTATAGCATACGGTTTGAAAGACCTGATTATGATTTTTGAATAGAGAATATTTGAAAATGCGGGTCCCATGTGGATGTACTTTTGAGATGTAATTTTGATGACATAAATTTTACTATATGAGTACATCCATATGTTGATATGAGAGGTCTTAGGAGGTATTATTTGTTCACTGAGTTGTAAAATTCACTACACGTAGTTTATATGTTTTTCAGATAAAAAGTTAGAGTTTGGTCCTGCGGCTTCTTGAACGACTAGGTGTCGTATTTTAGTGGTGAGTTTAAATTGTTTCTGGGCTTTCAATGTGTAAATTGTAATATATTTGTACTTTAGAGTTGCTCTGAACGTCACAGACAAGATTTTTGCTTCCGTTGTAAAACTGATAAATATAAACTTGACATGTATAATTAGTTATATGGACAACTTGCAAACTTATGTTATCATACTGATATGCCATAATATGATGTTTTTACATATAAATAAAGATAAAGTTATCTGGTAGTAGAGTTATTCGTGTTCCTAAGATTAGGGACGTGACACATAAGAATTAGCATTAAATATAAAGAGTTAAAGAATAATAAATAAGAATAAACACTCCTAAGTTATTACACTTTCTCAACTTAGAATTGGTATTAATAATTACTTTCTTCTTGGCAAAAATATTCAAATTCCAATCTTCAAAGGAAATTTCTCTTTAATTCTCAATAAAAAAGAGTAAGAATAAAAGTTTAGAAATAATAGCAATTTTGTTACAAAAGTGGAAATACATATGAATAACAATTAAGGGGAAGTGAGAATCAATCAGTGATCGTTGGCTGTTTGAACTCTTGTATTTATATATTTTTTGTATAGTCATTGGAGATAATTTTCAATTAATTGGATAAGAAAATAACTGTAAAAAATGTTAAAATTATCTTTTTATATAAGCAATAGATGATTATTAGCACAATTAGTGACTGTTTGCTGTTTAAAAAACTTAAGTTTAAAAATTTAATGGCAAGTAGATCTGTTAAATTAAATAGTTTGATAGAAATATGCCAAAATTTTCAAGTAACAAGTCACTCTAGGAGGCAACATGTGACTATTGCACTAAAAATGTTCTTTGTGAACATTTTTTATATTCTTTTTAACCAATAATTTTTTTTAAAACAACTCATATGACTTTTAAAATATGTTTCAAGATAAATTTTGCAAGTTCAAAATTTTTTAAATCTTTTATATAATCTAACTCTATCATACTTTAAAATAGATTTATTTTGAAATCTTGAAATTTTTTACTCGAAAAAAACACTTAACTAAATTTTTATACTTTCAAACTTTTCATTTTTTTTTTCAATTATTGGAACACTTTTCTTGTTTTTTATTTTGAGTTAAATATGATGTTGATATTTTATTTTATTTATTTCAAATTTTATTCTTTTAATTTTAGACTAACCTACATAAAAGGTTTTTAACTTGTAAATCAAATAACTAGTTCAATTTACAATTAAAAAATAATATGCATAATTTAATTATACTCTATAACATAAATATTTTTATCAAATATTTGTAAAATTATATCTAATTTATAAAATATATAGCATTTTACAAAATCAATTAAATATATATTACAAACAAGTTTGTTTCATAATTATGACATAAAGTATGATTAAATATAAAAATATTACATATTAATAATTATAATCACGCATAACATATAATAATCAAATAAATACATTTACAAATATACTTGCAACAAAATTATTATAATCAAATCTTATAATTTAAAACTATAAAATTAACAAATTAAAACAAATCAAACAAAATCAATTACCGTAAATTGAATACGGCTGAATTACTTTTAAAAAAATCAAATAAATATTTATTTTTAAAAAGCTTAAATTGGTTTGGATCAATTTAGTTTAAATTCAAAATCAAATTGAATCAAACAATTAAACACCTCTTTTAGTCAATATTTTATGAATTTAGATTCTTTAAAGTATTTTATAGAGTAAAATTGAAGGGGGGAGGGGAATACAGTTTAACAACATTCATGTTTAATAAATAAATAAAATTTATTAATTTAAATATAAATATAACAATAAGTGTCTTTTTCCCACCTACTTTACCCTTCGGAGGATATTAATCCATTTTTTATACTTTACTCCTCCGGCATAAAATTTAACTCGAAAACTACTATATAATTAATGTGGTTTAAATCGAAAAATGTCGAGTTAAATGAACATTTTTTATTAATTCAATAGCTATGCAACAATTTCCGTTTTAAGAAGAATGCTCGAAACGGTATGATGGAATAAATTATCGTGGTATACCGTACACCGTGAAGCACTAGATCCGCGGGTCGTGACTGAATCCCAAACCTCCGAACTCCATACTCGATCATCGACTCGGGGAGCAAAAGCAAAGCACACTCGTTACACTCACTGGGCTAGTTCTCTGTCTCAGGACGCAATTCCATTTATATGGATCTTTGATTCCCACGCAGTCGCTCTAGATCGGCCATGGCGAACTTCCTAGCTCAGTTCCAGACAATTAAGGATACATCCGATCGCCTTGTAATTGCAGGTAAGAAAGCCAATCCCATTGATAATTTCACTTCTTTGGAAAATGGGGTTTGTCACTTCATTTGTTGAGAATTGGTATGCAACTAAAGATCTGATCTTTTTGCGTCCTACGAGCATAATCAGATTGAAATGCTCAATTTTTAAAAGGACCATTGAGTAGTTCCTAAAAAGATGAATGTCGTGAAGCAAACTGAATCAATCGGCTGATCTGGTTACCTTTTGTTTTAGTATATTACTCTCTGGAAGCATGTTCTAAATCAATCTGATGTCAATGCAAATGGCAACAAATGGTTGGGGCTGTCATTAGGAGTTGATGAAGTGTATTTTTCTTCTTCTTTTATCGAAAATGCGCATGTTTTAAGCACTGGAGCTGATTACCTGAAATTATTAAAGGAAAGCAGTTCTCAAAATTTTGAAATTGAAGTATAGGGAAGCACTTTGCATATTCTAGATCCTGGTATAATGCTTTGAGTTGCATGCTACTGTAATATTCTATTCTGGGTGCTTACTTGTGATGTCTCTAATTGGTAATGGCGTGAGGCTTGTTTAGTTATTTTGAAATCTGAAGTTCTGCATGAGGTTTAATTGCATTTGGTTCTTATGGACTCAAATATTCATTGTTAGTAACTTTTTAATTAATAGTATATGATAAGATGATCATGGGTTGGAAAAAGATTTGGTTGTAGAACAATGATAAAAAAGGTCAATTAGCAATTGCAATCTTTATTATGTTTATGGGAGAGTCCTCGCTCTCGTGATTAATTGTTATCTATGCAACAAAGACAAGCAGAACTTATATATGTATGTCTGTATGTGGAAAAAGTGTAACTATTATTGATGTAGATGTATGTACCCCATCTGATAATACTTTATTAAAATGGTTTTCAGTGGAAGATGTGAGTGACTTGTGGCCCACTGTCAAGACTGCATTTGAGGAGCGATTGCCATTCAAAAGGGCTTGTCTAAATAACAAGACACGCAATCCTGTCTTTGTTGAGACTTTGCCAGCTGAGTTCATATTAACAACAGATTCAAGACTTCGAAGCCGGTTTCCTCAGGAGCAATTATTATTTTGGTTTCGAGAGCCATATGCAACTGTTGTACTTGTTACCTGTGAGGTAACTAGGAATTACGTTGACTGTGTTTATAAAATTTAGAATTTATTTGTAATGTTTCAATGACATCTCATTAGATAGGCGCATATTATATTATTTTTACCCCACTTTCAAATTGTCTGTTATAGCATTCTTCAATTACTTCATATCAGCACATTTATGTATAACCTAGCAGTACTGCTTTTTGCCTGGCTATATGGAAGAATCAAAACAGAAATAAACAACCTGTGAAAAATATTAATCCTACTTTTAAGCCAATCAAAAAACAAAGAGCTTGTTTGGATCCTTCTTACATATAACAAGACTATGTATTGAATTTTAGTACAACAAGGTAATTGTGGTTCTATACCTTGCCCATGCTTCAAACCCAAAGGGCTTTCATGTGAGGGGGTGTATTAGGGATAATGCTCATTATTTGTTCTAAGCTTTTAGGATTAGTGTTTCCTTGACTCTCTATCTTGTCTTAACTTAAAAAATTTTGCACCTTCACAGCCATGAGAAACATTACCATTCGTGCTTTTTGGTTCTTCAGATTTGTCTTTGTCTACTGCTGCACTGATACTTCTTGCTCTCTATTTGTAAGCATTGTTGGACAATGCGATTTAAATTAAATGCTTTTTTCTTTTCACTTTATTTTATGAATTTGATGAGGTCGAATCCTGATAGAGGACTTGAATTGTCAAAGCTGGTGAAAAGCAATTTTGAAAAGTGTCCAATTTAAACTCTTTACAAATTTTTTTGCCCCTAATAACAGGTGGAACACGTGTTTTTATTTTATGGTATCTTTGCAAATGCTAAAGGAGTAATTGTTGGTATGATGATATGAAGTAATCCCTTTTCAACCTTATAAAGTATTTAGAAAAATAAACTAAAACTGTGATGCAGTATCTTAAACACTTCCAGGTGACATCATTGATTTGAAATATTACTGCTAATATGATGCCAAAGATCACATTATAAGAAATCCAAAGACTATATATAATTTGGCCATAATACCATGCTGAGCTTTAGAGCATGTAAAAAATAATGTATCTTTACTATTAAATTTGAGAACTGTTTCCTATTGTTAGTTTTTTATTTATGTATATTCTTTTCGCGTGTAATCCTTTCACTTTATAATTTGGTTGAAGCTTCTATTTTGTGGCTGTTTTATTTAACTCTTATTTTCTCTTCCCAGGATCTTGACGAGTTCAAAACCATCCTTAAACCACGCCTGAAATTGATTGTTCAAAATGATGAGAGGGAATGGTTTATTGTATTTGTGTCTAAAGCCCATCCAAATAATGATCAAGCAAACAAAATGGCGAAGAAAGTATATGCTAAACTTGAAGTTGATTTTAGCTCCAAAAAGAGGGAAAGGTAAGCTGGCAAACTGAATTTGCACCAATTAGACTCCCCCCTATTTGGTTGTTGGCTTTTTTCAACAGTTTTTCAACTTAGAAATTTTAACAACTGTTTGACTTATGTGATGTAGCAATATAAAAGTGAAAACTGTGAGTGGAAGATTTGTTTTAGTTGCTTTCAGTAGCAGCATCATTGTACCTTCCTTGTGTCATCTTACTTGACTGAAAGACAAGTCAATAAATCTTGTGGAATGAACTCTTTAGATTAGATGTGTGAGTAATACATGATTGTTCAAGTGGTTCATGGCTGTTGGAAAGAGGCTGTGCGAATACTTTGCTGCTTCTGATTTGTTTCAAAGGCCTGGCTGGTTTAGTTCAGTAACATTATTCACAAAACCCATTTCCTCCCGTTTGATATTTTAACACTTCTACTTTATTCAGGTGCTGCAAATTGGATATACATTGTCCTGAGGCAAATTTTTGGGAAGATATGGAATCAAAGATAATGGAATGCATCAGAAATACACTGGATAAGCGTGTACAGTTTTATGAGGATGAGATACGCAAGCTCAGTGAACAGCGTCTGATGCCAGTGTGGAACTTCTGTAATTTTTTCATTTTGAAGGTTTTTACTTTTCTTTTGGATTTGGACTAAAGACTGTAATAAAGGTTTCTTTGTCCTTAATTGTCAAGTGACATATTAGAAATACTTTGGGTCCTAAAAGCCCCATTTTACTTGTTCCTAGCTAATTTCTTCGTTTGGATTACTCTAGGAGTTTCTGGCTTCTGTTAACATGTACTTTTTGTACCCAGGAAAGCTTAGCTTTTATGTTTGAAATGGCTCACCTTCATGAAGATGCCTTACGGGAATATGATGAGCTAGAACTCTGCTATCTTGAAACAGGTTCCTAATACTTAGTTTCTTTATCCATTGTTTCTACTGTCTATGTTACAGATATTGTGCTAAACTCTGATATATCTGTGAACAGTGAAAATGGATTAAAATTTATTTGGAATTATTGCAGTTAACATGACTGGGAAGCAAAGGGACTTTGGAGGAGTAGACCAAGGTGATGATCAGGCAGCATTGGTTAATCCAGGAAACAAAGCATTGACGCAGATTGTTCAAGACGACTCATTTAGGGAATTTGAATTTAGACAGTATCTGTTTGCCTGTCAATCAAAGGTTTGTTTAGCTGAGAATCACTCATATTACCCAACACAGATTGAATATATAAGCAACTTAGTTGTAAAGCTGAATTTGATAGATGTTTCAATTGTGTCCTTCTTTGGTACTTCTAAATTTAATTGTTTCTTTGGTTCTGGTATTTATTGTAGCCCTCTATCCCATTTTATATGTTGCACCTTTCATCTTTTTGGCAGTCCCAAAATGTCTCACTTCAGAAGTGAAAATGGTAACTTTTTTACTCTCTTCAATTACCCTTACTTTTTTTGAAAAAATAAAATAAAATAAAAGATATGATGTCCTTTATAATATAGAATAGGAGTTTTCTTAAAATTTGTGAGAAGTCAAATAAAATACAGAAAACGCAAGGGATGGAGTGTAGTTTAAGACAACATTTCACATATTACAGTAAATTTGACATCTGTTTCTTTTAATTGAAAAACATATAAGGTAGTATTCATGAGAATTATGTATACCAGCCATATGTTTTCTTTTGGAAAGTTATTTATTATTTTCATTATTTGCATCCTCTCTCTTCTTTCTTGTGTTCAAGTGTGTGCACGCTAGAATTGCTTTTGTGAAGTCACTGTATGTATAAGGGTTTGATTGTTCATGTGATTCAAAGATATTTCAAGATAGGACAATCTGTAATCATCTTCTTTTCCTGTCTAAAAAATTCTCCTTTTGTGTACATCTGCCTCTGTGATTTAGCCTTTTAACCAAGGTTTCAAGTGTGGGTTGAGAATTTATTGTGGAGTAAATACACAATTTAGTTTTTGAATTTACTAGGTCATTATACTTCAATTCTTGAATTTAAGTTATTGCACAGTTTAGTCTCGAATTTATTAAACGTCAAACAATTTAGTCTTTCTGTTATCCCTACATTAACTGCTTGTTAACATGGCTCGTTAAGTGTTTATGTGGCACGTTAAATACCAACTAATCATGCTACATCAACACTGACTCATCTTAAAAAATAGTAAATACACAATTTAATCCCTGAATTTATTATATCCCTACAATTTAGTTGTTCAATTAAGTTATTGTACAATTTAATCTTTGAATTTATCAAAGGTCAAACAATTTAGTCATTTTATTATTTTCACACTAACTGCTTGTAATATAGCCCATTACATCAATGCTAAATTAATTTTAAAAAAATTTAAAATGTTTCATTTTCTACTTTATTTTCCCGTTTCTCATATGAAAAATCTTATTCTATTTTTAACTGACAACGTCATGAAACACCTTTTTACTACAAAATTATTTTAATGGGTAGTTAACTTGACACTTTACACATTTTGAACTATAAGAAGATGTCATGATTTCAACGTTTTTAATTTCTTTTTGTTCAATTTTGTGCTAGTTCTTATCATTGTTGCTCTAATTCAAATATTTCAATGTTGAAAAATTTATAGTTGATATTAATTAGTTAACGCTCATGATCGTATTTGAATGTAGTATATTTTAATAAAATACTTCTTTTCTTATAAATCTTTTTGCTTGAGATATATCATTTTTTTTCTTTTTGGGACAAAGAAAAATGTGCTTTAACTTGTTGATAATATGAAGAAATTTTTTTTTGAATTGTAAATACATTTACAATGGCCTCTTTTTTATTTGAATGCTTCTACGGTTTCCATTGTCCTGCAAAACAAATGTAATAGTTAGTTCAACAATTTGAAGCAAACATTGTATAAGGTTGAGGGAACAATTTTATTTTAAAATTTTATAAATGAGTCAATACTAATGTGGCATAATTAGTTAACATTTAACGTACTAGTAAACATTCAACAGGTGACATCAGCAAATAATTAAGATAAAAATAACAAAACAACTAAATTATTTGATGTTTGATAAATTCGAAGATTAAATTGTGTATTGACATAAATTTAGGGACTAAATTATAAGGATATAATAAATTCAATGACTAAATTGTAAGGACCTAATAAATTCAGAGGTTAAATTGTGTATTTCTTTTTTAAAGTTGAGTCAGCACTAATGTGGCATGATTAGTTGGCATTTAATGTGCCACGTAAGCACTTAACGAGCAGTGTCAGCAAACAGTTAGTGTAGAGATAACGGAATGATTATATTGTTTGATGTTTGATAAATTCGGAGACTAAACTGTACAATGAATTAAATTCAGGGATTAAAGTATAATGATATAGTAAATTCAGGAATTAAATTGTATATTTATTCATTTTCTTGTGTCATAATTCTGAACAAGAAAGTAATAGATCTCCTTCAAGTAAAAGTTTAATATGATTATTGCGGTCTTTTTCAATTGTAATAGACCTCTACAAATTGAACAAATCTGTATTGCTACGCAGAAGTGTAGTATACTTTTAACAATAGATCTGGAATTGCTAATTAGTCTATCTCTTTTTTCTTTTTCAATTGTAAATTTTGAGCAATATACGTTTTTTAAAAATTTTGGACCTTCTGTTGAAGAACCAACATATTTCATGTATATATTTGTGCATTTCCAGCCCTGCCAGAGGAATATATCGGAGGATTCACAATTCTCAATATTTGTGCATATTTATGAGAGAAATTATGAGTTCAATTGAAAGCAAACACATTCATTTTCATTTATCTTAAGAGTTCTCTCGTCATTTAAATCTATAATCTTAGTGATTCAATCACATTGTATTTTGGTCTCTAAAATTATAATTGTTTTTGTCTTAAGTCATTGATATTTGTTTGCGATTTTTCTTTTCTTTTAAATTACAATGACTTTGAGAACTTTCTGTTTCTGAGTTTTCATTGAAATTTTGGGTTTATGGTCCTATCACCAGGAGCCATGCTTAATCTGGTTCAATCTGACTCCTAGAGACTAACTACTAATGAATTTTATGTGTTTTACTGTCATTTGCAGCTCTTATTTAAGCTAAATCGTCCTGTTGAGGCCGCATCACGTGGGTATTTATTCATAATAAGCTTCTCAAAATCTTTGGCATTGCATGAGGTATTTGATTATCAGTTGTTCATGTGTTTACTTCACTTGCTTATATTTCTATTATAAGTTTATGCACTTTGAACAATATAAATTCTGTTATATCCTTGTTTTCTCTTTCATTTGTCCATTTTTGACTTCTCTATAATGTTTTCTTCTCAGAGTATTCTACCTTTCTGTATGCGTGAAGTTTGGGTTGTAACTGCTTGCTTGGCTTTAATTGATGCAACCACTTCTCGTTATAATGATGGACTTGTGCCACCCGACATAGAAAAGGAGTTCTATCGCCTTCTGGGTGATCTCTATTCACTAGCCAGAGTTAAGGTAGAATGGTTTTTCTCATAAAATTGATAGAGACTTCATGTCTTAGATTCACTGTAAAATGGTGCAACAACTCCGGTCCCTGAAATTGAATTAAATCAGGGCCCTTTTTTTTCACTTTCTTTCTTTCTTTTTTTCTCCCCAGTTTTATTTGATGGATTGATGTTAAGTTCCTTTATAACTTTCTGAATTTTACATGTTGGTAGTTCATGAGGCTTGCCTATTTAGTTGGGTATGGAACTGAAATACAAAGAAGTCCTGTCAACAGGTATATTTTTTACTTATTTCAATCACTTACATTTCCATTAAAATGAAAGTTAATTATCTAAGTCTACTTACATCACATTTTCTTTTGTTTTTTTTATGTATGTGTTCCTTTCCCTCTATAGAATCATTTTGCGGTTCTAATAATTTTTTATTTTGTCAACAACAACAACAACAACAATAGTAATAATAATAGTTCCTTTCCTTTTGAGCAGTGGTTCCCTCAGCTTGCTACCTTGGCCAAAGCCAGCAGTTTGGCCTGTGCTTCCTGCTGATGTATCATCTGAGGTGCTTGAGAAAGAAAAGGTAACTTGTAACCTTATATATGACATCACTAAGTTTGCTTTACCAAAGAGACATTTTAACATGATTTATTTGTACCTTAACACTAAGGTTGTCAAATTCATGAGATTACACAAACTTTTTGAGGGCTTCTAAACTTGACTAGTAAACACATGCAATTTTATTTACTTTAGTAAATAGTTCGTTAAACCATATAATCACCTGTTGCAATTTAAAGCATCATGAAATGGTGGATACTAAACTAATTACTTTTTTTTCCTTCAAATGAACTGTACTTGTCAACATTTTAAAGCTTCATCTCTGCATTGTCTATGGCATTTGAGGCTGCTATTCCAGATAATAGTGTTTTCTCCAATACTCATTGAAGACATTATAAACCTTAAATATTTTCACGTTTACATAGAAACCTATATGCTTTTGGCCATTTTAGCAGACATGTAACATTCATTTTGGTGTATATAGGAAGGTAACTAAAATGAACATCAACTTGCTCTAAAACCTCCATACCCAGTGTTATTGACAGATAAGGGCTGAAGCCAAAACAAATCAAAGAATCTCCAAATTGAGAGTCCAGTTCCACTTTTAACCTGAAACTTCGAAAATTTACAAGAATGTTAGACCAAAAAAACAAGTGATAGAAACTGAGTAAACCTTTTCTTTTCTTTTCTGACATATTCTGAAGCAACAAAATCAAAGCAGCTACTTTTAACAGGGAAGGGAGACAAAGGGATAGAAATAAGACCCAACCTGCACACTCATAAGTGAGGGAAAGCTTATGTTATCCTTAATAAAAAATTATACTTAATTGAAAGAGAAAAAAGCGACTTATGAAATGTGCAAGGCACATGTTATATGTGTTAAAAACTTAAAACTATTATTTAAATTTTCCTCAAGAGTATTATTTATCTTGTATTGGATTTGAATAATGTGACTTATTCTGTGCAGCTACTCCTTCAAGCAAGTCCTAGAGCCAAGCACTTTGATATCCAGAGGAAACCCTTGCCTCTTGAACCTAGTGTTCTTCTGCGAGAGGCTAACAGGCGTAGGGCTTCGCTTTCAGCTGGAAATGTGTTTGAAATGTTTGATGGCCGCCCGGGTACAATTGATGGGTAATGAAATGCTATATGTTGTTCCTGATGCCTTTGTCTCAAGTATATTGTTCAAAAAACATATATTTACTGTTACAATATGGATTTTTATCAGTCTGATTTATATACTGACAGATCAGGTTTGGATGCATCCACAAGGATGTCACCATCACAAAAAGTAAGGGCAAGTTCCATGTCACGAACTAATTCTTCACCAGGAAACTTCGATGGCTCAGTTGACCGACCTATGAGACTTGCTGAGATTTATACTGCTTCTGAGCATGCTTTGAAGAAAACAATTTCTAACGCAGAACTATTGAAATCATTATCATCCTCGGAGGAGTTTGAGGTATCATCATGGACTGCAAAGATTGTCTTAAGCTTGGTGAAAATATTGTTAAGGGTCTTGTACTGAGATTTTTCATGATTTATACTCATTTCTGGGATTGACTGACGTTTTCTTTCTTCATAAAAAATGTTATGTAGCTGTTAATATTTCTAATAGTTTTTCTAGCACTATATAGTTGGTTGTGTCTTCGCTAACTTTACCCGTCTATCCCTTGTTATTGGCAGCAAAAATATTTGGAGCTAATTAAAGGTGCCGCTGACAATTATCATTGCTCCTGGTGGAAAAGACATGGAGTTGTCCTTGATGGTGAGATAGCAGCTGTCTCCTTTAAGCATGGACATTTCGATCAAGCTGCAAAGTCATATGAAAAGGTGTGCGCTCTTTATGCTGGTGAAGGATGGCAGGACTTGTTGGCTGAGGTCCTTCCCAATTTAGCTGAGTGTCAAAAGATACTTAATGATCAAGCTGGCTACTTATTATCTTGTGTGAGATTACTTTCTCTTGATGGAAGATTATTTTCAACCAAGGAGCGCGAAGCTTTTCAGTCAGAAGTTGTTCGCCTTGCACATAGTGAAATGAAGGACCCTGTACCCCTTGACGTGTCTTCGTTAATTACATTTTCTGGAAATCCTGGACCTCCATTGGAGTTATGTGATGGGGATCCCGGTACCCTTTCTGTTACTTTATGGAGTGGTTTTCCGGTTGATATAGCTCTTGATTCAATCAGTCTCACATTAATGGCAACATATAATGCTGATGAAGGCATAAAGGTATTTTTTGGCAGTCACCATTTTATTTACTTCAACTACAGGGAAGTTTATCGGTTTTCAAGTGTTGGTCCCTGAATAACCAAGTTATTTAAATTGTTTTAGGCATTAAAGAGTTCTTCAGCTATCGTTCTACACCCTGGTCGGAATACTATTACCTTGGATCTACCACCCCAAAAACCAGGATCATATGTCCTAGGAGTTCTTACTGGGCAAATTGGGCAGTTGAGGTTTAGATCTCATAGTTTTTCCAAAGTTGGTCCTGCAGACAGTGATGATTTTATGAGTTATGAAAAGCCAGCTAAACCCATTTTGAAGGTAGCCTTTCTTCTAGTGATGCCTTTACCTACAATACATGTTATCTTCCAGTTTTTTCCTTTCACGTTTTCCTCTTAATTATATTAAGTTATTAGCATATCCTGAAGTTAATTATTTTTTCTATTCTTGATATATATATTCTTCAATTTTTTTATAGTGGTCAACTAACAATTTCCTGCATCTATTTGTAGGTTTTCAAACCTAGAGCTCTTGTTGATCTTGATGCAGCTTTTTCATCTGCTTTGTTGATTAATGAACATCAATGGGTTGGCATATTAGTACGACCAATAAACTACTCCCTCAAAGCTGCTGTCTTGCATATTGATACTGGTCCAGGCTTGGAGATTGAAAATTCACATGTGATTGAGATGGAAAGTTATGCTGGTGTCTCAGAGAATGAAGATGACCCCGCTCAGAGTGATGGTGCTCAGAAAGTATCAATAAGTTCTAAGAAAAATTTTGAGCGGTTGAGTCTGATAGATGGGAAAATAGAGTTTCCGGATTGGGCAAGTGATATTCCTTCTATTCTTTGGGTTCCAATTCATGCCATCAGTGATAAACTTAGCAGAGGATCATCTTCAGGTTAAAATGATGATGGAAACGTGTGTTTTATATTAATGCTTCTAACTGTTTCAATTGCATTCACTAATTTGAGACTAATCTTATTGCAGTCACCACTAGGAGGCAGAGCATTGTGGATGGAATGAGAACGATAGCTCTGAAACTTGAATTTGGAGTAACCCACAATCAGACATTTGAAAGGTTTTCCCATTTTCCATCATTCTTATGTTTTATTTCATGATATAGACCATTCTGCTGTTGTATTACACAAATCATGTCTCCAGTGTTTGCATTCCATTTCTTTTTCTGCAGCTACTGAACAAATAATTTACTGCCTTAATATCCAGGACTCTAGCAGTGCATTTTACAGATCCCTTCCATGTGACGACACGTGTTACAGATAAATGCAATGATGGTACTCTGCTTCTGCAGGTTTGAATCTTTCTTTTCATGAATATGATTATTTATTTGCACATTCATTGTGGACAACAAGGTACATTGTCATGAATCAAATAACATAGGAGCTTAGAGACTCTGTTCAATTAAAACACTATCCCATCCTATGGTTTATGTGGATATCTTGCAACATTGCAAAAATTGGAATGACACATGCATTGGCTTTTTTCATATGATGTAAGTTAGACCCTATCTGAACAGAAAAAAATAATATTTGATGGATGGAATTTTGAGACAACCATTTTTAAAAAAGGTGCAATTCATCCTTAGGCTTTGTTTCAATCAGTCAGTGTTGACATTAAGTTGGCAAGTGGCAACAATATACCCAACATCTAAGTTGACCTATAGTCCTGCACTATCTACTTCTCGTTTAATTTTTTTTTTTTATATAATCTACTAAAAGAATATAGTACTCTGATTACCCTGGCATTTATCTTGTTTTGATTTGTTGATAAAGTTCCCATTGTTTCGTATGACTTCTAGGTTACACTACACTCTGAAGTAAAGGCTACATTAACAATATATGATGCTTGGCTTGATCTTCAAGATGGATTTGTTCATACTGATGGTGGTCATCCTAATTCAAGCTTCTTTCCACTAGTCATATCTCCTTCTTCCAAAGCAGGAATTTTATTTAGTATATGCCTAGACAAGGCAAATGCGGAAGGTAATCATGTTTTGCCAGTGATCAGTGAAATGATGTTTGTGTTACTTTTGAATATATTACAGTTACAACAATTAATTTGACAAGCCCTTTATATTGTAATGTAATAATCAATTGCACAATTGGTAGTTAGTAATCACAGTTAGTATTAACTGGATGTTTACATGTTAACTGGAAGAGTATTTCTATAATTCTAACCATCTTTCATGCGTTATTAATTGATTGACTTATTTTAGTTCAGGTTCAATAACTTGAGGCAGATAACAGCTACAAGTAACTCTTCTGATATGTATACGCTTGAAGTTACCTATTCCTTATCTATCTGAATGTGCTAGAAAAACTTGAGTCCTTGTCAGTTTTCTATTTATTGTAGGAGACTTAACTCATTAAGTAACGTTAAAAGTGACGGAGATCAAGGGGTTTGTCACTAGAATGTGTACTTTGATTATGCACTTTCTGGTCCTCAGTATATTCAAATTCTTTATATAAAGTCCCTCTTACTGGAATTTTAAATTCTTGTATAATAAAGCATTTGAGGCATTCTTTATTTTGCTGACCTGCCAAAATTATAATGGCCTGTAATTTATTAGTGGATTTGTTTTTTCAAATACAACAAAATTTATATTTGCAGAAGCTACGATGCAACCAGATAGCATCTTAAACATCAAATATGGAATTTCTGGTGATAGAACCACTGGAGCCCACCCACCTGTCATGAATGAATCTACTGAAGCCAACAGTGCCAGGCAGGACTTGATCTTCAGGAGTGCAATTACCTTGCAGAGGCCTGTGCTTGATCCATGCCTAGCTGTTGGTTTTCTTCCTCTCCCTTCAAATGGCCTAAGAGTTGGGCAACTAATTACAATCAAATGGAGGGTTGAAAGGTTAAAGGATTTGGACGAAACAGAAGTTTCCAAACACAATGTAAGTCCCAATAAAGAGAGAGCAATATTTTGCTACTTGTTCACCTTTTGTTTGGTATTTCCATTATTATTCCTACTCTTTTTTTATTCAATTGAAGTAGTGAATAGAAACCCCCCCCCCCCAGTTGAGGCAGTGAATGGAAAATTTAGGAATAGTAGAATTATGAGTCTTTCATTGTTTAAGGATTATGGGTCCAACTACTGTATGTACTCAAATAAGACACAATGGAAATATCCTTCTCAAACCAAGAGGGATTCTGTTGCTCGGTTAGTATAGGAAAAGGACTTACAGCAAAGATATCTCTACCTAAGACTATAGTAGGATATCAGGAACCTGCACCAGAATGATACATCATCTAAAATAAAATGTAAGCCAGAAGAAAATACCAGAACTGAAGGGACCTGACACTAAGCAGCTCCTTTGCGTATTCCAAATTCTCCATACCTACTCTGAAGCCCTCTCTTGCCTTAAATCCCCAAATCCTCCTCCCAGCCATTCTCTTTTTCTTCCACCTCATTCTCACCTCGCTTCCCATAACTATCTAGTTCTTTTCCATGTGATCCTCTCCTCCTTTCATACACCAATAGGGGCTTGGGCCTCAAGTCATTTTCATTGGGCTTATTTTCTTTTGCCATTTTCTGCTTGGCCATTTTGGGCTTTCCCTTCCCTGCATACACTCTCAGATTAGTAGATGGCTGTTGGATCCCATCAGTACATTCCCCTGCAACTTCCACCTTGTCCTCAAGGTGAAAAGATAGAAACTGGTTCTTAATCACCTCATTATCCTCCCAAGTGCTGTCACAATCCGGCAGTTGCTGCCATTTAATGAGCAATTCTCTCCTCCCATTAGTAAGCATCCTGGTCTGTTTGACCATTTTAGGCTCAACCAGCAGTTCTAATTCTTCCATTAGGAATGGGGGAAGGAGTTGAACTTGAGTAGTTGGTGCAATGCACATTTCTGTTGGGAGGTGTGAAAAATGAGGTGTATCCTCGACATTTCAGGAAGAGTCAACTTGTAAGCTACTTGTCCAATTTTTTGCCAGATTTGATAGGATCCATAGAATCTAGGAGCTAATTTTTCATTCCTCTTTCTGGCTAAGGACCTCATTTTATAAGGCCACAGACCCGATCCGCTTCCTCAAAAGAGACATCCTCCCTTTTTCTATTTGCAGCTTGCTTCACCTCTTCTTGTGCCATCTCAAGGTGATATTTTAGCTCACCCAATATAAATTTCTGGTTCTGAGGTGTTCATTTACCCCTTATATGATGGAGGCTTCATTTGTGAATTTCAAAATAGTTGGGGGGGGGGGGGGGGAGGGGGGACTCGGCCATAGAGTGCTTTAAAGTGTGTCATCCCGATTGATCGGTTGTAAGAGGAGTAGAACGAGAATTCTGCCTAGGACACCCACTTAGTCCACAGTTTAGGATTGCTTCCCACAAAATAGTGTATGTCTCTAGGCTCCTATTATCCACTTCGGTTTGTCTGTCGGTTTGGGGTGGTACCCCGAACTAAATTTTAACTAAGTTCCCAACAGTTTGAATAGCTCCTACAAAATTGGCTTGCAAACACCTGCTCTCTGCCCAACACTACGGATTTAGGAACTCCATATAGTTGGACTATTTCCTTGGAAAAAGTTTCACCTATATCTTTGACTGAGAAAGGGTGAGTAAGTGAGCATATTTTGTTAACCTATCCACCACAACCAATACCGTGTCCTACCCTTGAGACTTGGGGAGTCTAGTAATAAAATCCATACTAATGTCTTCCGAAACTTGCTGTGAAATCTGTGGAATAAGCAATGGCTGAAGCAACCCTGCTGGATTTCTAGCTAAATATTTATTTTTATTGCAGACCTCACAAGCTGCTGCTACTTGCTTCTTCATCCCTTCCCAAAATACAATTTCAGACAAGGGTTTGTCGGTTCTGAAATAGCTTAAGTGATCCCCCACATGAGTAATATGGAACTCCTTGATTAAGAGCAGTTTTGGCCAGAATTCTTGGGGATAACCACCTTGCCATTGTAGATTAAAACTCCACCTTTCAGACTGTACCCAAGGGCTCTTGCTGTCCAGTGACGATCTGCTGCATTTTTTGTGAAATCTGGTCGTCTTTTTGAACCTGTTGCACCCAATTTTCTGGCTCACCTGATTGCCATATGGAGAAGGCATTAGTTCCATGTTGTCTTCCGTATGTGAAAGAGCATCAGCAACCCAGTTCTCCCTCCCTGGCTTGTATTGGATTTCAAAGCTCTGCCCCATTAACTTAGAAATCCATTTCTGCTGGTCTGTGCCCATTACCCTTTGTTCCAATAGAAACTTCAAGGTTTTTTGATCAATCTTGATAATAAAACAGTGCCCAATAAGGTAATGCCTCCATTTTGGATTGCTAGAACTATTGCCATCTGTTCACATTCATACACTAATGCTTGTTGGGCTCATTTGGATAAGGCTTGGCTAAAATAAGCAATGAGTCTTCCTTTTTGCATAAGGACAGCCCCCAACCCCCTTCCCTGATGCGTCTGCCTCTAGCTCAAAAGGAATGGAAAAATTTGGCATTGCCAATACTGGCACCATTGACATGGCTTCTTTGAGCTTCTGGAAAACAATTTGAGCCTCCTCATTCCTGTCAAATGCATCTTTCTTTAGTAAATGGGTTAGAAGGGATGCTATCTTTTCATAATCTCTCACGAGTTTTTTGTAATATCCTGTGAGGCTGAGGAGTCCTTGCAGAGATTTTAGGTCTTTTGGGATTGACCATTCCACCATACACTTAACCTTGGATGGCACACCTGCCTTAGATATGATATGGTCCAGATACTCTAATTGTAACTAAGCAAATAGGCACTTTTTCCTATTAACAACCAACGGCTGCTACTTCAATGTTTCCAGCACCTTCTTGAGGTGTATTAAGTGAGAAGAGAGGTCCTTGCTATAGATTAGGATGTCATCGGAGAATACCAAAATAAATTTCTCTAGCTGTTCTCTAAATATGTCATTCATAAGGGCTTGGAAAGTTGATGGAGCGTTACTTAGACCAAAGGACATTATTAAGAATTTATAGCACCTTTCATGTGTCCTAAACACTGCTTTGTGCTCATATCGGGCCTTATTCGTATATGGTGATTAATTTTAAGTCCAACTTGGAGAAGATTGCTGTAACTTTTAACTCATCCAACAACTCATCAATTGCTAGTATGGGGAACATGTTAGGGATGGTTACTTTGTTTACTTCTTGACCAGTAGCAAAGGGCTGGAAAAAGGGCTGTTGCTAGGCCGTATGACCCCTGTCATGAGCATCTCTTATACTAGGATTTCAATTTCACTTTTTTTAGTGGGGGAAACAGTAAGGACGGATGTTTGGGGCAAACATCCCTCCTTAAGCTAGATGGCGTGATCCTTGGACTGGCTGGTGGAAGGCCCTCAGGCTGCTCAAACAATTCTGCAAACTCCCTCAGTACTTCCTCCACTTCGATAGCATGCCTTAACCCCTTTAGGATGGATAAGTGTCCAAACTTTATTATGTACCTCTGCTTTGCTTCTTAAGATTCTTCATCATAGCTTTTAGAGACATTAAGGTCTTGGACAATGAAGGATCTCCCTGAAGGTATATTTTCCTAGTTCCCTCCTTAAACTTCATAGATAGTTTTCTCCAATCAGCACATACCTCGCCCAGAGACTCCAACTAGGTCATTCTCAAGACCACATCAGTACTACCCAAACCAAAGGGATAAAAGGGTTGTGCTACCTGTACTTCGGGTAACTCCAACACCAATTTGAGCACACTCCTCCTTTAACTGTGTAGCCATTCCCAATAATCAACCTGAAGCATTTAGCCTTGTTTACCGGTAAAGACAACTCTTGCACTATTCTGTGGGAGATGAAGTTGTAAGAGACCCCACTATCAATCATGACTATCACTTTTGAGCCCATGATTCTCCCTTTGATCTTCATGGTCCTTCTTGTCAACAGCCCCACAATTGAGTTCATGGATAGCTCAATGGGGGAGTCTTCTTGAAGTTCCTCAGCCTAGGTTACTTCACTTGGTTCCTCCAGTTGGTCTTCCTTGTCTTATTCCTCGAACAACAACAACACTTACAGCTACTTGCTTTTGTACCAATGTCGTGGTACATACCTCTCATCACATTGGTAGCACAACTCTTGTACCCCTCATTTAGTTGCCTTGACTTTAATCAGTCTCCAAAATCATGCATCACTCCTGGTCGACCGCGAAGAAGTCAACAGTGTAGTTGGGTTCTTATTCTCATTGTTTTTAGTTTTCTATGGCGTGGAGTAGGTACTAGTTAGGACTAGATAAGCCTCACCCATTATCTGAGGTCCAAGAACAGAGTTGGCTTTCAGCCCAAAAAACTTTGGGTCAAGCCTTAAACCGGTTTCTTTAGCTCGGTCCAGGATCTAATTCCTTTCTTCTATTTTGTGAGCCAAGCCCATTAGATCCTTGAGAGATCCAGTTGGGCCCATTCTAACTTCTGCCTTGATTTCCTCCTTTAGGCCTTTCTTGAATACATCGATAAGCATGGCTTTGCTACCCTCCTTTAATGGAGCTGAGAGCAACTCAAATCTCTCCCTATACTTGATCACGATGGTTTCTTACTGGAGAGCCATCAACATCTTGTGGCCATCCCCGCTGTGTGATGACCGGAATCTCTCTATTAGCTCTTGTTTGAAGGTCTCCTAATTGTTCTCTAGAGCTTGGGAGTCAAGCCATTGGAACCAGTTTAGTGCCCTTCCCTTAGGATATAAGGCCACTGCCTCCATCTTCTCCTCTCTGATCAACCCCGCATTTGGTACACAGATTCTTTTTTGTTCTCTGGGAATCTCAATCTGAAACATTAGAATTCCCATGTTTGGTACAAACTTTTAAAAATTCATTCTTGGAAAATTAGGATTCTCAGGAATTATTTTTTAGTTAGTTTCCTATAAAAATATTTTCATGGGGAGGGGTGGGAATCTTAGTTTTCCATGGGAATGAAAATTTTCTTATGATGATAAAAGACAATTATATTCTTCATTAATGGCATAATTGTAATAATAATAAAAAAAAATTTACTCTCTTCACTCTCTCTCTCTCTCATCTCTTTCTCTCTTCACTCTCTCACTTTCTCTCTCATTCTCTCTCTTCACTCTTTCTCTCTCATAAGAATAAGGAGCTTTTGAAAAATGTACAAAGATTTATAAAAAATTAAGTATAACCAAACAGAAAAATAAAATTTTTTCAGTAATCTTAAAAGTCAACCAAGTACATTTTATACATTCTCAGGAATTATAATTTCCATCAATTATGTTTTTTAGGAAATATGATTCTTGAAAATAAAATTTTTTACCGTTTATCAAACGCCCCTGGAGTATCTTTCCATCCTAAAAACCCACCCATTGGAATCCTCCCCTATAAACAAAAGGAGCTCCAACCTTCGAAACTGAACCCCCTATCTTTCAGCTTATTCTCCACTTCCCCCTGACTTCCATTGATAAGTGAGAGTCATGGTGACCCTCCACTGACTTCCCCCTTGTTGCTCTCCTTTCTACTTCCATGCTTTGATGACAAATTTCATTTAAAGCATTCTTCACTTCGAGCATATAGTCTCTGATGACATTCACCTACTTCTCCAAAGCTTCTATTCTTGAATCCATTCTTGTATTTTCCATTACCCCCCTCAACCTACCAATTTGATGGGTCCAACTACTATATATACTCAAATAAGACACAAAATGGAAATATCCTTCTCAAACCAAAAGGGATTCTATTGCTCAGTAATCTCAGTATAGTAAAAAGACTTGCAGCAAAGCTACCTCTACCTCATACTATAGTAGGATATCAGTTACTAGCATCAGAATGATACATCAGAAGAAAATACTAGAACCGAAGGGACCTAATACTAAGCAGTTAGCAGCTGCTTTGCCCATTCCAAATTCTCCATACCTCCTCCGAAGCCCTCCATTGCCTTAAATCCCCTCTCTCTCCATAACCGAATCCTCCTCCCAGCCATTCTTTCTTTCTTCCACCTCATTCTCACCTCCCTCCCAGTAACTAACTAGTTCTTTTCCACGTGATCCTTTCCTCCTTTCACACATCAATAGGAGCTTGGGCCTTAGGTCATTTTCATTGGGCTTATTTTCTTCTGCCACTTTCTGCTCAGCCATTTTGGGCTTTCCCTTTCTTGCATACACTCTCATATTAGTAGGTGGTTTTTGGATCCCATCAGAGGATAGCTATTTTCTTGTTACTTTTCACTCCTCTTTTGGAAATGGCTCGTCTTATTGATTTCTTTTGTATAATTTAGAAACTAGACTGGGCCAGTCGGTTCAAATAGTCAACCAATGAATTGGCTATCAAATTAGTTTAATAGACAATTGAACTGGATTAAACTTTTTTAAAACAAATAATAGATTTAATATTATTATTTCATTGAAATTAATAACAATATTTTCTGTAATTCAATATTTATATATTAACTTATCAAAATAAAATATATTATATTAAATGTTTTATAATTTTTTTAAAATAATGGATAAGCATATTGCACTAAAGAGTGTGTGTGTGTGTGTTTGAGTTTTTAATTAAATTGACTGGTTGAAACTTGAAACAGTGATCTGATATCCTCAATAGTTCGATGTTTGGTTTGATTCTATTAACTATGCTCAACTATTTTCAATCCTCCAGTCTAAGTGGAAAATTGTAGAAATATCTGGTTGCTGTAGACTTGCTTCAGTCTCTGGTTATTGCACAACCACAAGTAATTTGTTATTCTCAGCTACTCTTTTCTACTTTCTTCTGACACTATATTTTTGTCATTTATTTGGAACAGGATGAGGTGCTATATGAGGTAAATGCAAATTCTGAAAGTTGGATGATAGCTGGGAGAAAAAGAGGGCATGTTTCTCTGTCCACAAAACAAGGTAATCTGATATATGAACGGTTTCTTTGCAGCTGATGATAATCTGCACAAATGACTTGTGCTAGCCGTATTAATACTTGATTATCTTATAATGATAGGTTCAAGGATAATTATCTCAGTATTATGCATGCCACTGGTGGCTGGTTATGTCCGTCCTCCACAACTCGGGCTCCCAGATGTTGATGAAACAAATATAAGCTGCAAACCTGCTGGGCCACATCTGGTTTGTGTGTTGCCTCCAGCTCTCAGCTCATCCTTCTGTATTCCAGTTAGCTCTAGAGCTTCTTGAGCTTACCAGTAGTTTCCTGGCCGAGATTGAGTTTTTGTGTTCCATTAGAACCCTGAGAATTTTATACTTCGGTTTCAATAGGAATGTGTTCACTTTTTACCTTTTTATATTCATTAAGGTAAAATCCACCATTGTTGGATTTGATTTGTTTTTAAGGCTTTTAGGCAGTGCTCAGTGTCAACAGTTTCATGTACAGTGGAATTTAGTGCTCTTGTACAATAGATACACCCACAGTAGCATTCTTTTGTCTTGTGTAAAATTGTAGTAATCATCAATATTGGAAAAAAAAAAGTTGTGTGACTCAAAACTTGACAAGAGTTACTAAGTGATGAACGTTTTGAGCTTTTTCTATTTCAGCACTCAAATTCATTTTCATTTTATTTGCAGGGTACTTTTTCTGGTTACTGCTTTCGCCTCCTTTTTCCTCCTTTGTCAAAAAAATTCAATTGTTCTATATTAGGTACCTTTTTGGATTTCAAGTTAAATTTGAATGTGAAGGCTTCATAATTTTACTTCAAATTTTCTTTGATTTAGAATTAAGTATCTTCCTTTCTTTTCCATTCTTCTCAATCTAAAAATACCTTTAGTGAATCCATCTCGAATTTTGTTGGAGAAGGTGCTCCCCAATGATTTTGATTAAAATAAAATTTGAAATCAAGAGCAATTTAATTTGGTTTGATTTTGGACCTTAAACAAATTGAATTAAATCAATCAATTTAAAAAAAAAATATTTGGTATTTTTAAAATGACTCAACTCAACTATTAATAATTAGTTTGATTTGATTTAGTCTTAATAAATTTAAATTATAATTAATTAAAGATAATTTTTACAATAATTATATGTACAAAAATGTTTTTTCTAATATTTATATACCAAAATTTCTTTTCGGAAAACCGCAAGAAGTGTAGCTTTAAATTTACATAGTCAGGTAAAAATAAAATGATATATTGCATTTAGTGAACGACTAAATCTCGGGGCCTTATGGTATTCAATATTATGGTCCATTTTATAATAATTTTTTTATTATTAAATGTCATTAACTTATATTATTAACTATTTTTTACTATTATCAAAATTTTAAAAAAAACTAATAATAATATATTCCATATAACACCTCATTTTCTTGTTACTTAATTGCGTTCCAATAGCATTTTCTAAATTGTTTGAATAAGTTTAATAAAACTGATTAAATGAAAGTGCTAGTATTTATTGACTAATTTTATTTATATCTGTTACAATAAATTCTTTTTAATCAAATTTCAAGCTGTCTAATATGTAATATTTATATGTAAAATATCTAATTAATTTCTTTTTCTTTTTTTGGGAGGGGGGGGGTTTGTATTACACTATTATTCATGCCACAGTTCAGTTAATAAAAGGAACGTAAAATAAAGGTCCCACCGAGATTTGAACTCGGGTTACTGGATTCAGAGTCCAATGTCCTGACCACTAGACCATGGGACCATACTGACACTTGACGCAGCTTAATATAAATATATCTAAAAAAATATTTAAGCTATGAAATTAGTTATAAATAACCGAGTCTGTTTTGAAAGGCGAAGCAACGAGAAAGAAAATTCCAAAGCGAACGGGCGCGCCAAAACTCAACCTTCACCTCTATGGCTTCGAATACTAGCAAAGGCAAATCACTGGTAAATTCTTCAAGTAAATCCTTCTTTCTGTGATTTCTTTTATGGAATTAGCGATTCTGTTTCATCGTGTGCTTCAGTTTTGATTGATAAATTCAAAAACCATATCTCCTGATCCTTCTCGATATATGCTTGTTGAATTCATAAAGGTTCACATAAATGAGCTTTAGTTTTTTCCGGTACTAGAGAATCTCAAAGTTCATGTAATCAACTTCTAATCATTGGTTATGAAATTGTGTGTTACTTGAATTGATCACTTTCATTGAAGAGAATCTCCAAGAGTGTATATTTTTTAACAGAATTTGTTTTACGTGAGGTTTTTACTTCCGTAAAAATTCATAAAAATGGATGAATCGCATTCCGTATTATGTCCTCCTCTTTCTTCCAGTTTAAGCAATTACTGTTTATGAATGTCATTATGACAACCGTCTTGATGCATAATTACGAACGTAGGCGAATGAGCCTTCAGCGACTGGGAAAGACTATGCATCCATGCTTAAGTTCTTCTACTTCGGAGGAGAGGAAAATTTCCCGGAGAATGCACCTGAACAGATGTTGTTTCTTGAATTGCACAAGAAAGCAGGCAAATCTATTATTGGGTTTATGATTTCAAACCCGAATCTGTTTGTTGTTAATTGCTTTCTTAACCTGAATCTTTTTGTACTGCAACAGTGTCAAATTTTCAAGCAATTGGTGAGGCAGTGCTAAGTGGTGATGCTAGCGGCACTTTAAGCCTTCTGGAGAAATGGTCTTCTGCTGTACGTTGTGAATATTTATCAACCATCAAAATGATAAAAACCCATTATACAATTAATTAAAACCGTGTCCTTGCATTCAACAATTGTAGGAAAATTTCCCTTCTGAGACTTTGAATGAACCTACTGAAGTGGAATGGTGCGGGAAGCTGGTCAAAATGATGGACGTTGATGAAGCAAAGATTCAACTGGTGGTGGATGTAGCTAATGCAAAAATAGACGGTATCCTTCGTCTCTTGTTTCAGATCTTATTAACTAGTGTTACTGTTTCCCTTTGTAAGGCTTATCCTTGATAAAAATTATTTCAGTAAATGCTGTAAACTGTGCAATTAGAGACACGATTTTACGTGGAGACATCTCCCAAGCTATAAGAATTTTGAAGAAGTTCTATCCTAAGGTATGGGTTTCTTTGCATTCTTAAGTGATAATCGGAATTTCTTTAGAAAAACTAAAGACTTAAAGGAAAAGAAAAGAGAACAGTAATTTACACCTGGGGAACTTGACCTTTGTTCTTACCTGTTCTGGTTCGTTAGGCATATGGGATAGTCTTCTGATTGCTGCATCTGCTTCTGGCATCTCCTTGTTATAAGATATAATCATCGTTTGTATAAGATTCTCATCTCTAATTGTACAAACCAGAGCCTGTTCTGCTGTTATGTATATTTACATTTTACTCTGATGATCCTGAACTTAAAAGTAGTTGTCATTCTTTTTCTTAGTTTTTTCATTTGGGAGCTTCTGACTTCTTCTTTGACCAACAAGTGTATGTGTTAGTTGTGTAATATACAGAAGGTAAACCATCACCGTTTTATTTCTGCTTCCTGAATTACACTTACAACAATTCTATTATGCAGTTGTATGATGATCCATCGCGTATACACTACTTCCTAGCATATCAACATCTGATAGAACTGATTAGAAGTGGACAAGAAGAAAGGGCTGTGAAGTATTCTAAAGAACCTATGAATGTAATAACAAATTATGCCGTAAGTACCCTTTCCTTCATCTGTTGGCTCTAACAGAATTGAATCATGATAACAATTAAACAGGTCTTGTTTTTCCTTCTGCCAAAAGATGAACTCTGATTGTATGGTGTTACATTTATATCTCACTTGCAATCTCGTGTTTCCATGTTTGACAATTGACAAGTCAACAGCTTTCTTCTGTAGCCATGTCTCGACGAAGAAATTGCAATGGTTCTTTCTCTGCTGGGTTCTGAGCAATCCTTGAACCCTCATGAAAGCCTCCTCGATGCCTCTCAGCGTCAGAGAACAGCTAATGTAGTGATGGGAGCAATCGTGGCCATGGGGATGTTTTACACAGGTTAAGCTGATAACCGAGAAGACTAAAATTTTGAGCCATTGCATTATCTCTTTTACTAATCATGGATTACGTTTACAACTGACGGCTTGTTATAAACTTCTTAATCAAGTTTTTTCTCCGGTAACATTTGCTTTTTGGATATTATACTTCACTAACGGTTGCCAAGTTCCAATTTCAGAAACACTCCTTCATTACTGGAGAGAGTAGATCATCTGGACTCGTGAATATGCAGCAGATTATGCAAAAAGAGAGGAAAATAAAAAGAATGTACAAAATCCTTTGATCTCAGAGAATTTAATCATGTCTCAGGCACTTGTGGACCTTTCCATGTTACTGTGAAACTCAGTTTCAGTTTACAGAACTCCATGGATCTTTTCTTCTGCTTATTCCACATTATTCCTGATATCAGTGCATACTGAAATTGATTTCAACTTTAACTGTTTCTAGTAAAAAAGAGAGAACTTTAACTGTTTCTATATAAGAAATTAATGAAATTTCATTATGTTCTTTAGGGGACATTCCCTTTGCTGAGTACCATTTTTTCTGGTTATATTGATATCATACAGAACTGATAGAAGTAAGATGTTAAGAGTATGGATGTGAGAGATGTCTTTCGAATTTAGTTTGGGTTTGATTGATATACAAACGAGTTGTCTCATTTTTTTAAACCACCTTTGCAACTCTTCTTACGTATATATTTTATTACAAAAAGTTATTTATATTATTTTTTATTATATATTAAATCAATAATAAAAGTGTATATCTAAGAGGAGGTGTAGAAATGATGACGTGAAAATATCATTTCTCTGTACAGAAGTATATAGTTGTAATGTCATTGACCATGGGGCATAAGGTTTTCTGATTCATGCTATATAATTACATAACAGTTGGGTTCATAGTGAATGGTATAGCTTCAATAGCCATGACAAATTTTTTATAAAAGAAATCTAAGCCTGCTTTAAGACAAAGCCAATTGGATATAAAAGCAATTTCAAAAATTAATCGCGGAGGTTTCAGAGGTTTTAGTGGCATTATAAACAAGGTTATATCTCCATGTTGATTTTTTTTGGAGGACTCTAAAAAAAATTAAAATATACATATAATACAGGAGAGTGCACCTTTAATTGATTCCTTCAAAGGCTTTTGGTCTCATTTAACTACTCTAAAGGTTGATTTTATTTCACGTTCATTTTTTTATAGACAAACATTAATATTTTTAATTTACTCTCCTTTTTGAGTTATCTATTATTTAATTTACTTAGTATACTCTCCTTTTCACATATACTCTAAATTGCCTCAATACAAGCTAAATACTCGAATTTAACAAATTATAATTTGTATATTAAAGTTTGTTAAATTCAAGTATTTGAATCAAATTAAAAAAAAATTAGATTATATTCAGTAAGAAAAGCGTACCACATAAACTGTAATGTAAAAAATTGAAATGTTAACATTTTATATTAACATTTTTATTATCTTTATTAATAGAGTGTGAATAAAAGAGTAAACATGAAACAAAATTAATCTTTTAAAAGATAATTAAATGAAAGAGTTAACTAAGTTTATCTTTAAAAGACTAAAATAAGGTTTTATTTATTTTAATAATGACCAGAGAACCAATAATTGTTAAAAAATTTATTCATAGTTTAGAAGAAAAAAAAAGTAATATTTTAAATTATATTATGAAATTTTTTATGTTCTTACAAAATAGTGTGGTCAAATATATTAAAAAAATTAATGATTTGACTATTAGTAACTAATATATAAGCATTTAATATTAATTGAAGCACTGATGAATGACACAACATAACAATATGAGAGAATTTTTTATCAAAGTATTTCTTAGAATTTTTAATTTAGGACTCTCAGAAGTAAATAATAATAATAATAATAATAATAATAATAATAATAATAATAATAATAATAAAATGAGAGGTAAAAACGGAGGAAAAGGAGAATATTAATTAATAAGGCTTTCAAATTACTGAGTCTTGTATATGCATTAAGTCACGTGACAGGACCTTTATAAATAACTGTATCTGTTTCAATCCGATATAACGAAATTTCAAAGAGCTTCAAAGCCGCGCCAAACTTGTTACTCCTCCCCCTTCTTTCTGCAAGAAGAACCATGGATCCAGCATCATCACAAGAACCGGTAATTTCGATCTGCAAGATAACCTTCTTTCTCTGATGTTCGATTTGCGTTTCTATTTCGATTAACGTGCCAATTTCTTGAGAATTGATTGTTTTCGGGTGATGATTCTTTCCTGTTTTACTGAACAAATCAAGAACTGTACACTTCGAGCAATCTCTATGTTGCCTCTGTTTTATGCTTTCCGTTTTGTGTTTTGGATTCGAAGAAAATCGTAACAGGAAGAAAATGATAATATATATATATATGACATCAAATTAGATTATTCTGATCGGTTATCGTTTCTCCTTCTTTCATTTTACGCAATTTATTCTTGTGATGAATGTAGGCTAATAAACGTTCGGAGACTGAGAAAGAAACAGCCAAAGAGAACGAAAAAGAAACAACCAAAGAGATTGAGAGAGATACGATCAAAGAGACTGGGAAAGAAATAATCCAGGAGACTGATAAAGAAATTCTAAAATTTTTAAAATTTTCGCCCAAAAAGAAGTACGACTTCGGCTTAGCTTCGCCAAGTTTCTCAGATATCATCAACAAGAAAGCAGGCAAATTTACTATGGTCTATGACTTGAATCATACTTTCAAACCGTTTCCGTCTTTCCCCTTTGTAAAATGTATGTGTGGCCCTGGTACTGCAGTGGTGGGACTTTTTCCATCAGTTGCTGATGCAATATTGGCTGATAAAGAAACTTTGACGAAAATTATGAAGCAATCGTCTATCGAGGTATCCTTCAATTGTAGAACATTCTGCATGAATAAGAAGTGTGTGAGAGCATTTAACCAAATTAGGCACATTACCCTGCTGCAACTTAGGAACAGAAAGAATCTTCTCAAAAGGAGCCATTGTCTGAGAAGGTGGATAGCGAAACTCCGAAACAGGAAGGATCTTCTCAAAAGGAGCCATTGTCTGAGGAGGTGGACGAAATTAGTGAATATGTGATTAAGATGGTGATGACCTTACAGTCTGGAACAGGAGAGATCTCTGTTCCAGACGATCCAGGCAGTATCCTTCAAGCCCAGAGATGTGATTAAATTATTCCCCATCGAAATTTGAGAGATTTTCCTTGATTTAAAAAAAAAATTGTTTCAGAAACAAAAGTAATCGAGGAAATTAAAAATTTAATACTAGATGGTGAAATTCCAGAAGTTGAAACACTTCTCGCCGAGCATTATAACATGGTAGCAATATACATTGGGAGCTTCATTACTTTTTTGGATGCAATACTATTTATTTGACTGTGAATTGGAGTTATATTCTAAAAATTACTTGCATTATCTATGTTCGTGATCATTCAATTGCCATCCTTATTATTTGAAATAAAAAACTGGGAAAAGAATGTTCAGTGAACTTGAAAGTATCTCTAATCCATTTTCTCAATTTTTTAACATTCTCATATTCTTCTTGATGTATTCTTACAAGGAGGTTCTTCATGCAGCTGCTTTATGATCTAAAGCAATTACCGTGCTTACTCTTCCCCCTTGCATATCAAACTTTTATAGAAATAGTGCGTCAGAGACGAGTGGAACAAGCTCGGCTTTTGGCTGGAGTGACTATAAAATCATCGGTTGTGAGCTGTGTAAGTACATTGTCCTGTAACTGTAGAATGTAATGAAATGGAGTCATGATTTAAGAGTCCTGTTGTGCTCTGTTCCCAGAGCTGAATTCTCAAGGCCAAACAAGAAAAAAATAAATATAGACTAGATTTTTAAAAATATATTACTAAAGTGAGTTGGTGTTTAAGAGTATAAATGTATTATGGCCATTTGTCTAGTGACAATTTTTTGGTCAATAGTATTTAGTTTTATGTTGGTATCACACTTGGATTTTGTCAATTTCTTCGTTCTGAAGCCGTGGCTCCGAGAAGACGTTGAGAGGGCTGTTTCTCTACTGGACTATGAGGACCCCTGGCAAAGTCCTCATAAGGAGCTTCTGGATTTTTCTCAGCGTAAATTAACTGCTGCTTTAGTTCTCAACCAAATCGCAAGCGTGGGCAACCATGACTTCAAACCCGGTTAGAACCCAATTTATCCCAATTTATGATTGTTATCTTCCTAAATAGAATCAAATCTCTGCTTCCAAGACTCTTGAGTGCCAGAGTCACAATGTCTGTATATTAAGTATGCCCTCATTCACTCCTCAATCCTCATGTTTCAAAGTATCCGATTTTATAGTCGTTTATTAATTTTCAGTAGATTATTATTACAGTTATGCTTTATGACATAAGTGGATTGGCTAATAGCTTATGAAAATTAGAAATATAGGCAGCCAATGCCTAGATCTATATATAATATTGAGGGAGATTATTGATGACGGATTTTTCTCAACAAAATTTGAACCAATTGAAGTAAGTAATAAAGTTGAAAGACAGTTGCATACAGTGATTGAATTACATTTGATTAAGTTGTTTCTCACTGCAATTTGAGAGCTTATCCTCGACAAAAATATTGTTTCAGAAACACAAATAATCGACGATATTAAAAGCTCAATACTAAATGGTGACCTTTCACTAGCTATAGCACATATCAGTGGCCATTATTACGAGGTGTGGGATTTATTTTCTCTCCTTTATTTATTTATTTTTTTCCTCTCTCTTTGAGCTTTTGACATTTTCACATTCTTCCTGATGTATACTTACAAGGAGGCTCTACATGCAGTTGATTCGCCATCCAACTCAAATTCCAAAAATGCTCTACTATCTTGCATATCAACATATGATAGAACTAGTGCGTTGTAGACAAGTGGAAGAAGCTCGGAAATTTTCTGAGAAGTCTCTAAAATTAATAGTTCAAAAGCATGTAAGTACCCTTTCCTGCAGCTTTCGAATATAATGGAATGTAATCCTGAATTAATTTTATGTTGGTATCATCACACTTGGTTTCTGTCAATTTCTTCGTTCTGAAGCCGTGGCTCCGAGAAGAAGTTGAGAGGGTTAATTCTCTATTGGATTTCGAGGACCCCATGGAAAATTGTCCTCATAGTGAGCTTCTGGATTTTCCACGGCGCAACCTAACACTTCAATTAGTTCTCAACGAAATCCCTATCGTGGGCAACGGTGACGGTGCAAAAGGTTAGAATCTAGAAGACTATGATACATATCATCATCCTGTAGTATGTACCATCTACTTTTTGAAATTCATAAAATTTATACATACCACTTAACAGCTATAATAAATGAACTTTCATTTTACAGTTTAAATTTTTGGATTAAAATATTTGAATTGATATCGTTTAGGTCGTTGATCATTTCTGGCCGCACGTTTGACTCTATTCATATTTTGTATTCTGGCTTGTTTCAGCTTATAGCAGCTGCTCAAGTAGCGGTAGCGTGTAACTGATCATGACTGTTCAAAGAAAGAGGCTTACTTGCAAATAGTCCTTCCCCATTGTAAAAATACAATTTCAATCTGCGCAACTATTGGACCTTCATTGGCATATAGCTATATTCACTTGACTCAACTTTGTGGAATCTATGCACACTCTCAAATGGCAGTATCTTGCATACATATTGATCATACTATCATGACCGGAATAAATAGATTGAAGAGTTGACATTTTCATTTTACGATCGTCATTTGCACCTCTGTTTATTGCCTCTAGACCATAGCATGTCTTTTTTAGTTTGGTTCAGATCTCTCTCCTTCAGACTTCTAGTCATTTTCTGATAGACTTTATAGAATCCTTATCCCAATTTATGTACCATGCATGGGTTTCTGGGGATAGTAACAATTGAAAATCCATTTTGGCACAGTTGTCCTTCAGTTCTTAAGCGGTATCACAGTGAAGTCTCTGCTCACTATAATTGGGTCAGTACCCAATACATTTTTAGACGATCACATCAAATTTGGTAGAACAAAACAATATCATCAATTCAAACCTAAACAAAATCAGTGTGATTCCACCCAATTCTTAACTATTATAGTTAATTTGATCTTCACATAGCCAGAACAAAATTTCTCTACCACTAGCACTACCAACCATAGTTATAGTACCTTTGAGATTGAGATATAGACTGCCACCACACTCAACTAGAGACACTGTTGAAGTTTCCCTATCAAAAATCTAAGATAGCGACTCCTCAACAGCTCACCCTTCTAAGCTATCTTATCAAAATTCACATCCTCCACAAAGCTGAATTGTACTAGAAAAACAAATATCACCACCCTTTCTATTTCTTCGTCACCATTAGCTTTCAACTTCTTTACTGGACTCCAAACCTCACATGGAGGCAAGAAACTTACAAAGACCGGAGTTTTAGATTAGACAATGACACCTTATCTTTACATGCTTTCAAAACGCCTTTGCCCTGCAATTCAAAGTTTCAAACCACAACCACCACTAGTGAATTATGGCACTACATATAGTTAAGCACTAAAAAAAAGTTCTAGTAATTCAAAAATAAACTAACTCTTCTACAAATTTGCAGCATCCGGTTTCACACTTGCAAGAGGAAAGATATAGATTGGGCAGCTTAAATTTCAGAGAAAAAGAAAAAAGATATAACACTTACTTAGTAAATCTCACTTATTTTTTAAATGTGGGACTATAACAGTTATGTCTTCTTTTCAAAACTTTCACTATCAATTTCTTAATAAAAAGCAGAAAAATCAAGTATAAAATAATCATATTAATAATAAAAACCATGAGAAAAGAAAAGGGTGAAAAACACCAAGCAAATTGTATTTATTGTTAATCTTCCTGCACTTATATATTCCAGTGCTGTACAAAATTCAGGCATCAGTAAAATATTATCAAGATGATGATCATAACTACTTTTCATTTCTCTTTATATATTTTTTTCTTTCTCCAAAATTACTCTAATAACTGCATCACTCATTTGTACTTCCTTGCAAAGTTGCAATAAAGCATCTGGTTCGACTTTGCCTCCCCAGCCATAAAATTAAGAAGAAAAAAAACAATATTGATAATATTTTCTATTTTCCTATTTCTTTTTCTCTCTCTATGTGTGGGTCTTGCCACGTCAGCACAGCTTCCACTCCAGGCGGACCTCTGCGGGCCCATGCACAAACTGACTAGGCTTCCGAAATGATACGATGTGGCTACTAACCATGAAGGCCGTCACGCGCTCCGACACCCTTATGTCCTCCATCTTCAGCTCCTGCAATCTCCGCACGTACTCCGGCACGTGCAGAAGGTCCCAAACCACCCCTACCCCTCCCGGCTTCATCACCCTCACCACCTCCCCCACCGCCCTCATCCTCTCTGCCGCCGCCTCCGCCGTCCGGTGTCCGTACTCCTTCCCCACTGTGTGCACGAACACACCTGATACCACCACGTCGAAGTAGTTATCCGGGAACGGCAACCTCCTCGCGTCTCCCTCCCTGCACGTCACGTACTCTCCCACTCCCTCCATCTTCGCGCTTCTCAGGGTCGATAGCGTAGTCCGCTTCGTCCGGTCCAACCCGACGACACGGCCCGAACTCCCCTCCTTCTTCAGTTGCGTGGCGACGGCGTTGAGGAGGATTCCCCGGCCGCAGCAGCCGAGGTCGAGAGCCAGCTTCACCGACGACCAGTCGTTGACGGCGCTGACTATTCGCTGAGCCATGTCGTAGTGGAGTGGGACCGATGAGTAGAAGAAGTTAGCTGCGGCGAAGAAGAGACACAGAGCGGAAAGCGCTGTGACAGAGCCTGTGAATCCGGCGGCGAATCGAGCAGAGCCGCTGGGCACGGCGGCGATTGAGAGTAATCGCTCGAAGAAGAAGCATATGGGGTTGAAGTAGAGTAGGTAGAGTACAGACAAGATGGAGAAGAGAATAGCTTGACATAAGAGGAAGATTAGAGTCTGCCATTGATCCATTCCGTAGATCGCGTAGATCTGCGTCCAGTCTCTGCTTGTTGATTTACCCATCGTTTTTCTCCTTCAAAAGTCAAATCAAAGTGTTCTTCGAGCTTCAAACCTTCAATTATTCGGTCTTGCCGGCGAAAATTCCAGTCGTTCTGGAGTTATTGAGGCCGGAACTGAACGGAAATTCTGCAATTTATAGAAACTGTATAAGTAAACTGGGAATTTTCTTGGGTTCCAAACAAGGAAACCCAAAAGAAAATAAGAATGTAAATACAAAAGCTACAGAAGTTCACAAGAATGCAGTGTACAAAAGAGATTGGCCTAATCAACCCGATTAATGATTTTCCTTCCTTATTCTCACAAACCAAAAATAGCATTAGTACACTGAAAAAGGGTTCTTCGGTTGTGCCACTTACGTGCACAAAGCTTGGGTTTGTCCAGGGAATATATCAGATCCATAAGCTACAGAAGTAACATAGGACACTAAGCAGCTTTATTACCCAGAAAACCAAAACCACCCAGAAGAATTCAAACATATACACAGTAGAAGAAGAGTCTCTTTACCATGGTTTTGCAGCTGTCAGGCCAGAACCATTAAGATTAACCAGAAGACGACGACGATATCGCGCTCTGATTCGTCGTTTTGCGTTCGAAATGCCAGAGACAAGCAGAAAAAGTTCGAGAATTCGGGAATGCCGTGGAGAGAAAACCCGACCTTATTCAGCTGCCATTACAGAGCACACACTGACAAAATAGCACGGATTCCAAGAGAGGGAAAGAAGGAGAAGCGAAGATAACGCAGTAAGCGAGGGAAGTGGTTTGGTTTGGTGTGTGCGGCCTCATTGTAAGCGTATATGTATAGTGTGTACGGCGGGGCAAAAGTGAAAAACCTCCGACGGTTTACTGGTTGACCGGCTCAGTAAGTTATCAGTGATTTTTCATTTTCAAATATGGAAAGTAGTTTGGTGATTACGCTTCATTGTTTTTTAGAATTAAGGTATTTTCATGAGATTATTTTTTTAAATTTTAGACTAATTAAAATTACATTTTTCAAAATTTGAATATTTTATATTTTTTAAAAATTAAGAAAAAAGAGTGGCAATTGTCCTATTTTAATTAAATTCTATTGTGAAAGTAAAGAGTTTGATCTTTGTAAGATCACCTTCTTCAATATTGATAACTCTCAATTAATAAAAAGCAATTTTCTAGGCATTAGACTAATTCTTTGCTGTGCAATGAAAGAAAAAGAAACGGATTTAGATTCTTTTAATCTCACATGATAATTATGTGAAAGCGAAATAAATATATATTTTTAAAATTTTACCTCTATTTTTGAAACGGTAGTTCATGGGTTTTTTTTTTTTTGGGGTACACTATTGTTTGTTTGTGTATTTCTATTATCATATATTACAAGGAGTCAAATTCAGGAACTATATGAGTTAATCGTGAGAATATGGCAATTATTGAGCATTATATAGTCAATATGATTTGATATCTTATATATGCCAATAATACCAATGTTGGGTTAATATCATTAATTCTTCCACAATTTGTGAAATTCAAACTTTTCTTCTTCTTCTTTTGTCTTTAGTATTCATTTTTTATACATAATTTAGAGTGACAAGTTACTTTATTCTAAGATTAAGACATATGACAAATTTTAGTAAAAATTTACAATAATATTAATGTTTAGTATCCATATTTTGCTAAATAAGGTTTCAATTATTGTTTAATTTACTAATTGTGAAAAAAATAAGAGTTTGGCATTCATTTATATAGTTTATATTCAAACCCTTATAATACTATGATTTTATATTAGTAGTCAATTATTTTTTAAAAAGACTTTGACAAACAATTTTTTGAGTCGACGTCTTTTAGTCCCAAAATTGGCTCCAAGAGAAATAACTTTATTTTTACCCAAAAAAAAGCAATATTTTGAGTGTAATATTATGCAAAATCAAAGAATATTTTTAACATATTCTGAAAAAGCTTGCCAACTTTTATGAGATAAAGTTGAATGTGATTTGCTTGTTATTCAAACTAAGTCATCAACACATAACCCACTTTATTGAAAATTTTCCCCATCACCTGAATGATCCAAGACACACAAAAGTAACCACCTTATTATTGTCTTCATTTCAAGCCTCACGCACTTCTTCTTCATCTTTTTCCTTTTTTCCTTTTTTTTTTCCTTCTTCTTCTATGCATAAATATTCTGATTTTAGTCGTTTAGCTTGAGTTGAAAGTTAAAACATAAGAGATTACCTCCATAAGGCTATGGCTTTGAAAGCTTGTACCAAAATACTACAAAAACTCCTTCTTCTTCTTCTTCTTTTTGTTTGGAAGTGCAATAGTGTGATAAGATAAAATTACAAAGTACTTACGAAATTCCTATCCTTGACTTGATCATGAAAACAAGACAATTATTTTTAATTTGGTTTTAGGAAAAGTGTGTGTTTATGTAATTTGATATTTTATGGGATGCTAAAAAAACATAAATAAAAAAATTAGATAAAGGAGCCATGCTAAAACAAAATCATATTATTAGATTTTAAAGTAGTACAAAAAGATTATAAAATATTAAATTAAAATGATACCACCTATTTTTGTTGAAATGAAAATATATTTTTTGTGTAATTAAAAACCAAAATTTATTATTATATATTTTTATTAAAGAAAGAATTCAGACAATTTTTCTATTTTTCTTTTTACAAGACGAATTTAAAAAGATAAAACAGGCTTGTAGAAGTAATTAAAGTTAATTTTATAGAGAGTGAAAATTTTAATATTTTAAATAAAATTAATTTTATATTTAAACACCATAAAAAAAAGAATTGTTTTCTCGTCTATGATAATTAATAGCCAAAAGTTATTAAAAAAAATTAAAAGTTAATATTGTTATGGCATTGATATGCTCAAATTTAAACTTTCTATAGCGCTCAATTCCATCGTTCCTCGATAAGATCAAGGATTCAATTTCAAACAATATCTTATGGATTATGTATTTTTAGACAAATTGAAAGAAAAAAAAAATACTGAATGTCCGCAAATCATGGTGTTAGAATCAAAAAGCCGTACAGCATGGCCCTTTGGGATCAATCTTCTTTGAAAGCATTTATTGATTTTTTGACCCAAAATTCTACAGTCACTCTCAGTCTCCTCACCCTTCGCTCCTAACTACCTTTTTCTTTGTCCCCTTCTCTCCGTATCACCCTAAAATATGCTTTCCCAAATCAATATTAAAATAAATTACATTCAAAAAAATTTTATTTTTATTTTAATTTATATAAATAAAATTTATGTTTTATGTATTTTTTTTCTTAAAAATACATAAATATCTTAATGTAATATAGTACAAATAAAAATAAAATAAAGTATTATAATTTTTTAAAATGAAAAGTATGAGTATAAATTTTAAAAAATTTTAAAAAAATAATTTATAAATTAAAATTAACATAAGTATAAGCCTAACCCTTAAAATATTAAAAGTAGTAAATATAGTTTATTCAAAATTTTAAGTATAATATTTATTATTCGATGCATTTAAGTACAATATTTAGATGTCGGTTATGACATTTTTTAATAATATAATATTTAATTATTATATTTTTATTTAAGAAATTTTGTCTAATCTTGAAAATCAATATCAAACTTCAAAACCTCCCTTTCCATTTTTGCCACTGCCGTCGCGCGCACTACCTCAACTTATGTAATTACCTAACTACCCTCGACTTCTTTATTTTAATAAAACTCTTACCCTTTGGATATGCGTCGGAGCTCGCTTTACATGTCAACGCGTTTCATGCTTTCCAAATGTCTAAATGACGAACTTGCCCCTACTATAAGTTCCATTCTTTTTTTTCCTTTGTTTAAGTTCTATACTACTATATATAATACAATGGGTTCACTTCTTTTTTTCCATCTTTACATAGATTGAGCTGGAGAATCTTATTTTATTTTATTTTTATTTTAATTACTAACCCATCATAATTTTTAAAGCAAAATGGAAATATATTAATTAATGCGGTCATCTTAAACAATAATAGTTTGTCTTAAAACATCCAATTGTACGAAATTTCTAATAATAACTTTTCTTACATTTTTTTTAATTAAGATTCCAAACTCACCTAATCTTTTGTATTTTATCTTGTTATTTATACACGTCTCCATTAGTGATTTAATATAAGTAGTTTATAAAAATAAACGATTTGTAAAGAGTTAAAGAACCCATTCGAAGCCAACAGATTCATAGTGCTTCCAGTGTCCCACCATAATTTACTATACATCTAACTTTACGTGATCTTTGGGAAATATCTCAATAATTAAATAATATTTTAATAGATATATTTAAAAAATTTATTGCTTAAGAGATAAATTCACAATTTATTAAAACCTCTTAATTTAAAAAAAAATACAGAGAGATAACAAGTTTTTAAAACACATAATATTTCAATATACAAAAGAATTAGTCAATAAATATATTAAATAAATTTATTAATTAATAAATTAATTTTTTTTAATTCAGTCAATTTTATGATAAAATATATATATATATATATTATAGGTTGGACTTCTATCCAGATATATTTTTGGTTTGATCTATCTATCGTAATCCACATAAAAACATAATAATACAATCTATTCTAAATTTAATAATTAATTAAATATCAATCTATTATTTATAAAATATTTTAATAATTTTAAGTTATTAAAATGAAAATACATTTTGTAAATTATCGTGTGTCACATGTGCCATATCATTGTACGGCACAATGACTTAGAATTTATGTACAAAATTAATATAAAAAATGATTAAAATATTTTTGAGTATACTTATAAACAGAACTCTCATATATTTAAGTAAGAATCTTTGATTATATATACACTAACGTAGACGTAGAAATATTTGTAGAACTCCTCACGTAGTCTAAAAGATAGTACGAGAGAATTTAGTCAAAACAATAATCATAAACTGTAGTAATTAGAATACAATAAGGGACTATTATAATATCTTATGCTAATTTAGATTATATTATAGTTGTTCATAAACTGGATTATGTATTCTAACCGTGATAAATTCTTACAAGATTTAAACTAAAAATTCTATAAAAAAAAATGTGTGATTAATTTTAAACTAGACTTAATATTACCTAAGACCTCTACAAAAGATATGTTCAATTTAAAAGATCATGAAATTAATACTAGTTAACTTGAAAAAATGGACGTTGACGAAAAGAATTTTGTTGGTAATTTTTTTTTTTTAACTATAGTTTTTATCCTTGTATTTTCATAAATAATTTAATTTTAGTCTTTTTTTAATAGTACAATCATGTCCTTTTAAACAGTTTTTCATTATGTAAAAAATTAAAATTTAACATGAATTACTTAATAGTCACATATTCTAATTATTGGCAATAAAAAATAATATTAGATACAATGCATATGAGATTTTTTATAATTATATTATCAAAAATTATTTATATACAAACAATGTTTTGTGAACAAAATTAATTATAATTTCTTAAAAAATATAAAAATTCAAAGCGGTATAATTTAAAATAAATAGATTAAATTATATCATTTGTTAAAATTAAAAAATATAATTAAGTCTAATTTTTTTTTCGAAATTACAGTTATTGTAGTCTCATTAACTATGATGCATAATGCATTAAAACTAAAATAATAATTTATCTATCTTTTAAATTTTAAATTTAAAAAGAAACTTAAATGTTGAAGATAAGTGCATAAATAGGAAAAAACCATGCGCCTCTTGCCTCTAGTATTTGAGCACTTCAAAAAGCCTTCAATTTGATTGGAAAAGAAAAATTGCCATGAAAGGAAGATTTTGCCACAACGGAACATTCAGGAGAAAATGCTTATTATTTTTAGAAATCTTAATTTAAAATTGAAGATTATTTTATTTAATGTCAAAATAAAAATTATTATTTTTAAAATTATTTTTTGAGATAGAGTTGGACAAAAAATATCATAAAGATAGTTAGAAATTAATAATTTAGATGAAGGTTAAAATATTTATGAAGAGTGAAATATTAATTTTATTCTCTTATTTTTATGTAATTTTTTTAAAAAAATAAATTTAATTATTAATATATTTTTTAATAATTTTATAAAATTAATGTAAATACGTAAAATGATAATAGTAAATTTAATAAATTATTAATAATTATTATTTATATATACATATATAATAGATAAGAGTATTTTTGAAAATTTTATAAAAATTGAAGTATAATTAAACACAAAAATAAAGGTTTAAAAAAATATTATTTAAATATATTTAACAAATTTAAAGATTAATTAAATATATTTTAAAAAATGATTATGATCATTACTTATGTCTCCGAAGATCAACAAATTTTATCCCCTCAAACAAGGCGACGAGAACTTCAGATTAAAGCAATACATCGAAGGGTAATTAGACGGATCCCACGGACTGTTTTTAGAAAAACGAGAAGCAAGTGGGTCCCAGAACGAGAAGAACGTGGGAATGACCGAAAGCGACTGCGCGTGGCCCGAGCTGGCACCACCAATGGTAATTGGAAAGCGAACAAACAAGTGAAGTTGCGCTGCTCTTGACGAATGGCAGCACCAACAAGCACCGACGCCGAGCCTGTTCACTCCACGCTTTTCAAGTTTCGACAAAAATTTTATTGTCTAAAAATAATTGTTTTTTAAAACAATTAATATTGTTACAAAATTAGAATTTTGGTAGCACTACAATTTTTAAATTTTATATTAGGCGAGGTTTAATAAATATTATGAATATTAAACTGCAGAAATAAATATTATAAAAGCAAATAAATAAGTTTAATTTGAAGGACATAATATTTATAAATGAAAAAGTGAAAGTTTTCATATTATTATTTAATCACCAACTAGTATTTTTTTTATCTAGAAAAATTTATTAAAAATATATTTCCAATTCTATAGTCTTAAAATTATTTTCAATTCAATAATATTTATTATTTTAAAAATGAAAAAGTCACAATAATTACAGTATAAGTAAAAGAAGTTAAATGAGAAATTTTGAATTTTTAAAAAATTAATTTTGAATGAAATTACAGTAACTAATAATATATTCAAAACTTATTGATTTAATTAATTTTTGTTGAAAGTACATTTAATTAGTCAGAATATCAGGAACTCTTGGTATTGCATGGGTTAGGTAATCTGTCAAATCTGCCGTACATTTTGAAAAAAAAGTAGTCATTATCGTTATTATAAATTAGGAACTTTATTAGGAAATTTTTTAGCTCCTTTGAAAAGTACACGGGAGATACATTTTTATTTTATTTTTTATTTTAAGAATGTGGTTTAAATATAAATGGCCAATATTTTCGTGTATTTATCTCTTAATTTCCAGTTGGCAATGAATTATTTTACGAAGCATGGTCTCATGAATACGATGAAATCAAGATAATCTTTTTTAATGTGACAAAAGAAACTAATTATATAATCTTATACATTGAGCATAATAAAATGTTAGAAAAATATACTTATTTTCACGTTAAAAAAAAAATTCAGTTAAGCTTTTATTGATAAAATTAATTTATAAATTAATTAAAAATTTATTAACTATATATTATTTAAAGTGACACATAATTTATAAATTTTTAATTAATTTAAATTATTTAAATAAATTTATTTATTAAATATTTTTAATTTAATAAAATAAAATTATAAATTAATTAAATAAATTATAAATTAATTTTTTTGTCTTATGAAATACATGCTTAATAACTAGATATACACATCGATAAAGATAATATTTTATAACAAATTTTTTAGTACCAATAGAAATTTTTATGTTAATAATTTATTTTTAATTATAAATTTTAAAAAAATTTAAAATAAATTTAATAATAAATTTTTTAAACAATAATATAATTTTTATTTTCAAAATTGATATCCTTATTAATTTGATACTCTAACATTTTAGTATTTGAAATTATAATTTTGTTTCAACTTATAAGATGATTTGTCATAAAATAAATTGTGTAGTATTATTATTTTAATGCTTCTTAAATGATGAAATTAAAATAAAATTATACTTTAAGATAATAAAATGATTTAAAATATTCATAAATTATTACCTCTTTTTTTCCTTCTTTTTAAATCTTTAATTTAAATTTAAATTGTCAAGATAACTTTAGTATCACTTAACTAATTAACTCGTTAATAATAAAAAAAAACTCTGTTTTTAAAACATTATTGAACTCTTTGTACGTAGAATTGCTCTAATTAACATTTGTTGTCTGAAATTTCACAAATAGGATTCAAATCTTGAGACATTATAATAAACGACAAGCGCCAACCCCTTGTATTTATGATTTTGCAGTTTTATCCAATGTTTCCATGTCCTTCAAGCCATGGCAGAGGGCGATCGAGAAAGACTAACAAATCTTCTCAAAGATTATAATTGAAAGATATTGATGTACAAGTAAATGTTAGAGAGCCACATCGATCTAATTATTTGAGATAATAAATGAGCACCGATTTTGGTCGTTCTCGCATTTAAGAGATTGTGCTATATTTTCCTCTTTTTTTTAAAAAAAAAGTATTGCAATTAATGATATTTGGATTGGTTTATAAGCATCTCAATTATTTTATTTTTTTAATTTAATCAAAATTATGTATTTACAAAGAAATTAAAGAGATTCATAAAAAATTATATTGCAACTTCACCTCAAAATATTGGTAAATTTAATATTCAAACACGTATATAAAAATATGTATAATATAATCAATGACACATCACATACTATTTTTATCATTAGATTAACCCTTTGAAATTGAGTTATATTTGTCTTATTAACCCTTTAAATTTATAAATTTATAAATTTATCTAATTTTATTCTTTAAATTTTTGTTAGTACACAAATTAAGTGTTAAAATTATTAAGTCGTTATGCATTAATTATTTTATTAATTTATGAAAATATCAAATTTTTTATATATTAATCTCTAAAAGAACTTATATAAAACTAATTTAATATTTTTAAAAATTAATTTATATTTTTTTTTAAATTCAAAAATTAAAATTAAACCGATCTATAAATTTAATAATAAATTATTAATTTACTACCAATAAATAAAATAAGTTTGGATAATCACGTCTTCTCCACCAACTTTTCTCTGCTTTAAACTTGCAGGTTGCTAGCTTCTATATATATATATATATATATATAGCTGCACTTGCAGAGTGGAAATGATTGCCATAATGGGATGAAATGGGACCAATGCAAGAAAGTAGCAGCATTCATTTATATAAAGGGGTTGCTTCTACTCATCCTCTTTCTCCAAAAATCATTGGAAAACATGAAAACATATCTGAGTAATTTGCTTGTTTTCTTATGAAAGTGTTAAAGCCATGCATGTGTTGCCAGTGCCAGACACAGAGACAAGTGCATGTTCATGGGAGAATCTGCTTCTCCAACAATGAACCCTCTTTTATTCACTTTTAACAATTTCTTTCAACTCAATCTAATTATATATTCATTCCGCCATTCAAAAGCTTTGAGCTTCTAATTCAATTAATTAGCAACGAATCAAAGTTTGCGATTTTTTTAAAGCCTTTGTCGGATCCCCAAATCTATGGCTTTCAATGAAACGTGACATCTAATATATGATAGTTCTACTCTATTTTTTTTTTTTAGTTTTTTTTAATAAAGAATTAGATTCTGGGAAATTTCAAACCCATATAAAAAAAAAGGTTGACTTAATATTTAAATACAACTGTCAAAACCAATTCAACCAAATGAACTGGTCAATCCGTTAATTAATGTACTAAAAAATTATTATTATAAAATTATTAGTTTTTTTAAGTATTATTAGAGATGTATGACTAAAAAATTTTTAATTCAAAAGTTAAAGAGATTCAAATTCAAACTACCTCTTTTGAAGGAGTATCAAATTCAAGTAAGGTCTTTTTATAAAATTGTTAGTTTTTGTAAATGGGATAATTTTGTGATATAAAATTATCAAAATTGTTATTGTGCATTTATTATAATATTTAATTTTATAAATAAATTCATTTTGATTCATTATTAATATAGCTCAACAAAATAGACTATACAATTTCCTTGTGGAGAAATTTAATGCAAGTTATGTTTTTTTTTTTTTTGGGTTCATGAGAGTAAGGTGAAAGGAATTTATGGCATTACAAAGTCAAAGTATACTATAAATTTAAATAAAAATTTATAATAATATTAAAAAATTGTTTATCAAAAAAAATTTCAACAGTAAAAATTGAATTTAAATTTATTTCCATAATCGTTATTGAAAATATAAGTTATTTAGATAAAGCAAATTTAAAAAATATAAATAGATTATATATAAGTTTAATGAAAAAGTGTGTCTTATATAAAATTATAAATATATGTTTTTTTAAAATTGATTGATTTATTTTTGGACGAAATATATTTAAAAAAAATTATTTAATGTATTTGTGCGGAGGAGGGTGTAGAAGAAGAATATGTCATTTCGTTCTCTGGATCTTGGAATGGTCATAACCGTACCCCGGTGAACACTGAATTCGTTTAATCAAGGTTGTTTTGTGCATCAAACGGTGGATTTTGTCAAAGTCTAACTGAGGAAAATAAATAACTGTACCGCACCAATGACAAGGACCCGACCCAAGTCTCCCTCACTATTATGTCACAGTGAAAGTAATAGCTGATTGTCAAAAACGATGGGAGGAACATAGAAAAACAAAACCCAATTTGAAAGTTTCAATTTTTGAAATTCAGTGAATTTAAATATTCCATTCTACCTCTCTTTTCTACTGAGTCATCCTTCACGGGATAATGACTTACTTATATTGCATATATTAGTTCTGGTTTTAATTAAATAATTACGCAAAATTTTGGTATAATTCCATCTTTAATTTTTTTTTTTTTGTGGAAAAGGAGAATTGGAGTAGTGATTGTTTACTTAAATTATCTATTAACTACGTGAGCTACACTCAAATGTTTTTTTTAAAAAAAAAATTGTTTACTACCATTTTTTTAATAAAATTAAAGTAAATAGCTATTTATTTTATTAAAAAATATATATTTTGAATTTGATTTTTCAAAATTTGATTTTTTAAATTTAATCTTTTAAATATTATCTCATTTTTTTAAAAAAATTCTCTTGTTAATCTTATTAATAAATATTTAAACTTATGTAATTTAGCTAAAGACTTGACTAAGATAAGTTGTTAGTTTAGTCAGAAAAATAAATATTTTAAATATTTATTTAGGGTAAGATGAGAATTTTTTTGAAGATAAAATGATTTTTAAAAGACTAAATTAAAAAAAAAAATCAAATGATTAAAATTGAGAAGTGGTGTATTTTTAAAGAATTAAAATATTAATTCAAAATAATTTTTTTTTGAAGAAGTCGATGTTATATTCCGGAGTTGCAAAATTTTATGTTTTTATTAAACAACTTGATAATAAACGCCTAAGAGCTACACATAATGTTTTTTTTTAATAAAATATGTTGATGTTTAGAATAACCTAAGATTGACAAAGCTACGATGTTTTATTGTTTAGAATAACATAATATTTTTTATTGGCTAATTTCTCGTCAGCGTAAATGACTTTGCTTCTCTTTGTCGATTTGGTCAAAGCTAGGCCTTAGAATCCGAATCTCGGTGGTGATGATGTATATAAACCATTTGCTTCTTTTCATCATGTTGCCTTAGAATTTAGAAAACTTGCTCATTCATTCTAAATAAATCAAAAAAGAGAAAATTTCAGAAAAGACAAAACACTCGCTGGGGTCTGTTATAGAACCTTTATTTTATCGCTCCAACAATTGAAATACAATTTTTTAATGTTTAAAAAATATATTTTATATAAATTTAAAATATTATATTGAAATTTTGGACTAAGGCATCCTCTTCCCTTCCATCTAATTATTATTATTTTTGGCAAAAAATGAAAAATGAGTACAGTTATACATGATAAGGGTCGGATGTTTTGGGCCCAAACCATTGGATTTAAATATGAAAGGCAATTCCGTTTCCAAAAAAAAAAAGTGATTAAATTTGTTATTATATATTTATTTTATTTTATTTATGTCAATTTCTTGAGATAAAGTTACAAAAATTTCTTTGTAAATCGGTTTATTCCGTCATGGATGGCTTATCTTTGATAAGATGTAAGAGATGAATCATTTAGTGTGAGGACTTAATCGCAAATTACACAAATAAGTATCTTGTAATAATGCAACAATTGAAGCAATACACCTCTTAATCTCTCTTTTTTTAGGGCTTTTGGTTTCATGTCGAGTCCTCTTTTTTTTTTTCAGATATAGAGATGTGGACTGCAAAACTTCAAGAGGCAGTTAACAAAATCAGCACTTCTTCTCTAAAGATGAGGCAGGGAAAAACTCCCACACAAGGAGAAAAGTTCCTTGTGCAATAATTAGATGAGATAAAGCAAATACAATATTCTATCATTAATTGGTGAACTACATACAACTAGATAAGGAGTAAAAGTCAGAATATGAACTGGATTGCCTCAGTACCAAAGTTCCGGCTCCCTGATATACTTGCAAGAATAAAGAAGACTCACAGATTTGAGGAATCCCAACTAGCATAAACAGCCCCAATAAATTTTTCATGCAATATGACCCCAGAACAAGCAATTATGCCTCGGTCTAGCCCTTCTAAGTACATTCCCTTTGAAAAGTCCAGAGGGCGCCCTCCAGCATCAGTTACCACACCGCCAGCCTCTTCTACTATTACAACACCAGCAGCATGGTCCCATATCTTCTCCTTGTATCCAGACTTTGCAAATTTCATGAATATCTCCGCATCTCCTCGAGCTATTGCTGCATATTTCACCATGCTGTAGACTCGCAAGGGCTGTTTCCTGCCATTGAATTTTCAAAATGAAAAAAATTAGAACTACCTAAATGTTTCCAGTCTATTATAACCAATTGCTAAGGCAACGATGGCTAGAATCCCCCTCCCCCCTTTTTATGCTTTAGTATAAATGGGGGTTGGGGAAGTTTCAAGTCTATAACTACAAATTCTGTTCCGGCACAATGATGGATTTCACAACTCCTTTCAAGCTACCAACCAATTTTGGGTCGTTCACTATTCCATTTTAGAATGGTTACCACTTCAATTCAGAAAAGCTACTTGTATGATTAACATGTTTAGAAAAAATTATTTATTTAATCTATTCAGCGGAGAGAGAACATTAAGTGGTTGCTTACAATTTTAAAAATTTACCTTCCATCTTTTATATATCTTGCAAAATGGGCTAATTAAGTGGTAGTGAGAGATAGAAGTTCAACTAGCATTTCTCATATGGAAAGTGTCCACAAAAGATATTTTATAGTTACTAGTTGATGTAGAACTCACAAATAGCCAATATTATATCTACTTCTAATGGTTTCTGTCGTGGCTCTTGACCGTTGAACCTTTTTAACAACATTATATGTTTCTATTACGATGCAGTCTGCATTAGTATTTAAAAGCGAATACTTTCAGCCAGTTGGATGGGTAAAATAGGGCTAAATTTTAATTCATTAGAAAAGAAAGATATATCATACCTAAGTCCCACGCTATGAGCAAGTCCAGCTGTGAAGGAATGGTCTGAGTTTGCTCGTTCCACTGGTTCACAGAGAGTTGCCAATGCTGGATCATCAACAGAAGAAACCTGTATAAGTCTAGCATAATTTGGCCATTCTAGCATCTTATCTCCAGCAATTAATGGCTGCAACCATGCCTCACCACTGCCTCTCCTCGCATACAACACACATCCTTTTCCCCATGCATCTGGAGTAGTTGAAGATGATTGTGGCATAGTTTGATGATACTGGTATTGATAATTTAGCCATTCTGTCTTCACTGGGTAATTAGGGCACCCAAGAACTCCTAGAACAACTTTTCCATCCTCAACCAATGCTAAAGCTACAGCATATTGATCGCCACGTACAAAACCTAATGTTCCATCAACAGGGTCAAGAACCCAATGTCTTCCACTAGGGCCTCCAGTTGAGTTGCAGCGTCTAATGGCCTCAAGAACTTCTGCAGTCCCAAGAGTTGTCTCTGGGTTTTGAAGACCATACTTGGGTGCTGAGGCTAAAGACTCATTGACAGTTTCCACAACAGCTGCTAGAAGACCTGCTGAATCATCTTTGGAGATAATTTGTGTATCTTCTTCTGCAACAATCGACACATTTTGACCACCAAAAATTTCTGATAGTAGCCAACTGATGGTTGCTTGAACACTCAAATCTTCTCATGCAGAGACATTAAGAAAAATACCCAGTCCATTAACTTAATGTACCACAACTAAGCACAAAAATGGTGCATGTTATGAGTAATAGTAAATAATATCCCCATATTCAGAAATCAGACTGATTAGAGTATTAAAGAAATAAAAAATACCTTGTATGGTCCAAGAACAAAGTTGTAAAAATTGATATTGTTTAAAAGGGTGAAAAAGAAAAGGAGCTATAAAATCTACTTCTTAAAAGAAAAATAGGTAGATAGTGGGACCTTCAAACTTTCACAAAATCTTTACTCTCTACCTTTATGAGGTGAAGTTACATAAAATAGATACTTTCTAGAAGTTCACAATTTGTAATGATCATCACAACCCAGGAACAAGTTTGACATTTAAACATGTATAAGTTATATATACTTGAAGTGAAATACCAAAATCTCTAGGCATTGATGAACTGACTTTATATTATTTCTTATTTCCTAAAAAGAAGAAGCAAACCATTGAAATTTTGCTGCTATAAAGTATATATTAATATGATTTCCACCAGCTAGAAACTTAACACACCAAAAAAAAAAAACATGTTCTACCATTAAAAGGATATGACACCATGAAAAGTAGAAAAAAATGTTGCAAGCCTGTAACAACTCCAAAGAGTAAATTGTGTAGCATAGTCATCTTAATGGATTTTCCAAGACAAAAGATTCATATATTGTGTAGCAGAGAGAAAAAACTGTCTCAAGTCTGTAACAACTCCAAATAGTAAATTGTGTAGCCTAGTCATCTTAATGGATTTTCCAAGACAAGATTTATAACTTATTCTAAGAACACAGTGAAACTGTTGAGGATTTATAATAATAAAAAAAAAATCCAAGACAAGAAAATTTAATTTTTACTGCATTAGTTCTTTTTCCATATGGGATTCACAATGAAATTTTCAATTCCAATAGATGGTTCCACCAGACTAAGATATTTCTTTCTTCTCCATCAAAAATGTGAGAGTGGGCAAAGCAATAAGGTAATTATTCTGGCAACTTTTCAGCTAGGTCTGAATGCTTATCTCAATATAAGAATTGTGAATAGATTTCTGACCTTTTCTGGTCATGCAAATGGGGAAAGGGAAATCTAATCCCTTAAGAACCGCATCCTAAAGATTACTAGCAACAGTATATTAGCTCATGTATAACATGTTAACAACTAACACCATTTCAATGGCTAATCTAGATGTATAACATATATATGTATGTTCTCAGGGTTTCTATCTCAAACAAATGATGCCCCTTAGAATTCATATTATGGAACAGCTACAGTTACTTAGTAGCTATCATGGAAAGTTTGTAAGAACTTTCGGTTAAAGGAGAGAAATTCAAGTTCCAATGTGTACTTTCCTCTAACAAGGTGTTTTGAGTTTTATGGTTCCTTAGCACCACCACCACTCATAGGTTTTATAAGAAACTCCATCAGATAAGTGAGTTCACAGTAAATGGAAAAATGATAAGGTCCATAGTTACTAGATTCACTACTTTACCCTTTGAGCTGTGAGCTATTTATTGTGTTACAGCCCAAGTCACACTGCATTTTCATCTCGTATGGTCAAAGTATGTGTTTTGGAACCCTAAAATTGGTGAAACCACAACATTATAATTAACACAGTTAATGGCATTTTGGATTTTGTACTTCTGATTATAATGGATTTCAATATCAGCTTTGACATTATAGTTCATGTTTTGGAATTTAAATTATATAAAATGAATTTTCTTTTCAACTTTCTTATTCTCTTTTAGGTAGTTTATAATTTTTCTTCAGATTTACATGTCAGTTTCTGATTTTCCATGAACTTTTTTATGCAGTTTTCTTTCCATTAAAGCATTGCTCAAGATTTCTAATTTTCTACAACTTAAGAATCACAAAGACTAAGAAATCTTACTCCACATATATAAGACAACAGTTAAAACTTAGAGAGCAAAACAAGCTTATGCTCAAGTGTACCAAGACCCCAAATGGTATACCAACTAAGCCTAACTCAACCTACCACATATTTTATGATGTGACTAACCTGTCCCCATGCCCATACAATGTCCCAAAATGCACCTCGTTCCCCGTAAATAGCAATTCTAATGTCACCATTGCCAACACTAGATGAAGAAATTCTATAAAGATGCAGCAGAAAATGATTGTATCAGATAATCTAAAATCATAAAGAAATAATCTTGCCCTTTCAGCAAGTAAGAACTTAAACAGAGCCAACAATTCCACACTTTGAAACAACAAAAGATGAGGGCATTTTAATAATTATTATCCAAGCTGCATTGTTTACTAAAGACCTCAACTTCTTTTATTCATTTTCAAACGGCGTCATTCTATACTTTACTATTGGGGCAAATCGAGGAGAAGATTTTTCCAATCCCATATGAATCCAGCTACCACAAGCCACATACAAGTCTTTTTAGCAATAATTACGTACATGATACCAATGTAGACATTTCCAGACCCAGAAAACAAAAGAATAAAACCCAAAAGCAGTTACGTAATTCGAAACAACCCCATAGAACGATATCTGTAAAAACAAATCTGGAAGTGAGGTTTTAATGCAAATACCTGCAACAGTCACAGGAGAATCGTCGTCCTTGGACATAACGTGATCATTGCTCGCAAAAAGCAGCCGCTCCTGCACTCTCCCACACAGAGCACAGGCCACGTGAACCACTCTAACGGCCACCTCCAATTCCTTCGCGTACTTATCCCTCTCCATAGTGAAAAATTCACAAGCTTTTCAAAAACACAACTTCAGAATCAAAGAATCCCAACGCATCCACCTACATGGTGGAAGATTGGCTCTGTAGGACTACTAGAACCCAAAACACAAGGAGATTGAGGCAGATTTTGCATCTGGGAAGGGCAATGGCATTCCCAAACAAATGGAGTTCTACGTCTGAATCAAATGGGAGTGAGGAGGAAAAGACCGAAAGGAAACGGAGAGTGGCACCACTCACCAGTTTGTTGCTGTGCAATATTTGGGGCGGAAGAGGAAGAGGATCACTAATGTCTCCATCACATTCCGACACTTCTTTTTATGGGCATTAAACTTATAAGATTAATTATTCCTATACTTTCCATTAATTTATTATTTACATAATATATATATATATATATATATATATATATATATATATATATATATATATATATATATATATATATATATATATATTATTAAAAATTAAATTAAATTTATATTTATTATATTAATTCAACATCAATTAGCAAATTTTTTTCACAATTTAAAGAAAAATCAAAATTATAAAATTTAACTGAATAATTAAATCAAGTTTATATTTAAACTAAAAAAAGATATAACCCTTAAAAAATGGTATAGTAGTTAAAAAAATATCTTTCTTAATTAAATTATTTAAATTTATATATAAAAAAGAAATTAGCATCCTAACGATGATACATATTTTAGAAAGTTTCCTAGAGTTTTGGTGGAAGAGTTGCACAAAAACTTAATGTGCATGGTACCAATGAAGATTTCATCTCAGTCGAGCCACTGCAGCATAATTATTTGTGATTGATATGGTTAGAGCTAGAACAATTGAAGGCAGTGTCCATGATGGAGATAAGGTGGTGCTACTAAACCTATTTTAAACTATTTTAAAAATTCTTTACAAGAGACATGCGGTTTAATAATTAGGAGCAGGGCGAAACAAGTCAAAATTTTTTTATTGAGTTTGATCTTAGACGTACAAACTAAAGAGAAAACTATTGGATTAAATCAAGACATCAAATGAATCACGCTTTGCAGCTTTGAGGCCAAATAGAGTTTGTTAGATCTTGAAGACAACCAACTAAATTTGCATAAATTAAAGTTGTATTATGGGTTTTATGTTACATGTTTTCTTTTAAGATATTATTAGTATTTAATGTATTTTAAGTTCATTCTTTATGTTGACTAAATATTAGTTTAATTATGAATTTATGTTTTTATTAGTTTAATTGAGTTGAATAACTAATGTTGTTTATATGATATAGGACGTATTCTATAGAAGTCCAATTAAGTTTTTTTTTTTAGAGTTTCCATAGAGTGACTATATAAGGTATTCCTTATGCTAATGTAAAGAGATTTTTTGGATGATGAATAAGAATGGAGTTTTCTACTAATGTAAGAGCTTCTCTTGGTTCTTAGATAAATAATTAAATCCGATCTTATCGAGACAACTTGTGGCGATCAAAATATCCATTAAATTTTTAAGATGATCTTTACTTCCACCAAACACTCTATTTCTTGGTTTAAGGAAATGCATTATTTAATATCAGAGTCTTGACTCCTTAAAATTCGCTTGTTGATTAGGTTTTTGTTTAAGAGTTTTAAAGAAAAGAGAGTAAATTGAGTGCAAACACATAAAGTTTGTGAGACAAACATGAACAATGAAAGATATCAATATGAAATCGATCTTAAATTATTTATGAAGGCTATTTAGGAGCAGCTTAAATTGTTGAATATGAAACTAAATAACCTTAAGTCACAACCCAAAACTAAGCATACCAAACAACTTGGGTTTGATGAGGAAAAAGAAAAATATTCAGATGGTGAAGGATTTAGGTCAAGAAAGGAAAAGATGACAGCTCTTAAGCGTGATAGTGGTTTAATAAGCATCAAAATGAATATTTCTATATTCCAAAAATATACATATCCTAAGGATTATCTAACTTCTGAATCTATCTACGGTGTCAGAATTTCAATTAGAGGTCTCTAAGTAAGAGTTTCAGAATTTACCTTTTTCTGAAATTTTCTACTTCAAATCTACGACGATTCAACGGCTGATTTGAAAAATTGATCGGTCAAAGCCGTAGTACTTTTAGTCCTGAATCCAGTAACACCATCAGTTTTGAGATCGGAAGCCAATAGGCACTCCAGATTTAGAGAAAAAATTGAAGGTTACTATTTATTTACTATTCATCCGTTTCAAAATTTCTTTAGAAATCTGCCGTCTCTTTCGTTGTCTCCCCTTCCCCCTTTTTCCTTTTTTTTTTATTTTTTATTTTTTCAATAATTATTATTATTAATTAATAATTGAATAATAAGATTTTATCTTATATATATTCATATAAATTTCGTTTTTCATCTTAAAATATCTCAAAATTTTTTAAAAATTTTCATTATCATAAACCTTTAGTTGAACTCTTAAATCATGATTTTTCTTGATCAAACTCGTAATAAACAAATCTCAACATAAATATCTTTTTTACATATTAAAAGAAAGAATATTTATAAAAATACAATAAAATTTTATTAGAGGCCAATATAATTATTTTAAGCAAAACAAAAATTATTTACTTAAAAGTCTACTTACTTTTAGCAAGACATAATCATTTTAAAACAAATAAAAATATATTTGTTTATAGCAAAATACTATCATTTAAAAATAAAAATTACGCACCAAAACGTAAATTCTCATATTTTCTTTGTACTTCTTTAACCCATGTAGTAAATATACATATTTTCTACAGTTCTTATCCTTATTTTTGAAATTTTCTCTTTTATTCTAAATTTTCTTTAATTGAAATTTTCGTTAAATTCTACGGTTATTACATTCTTCCCCCCTTAAAAAATTCGGTCCCCGAATTTCGACCCATCCTACCACATGTAGAGAATGAAAACAAGACATAATTCGGAGTTAACAACCTTATTACTTAAATAATTGGATATCTCATTTCTATGACATCTTGTATTTCTCAGGTGGCTTCTTCACTTGAGTGATTTTGTCATATAAACTTAACCATAGGGATTTCTTCAACCATAAATTCTTCAAGAATATTTGGTCACCAACTGATAATTACTAGTGCTCTAATATTTATGGTCCTTATAGACTTTTGACTTGTACTGAGTTGCTTATGTTCTTTTTTTAATCAATTTCATCTCCATATTTGCAAATAGATACTAACCTTATCACTCAAAAATATATGGGTATCTGGCGCGCATATTATTCTCTCTTTCCTAAGTAGCCTCCCCTGAAAAATGATTTTACTATATCACTTTCACCGTGACATTTTTTTTTAATTTAATTTTTTCACTTGACTATCTACTATAGTCACTAATTTTTCCTCATATAACAAATCTTTGTCTAACTGAATTTCCCGACACTGAATAACATGTATTGGGTCTGGTAGATACTTTTGTAGCATAAATACGTGAAAGACTGAATGAACATTATCCAATTCAATGGCAAAGCCCAACGGTAAACTACTGGACCAATCCTATATGCGGTGGACCTAACTTTACTCAACTCACTCACCAATTAGGAGACCTATAATGTTTCATATAAAACCTCAAATGGTGTCATTTGTATATTGGCTTGATAACTATTGATATGAACAAATTCAATTAAGGACAAATAATTTCTCTTTTCTCAACAATTATTCACACGTAAATTTTCAAACTCAACATAATTCAAATCCTAGATACTAAACTCAGCTTAGCATGGTATGATTCCTTAATACAAATAGCTTGATCGCCTTTCATTATTTTCAGACATGGTTCTTAAAATATTCTCCATATTCCCAAATTAAGAGTTCAAAGATTAATTTAAATCCTACTTCTCATTTTTTCTCTCAAAAACTTCAACACCACTAATTCTCTTGATTACATTCGTCAAAACACCATAAGGTCATCATCCTTCTGTTCCTCTCAAAATTTTCATTACTGATACATATATCCACTATGATACCATAATAACTGAGTTTCAAAAAAAAAAGAAATTAAACCTCTTTGTAATAAGAAAAAAGAGAACTTTATATTTAATGCCAAACATTAATGAAGGACGATGCAGCAAAAAAATGCAAAATACATAATAGAGCATGGTGCCAAAATAGGAAGTCAGAAATTTGGACAAAGCATTGAAAAACATTAAAATCGATGGCCGTTATTCTTGAAAATCTGTAAACAAAATCTAGTTGCTATTTCGGCAAAAATCGATGGCCGTAAATTTTGAATATATGTGCCAAAATTTAATTTAAAACTACCGTTATTCGGTGAAAGAATATCACATGCAAAAGAATTATTTCTGAGCTTATAAAAGTATGTGAAAAACAAAGAATACATAGCTAACTAGTAGGATGCAGTTGATTATTTAAAAATGGATGTAATCAATCAACTGTAAAATAATCAGTCCAGATTAAAATTTCTCAAAATAGCTAGTCGGTTTAATAATACCGATAGTCGACTGGCAAAAACATTGAGAAAACAAAATAAACCATTTGATTGTCCCTCTTCAACAACTAATTTGTTTGCATTTTCACTTTTTTTTACGCTTATCACTTACAACTTTTTCTACAAGAATTAAGACATTAATTCTTCATCAAAGATAACAAGAAAAAGATAAATCTCTGATGATATCTTAACCCTATTCTCTTTATGTGCTTAATGTGAACCACGATCACAACTACTGTACATATACATGCTTGCCATCATTTTTGAAATTTTCACTTTAAATTTAGTTAATATCCACCAATCACTCACATAGTTGTTCTAATTATACTCGGCCTATTCGCATAACTATCATAAGTATGCCTTTTTCTGAGTTTTATAAATATACATGTTAGTATATTTACTTTTACACTCAAAGTTAGGGTGTGTGCAGCTATGGAGGGAATCGCATTCCGTCAGTTTCTGGAAAAGATGGAGAGTATGTAAAAGCATCACAAAATCTAGGTATGGTGCTGGCTAGGAGAAAAATTCATTTAGTCTACGGTGGATGTAACATCCCATAAGCAAATAAAATTTATTAGACAATTTTTAGATATCTAAGAAAATATAATCCTTAAAAATTCTTCACCTTACGTGTATGCATAAAAATGTTCTAACATTAATGAAATAGGTAAAGAGAGAAAATCTAAGAGAAAAAATTAGAAATAAATATACTAAAAAAAGGTGAAATTCTTGGGTAATGAAGATAAATTTTTGTGAAGTAAATAGAGGTATTAAAATTTCAAGAAGATTGGATTAGGGTAATTTTTCCTAATTTAAGAGTTAAAGTTACTAAGTTTAGTATCTTCACCCATAAATTGGGCTTTTATCTATGGACACTTCATATAGAGTTTTTCTACTTCACATGAATTTTTAGCAAGTCAATAGGATAGCCCAAAGAAGAAATAAAACATAGACTTGGACTGAAATATAAAAATTAGACCGGTAGCCCAAAAATCATGAAAATGTGACAAGCCCATTATGAAAGGTAGAATTTTAACCAAAGTAAAGAAAATAGGCAAGAATGAGCCCAAACCCAATAGGAAAAATAAAAATAAAAATAAAATGATGGAATAATGGTGTAATCAGGATTAGGTGACATGACATTAAGACAAAAATTTAGCAAGTGGTGTGATATCCTACATTTATAATTTTAACAAGTGGTATGATAATACATGGCATTAGAACAAAACATCTATATCGTACACTCATAATTTTAGCAAGTGGGTAATAATACATAGAATTATGACAAAACATCTTTGTCCTACACAAATAATTTTACCTAAGCAAGGAAGATTCAAAGGTTAGAAATTTGTCACCTAAAAAGGTAAACCTATCATACTTGATTAAGACAAAAGAAAAGGAAATTTATCACTAAATCAAAGGGACCTTGTCCCTTATCTTAAGAACATATCATCATAATTTTCAAAATACAAATCTCCTTTTCTTATGCATATCTTGACTAAGGAAGAGGAAGACAAGAACATAAGTTGTTTGTTTTTCAAAAATTCAACTAAGTGCATCCTAATTGTGATAAGGTAGACCCATGATTATGAAAGGTAAATTATTTGATAGTCTATATAAGCAAAACCCACCCTTATAACATTGGAATTTCGTCCAAGTGAGGGAGAGGAAAAATAGAAGCAAGGTAGAGTGAGGAAAGGACAGGAAGAAAGGAAAAAAGGAGAAGGAGAAATCTAGAGAACTAAGTACTCAAGGTAAGTTTAATAATATTTCTTTTTGAAAAAAACTTTTGAAACTTATAATATTTATATGAGATTTTGATCTTAGAACTTTGATGATTGGTCATGGATGTTGCTATATCATATTACATATTATATATGTTTGAATATTTAGGCTGGTGTAGATAGTTTTGCATAGGTATGGCTATGGATGACAAAATTTGTAGCTTCTGTTTTTAAATTTCTGGGAAGAATAAGTAAGAAATTTAAAGAAATGGTTAACATAAAAAATGTAGATCTATGTCTCACAGATTCTTAGCAACTGGAATCACTCAATTTAAAGTCCGTATGACGTGGATATGGTCCAATTAGTATGCAGTGGTCAGAAATTGGTTAATCAGGGAAGAATATTTTAGGATAGCTTATGTGTTTTAATTTCTGATAACTTTTTGTAGGAAATTAAAATAAATGGTTAACATAAGAATTATAGATATATGTGTCACGAATTTTTAGCCACTGGAATCACTCAATTTGGAGTCCATATGAGGTAGATATGGTCTGATTAGTAAGCAGTGTTCAGAAAACGGTTAATCAGGAAAGAACATGTTAAGATAGTTTCTATGTTTTAATTTCGGGGAAATATTATGTAGGGAATTCAAATAAATTGTTAACATAAGAATTATAGATATATGCGTCATGGAATTGTAGCCACAGGAATTACGCAATTTGGAGTCCATATGAGGTAGATATGGTCTGATTAGTAAGCAGTGGTCAGAAAATGGTTAATCAGGGAAGAATATGTTAAGATAGCTTCTGTGTTTTAATTTTTGGGAACATTATGTATGGAATTAAAATACATAGTTAACATATGAATTATAGATATATATGTCACGGATTTGTAGCCACTAGAATCACTTAATTTAGAATTTTTATAAGGGAGATATGGACCAATTAATAGGCAGAGGTTAGAACCTATCCGAGAAGAAATAACTGTACATTGAGGGAGTAATATCATCCTGATTTATTAATATTTCGCTAAACTGTTCAACATAATAGTTTTAGATAATAGTTTTAGATAATTGTTTTATCTTGAAACTGACACCAATATCACCGACATCGGAGTTAAATTGAGGGAGTTATGCTCTGATTAGTAAGAGGTTAGATGGGATGAAAACCTGCATCAAGAAAATAAAGAAATAAAATTAATATTTAAAAAAGAAGAAGAATCTTATAAATGAAAATAATAAATGACTAGTATATGCCATAGCCATTGCCATTGTATGAACTTCTTACCATCTGAAGTGTGAAATTTTGACATGAAAATATTTTATAAAGTGATATTTGAAATGGTTATGTTCATGGCATGATTACCAATGATTTTTGGTAATAGTTATATTTTGATGAATATACTTGTTATTGAAAGTATCTTTTTTGCTATCATTGTGAAAAGAAAAGAAATGAGCACGGTCACATGGCAATCCGTGTGGTGCACCAGTAGGGGACGCCCTACCAACGTTTATGATCATGTTAATGAGAAAAGAAAGAGAAAGTGAGTCATGTCGGACGGAGCGAGAAAAGTCAGTACCGGAGAGTAGAAAATACTCACCCTGATTGGAGTAGCTTGATATGAGAATAAATTGATAGTCATCATATGATATTCTGATAATAATTAATCCTGTCATACATGTCATTATTGTATGATTCTCATGTGCATAGATATAGTGTATTCATGTTACCAAAGATATTTATTGTAGTTTATACAGTTGAACATGACGTGATGAGCTATATTGATGATGATTTATTGTTAAACTTATTGAAATTTAATTCTTACTATATTTCCATATCATGTTCAGAAAATTAGTTATGCAGATTTTTCTATAGCTCTGGCTTTTAGTGTACGTTGGATCGAGTTACTTTATGTTGGACAGATCCCAGAATCAAATAATATGTTTGTGGTCGAGTTGGTTCAGATCCCGGTGAAGGTGCAACCACCCGCACCTATATCTCCGGAATTGGTCAGTCAGAATAAATAAGATATAGTTATTTATGTGTTTGATTTTGTTATGCGTATGTTTTAATTAATGACATGTATGTGAACTCTATATTGTATAATAAATAAATAAATAAATAAAAGGTTGTTACAGTGGAGGTAACCGTGGATTAATGAGATGTGTGGCTACAGTTGCATATGTAGGAGGATGTCAAGTTCTAGGTATTATTCATACAATTCTAACTGTATCAAACATCCTAGGAAAAATAGTTGGGGAAGAATTTAGGGCAACCTCTATGCACGAGCGCATAGCTAGAATGCTGACCAATACTGATGCCTTCATAGTCTTACCAGGTGGTTGTGGTACTTTAGAGGAGATTTTTCAAAGTCTCTTGGGCACAACTGAATATCTATCACAAACCGATAGGTTTGTTAAATGTTAACCATTTCTTTGATGGTCTGTTGTCTTTTCTTGATCAGGCTGTGGAACAAAGGTTCATCTCACATTCAGCACGACGAATTCTCATCTCATCTTCAAAAGCTAAGGAGTTTATTGATACTTTACAAGCATATGTTCATGTATCTGATCCAACTATGACTCGAATAGATTGGAAGACAGACAATCGTGAAAAACGCAAGTTAGATTTGGATCTTCATCTGTAACTGTAGTAGGACATGCCATTGTTGTACTGCTTCTACTTTCTTAAGGTCAACTTAGATACCATCCTTACCAACCATACTCCTTTAGAGTTAGGGCATACTTTCTTAAGGTAAAACTATTTATAAATATTTCTTATGTTACTCTGAACTCTTAGAATATTCTAGTATATCAATACATGCAAAAATAATTTGATCCAAGCATGTCTTAAGTACTAGTTATCAAGTCTATAAATGCAGTTAGGGCATTTGTTAAACCCAAATTACATCATTAAGAACTTATAGTGCTCATACTGAGTTCTAAAAGTTGTTTTTAAATTATTCTTTTCCCTTTTCCTCAATTGATAATATTCATATCTCAAATTAATTTTTGAAAAACATTGAGCACATTGTAATTGATCAAACAAATCATCTATACGAGGTAATGAGTATTTATTCCACACTGTCACTTTATTGAACTGTCTATAATCTATACATATATTATTTTTCATTAATAGGTCTAAAGCACCTCAAAGAGAGTACTAGGGCGTATAAATCCCTTATCTAACAAATATTTCAACTGATTCTTCAATTTCTTAAATTTAGTGGTTGCCGTTCTATATGAGGTATAAATACTGGTTGGGTTCCAAGAAGTAAATCAAAACCAAATTTCATTTATCGTTTTGGGATAATCCTGAAAATTCCTTAGAAAACACATTAGAGAATTCTCTAACCACCAAAACTTGATCTATATTAATGTATTTCATATCTATATCCTTGATCACTGCCAAATATCCTTGGCCCTTTTTTGCAATGACTTATGGCTTGCGAAAGCAGAAATTAGATTACTGGACACCTCACTACGGTCTCTTTGTATCAAGAAAGAAGATTCTCTTGTCTAAATCATTGTAGCACATTCTACAGCAATCCCATATATGAGATATTATTTCATCTATGGTACAGCTTTTAACAATGGATATACCATTTCATTAATAAAAATCTTATTTTTGCCATTTAATAGAGAACAATTATGAAACATATTCGAACAAGTGCACAAAATAGACATTATATTCTATAGCTAAAATAACTCTACAAATCAAGTCATTCCATGCAAAAATTCTTAACCATTCAATGCAATTTTTAGTTATAAGCATATACCATATTTAATGCATATATTATGTTACAAATATGGCATATAAGCCATATCTCATCAATATAATGCATGACTGATTTACTGTATTACGCAAATACCATATATCAACTAACTCGTTGCACATTATTTCATAACTTTTTTTTATCTCATGGCTCGCTATGTTTTTTTTTCTCTACTATAACTAGGTCAGTATGAACATACTTGTCATGTGACCTTTTAGCATCACCTTTCATAATTCCCCCTGTAACTTTTCTTTTTATAAATAGCTGGGATATGATATTAACTTTTACAGCCAGTATACCGTAACATAAAATATTGAATGCAATTTTTTTGTTATTGATATCATGCATATACTAGTGCAAATTATAATTGTCACTGGAATATATGTTAATCATTATCAACTAAGTAAATACAATTATGCCATGATATTGTATAATACACATTAAACAGAAAGAATTATTGCTACGTAATGTTAGCCATCACTTTATTATTTTAAATCTTTCATACTATTCAGAACAATTCACAATTGAAAATATATTTAAACAATTGACTTATGACATAACAGAAGAAAATTAACTTTAAATAAAAAGAATTTTGACACCCTATAAAATCCCCTAACAACACCTTGATTATAAATATGTCCAGCTCATATCCATATTCAAGGTCCTACCATAGAATTCTTTGCTCCATTAGACCACAGGGAAACCTAGGGCTCTGATACCAACTTTGTCACGACCCCAAGTTAGGAGTACGTAATCGGCACTGGTTTTGAGAATCATCTCATCCCGTAAGCCTCTAAAATGATACATATAAATGAACTTATCACAATTAAGATAAATTGTAACCAAATTCATAATTACATATTCATTTGAGAACTTAACTTCTATGCTATATAATTTCAATTATCTTAAAATATACACAAAGACCATGTAATATGGAAGTTGAGATTCTGCCTGTGATATATGGAGCAACTCTAAAGTATAAAATACAACATAAGCCAAAAGCTGAGAGCCTTGAAAATAAAGTATGTTCACCCATAAAATGTGTTGCCTAACTGACCAGCTATCTGAAGGAAACTGACTAAAATCTGTATTCTTATCTGAAAAATGTAGAAATATCGTGTAGTGAGTTTGACAACTCAGTGAGCAGGCAATTCTTACCATAACGGAAACAAGACAAGCAAGGCACGAGTTTTTCCTTCACAAGTAAATATTTAATGTAAGAAAAACATGAATGTCGTATGTATCATATGTTTGAAAGATCAATAAAAAGAAAGTTTCAATATTAAGAGGTATAAATATCAATGTTGCAATATTATATAAATAAATACAAGTTTAGAACTTCTCATAAATTGAAGAACTCTCTCTATATTAGAACCGTAGCCATATCTCAAGTATGTAGCAAAAGAAATGTTCACCATCAATCAAGAATCCATCAGGCAAAAACCCACACAATCATCCATCAGGCAAAAGTCCACATAATCCATCAGGTAAAAGCCCGCATAATTCATCAAGCAAAAGTTCGCACACAATCAATCAGGCAAAAGTCCATTTCATAGAACTCAAGATGCACTAAGATTAGCGTTCATAGCTACTAGATTGCAATGCTTTCAATTTAGATTTCTTCGTATAGATACAATAAAGAAATAATAAGAAATGTACGATAAACAAAAATGTCATATCCCTTCCAGAAAAGAATATACTCACTGATCAACAATAATCACAACAACATCAACTTAACTTACACATTTATATCCAAAAGTGCACACATGTACCTCATAAAATCATTTATCAATTCATATAAAATACCAACACCATAAACCAACATAATTTTTGAGTATTCTCAATCAGTATAGTTTAATATCAATATAGAACTAAAATATAAATGATGCTTGTCCTGCATTTCTAAGGTTTATACTAGGAGCCATGTTTTGAAATACATGTTCATAAATAAAAATAAATTTCACATCAATAGTAATGTCTCATATGGATATATTAAATTAATAGTTAGAAATTATGTTATAGTAAGTATTATCTACTCACTTGGTAAGGGCTTCAAGTTAGACAGCTCTAAAATATACTTTTCCAATCCACGTTTGATCAAGTAGACCTCAAAAACGTGTCCGGAGGATCCAAATATCAAGGAAACGTCTCCGAAAACTTGGACTCGCCAAAAATCACTATTCACGACGAATAAAAAGCTGTTAGATGGCCGAAAATATACATATCCTAAGGTTTATCTAACTTCTGAATGCATCTACGGTGTCAGAATTTCAATTAGAAGTCTCTAAGTAAGAGTTTCAAAATTTATCTTTTTCTGAAATTTTTTACTTTAGTTCTACGACGATTCAACGGTTTATTTTAAAAATTGATCCGTCAAAATCATAATACTCTTCATCCTGAATTTTGTAACACCTTCAGTTTTGAGATCGGAAGCCAATAGGCACTCCAGATCTAAAAAAAATTGAAAATTACTATTCACTCACTATTCATCCGTTTTAAAATTTCTTCAGAAATCTGCTGTCTCTTCCATTGTCTCCCCTTCCCCTTTTTCCCTTTTTATTTTATTTTTAATCATAATTATTATTATTTAATAATTAAATAATAAGATTTTATTTTATATATATTCATATAATTTCTGCTTTTCATTCTAAAATATCCCAAAAATTTCTAAAAATTTTCATTATCATAAACCTTTAGTTGAACTCTTAAATCATGTTTTTTCTTGATCAAACTCGTAATAAACAAATCTCAACATAAATATCTTTTTTACATATTAAAAGAAAGAATATTTCTAAAAATACAATAAAAATTTATTAGAGGCCAATATAATTATTTTAAGTAAAACAATAATTATTTACTTAAAAGTCTACTTACTTTTAGCAAGACATAATCATTTTTAAACAAATAAAAATATATTTGTTTATAGCAAAATACTATCATTTAAAAATAAAAATTACGTACCAAAACGTAAATTTTTATATTTTTTTGTACTTCTTTAACCTATGTAGTAAATATACATATTTTCTACGGTTCTTATCCCCATTTTTGAAATTCTCTATTTTATTCTAAATTTTCTTTAATTGAAATTTTCGTTAAATTTTACGGTTATTATAAAAATTACAGCTATAATAGATATGCACCATTATGTAGAGATAGATGATTTACTACATAATACAATTAAAGTTAAAAAGCACTTAAATGTTAGAGCATCTTCTAAATTTGGCTCCATTCCTAAAATTTTATGGAAGCTGAATTGGCAAGACAACCAAGAGGCTGCTACTAGGTCGAAAGAATAGGGCAAGGAGAGGAGTTTAGTTATAGCCTTTAACCCTAAGATAAGGGATGATACTTCTATTTCCTTTAGAGCACAAGATACAAAACATTTTAGGTGTCAAGGGTTTGAGCATATTGCATCATAGTGTCCTAACAAAAGATCAATTATTTTTCTTGATGATGGAAGCATGGAGAGTGAGCATTCTAGTAATGGTGAAATCCACCATTGGAGGATTACAATGATTTAGAGGTTGGTGAACCAGTGTATGAAGAAGTATTGGTTACTTGACGTACTCTTAATATGTAGCCTAATGATGATATTGATTATAAACAGCGTGAGCACATCTTTCAGACTAGGTGCCACGTAAATAACAAGGTATGTAACTTAATTATTAATAGTAGAAGTTGCACTAATATAGCTAGTACCTTAATGGTTGATAAATGGGGTTTACCCACATTAAAACATCTTAAACCATATAGACTAAGATGGTTGAATGATAAGAGAAATATATAGGTGACCAATCAGATTCGAATATATTTCTCTATTGATAATTACAAAGATGAAGTATTTTGTGATATAATACCAATGTATGCTGGACACTTGTTGTTAGGACGTTCATGACAATTTGATAGAATGGTCAATTATGATGGCTACAAGAATCAATATACATTGACTATGCATAATAGTACCTTTATTCTAACATCTCTAAAGCCGGCTGAGGCTTTTGCTGATCAAGGATTACAAAAGAATGTAAGTTGAAAGAAACAAAAGAAAAATAGAAGAAAGAGACTAAGGCTAAAATTGAGAGTGAAAAAAAAGAAAGAGAGACCAAGCCATGTGAGCAGAAAAAGAAAGAGTTATGAACAAGAAAAAGAGAAAGAGAAAAATAAAAGTGTAAGTACTTTTGCATTAAAAAGTAAGGTGAAGAGTGTTTTGGTATGCAAATCAAACCTCTTTGTGCTTATGTACAAGGATATTTATTTTACCAGCACTCCTAACCTTTCTTTGCATAGAATGATTGTATCTTTTATACAGGAGTTCACTAATATTTTTCTTAAGGAGATTCCACATGGACTACAACCTTTGAGAAGCATTGAGTACTAGATAAACTTTAGCCCTAGAGCATCCATTCTTAATTGACCAGCTAACAAGTGCCGAACTAGAGTTGTATTTTAACCTAGTGATTGATTTTAGGTACATATGTGCAACAAGAAATTCCTGGTTCAGAAAAAGTCTAAGTTGCATCTTAGGAGAGATAAACATTTTCAAGTTTTGAAGCGGATCAATGACAATGCTTATAAAATTGATTTACCGAGTAAATACGGTAATATTAGTGCTACATTCAATGTTGCTGACTTATCTTTATTTGATGTAAGTGATACCTTTGATTCGAGGAAGGAGGGAATGATGGATATCAATGTGCTGTCAAATTTATTCCAAACTATTTTCAAGATTCTTTACAAAGAATAGGCGGTCCAATAATTAGTAACAAGGCAAAGTGGGTTCAAGAAATTTTATTGAACTTGATTTTGGACATGCAGACTAAAGAGAAAGCTATTGGCCCAAGTCAAGACATCAAATAAATCACACTTTACAGCCTTGAGGCCAAATAGAGTTTGTTAGATCTTAAAGATGATTAGCCCAAATTTGCATAGGTTAAAGATGTATTATGCGCTTTATGTTACATATTTTTTTTAAAATAATATTAGTATTTAATATACTTTGGACTCATTCTTTATGTTGACTAAATATTAATTTAATTATAGGTTTATGTTTTTCTTAGTTTAGTTAGGCCCAATAATTAATATTATTTGGACTATATAGGACGTATTGCATAAAAATCTAATTAGGTTTTTTTAAAGATTTCATAGAGTGACTATGTAAGAGATTTTTTATACTTATTTAAAGAAATTTTTTGAATGATGAATAAGAATAGAATTTTCTCTTAAAGTGAGAACTTTCCTTCATTTTTAGACAAAAAACTAAATTTAATTTTATCGAGACAATTTGTGGCGATCAAAATATTCGTTAAATTTTTAAGGCGATCTTTACTTCTGTCAAATATTTTATTTTTTGACTTAAAAAAACACATTAGTCCACCACTTTTCTTTAACTAATAAATAAATAGAGACAAAATTTCTCCAAAGCTCACTCACGCTTGATCTATAAAAGGACTTCACCTCCCATGTTTTGGTGAGTTTTACTTGTTCTTACATTTTCAATTTCTCTTTCTGTTTTCCTTCTTTAAGAACTCCCTTCATCGTAGTGTGAATTTCGAAAACTTCACTTTCGAAATTCATGGTAGAAATTGTGTGACCGTGCTTAATTGTCTGCCACGTAGCTCTGAAATATTGCCCCTCTTAAATCTTAAATTTTGATAAAATTAAAATTAGTATCTATATATAGCTACAATATATATATATATATAGTCAAAAATATTATTTTTTTACTTAAAGTTTAACTCCGTATTTAATTTTTCTTTGAAGTATTAATTTATTTAATTTTGTCTTTATTTTTTTACAAAAAAAATAATTTTATCCTTTAATGTAACACCATTAAATCATTTGATAGATCCACCTTAGTCTTAGCTGCATACGTAGTCTATAATTCATCAAAATTTTAAACTTTTTTTACTCCTTTTTTTCCTCTTTTTTTTTTATTAAACCTCAATGTCATCGTCAGTAAATAATATTTATATTGGCACGAAGACTCTATTAAATGAATTAATGATATTAGACAAAAGAGTAACATGGCACCTTTTTTTTTATTGAAGTTAAATTTTCAGAACATAAAAGTATTTTTACTTCTCTCTCTGTGTATATATAGAACCAAACCCACATGATTTTTCATTTCTATTGGGCTTTTGTTCTGTGGTCAAACTTTTGTTTTGGGTGGAAGTGGAAATAATCCTTTTTTTTTTGGCAAGTGGAAAGTGTAATTTTGTACTAGTAACTTGTTATTTTGGGCCCATATAGATCCTTCCTTCTCCATTATTTTTTGGGGTTTGGGGGTTAATCGTCTCCCTGTATCTTAGTCATCAAAGTAGCCCAACAAATCATATAGGTTTGGTAATTTTTGCTGATGTTACGAGCCCCTCGTGCTAATTTAAATTTTTCTGAAAAAAAAAAATTGGTGGGCCACTTACAAGAAAGTGTCGCTAGTGGCAAAGACAATACCTAGATGAAGAAGTCCAAAAAAAAAAAAAAATACCTAGATGAAGAAGAGAGCTTATCATTAGTGAGCAGCAACTACATGTAAAAATTTTTGTCCAAAAAAAAAAAAAACTACATGTAAAAATGAATCCAACTATTTGTAGATTATTTGAATTTGTTCACTAAAAACTTTAAATTGAGTTCAACCAATTTATTAAACAAACAAAATTCATCAATATATTAAACATTTTTAGTTAAATAAAATGAGTTCAAAAATTTAATACTTGATTCATTTAATTCATAAATAATTCAATTATTTAAGTGTTATTATTTTTATGTATTATTTAAATTTTATTAAAAATTAATTTATCAGTCATTGAAACAGTTCAAGATGCATTTTTACAATATATATATACACACACATAATATAAAAGTATAATCTTTTAAGTAGTTTAATTTATAAAAAAAAAAACAACAAACTTTATTTTTATTTGGCCTAAAAATTTATAGATGAAAATATATATTTCATCCATCAGAAGACCTAATTACTCAGAAGACCTAATTAATGACAAAATTGACATGTGTCAAAGTTCAAAAATTCAAGGGAATGAAATTGAAATTCATATACTTAAGTTGAAGAAGGAAGAGTATTTTTTGTGCTAAATGTTTTTTCCATCCACCCACTTATACACAATACAACTGCAAGGTATAAAAAAAGATTACGAGCTTTTGAAATTAAATTTTCTTCGGAAAAAATAATATTAAAAAACAAATTCCGTCTCAATCGAATCAGCATACTTGTGTCTATGATTTTTTTTTCTTAATAAAATAATTAATAAATAGTTAAAAATATATATTATAAAATGAGTGATAAATTTGAAGGACTAATTTTCATCAGCAAGAAATCTAGTGCTAGCTTGTGAAAGAGTTATCATATTTATGATTGGTGTTGTCCCGCAAAGGAGTTAGGGTTTTTTAATTTCAATGGAAGAGAAGCTGGAATCTATAGAAAAGCTCGAAATTAATTTCAGAGGATAAACTAACTCCAGAAACCAGACTATCAAAAAGCCATAATCTTCATAATTGAAAAAAAGAAGATAATTTTAGGGATGCCACATTAGCTTCAATGTCACACACAGCTTGAAATATGACTAATTCACAAGGTAAGTCGGAGTATTTTAATAAAAAAGTTAAAGGACAAAAAAAAGTCCTTTCAAACATGTATAAGTTACATATAGCAAAATACTCTAAATGGGCAACCGTGTGCTTGGTGTCCTGCAACTCTCAATCCACCGTCCAGTATCTGTACTCTTAAACATCATGGCCACGAGCAAGGCGAGGTTGCAGTACAGTTCTAAGAATCGATAGAAGGAAGTAGAGAAGACAGATGATAAAGACAAAATCCATGACAAAAGGATGTGTCTGGAATAAATGCTGCCCAGTTTTTGTACCCTTAAATATGAGGGACAGGAGCAAGAAGGCGAACATTTTTGTAATGATGTTTGACAATTCTTTGAAAACTTTGCTGTTGCGTGATCACAAAACAAAAATTTTAATATTTAGGAATATAGGGAAAAAAAAGAGAGTAAGTGAAGCATAATAAACAAACAAAATGAGCTGAAGAAAAACAAACAGACAAAATGAAGTTTAAATTAAGCACTTACCTATAATCCATCACAAACCCTTTAGAATACTTGCAACGCCAAGATAATGTTGCCTACAATAGTAGCACAGAGAAACAGAAGATCAGTTGAGAAACACTCTGATTCAGTTATATATATATATATATGGGTTCTTTAACTGCATTAAGATTGCTTCTAGCTAGTACTGAAATTTAGCAGTATATAAAAACAATATTGCTATACATGGTTCCACAGTAGCATGTTCTTTAGAACTTTCTATTTAAAAAATAGCATTTAATAATGAGAAGTTGGCGTTTTAGGTAATGAAGATGTTAAACCAACATCCCTAGACGAAAAATGAAGGATAATATGATGAATATATAACCCGTTATAAAAATAAATTATCATTTAAATCTCTACACATTAAAGACTCACAGCTTATAGATACATTAATTCTCAAATTATTCAAAATTTAGTACTTAATTAAGTTTGACCTTATTTGTCAGTATGCAATACCTATATAAGTCGAAAGTTAGATCTATGATCCAACAGAACCAACTCACGAAGAGCAATGAAGATGGAAACCAAAAATTAGTCTAAAAAATCAGAAGATATATGCACATCAACAAACAATAATAATCATCGAAGAAGATAAAACAATAGGAATATCTATTACCCAAAGGCAAAACAATATTCTAAGACAGAGGAACAAAGAAAACAGTCTCGTGACCATTAACCCCGCAACCATCGACTAAACCAATTCACAATAAGCCTCTTATGAACAGAAAATTCAATCCTCACACAGCAAAAAGAAGCAAGCAAACTAACACCCAGCAGATCTACTGAATTTCACTACCAAAGTCACTCATAATACCTGTTGTGAACAAAACCTAACCTAAAAAAAATAGAGAATAGTAAGAAATTAGAACATTGGCAAAACCCAATCATAGTTGCTATCTCAAAATCGCATAAGGGAAAATGTCATCTAACCCAAAGACAAACAGATTTCCTAAACCTTATTTGAGCAGCAAATGAAAAGCATGAAATAATAAAAAATATACTATAAACTTACTCACCTTGCTGCACAACTTCACGATACAAACCAGAGATTCTACTCCCAAATCCTTGCTGCCAGGAAACAAACTGAGAGGGTCTCGCGAATTGCCCAGGTGTTGAACTATGTAAATGGACGGCAGTGGTCGGCAGATGGAGAAGTAACGTTGGAGGCTTCGCGTGGAGCTGGCTCTGATTCGCCGCGGCGTTTTCTTTGTGAAAGAAAGGTGCCCTCTTTGACGATGTGGTTTCGCTTTTCAAGAAAAAAAGTTTATTGTTTTCTTTCTAGAAAGAACAGACTCTATTTACCTTTTTTTTTCTTTCTTTCTTTTTTTAATAATATTATCTCTTTTATTTTTTAAAAATATACAATTTTTTTAATTAAAAATAAATTACTACTAAATTTATTTAAAACATTTATTTATTATTTTATTTTATTTATCAAAATATCATTATATTATTATTTTGTATTTCAAAAAAAAATTATATTAAATAGTAATTTTCTATTTTTTATTAAAAAGATTATTATTTTTTATTATTTTTACATATATTCAATTTTTTTTAATAATTTAACTATATAAATATTACTTTTAACAAACATTATATATATATATATATATATATATATATATATATATATATATATATATATATATATATATATATATATATATATATATATATATATATATATATATATATATATATATGTTTAGAGAAAAAAAATTATAAATATTATAAATATTTTTTAATATATAAATATTTATTTATATATTTTTTAGATCTACAAATCAAATTTTTGTACATTTTTCATAGATAGGCTTGGAAACATATGTTGTGCATCTCTAGTTTTATAATTTGTGGACAATAGACCAATATTTTAAGAATTGTTGAAATATTTAAAAAATAATTTTTTCTGCGATGGCTCCCAAATTTCTTGATGGTATTGATTGAGTCTCTAATTAAATTATCGTCGCATAAATAAAAAATGACATAAATTTTTTTACATTTTAATATTTATTTTTATTTTTTATTAAATAAATACAGCATTTAATATTTATTAAAAATAATATTTATATTATTAAACTATTAAAATTAATTAAAATATATTTAAACACAACTAAATAATATTATTATTTTTATTAAAAAATCGATATTTAATATAATTTTTTATTTTAAAAAAATTAAAAAAAAATATAACATTATACAAAAATATTTTAACAAAAAATTATAAATAAACTGTGAAATAACAAAAAAATTAACAAAATTTTTTAAATAAATTCAGTCGTAACATTTTTAAAATTTTAAAAAAAATTATGTATATTTTAAATATAAAAAATGTCATGTAATAAAAATAAAATATAAAAGAGAATTGAAGAATAGGTTCAGCTCTCTAATTTTATTCTCTCTTTTTTTAATATTAAATTCTGTCTTTTTTTTCTTTTGTTTTTGTCATCTAAGTTTTTTTTTAAATACTCTTTTTCGATTTATCATAATTTTCTATTTTCAAAGAATTAATACACAACACAAAATTTTTATTATAATTTTTAATTATTTATTATTATTGTTATTTTTTATTTTAAAATTAAAATAATTAAAACTGTAACGTTCCCAATTTACGTTACATAAAATAAATTATTTTTTTTTCGCAATCAAGTAATTTCCATAAAGTCATTTCTCTCGTGTATACACAATATACAGATCAAATCTATAAACATCAAAGTACAGTAGAAACGGGGATCCTACCTGTAGCGTTTAGAGCACTCTAAAATACAAACACAGTATAATTCAAAAACTGTGAGCCTTGAAAGCAACGTAAACTCACATACAGAATATGTCACCTAATTGATCACTTATCTACAAGATTAGACTCTGTATTTTCATCCGAAAAATGTGAAAATATCGTGTAGTGAGTTTGACAACTCAGTGAGTAAATAATACATTCTATGACCTCTTAAGTCGGTATATGGATAATGACAGATCTTAAATAAAATTACTGAGGGGGCAAAAGAGATGTTTAACAATTAATATAAAATAAATTTTTTTTGAGGGGGGCTATTATATATATTTAGTTAAAATTTTAAAATTTTAAAAAAAAATTATGAAAAAAAAATTTACTTAGGGGGGCGGTTACCCCTCCCTGTCTAAAGAAAGGTCCGCCCCTGTATATTTTAAAATTTGTCACAGAAATAATACAGTTCAGAAGTACATTCATATGTGACTCGTATTTTAAATATTCTCAATTCAAAGATATTCATATATCTAAAACTATATGCAGTATGGTATGATCATTAAACAAATGTTGTTCAGCTGTATAAACTATAGTAAAATAATAAGTTTTTAAGATAAAGTTATAACTTTTAAAATAACCTGCCTCATTCGGCGATCTGATCAACCCACATACTCATTTGCTATACGCATAGTAACCGATCAACTACAGTTACAATAGTAATCAGAGAATGTGAGTTCATCACCCATCTGCCTCCTCGCATTACTACTGTCACTTGGTTGTAGCGGCCCTCCCCCGACTCACTCAGACTAATAGGACGTCCCCTATTCGGTACCGTCACAAGCCATACAACCCGTTGATATTCATCCATACATATAAATACATATATATTAATGCATATTCATCAAATACAATGTAAAATTATTAAACAACTCGCCATGAGCTTTACACTTGTCATAATTATCAAGCAACTCGCCACGAGCTTTACACTTGCTATTCAATTTCATTTATAATATGATATGCATCATTTTCACAAGTATATAGTTTTACAAATTAACGTATCGTGCACATAATATTCACTTTATCAAATAATGATAAATATATTAGAACCACATATTCAATGAGTTCCAAAATATATTTATAAAATCATACTCTTCTTGAACTATGTGCCAGTTTGTAAGTATAACAGATGTTTTAATACATTTAATAAACTTATAATAGTATAAATAATTTATAAACAGAAACAATAATATATTTATAGTTCAAGAAGAGCATATGGCAAATCATAGAAAGAATTATCTACTCACAAAGTAAAGCTCTTGGTTGGACAATCCTAAAATGTACTTTTTCAATCCGAATTTAACCAATTAAACCTCAAAAACGTGTCTGGAGGGTCCAAAAACTTAGAAAATGACTTCGGGAGCTTGATCACTATTCACAATCGAAAAATATTATTTACCTCTGAAAAATACTATTAATCGCCGGTAAATATTATTTACCACCGAAAAATACTATTTATCAAGAATAAAAAGTTATCATATAGTTAAAAAATTTCATATCTTAAGGTTTATCTAACTCCTGAATTTATCTACGGTGTCAGATTTTCAATTGGAGGTCTCTAAATAAGTGTTTCAAATTTTATCTTTTTCTGAGATTTTTTACTTCAGATCTACGGTGATTTTACGGCTGATTTGAGAAATTGTTCGGTCAAAATTGTAGTATTCTCCGTCCTGAATCCACTAGTACCATTAGTTTTAAGATCAAAGGCATGTAGACACTCCAGATCTAAATATATATATATATATATAAATACTATTCATACTTTACTATTCATTCTCCTCCCTCGGTTTTTGTAATCCGTCTTCCCCCTCTCCATTTTCTTCTTTGTTTTTTTTTATAATAATAATAATTATTATTATTTAATATTTTTATAATGAAATGTTATTTTAAATATATTCATATAAATACTGTTTTTCATCCTAAAATATTTCAAAAATTTCTAAAAATTTATATTTTCATAAAAATTTAGTTGAACTCTTAAATCATGATTTTTTGTGATAAAAATCTTAATAAAACAAATCATAAAATAAATATCTTTATACATAATAAAATAAAAAATATTTCTAAAAATACAAATTTTTTTTATTAAAGGCTAATATAATTATTTTAATTAAAAATATATTTACTTTTAGCATAACATAATCATTTAAAAAAAATAAAAATATATTTATTTATAACAAAATATTATTATTTAAAAATAAAAATTACAAGATGTTACAAGAATAAAATACAGTATTTACCAAAAAAGAAGAAAAAAAAAAACATGTAGACCATGTTTGAAGGGAGGCACTAATTGAGCCAGCAAAACTCTTCTCTATGATATGTACACTTGCAATTATAATATGAAACTTTAATTACAATAATATAATGAAAATAATAACTAAGAGTATTTTTTTAATGATAAATTTTTTTAAAATTAATTAACAAATTTTATTAATAAAAATATTATAGTTTATTTAAAAATTATAATTAGTATTAATATCTAATTACTTTTAACATAAATTATTTATTTAGTAGTAAGTTATTTATAATATTTTCTATATATTATTTGAAAATAAAATTTATTTATTTATTTATTTATTTTATTACCTATTTGAACGTTCAATCACGTTGAAATAATAAATTCTAAATCAATATTTTCATCGATTTAATAATTAATTAATTTTTAAAGCATTGGCTATAATTCTCCTCTAAGTACGGATCAGGATCCTCTGCGGTACACAGCACGTGCTGTGCACTGCAAAAAAAAAGTTTTTTTTTTAAAAATTAATAAAATAAATAAAATAAAAAATAAAAATTTATTTTTGCAGTGCACAGCACGATGCTGTGCACCGCAGAGGATCCTGGTCCTCTAAGCACGACATTGCTATATTTTGGCTTGAATTTTTCTATTTTCACTTTCAATTTTAATAATTGTAAGCTACCAGCTGGCACTATTTTTCTTTTTTCTTTTTCATTTTGGTCCAAACACAATTCTTTATTTCTGTTGGGAGTTTTCTTTTTGGGTCATACTTTTGTTTCGAGTGGAAACATTCTTTTTTTTTTTTGGGACAAGGGGTAGAAACACGTCTGTGCACGAATCCAGAATAACACCACGAGTTTTCTAGGAACGGGCTTTCCATCTCCTCCATCTCTCGTTTTCTATTTCTTTTCAATTTAATATGTATTTTGTTATTTTTTTCTTTTAAAGAAATCTCAGAACTTTTAAACCTTTTTAAAAAAATTCTCTTCCATTTTAATTTTTTTTTCAAATTTATGTATGTTTTTTTTTTACAAGTGAAATACTTACATCACGCATAAAGCCAATAAACAAAAGACAAAGGTAGGGAAACTAAGTTTAACAACTTAATCCCATAGTTTTTGAATATACAAAATACAAATTAACAGGTCTTACAAATTAGAGAATGTAAAGGCAACACACATCTCAAATATTAGATTACTAAAATTTATATTTTAAAATTTCAAATATACAACAATAAAACATTTAAAAAAAAGATGCTTATAGGAGAGACAGTACACCTCTCAATCCCTCTCTGAAAGTTAGATCTCTTCATATTCTTCTTCCAAATAAATACATTGTTGCTATAACATCAAAGTTGTAAATCTAGATAACAAAATACGAATCCTTGAAACTCCATCACCTCTCTTGGAAAACTCTTTTCTGATAGGAAGTAAAAAGTTCTTCAAAAGAGAGAAACAAGGTTTCCTGAAAGAAGAAAGCAAAAAAATAAAGAACAGCAAAACAGAGGAGCTTGGGCCAGCTTGCTATGCTGGCGAGGGAGGGAGAGAGAGATTATGCAATTGGGGGGGAGGGGGTAGCTGTTGTGCAGTGGGGATAAGGGGCGAAGCTTTGCAGTTGGAAGGAAGGAAGGGATGGCTACTATGGAAAATGAGAAGAAGAGAGAGGGGGGAGGGGGTGGCTGCCAGTTTGCTGCGTCTGCTAGGGTTTGAGCAGCGCTTGGAGGAGAACTCTACTAGGGTTTGAGCGGCAAATGTTTGAGCAGAATTTTAAAACATTTCAACCCAAATTTATGTATTTCAACCCAGCCCGGACATACAAAGTTAAGAATGGGCCACTCAAGTCAATTGTTCATTGGGCCAGGATTGAGTTTTGAAATGTAGACCTAATTAATAATTGGATCCAATTTGTGTCATCCAAAAATCCAGTTCAATCTGTGTACACATTTTATATATCACTGGATGAAGAAGGAAATAACATCGGTGAGAAGCAGGTGTACAAAATTAATTCAAATCGATTAAATTAAATTAAATTGAATTAAATAAAAATTCAAAAAAATCGATTGAACTCAGTTTGGATTGATTTTTTTCTTACCAAAATCAATGGGTTGGTAAGTTGAGAAATCGATTGAACACTTTTAATAAGCTGCAACTACTAATGTATATGAGTTGAGGTGTTTGTAAATTATTTAAATTTGTTCTTTAAAAGTTTGAATTAGCTTCAGCTCATTTATTAAAGCTTCATTGCATTTTTAATTATTTTATCTTTAGAAATGTATTAATTTAATTTTTTTTATAATTTATAATATGAATTTGATGTTTTTAATTTCAACAAGGGAATCAAAATGGTTCCTCAGTTAAATTTGTCATATATTTTATAGTTAATCCACCATATTATGCTGTGTGTGCATAATAATTTTTTTTAAGTAACTAGAAATAATAATATTATTTAATAATGCATATTTAATTTATGTATAGTAGATTAATTACAAAATATATATTGAACTTAATAGGTTGATCGTTTTGATTCATTTATTAAAATTAAAAGGTCAAAATTTATATTATAAATTATAAAAAAAAATTGATATATTTATAAAAATAAAAACAATAAAAAAATGTAATTAAATCGTTATTAAATGAATAAGTTTAACCAATGTATTAATTTATTTTAATTAAATGAATTGAGTTTAAAATTTGACACTGGACTCAGATAAATTCATAAATAATTCAGTTACTAATGAAATATTATTATTTTTATACATTCTTTAATTATATATAATTTTATTAAGAATTAAAGATAAATGCAATAATTTATCAATCATTAAAACACTACAATATATATTTTATATTTTTCTTAATATATGTATACACATATATAATATAAAAGTATAAACTTTGATTAGTTTAATTTATAAAGTAAAATAAATTTTATCTTTATTTTTGTTACATATAAAAAATGACTGGGTAAAATATATTTTCCACCCCTCAATTTTATGCCAAGTTTTATTTTTGTCCATTAAAATTTATCCATTTCAGTTTTGTCCTTTTTTAACTCTCAGTGACTCGATCTCTGCGTGACATCAAGTTTAGAGAGTCAAGGGACAAAATTGAAATTAATATATTTTAAGAGTCAAAAATGAAATTCAGTGTAAATTTAAAGCAAGTTTGGCTTATTTATATATATATATATATATATATATATATATATATATATATATATATATATATATATATATATATATATATATATATATATAATATTGTTGCAATCTTGTCATATCTATTCACACACTTGTACACAATGCAACACAAAGCAATAAATAAAGAATATGAGGTTTTGAAATTAATTTTTTTTTATAGAACAAAAATAATATTAAAAAGATTCCGTCTCAATCGAATCAGCATGCTTGTGTCTATATTTTTTTAAAATAAAATCATTAATAAATAGTTAAAAATATATATTAAATAATGAGAGAAAAAATTAAAGAAATATTTTTAATCAGCAAGAATTCTCTGACAGCTTATGAAAAAGTTATTATATTTATGGTTGGTGTTTTCAGAGTTAAGATACTTTTTTTTTGTTTTTTGTGAGAACTAACGATGTCTCTACAAATATTAGTCTTAGAGTAAATTTGATTTTCAAGAGTGTCTTTTAGAATTCAAAGCTTAGAAGTTAGGATTTTTAATTTCAACGGAATAGAAGCTAGAATCCATAGAAATGCTCGAAATTAATTTCAATGGAGTGTAATAAACCAACTACAGTCCAAAAGTCATATTCTTAATAAACAGGTTTTAAATGATAATTTTAAGGATGCCACATCTGCTTCGGTGTTACACATAGGTACAGGGGACTTCATATATATCAACAAAAATATTTTATTCAACGAAACTTAATTAAAATTTTATTTAGTTCTACATAGATTGATTAACTTTGAACTTAATTTTAAGATATTTTTATTTTTATTTTAGTCCTTAAATCTTACAAAATTATTTTATTCAATTTTTCGTTAGTAAATCACTAATTTTATTAATAAATTTAACAATAACACATCAAGAAACGAAAGGTAGAATTTTTTTTTGCTAATTAAGAGTAGATACTTATTAGGAGAAAATATAATTTGTTACTATTGGTATAATTGTAATTTCTCTTCTTTCTTTTCAATTGTAACAATGTCTCTTGCTAATTTTTTTTTTTTTATTGCAGCTTATTCTCTAATGTTAATTTCTGCCGTTAGATCTAATTCTTAAAGGTGTCAAATGATCAAATTATCCTTTTAAAAAAATAATATTTTTTTTAAAAAAAGTAGTTATATATTTTTTAAATGAAATAATATTTTATTTTAAAAAATTAATTACATTTGTTAAACGAAATTATTTTCTCTTTGCATTTGGGTGAATCCCCCCGTCACCGCTAGCAAGTAACGTCGTCGTTAACAAAGTGCCGTGACTTAACCAACGTCATTGTGAAGAATTCAATTGCATTCAACGACCACCCTTTGTTCTCAATCCTCCGATATATTCCACAAGTCTTTCTTGAACCCACTAATCCCAAGTTGGTCAATCATCGAAGAAGCCACCACGAGCAACTCAAAATGCAAGCACTGTCTAATTTCATGCCAATACCAACCCCCTGAGCATCTCTTTCGCGAAGATAAACTCTGATTGAGCAGTGAGTTTGCTTTCATATGGAGAAAAAAAAACTCTGGTATATAGCATGTGGTCCCAACAATGTAATTTAACAGACACATGGGTTTGCAGATTATGTCTGTGATCCCAGCGATGTAATTTTATGGTCCCAACTATATTCTCTGTTTGGTTATTTATATATATTGTATGTATATTGTAAAATTAAAGTGAAATTTAGAGTTTCTTTCAGTGTTATTATCTCTTTGTAAAAGCTAGATTTTTATTATTCATAATTTTAATCATAGCCTGTGATAGAACTAACTAGAATGGTCATAAAATTTTCAACTTGGAAGAACAAATAAAAGAAGACATCAATTGGGCAACTTGGTGGCCTGCAACTCTCAGTTCATTTTTTTATGGGACTTGAAATAGTGTCTCCAACACCTTTTCCACTCCACGAGAATGCAGTATAGTTCCAAGAGTAGATAGAAAGAAGTAGAGAAGAAAGTTACGTTGAAAGCGATAACATCCATGAGAAAAGCGTGTGCCTTGAATAAATATGTACTCTAAAATATGCTGGCCACAAACAAGAAGGTGAACAATTTTGCAATGATCTTTAACAATTTCTTGAAAACTTGTTCGTGGTTGTTATAGCATGATCACAAAATAAAAATTTTAATATTTAATTATTATTTTTTTAAAAAAGAGAGTAAGTGAAGCATGATAAACAAAATGAACTGGCGAAAAAAAAAACAAAGTGAAGTTATCCATGGCAAAGCCTTTAGAATACTTGCAGCAGAAAGATGAGGTTGCCTACAATAGTAGAAGTTGAGAAACACAATGATACATTGCTCCCTTGAGTGCATAAGAGCATCACCAGTGGTGATATCTATTTAAATTGTTTAAGCGGGTTTCGCAAGTATCATATCACCAATATATAATAAAAAATATTATTTTATTTTAAGTATCGTTGTTTATATAAACAATAGTACTTAAATTTGATCAAATATGTTTTTTACTGTCATGTAGACTGAGTCTCACTTAAACAACTCACAATAAGAATTAAGAACCCTCATTAAAGATGCTCTAAGAATTGTTTCTAGCTAGTACTGAAATTTTGCGGTCTATAAGAATAAGATTGTTGTACATGGTTCTATAGTAGCATGTTTCTTAAATTTTAAACCTAGAATATATATATATATATATATATATATATATATATATATATATATATATATATATATATATATATATATATATATATATATATATATATATATATATAATTTCAATTTAAGTGAAATATAAATCATAATCTTAACAAAATAAAAGGAGGGGATAGTAATACTCCAAATTCAACACTCAAATGATAACTACCCTAATAGAATAAAATGAGTAGATAATCATTTTTTGAATTCAAACACTTAAATAATAATTTTAACTAATCTTAAATATTAGAATAATTAATTATAACAACACAAATTTTAAAAATAATTATATTAATATTAAATAATAAAATAAATTATAACTTTATATATTGCACAATTTCCAAAAATATCATCCAAAAGAGCGAAGAATGAGAGTTATATTGTGTTTTGCATTCTATTCCATGTGCAAACAAATTATATATGGTGCAATTGAGTAGATGACTATTATTAATATGTGATTGAAACATCCCAACAAATAATAAAAGATCTTTGTACTTGATGTTAAAAGGTTGGTTTAGAAGTTAAGGAAAGCGTATTTTTTATTTTAATTACTCAGATATAAAATTTAGAATTAGTACTTAAAAGAATTTATTTTTAAAATATATTATATTAACGACGTGAGAGGTATATTTTTTAAATTATGCAGAGATTTAATCTCAATTGAAGTATAAATAGGTTTAAAAATATTTTACTTTAAAAAAATGTTTTATACTTATGTGTACCTACGTTATCATTCAATTATTTCGGCTTTAACGGAACCACAAATTTTGCTGCAATGTGTTCCTATCAATATTAATTCTCATTCATTCCCCACTAATCTATTATCATTTTTCAACTTTAGCTATCATCATTAATTTGTTTATGAAACAATAGTTTATCAGTCCTTTTCTGTATCAACTATTGTGGGACATTTGTGTATATATGCTCCCAACTTAGCAAGACACTAGCTATTGTATGTATTAATTTATTTATGATAAAATACTTTTAGAGGAATTGGTTAAAAATTAATTAAAGATTTCTTTAACTAAATGTATCTAAGTAATTATTTAAAATACGAACAATTGCCATAACAAAAGGTTGGAGTGTTGTGAAATATATATTTATAATTTAGACTTCAGATTTAACTATATTTAAGCTGAATTTTTTAAAGTAAAAAAAAAAGGCTCAGGTTTATATAGACATATTTAAGCTTGGAATTTGGGTCAAACCTGCAAAATATTATTTATCTTTTGAAAATTTTAAAAACAAATAAAAATTTGAACTTATTTTTTAAAAATACTTTCTAAATTAATTAAGCTTTGAATTTGGATCAAACCCGAAAAATATTATTTATCTTTTTAAAATTAATTTTGAAAATTTTGAAAACAAATAAAAATTTGAACTTTCTTTTTAAAAATACTTTCTAAATTAATACATACATTTAAACAATTATTTTTTTGAAAACTATTAAATTATATATATATTATTTGTTGGGTCGTGCCAAGTTTAAAAATGTTTTAAAATAAAAACTTGAGTTTGGCTTGAAATATTAATTTTTTTAATTTAGATTTTAAATTTGAAGATTAAATTTTTTTTTTTTGAAACTGCTCATGGTCAGATTTATTATGAATGTATGTTTTAAAAGTCGTAAAGTTTATCTATTTTTTAGGCGAGATAGGAGTCTAATGTCAAATTTGTATTAATTAAAAACCTCTTTCTTCTTATTTTTGGTAAAGTTTAACAACTTGATTTATTAAGAAAAAAAGACCCATAATTCTTCCCAACACATAAACATGCAGCATGTGTTCAAACTTTTCCAACCAACGAAGAGTTCTAATTGAATTAGCAAACCAACACCTTTAACATAACCTTTGAAACACATTCCCCCACATTTATTGTCCCTTTTGTATATTTCAACCCCAGTATTAATTGATGATGGACCTTGCCAATGGCTTTAATAAAGTCATAGTCACAAAAATAAACTTCTTCTCTAAGTTATTTGAAGTATCGATTCTCTTCTTTCTGCCAAGTGGGTCTTTCCATAGAGTTGTTTTAATTATTATTATTTTAATTGATTTGGTTATGATAAATTCGATTCTCAATTATTGAAATAATTTTAGTATCACCGAATGAATTATATTATTATTATTATTAATCGTGTTTAGTGATTTTATTATATTGGCATAATGTATTTATAATTTTATTTTTAAAATAATTTTTGAAACAAAAAAACAAAACTCAAATTAACAAAAGAGAGTTTATCATCTTTTAACACTGAACGATCCTTTTGAATAGTGGTACGTAGTTCTACAGTTCTCATATTCATAATTTATAAAAATAAGCTTCATTGTATTTTTAGTTTTTATTTAATTTTTAAAAAACGTCAATTTTTTTTATAATTTTTAATATCAATTTATTCTTTTAATTTTAATAAATAAATTAAAATAATTTTATTATTTATTTTATTATTAATCTACTATGCGTACATCACACTAAATTTATTGTTAATATATTATTTTAAATAATTAAACATGTTACTTATCATTTAGTGATATACACATAATATATGTATAACAAAAATTATTTAAATTTATTTATTAAAATTAAAGGGATTAAATTTATATTATAAATAATAAAAAATTAAATTAATGCATTTTAAAAAATATAGTGATAAAAATTACAATTAAACCTTAAATATATTATTTTTTTAAAAAATATTTATTATAAACCTACTTTATTGTACGTTGGAACCATCTTTTAATAAATATGTACACAATCTTAATGGTCTTAAAAATGTTTGGACCACATCTAATAAATGTATCTTCATAAATAAATGGAAAAAGTAGATAAAAATATGATTTTTTTTAATCTATACTCCATTGAGTAAGTAGTACTACTTGTCTCAATTATTTGGAATAATATAATTCTTATATGATAAAAAAAACCTTTCAAAGGTTGTAAGTAATTTGTCATATAATTTTGTTACGTCAAGCTGTCAAAACTCGAATTCCTTGTCGTTTAATCTTAATCAAAATTTGTGTTTTTTATATTTAAAAAAATATAATATTTCCAAAAAAATCGAATAAAAAAAACTTGAAATTTATTTAATTCTATTTTTAAAAATTGTTTAAAAGTTGTTTTATAAAATAAATAAAAAATTGTTTGATAAACTGTTTTAAAAATATATTATTTTTAATTTTTTTATATTTTGAAAATAAAAATAAAAAATAAAAATAATTTTTTTTATTTTTTAAAATTTATTTTTAAAATAATTACTACATTTTTTTTAAAAGTAAAAATCAAACAGATCCTTCGTCTTTTGAAAATTCGAGTTGGCTATAATAAAACCCTTTGTTATATTATGGAGATAATAAATATCTGTACCTTCTGTTTGTAAGGACATTTAGACTTTTCAATGGTCGGCAAAAGTTTGAAATTTGAATTGTGTGCAACTGTCGGTCCACAAAAATGAAAAAACATTGCGTGCAACTTTGAATATTTAGGAGGTATTTAGTATACCCGTTTGGTTATGATATTTTAGATGTAATGCATCATTTTCTAAAGAGAATTTTGTATTTTGTATTTTATTTTTATTTTTAAAATATACACAATTTTTTTAAATAAAAAATACACTACAAATAAATCTACTTAAAATTTTCTGTTATTTTATTATTTAATTATTATTTTTTATCAAAATACCTTCATATAACATTATGTTATTATTTTTTTATTCTAAAAAAAATACAATTGATATTAAATGGCAGTTTTGCTTTTTATTTATTTTTATTGAAAATAATGTTATAGTTTAATTTTTTAAAATATATTTTAATTATTTTCAATAAAAATTATTAAGTGTATTTATTTAAAAAAATATAAATATTAATAAAATGTAAATAATTTATGCTATTTTAATTTTATGTAATAGTAATTCAGTCGGTGACATAAGAAATGCCCAAACCCTCAAGAAATTTTGAAGCCATCGATGAGAAAATTAATTTTTTGAATTTTTAAAATATTTTAAAAGAAACAATTTATAAAATATTCATCTATTTTTCAAAAATTATGAAACCTTGCAGATAATTTATTTCTAAGTCTCCTTGCAAAAATTCAATTTCTAAATCCAAAAAACATATAAACATATTTTTATATATTAAAAAGTACTTTAAATATTTATATATTTTTTCTCCAAATATATCTACGCCTTAATATTTATTAAAATTATTATTTATATTATTAAACTATTGAAAATAATTAAAATATATTTAAAAATAATCTAACAATAAAATTTTTTAGTAAAAATTAAAAAAATATAAAACTATTATCTAATGTCACTTGTTTTTTTAATATAAATAAATAGAAATATAATAATATAACACTATATGAAAGTATTTTGATAAACAAAAATATAAATAGATAGTACAATAACAAAATAGCTAATGAAATATTTTAAATTAATTTAGTTGTAGTGTATTTTTTAATTTCATAAGAGGAATGTGTATATTTTAAAAATAAAAGGGATGATCATGTAATAAAAATAAAATATTAAAAAAAGGCAATATTTTTTCTGTTTTCTTTTATATAATGCATTAGTATCAAAATTGAAGTGTCCTTGAGTGGTAATTTCATATCACATCACTTTTAATTTTATTAAATTTTATAATTATTTTTTTATAAGAACTTTTAATTGGCATTCTATACATAAGAACCCTATATCATAATATATATCTTATAAGTTATATAGTAATATTTAAAATATTAAAAAATGTAAAATCATGATATGCTGCTAAATGCCTCCCTTATTAATAGTTACCTTTACAATTATTCATTCTAAAGTTGATGAATGGTAGGTTTATAAATCTCATAAAGAAAACGTGTATTTTGACTGGCAAAAAAAAAACGTGTTTTTCAAAAATAACAACAAGTACGAGTTTAAAACAATACTCATTAACGAGAGACGAGGTAATTTGCAAAAGTTTTATGTACGATTCTTCTATAGCTGTACGTCATGCATTAAAATACCAAGAGAAAAAACATAATTTTTCATTAACCCTTTCTTACATTAATTTTTTTTAAAAAGCCTTGAATTATTTGAATTATAAAGAATAATTTTTGGTATATATTTAAATAAAATATATCAATATTTCTTAGATGAATTTAAGGTGTTTTATACACACTATCTCACATCTCGTTGCATCTTATATTTTAATATTTAAAAAGTTTATATTTAATATACAACAACTATGTATTTTTATATTTAGTATAATAAATAAATAAAAATGATATAGTTGATATTTTATAAAAACTAACAAAATTAAAAATAGTGTGATCCCATATTATTAAGATAGTGATATTTTATATAATATTTAGTACCTTGGATAATAATATTAAATATGTATTATATGCCTAACGACATTTCAACTCAAATTTGTTGGTATTATAATTTTTTTAATTATTAAATATTTAAAATTCATTAAAATGAGCATTTACACAACAATTAATGTTTTGCAGCGTAAAAATTAATGAGTTGTATTGCTACCTTTCCTTATCCTATTTTACCCTCTTCCTATTCATTACACACTGCCAACTGTGACCCCACGTTGCAATAACCCACACGATTATCATGATTGTGGAGCAGGTTCGCTGCCACATTTGAATGACATGACAAAAATACTAGCTCCACCATCCAATGCATCTCCACGTGTCACCCATTCAACGGACTAAACCAAATCAGCTCCCCTGATGCGTGTCACTCATCGACGGTTGATATCCCGATTTCTCCAACCCTATCAGCTCGACCTTTTAATGATTTATCTCTCTATATAAAGCCAGAGATAATTTACATCGGCACGTACTGGTAGTAAAAGAACCCTCACCGAAAGCAACCTTTGAAGAACAACCTTAGCAAACCCCTTCTTAATAAGAGGTTTCTGGATTTTTTAACATGGTATGTTTCTGTTTTTTGGTGGATCAGACCCGGAAGGTGAAACGTTGCAAGCCTGCGGCCGGGACGTGCTCGCGGTGCGGCAGTGGAGCAAGCGTGGCGGACATGATGACACAAACGAGATTTTGTTACGTTCCATTCTACTGGAAATCTTGGAAGGCCATTATATGCACTTTCTGTGGAGCTATGCTCAAGTCTTACAGATGAGCACCAAATCTTTGTTCCTCTTCGACCTTTCTAATTTTTCCTTTCTTCCGAGTCTGAGAATTACTCTTCTGCATACTCTGATAGTTTTCTGTGCTTATGATGTTAAATATATATAGAGGTATTTCTTTTCAATCGAACTTTACCGAAATTCAATCTTCTCTCAAGTGTGCTACAGAAAATAAGAGATTCAGTGACGTAGAAAAGTTGATTTAATTTCTTGTATAGATTTTCATTTTGGCTTGTGTGAAGCACCAAGAGAACCATAATGTATTGCAGAGTTTGTACAGAAAGGAGCAAGCAAGAATGATTTAAGAAAAGCCTACATAGTTTCTCCTCTCTTCTGGATATTAATTCTTTCGGTGAAGATAGTGAAGGAAAAATCCTTTTTTTTTTCTCCAAGAAAATAAAATTGGGAATTTATAATGCTTGACATGTTTAAGGTAACAATAATTTTTCTTATCTAATTAATTTCGTACTTGAATCAAATAAATTAGTTTGATGTTTTGAATTTTATTTTAAATAAATATTTATTAAATTTTATATTCAAATTTTTTAAAAAGTAAAATATATATATATGGTTCAACCTATAATTACCTATGATTGATCCCATTTTGACATTGCTCCTCTTCTTGGTTTAAACCAAAACTACGTACATTATATATCAATTACATTGTCATTCTTAATATCTTTTAAGCCAAGCTCAAATGGCTTTGCAAATTTCAAATGAAAATTTTAATACTAAATATAGTTTTTTTCAGCTAAATCTCTCCACTAAAAAAGGAATTATTCCAATTATATTAAAATTCTAAAAACACATATCATGGATATAGTGTGTCTTTAAAATTAGTTTGAGTGAATTACATTTACATTTTTTTAATTTTAAATTAAGATAATAATTTCTTCCAAAATTTAGAAAATTTACTTTCACGCCTTTACAGGTTTTTAAAAAATTACATTTTATTATCTTTTTTTAAATTTTTATAAATATTGATTTAATTTTTTTAATTATTTATATTGTAATGAATTAAATTATTTATGAATTTTTAATAAAAAATATAAATAATAAATTTTATTAACAATTTTATAAAGATAAATAGAATTTTTGTATAGATTAAAATTAAATAAAATGTGAGTATAAATTTTAAAAATTTTAAAAGTGGTAAATATAATTTATTTAATTCTTTTTGAAGAATTTTTTTAATTTAAACAAAATTTAAGGGTACATAAATGTAATAGTAATAATTCAAAAAAAAAATGGAGAAAAAGAAACTGAGGAAATGAGTTGCCTGTATGGGTGGGTTTGGTTTAATTTAATGTACAGCAGCCACCAATATCAATAAACATAAACTGCGAGGGACTTAAAGTCTATCCTAGAAAAGGCACTGCTGCTAATACAGGGGCCAGCGGCATGGTCTCCGTCTGCCATAATTGAAATTTGCACTTTCCAACCTTAACCAGACCATCTAGAAGCATGTACAACTAATACTAAGCCAAAAAGATAGATCAGAGATGAGACACAGTTTCCACAAAATAGTTCTGAGCCATTAATCCACCATTTTAATGTTAAAAATCCAGAATCAACCTGGTAAGTGTTAACTTCGACCGTGAAATTAGTAAATTATTAGAAAAATTCATTCAGTTTGATCTTTCAAATTATACTAAAAACAATCCACCAAATCAGTCAAAAATTGATAAATCAAACTAGTTTAAATATTTTTTATTAAAATAATCATCATTTTATTATTATTTAGATTTAATACAATAATATTCTGACTAATTTTGTTGTATTAATAATAATTATACATATATTTTATTTTTTTAATTAAAATTAATATTATCATAATGATTATTACTAACTAATAACTGTAAAAGTAATGTACTTCTATATGGTTGTCAGTTGAGAAAGTGAAAGCTAAGGTATTGATTTTAATAGTGAAATTTCATATATCATTTTAATTCATTTAAAATTTTATTTTTGAAAAGATAATCTTTCCCCAATCAATACTTTTAATAATAATTAAAAAATATTAAAATACATCTAATTACAAAAAATTTTAACTTCGAAAAAATTAACTTCTAATATAATTATCAAGTTTCTTTAATGGTTTTGAATGAATTATTAAATAGTTCCAACAGAGGTCTTCGGAACAAAATATGAAGAAATTTGCTCAATACCAAATATCAAATGTTTTTTAAAAAGGAAACAAACAAGAAAAAAATTGAGCGAAAAATATTTATTTTTAAATAGCTTTTCGTATATGAGTATATTAATTTTTTATGTACATAAAACTTTATTTATAAAATAAATATGAGATGAATAAAAAAATATTTTTTTTATATTACTTAGACCATATATAATACATAAATTCTAAAATTTCAATATTTATTATATTCAAACATTTTAAAATTAAAATTTTAAATGTTTAGAAAATCAAAATTCTCTTATACCAAATACGACCTTTGTGTTTTTTTTTCAATGATTTTGGTAAATGATGTTAATAAAATCAATATACACTGAAATTTAGAATTCGAATTTAAAAAATGGGGAAAAAATAAAATGTCATACTTGATTCAGTATGGCAATAACGAAAATTTGGAAAGAAATAAAAATTAAGAGGAAATTGATTTTTTTTAGATTAAATTAAAAATCTGCGATAAGAGTAAATGGTACGAAGTCATATAAATGTGAAAGCAGAAATTATTATTATTATACTCAAAAGTCATAAATGTGAAAGCAGAAAATATGGGAAGCGCAGCGCAAGCAATCAATGGTACAAAGTCAAAGGGAATTTGTGAGGCGCTAAAGAATACATTGACTTGTGCACTATTGGTCATTACTGGCAACACACCGATTCTACGGTGGGGACTCACCTCCACCTTTGCAATTTATTTATTTATTTATTTATTTACTGAAATTTGAATTCAAAATTTTTAATTTTGAAGACGTTTTAGTATTACTTAGACAACTGAGTGAAAATTTGAACTTCAAACTTTGGGTTAATTATGCATATTTTTTGGAGATTTTTCATTAGACCACGCACAAATGGAGGTAAGTTGCACTTTCAAAAGTAAAAATAAAATTATATTTATTTATTTTGATTTATATTTTTAATTACAGTATTTTTTTCTAATTTAAAAATATTACAATTTTCTCTAGTTTATATATTTTAATACAATAAACATTTCTCTATTTAAATTAGACTTTAAGTATGATACTTTAAATTAAAAAATTCTGAAAGTATAAATGAGAGTGGATGAGTACAATTTTTTAAAAGTAAAATAAACACGAATATTTCTATTATATTATTAGATTGATCATATATTGTAAAAATTGTTGATTTTTTCATTTTCTTGATTTATATCATACAATTTAGAGATTTTTTTTTAATTTTCTTATTTCCATATTACACATGGGAAAATTTGTAAATTGAGATATTAAATCAATAAAAATTATTGTATAAAATTAGTATTTTGATAAATGAAATTTATAATTAACCCTCATAAATTAATTCTTATTAAAATAAATTAATTTTAACATTCATGATTTGAAATGTAAAATAAATTTAGTTTTTATTATAAGAGCTATTAATTCAGCTAGCACCAAATATATAAATATTGACGGCCAATATAAACTACAAAGATACTTTTTTGTTTTTCTGGACGAGTAACTCCAAAGATACAAACGATTACAATAACGTAGGCAACAATATATTGGGCTTTGTGAGAGTCATTTGGGTGATGAGCCTAATCTTTTATTTTTTTTAGCCTTATTCTAGACAGTAGAATTGGGCCCACTATATTTGTACAAAAATATTTGGCACTAATTAATATTTTCAATATTTATAACTTATTATCCAAATTTATTTTGATAAGTTTAGAAAAAAGTTGAGAAATTCATCGCTTTTACTTCAAACTTTTCAATTTTATTTATTATTTATTAGTGAGTTGTAATATGGTAAAGCATGTTATTAAATTTTTTGTTAGTAAAAATTTAGAAGTCTATTGACTTTCAATGTGTACATTTTTGTTATGAATTTTATATTTATGTAACTATTTATTCGAAATATATGATTTTGTTGTAAGAAAAAAAAAAGTAAGGATGACATCAACCACGTGGCCTTGGAAGTGCCTTTTTGTCCCACCACTAAATGTGTGTTTAGTTTTACGGTGAATAAAATTAAAAGTCCATTTTCTTCTTGTGTAAACGTGATTTTTGCAGAAGCAACACTTTATTGTTTCTGCAAAAATTACGTTTACACAAAAATCATCGCCATTCTAAACACACGTTAATTCTAAGATTTCAACTGTATCATTGTGCTTCTAAAAGCAATCATTATTCGTTAATCATTATCAACTATAATCTCATGTTATTAATTATGCAATTTTTCTTTTTCTTTTTACCTTTCTTCTTGATTTGGTTGGATGATTAGATCAACCAAAGTTGATCACAAACTCCTTTTATTAAAAAAAAAATCTCACAATCTATAAATTTAAAATTTAATAGACTTTATTTTTATATTTTGATTGAATTATGTCTCAAACTAGTTACATATTAATTAGTCTATTTTATTTTATCTTAATCAAAGATAGATTACTATAGTCTTATAACGAGGACACTATAAATTGATGATCGAAGTATTGGTTTCATAGCCAATCATGAAAGTCATAATAATGATCATTATCTGTGGCCAAAAAACAAAATTAATATAACGATGATTATGATGATGCAAGGCTTATAGAATAATGACGTTTCTCAGAATTTGCCTATATTTTTTCAGCAAATGTGTGAACAGTACACATTTTCCGTTGATAAAATCTAACATAGGCATAATCAAGGGGTTGATATCCTTTACATTACTCAAAGAAATTTATGGACAAATTTGAGAAAAATAAATATAAATTGATAAAATTAATATTTAATTAATGTGAGATTTACTAATTAAGATATAAATTTTATAAATTTATCTTATAATTTTTTTTATAAACAAGAAATTCAAAGGAGGATATCTCAATCAAAAGTTAAAATAAATTTTTAAACTCAATAAATACGCATAAAAAATTTACAAATAATCTATTAATTTATATTTAGCACGATGAATTCTAATATCGATTTTAAGTGCTGATGAGTTAATTGATACATTACAAGTATTTGTTTATATACTTGATCTAATTACAGTTAAAATAGATTAGATGATAGACAACTACAAAAAATATAAATTAGATTTGGATCTTCATCTGTAACTTTTATTTAATTGAGTAAATTTTTATTTTATATTTAGTTTGTTGCAGGTTCATCTTTTACTAGTTAACCTTGTCAAAGGAGCAATAATTTTTTTAAAAGTTTAACAAATCTACGATAATAGCCTGTTAAGTTAAAAAAACTACAAATCTCTATAACTGTAGTAGGGCATGGTCATTGTTGTACTATTTCTACCTTTTTAGGGTCAACTTGGATACCATCTTTATTAACCACATGTCGTAAAAATTAATACTGATAAGTCAAAATTCACATTTTAAAAATTTAACATATAACTAATGTTCCCTTAAAGTCTATAAAACCGTTCTCAAATGTCACTCATGCTTTTTCATACTCTTTGAATAGATCAAAATATAATCTATAGTCACAATGAAAAATTGGTCTAAGGGTTTAAATACCCTGTTCATCAAATGTATGAATGTTGCTGGAATATTTGTCAAATCAAATAACATTACTGAGAACTCATAGTGTCTATATCAAGTCTTAAATTTTTTTTTAGAATATTCTCTTCTTTTATCCTCAATTGATGATACTCAAATTTCAAATCAATTTTTTAAAAAATATTGAGCACTAGTAACTGGTCAAACATATAATCTATATGAGGTAATGGATATTTATTACGCACTGTCACCTTATTTAACTGTCTGTAATTTATTTATAATTGCAGCGACCCATCTTTCTTTTTTACAAATAAAATTGGAGCACCCCAAAGATAAGTATTAGGGCAAATAAATCTTTTATCTAACAAATTTTATAACTGATTCTTCAATTCTTTGAGTTTAGTCAGTGTCATTCTATATGGGGTTATAAACACTATTTAGGTTCTAAAAAATAAATCAATGCCAAATTTTATTTCTCGTTTCGGGATAATCATGACAATTCTTCTGAGAAAATATCAAAAAATTCTCTGATTACTGAAACCTGATCTACATTAGTGAATTCATATTTATATATTTGACCATTGCTAAATATTCTTGATATTTTTTTTCTAATAACTTATGGGCTGTTAGAGTAGAGATAAGATTACTGAGTACCTCACTACAGTCTCTTTGTATCAAGAAAAGAGATTCTTTAGAGATATTGAATTTAATCACCTTAAAGTGACAGTTCAAAATGGCATGGTATGATACTAATCAATCTATTTCTAGTATTACATCAAAGTCTATTATATCTAAACAACCAATTAAAATTGATATCATATTTAAATATGGTCATATTTGGCGTTTGTTTTAATTTTTCAAATTCTTTAACACACCTATCTCTTTCACTTTTGAGTAGAAATTGACTCAGAAATTTTTTTAGATGCTACAATATTCAATCAACCTTATACTAAGAAATTTAGCAAATTTGAAATAGAAAGAAAATTGAAACCCTATAGAATCTCTCAGCAGCACCAAAAATTTAAATATGTTTGACTCATATCTATATTAAAGGTCTTACTAAAATATCTTTTGCTCCAATAACTACAGAAAAACTTAAAATTCTGATATCAACTTGTCACGCCCTTAATTTAATGGTCGTGAAATACTTTACAAACAGATATTTACCATAACATGCATACTACAATCCTTTATCTAGAAAACAGATACATATAGGTTCTCTCATGTATAAAGAAAATACATACTAGGTTTATAGATGTCAAAGTAATAGCAAAAGCAGAAATCCTGCATGTGGCGTTTAGAGCATATTTTAGAGTACAAATACAACATAAGCCAAAATCTGTGAGTTTTGAAAACAAAGTAGGTTCATTCAGAGAATATGTTGCTTGACCAATCACCTATCTAAAAGAGAAGGACCAAACTCTGTATTATTATCCAAAAAATATAAAAATATCGTGTAGTGAATTTGACAACTCAATGAGCAGATAAGATCGCTTGTGATCTCCAAGGTCAGCATATGAATGCACTCATTTTTTTAAAATTTGTCACATGAAAAATACAATTCGAAAGTATATATATATATGAAACGCGCATTTTAAATATTCTTAATTCAAAAGATAGTCAAAGGTCCAAAACCAAATATAGTACGGTATGGTTAAAAAACAAATCTTATTATGCATCAAAATATTTCACATGTAAATATTAGGAGGATCCAATATCAGAACTATAAGATAATCTTAAGCACATAGTAAATAAGGACAAATCACATATCAAAAAATTGATATTTTGCCCAAATAGGAGGCATCTTGCTCTCCTTCACATAACATATCTTATGTGTTGCCCATCACACCAGGCTAGCAACACCCTTACTAGTTGATGTGTCAAGGTATACCAAGACTAATATCTCTTACTGTTAACAAACAATGTTTCCATAGAAAATAATTGCATAAATACAATATCAATCAAAACAAATGTTATAGTTTGATACAAAAATCCTAATATGAGTTTAGTTCCTTTGTTATCAACTTTCTAGTAAGAGTTTAACACATATTCATACTTTTTTTCTTCAAAAAGGACCTTATAATTATACAAATAAATGCCACATGCACAAAAAATTCTTTTTTCAAAATGATGAGAAATGTATTTAAAAACACATGTTCAATAGATTTTGAAATTAATATGCAAAACTATACTTTTTTTAAATATTATGTTAACTAATAAGCAAATATGATAATTTAATCTATTTCAGAGGCTTCTAATAATATAAATTAATTGTATACATAATCAATTATATATTTAAAATTCAAGAAAAACATAGGGTAAGTCATAGTAGAGATTATCTACTCACAAAGGTTTCAGGTTAGACAATTCTAAAATACACGTTTTCAAGTCAAATTTGACTAAATAAATTTCAAAAACGAGTCAAATTTATTGTTCACACATATCAAAATAACTATTTATATCGGTTGAATTTATTATTCATGATGCACAAAAGTTATCAAAGGACTGAGAAATTTCATATCATATAATTTATCTATTTTCTGAATCCATCTATAATGTTATATTTTCAATTTAAGTAAGTTAAGGTTTTGGAACTTATCTTTTTTTTTAAATTTTCTTCTTCTGATCTACAACGATTCTTCGGCTGATTTATAAAATTGTTCAATTAATATTATAATACTCTCCGTCTTGAATTTAATGATACCTGTAGTTTTGAGAACGAAAATTCGAAGGTACTTCAAATCTAAAAGAAAAGTAGAGGAGAGATATACTATTCATATAACCCGATAAAGCAACAAGAAGAATTCTTAAAAATAATAGAGAGATTAATTGATAATTTGTTAATTGTTAGAGGAAATCCTTTTAAATTTTATTATTTATACTACAGCTCAAAAACTTTAATAATTTTCATTTTTATTTTTAAAACATTTCAATTACATCCCTATTTTTTTTAATAATTCATACATAAATAAAAATTATTTAATTTTAGAGTTGTTACACATAAAAAGATACAAATACAGTGTTCCTAAAAATGCATTTATTTGTTTGCTAGAAAGAAACACTGCATTTAAATATGAATATGAATATATATATATATATATATATATATATATATATCTCTCTCTCTCTCTCTCTCTCTCTCTCTCTCTCTCACACACACACACACACACACACACACACACACACACACACAGAATTAATCTTCCCTTTTTCCATGTAAATCCAAATGAAGCATTGATGACAATGACTTTTGACTATGAACAATTAAGATGGACAAAATATAAATCCAAAATATTGAAGTTATATTGAAAAAATATATTCTCATTTACCTCCGATGCAGAGGTCTGCAGAATCGTAGCCAGCATCTTTTACCTGCTACCCAAAAATTCTTGACATGGTTGTCTATTCTCCTTGGAAAATAAGATGCATTCTTGATTAAATCTGATAAAACATACCCATATATATTGTTACTAAATTTCACATACATCCCATGAAACTCCTTGATAGAAATGTGACACATCACTGATTGTCGTGACTCAAAACACAACAGTATTCTTAATATGGGATAATGACGTTAATGCATTTAGCAAACTCTGGCTATTATATAGCCTTACAGCTTCCTAAATAAAAGCAAAGATTACAGCCCACGTTTACTCTAACAGAAACATGATCAACAACAGAAGAATGAGTCACAAACAAAAGAAACAACCTACTCCCTAGTCAAAAGGGATTATTAGAAACAAAAAAAAATATAACGGAAACTCCTACAAACTCGTCATTTCCTCCCTTAAACTAATTACCAGGAATTAGTTTACTTCTAGTACTTGACAGATTCCCAGCAAACATCGCAACCTTTGAAACACATCTAGCTTTAGGGGCCTGGTCATCACATCAACCACCTGCTCTTGAGTTCCACAGTAAACTAACTCAACAACTCCCTCATTTGTAAGATCACGCAAGAAATGAAAACGAACATCAACGTGTTTACAGATTCCATGTAGCACAGGATTTTTGGAGAGCTCGATTGTTGAACTATTGTCACAAAATATAGTAGTACTGCCTTGTTGTGAGTGACCAAGTTTCTCCAAAATTCTTCTCATCCAAAATACTTGACTAGCACAATAAGCAGCTACCACAAACTCAGCTTCAGTTGTTGAGAGAGTAACTATTGGCTGTTTTTTTTATGACCATGAAATAGCTCTTGAGCCCATCAAGAAGACATAGCCTGAAGTACTTTTCTTGTCTTTTACATCGTCAGCGTAATCACTATCAGCATAAGCCACCAGATTTTTATTTCCTCCCTTCCTATAGAAAATTCCAAAATCAGTCGTTCCCCTTAAATATCTCAACGCCCTTTTTGCTGCTTGCAGATGCAGTTCAGTTGGCTACCCCATATATCGACTAATGAGGCTAACTAGAAACATGAGATCAGGTCTAGTAGCTGTTAAATACATCAAGCTACCTACCACTTGTTTGAAGAAAGTCGCATCCACCTTAATTCCATTTGCATCTTTGCACATTTTAAACCCTGGAACTATTGGATTGAGCACTGAGTTGCTTTCTTCCATACCAAATTTCCTCAACACCTCCATGGCATACTTCTTTTGACAGATAAAAATTCCATCATCTCTTTGCAATACCTCAATACCCAAGAAGTATTTCATCCTTCCAAGATCGGACATCTCAAATTCATTCATCATTGAATTCTTGAAATCTTTAATCATAAGTTCATCATCTCCAGTAAAAATAAGATCATCTACGTAGATACTGACAATCAAAATTTTACCTTCTTTACTTACCTTGACAAATAAGGTGTGCTCGCTGTGGGCATTTTTCAAACCCTTCCTTCATAAAATAAGATTCTATTCAGCTGAACCATGCTCGTAGGGCTTGCCTTAGTCCGTACAGAGCCTTCTTCAACTTGTACACTTTGTTTGGGTTGTCTTCTTTTTCATAAACCCTTGGTTGTTCTACAAACACATCCTCATTCAGCTCACCGTGGAGAAATGCTGACTTTACATCTAATTGATACACTATCCAACTCCTTTGTGCAGCAAAAGCAATGATCATACGTACTGTATCCATCATCGCTACAAGAGCAAATACTTCGGTATAGTCGACTCCATATTGTTGGGCATAGCCTTTAGCTATTAAGTGTGCTTTGTTTGTCCAAATCTCCATTTT